>CM059366.1:10367940-11567940 GCA_030370435.1 Auanema freiburgensis | reverse complement strand
TGCTTCGTTCAGCGTGCAGTTCCATCCAGAACACACTGCAGGACCCACTGACTGTGAATTCCTTTTCGATATATTTGTAGATGCCGTCAGAAAAATCGCTAACAAGGAGACGGTCAGGTATTTCAGAAACTTATTTAAGATCGTGAGTGAAATTCCGTTGTTTCCAGTGTGGATCGTACGATTCAAGATCACCTCTCATACGATAGCAAATATTGCGTTAAAGAACAGAAAAAAGTTTTGATATTAGGTTCAGGAGGTTTGACCATTGGGCAAGCAGGAGAATTCGATTATTCTGGTGCTCAAGTAAAGCTTTTTCTTTCTTTGCCTCTGTATTTTTCTGTGTTTTGCAGGCTTTAAAAGCTTTAAAAGAAGAAGGAATTCGTACAGTTCTCATAAATCCAAACGTGGCCACTGTTCAAACTTCTAAAGGGTTTGCTGATTATACGTACTTCCTCCCTATCACGAAGGAATATGTCACAGACGTATAAGCCGTTTATTAAATAATAAATTTTGAGAATTAATCTTTTAGGTTATCAAAAAAGAGAAACCCACCGGTATCCTATGTACTTTTGGAGGACAAACAGCGCTCAATTGTGCCATAGATCTTTACAAAGATGGTATTTTTGAAGAACATAATGTTCAAGTTCTTGGAACATCGATCCAAACTATTATGAATACGGAAGATCGAGAGAAATTCAATTTCGAAATAAATACCATTGGAGAGAAAGTAAGTATTCTGAATAAGCTAAGTTTCGAAAGTTGTACTATTCAGGTGGCACCCAGTCAGGCTGCTACAACATTAGATATGGCTATCGAAGCAGCAGAACAAATTGGCTATCCTGTTTTAGTCAGAGCAGCTTTCGCACTTGGTGGTTTGGGTTCAGGATTCGCAAATAATCGAGCTGAGCTTATTAATATTGCTCAGCAAGCTCTTGCTCATTCTGATCAAGTTCTTATCGATAAAAGTTTGAAAGGCTGGAAAGAGGTTCGATCTTCATGAAAGAATTCTTCTTCATTATATGGTGTTAAGGTTGAATATGAAGTAGTAAGAGACGCCTACGATAACTGTATAACTGTGTGCAATATGGAAAACGTTGATCCGCTCGGAATCCACACAGGGGAATCAGTAGTAGTAGCCCCTTCTCAAACTTTGAACGATAATGAATACAATGCTCTCCGTACTTGTGCCATCAAAGTTATTCGGCACTTGGGAATAATTGGTGAATGCAACATCCAGTACGCTCTGAATCCTAACAAGCTGGAAGTAATAACCTGTTCACACTATTTTCTTTAATGCGATACTGTTTTTTTAGTTCTACATTATTGAAGTTAATGCTCGCTTATCTCGATCATCAGCCTTGGCTTCGAAAGCTACCGGGTATCCTTTAGCTTATGTAGCTGCGAAGCTAGCTTTGGGACAAAAACTGCCTGTCATACGCAATAGTGTTACTGGTATGTTTTAAGCTCTTAATTTGTGATTCCTTTTTTTGATATAGGTGTAACAACAGCTTGCTTCGAGCCAAGTCTAGATTACTGTGTAGTGAAGATTCCACGATGGGATTTGAGTAAGTTTGCTCGTGTGAGCACACAGGTTTGTATCACATTTTTAGCGCGAGTGAAATTTCTTTCTAGATTGGAAGCTCAATGAAATCTGTTGGAGAAGTAATGGGCATAGGTCGATCGTTCGAAGAGGCTTTCCAGAAAGCTTTACGTATGGTTAGTGATCGTGCTGACGGTTTCTCTCCTAGCACGTTCCACAGACGTCCAGTTGATGATGTAAAAACAATCACCTAAATGTATCAGTTCAATTTATACTCTTTCAGGATTTGGAAAACCCTACTGATCGTCGTATGTTCGCCATCGCCAGAGGGCTCTTCTATGGAGATTTCGACGTAGAGCGTGTTTATGAACTAACATCTATAGATAGATGGTTCTTATATCGAATGAGAAATATCATCGACATTCATCATCGCTTGGAGAAAGAATCAGTTAATGGAGTATTTTCGAAACTTCTCATCATTTTTTCCTCTTTTCCAGATTCATAGCTTGCCTAGACACCTATTATTAGAAGCAAAACAAGCTGGTTTTTCTGACAAGCAAATTGCAAACAGAACCAACAGGTATTTTTTCATGATTGAAATAGCGTGAAAATACTCAGTGTTATAGCACCGAATGGTCTGTCAAAGAACTTAGAAGTCGAGAGAAAGTGTTGCCCTGTGTCAAACAAATTGACACGGTAGCTGGAGAATGGCCTGCTCAAACAAATTACTTATATTTATCATATAACGGTGAAGAGAATGATGTTTCTTTCAATTTGGTGAGTTCCTGCAGAACTTGTTTTTCAAGCTTCTCTATCTTCAGAAAAATGGTGTCATTGTACTCGGATCTGGGGTGTACAGAATAGGATCATCTGTAGAATTTGACTCCTCTTGTGTTGGATGTTTGAGAGAGCTTAAAGCATTAGGGTACTCCACGATCACTATTAACTGCAACCCTGAGACAGTAAGATTCCTTATAGTATTGATTATATGAACGCTTATAGGTTTCCACTGACTACGATATGTGCGACCGGTTGTATTTCGAAGAAATATCGTTCGAAACAGTAATGGATGTTTATCAACAGGAAAAACCAAAAGGAGTAATTTTAGCTTTCGGAGGCCAAGCTCCCAACAATATCGCTATGAGTCTGAGCCGAGCTCAAGTAAGAATCACTTCAGAAAACTATGAATTTTGTTCTCATAGATCAACATCTTCGGTACCTCTCCAGACGACATTGATAATGCTGAAGACAGGTTCAAGTTCTCACGCATTCTGGAAGGTCTCCGTATCAGTCAGCCTCAATGGAAAAATACTGAAAATATTGAGGACGCGAAAGTGGGAAATTATACAAACCTTCAAAATGTTTATTCAATAATCATTGCAGAAGTTCTGCGCTAACGTTGGGTATCCATGTCTCATACGACCTTCCTACGTTTTATCTGGAGCTGCGATGAACGTGGCTCATAATGAAGATGACTTGGCTACTTTCTTGAAACAAGCTGCTGTTGTAGCTAAAGAACATCCAGTGGTTGTGTCGAAGTTTATAAGTGAAGCCAAGGAAATCGATGTTGATGCTGTTGCAATGGATGGCAAAGTATTAGTTATGGCCGTCAGTGAACATGTCGAGAACGCGGGAATTCATTCTGGAGATGCTACCCTTGTTACACCTCCTCAAGATATGAATCAGGTTAGAGATTATCCAGAAAAGTCTTCTAGTTGACGATTTAGGTGACTTTGCAAGGCATTAAAGACATAACGTTCCGCATAGCCGAAGCCTTCAGTGTTAACGGACCATTCAATATGCAACTCATTGCAAAAGTTATTCATCTTAATGTGCTGCAATACTTGTTTTCTTTCAGGATAATGAGCTGAGAGTGATTGAATGTAACCTACGAGTATCTAGATCCTTCCCCTTCGTATCGAAAACTCTTGATTTTGATTTTGTAGCTCTTGCAACTAGAGCAATGATGTCTGCAGAGAATCCTTTACTGAAAGCCAGTATTAAATCTCATCCTGTTCTTAGAGGAAAAGGTAGAGTTGGGGTTAAAGTTCCCCAGTTCTCATTCTCTCGCCTCGCCGGAGCAGATGTGATGTTAGGGGTAGAAATGGCTTCTACTGGTGAAGTGAGTTTGTTCGAAGTGCAACAGTTTTGCTGAATAATATATGCATAGGTTGCTTGCTTTGGAACGAACAGACAGGAAGCTTACCTGAAAGCTCTCCTGTCGACTGGCTTTGTTGTTCCCAAGAAGACCATATTTATTTCTATTGGTGGCTATCACGTTAGTTTCTATATTTCAAGTTCCCCTCATAGTTTCATATCCAGGCAAAGTCGGAAATGTTGAGCAGTATAAAAGTTTTGGATGAGTTAGGCTTCGAACTATATGGATCTAAAGGAACAGCTGATTACTTCGTGTCAAGTGGCGTGAACGTTAAAGCTGTTGATTGGCCTTTTGAGGAAGGATCAAGTGATGAAAAAACTAGTGCCGGATCTAGGTAATATGACCTGTTTTTCTCATCTTATTTTTGTTTCAGGTCTGTTGCAGAATTTTTTGAATCTAAGGAATTCCATCTTGTTATCAATTTGCCTATTCGAGGTTCAGGAGCTTACAGAGTTTCCGCTTTTAGGTGAGTTCTTATGCATACTTTTACGGTTTGACCATTTCGCACAGAACTCATGGGTATAAAACGAGGAGAATGGCTGTGGATAACGGAATCCCTCTTATAACAGACATAAAATGTGCTAAAATGTTCATCCAGGTATTGAAAACAACTGAATGTTAGATTGTTTCTTATTTACAGGCTTTGCATATGGTTGGACGCAGACCAGCTCTCAATGGTCAAGTTGATTGTATTGCTGGAAGATCTCTGAAGCGTTTACCTGGTTTGATCGACGTTCACGTTCATGTTCGTGAGCCTGGTGCCACTCACAAAGTATCTTTCAGCCTTTTTAACTTAGGTTATTTTCCTTTTTTTTCCAGGAAGATTGGACTACTTGTACAAAAGCTGCTCTTTGCGGAGGAATCACTCAAATTCTGGCTATGCCAAATACAAATCCTTCATTAGTAGATAATGATACGTATTCTTTAACAGACAAGGTCAGGGTTCTCTATCGTCGTTTTTAAACAATTGTTTTCAGTTAGCTTCTGCTGGCGCTGTAGTAGATTACGCTTTGTATATTGGGGGTACACCTACTAATAGTCGTGTAGCAGCTGAGTTAGCTCCTAAATGTGCTGGTTTGAAAATGTATTTGAATGAAACATTCAGCACATTGAAAATGGACTCTGTTTTCGACTGGATGAAGGTGAGAATATCGTAGTTGTGTTGCTTACTGCTGTTTTTCAAGCACTTAGAAGCATTCCCCGCTTCTCGTCCTATTGTTTGCCACGCAGAGAAACAAACCCTAGCCTCGGTTTTGTGGGCAGCACAAATGACAAACCGTGCAGGTAATATAAGAGTGTTTTCTTGATTCGTATCATTTTAATTCCCAGTTCATATTTGTCACGTTGCGACGGCTGAAGAAATTAACATCATAAAACTTGCTAAAGAAAAGGTGAGAATTCAAGTCTGTTTGAAAACGGTAGTATGTTAGGGTTGTCCTGTTACTTGTGAAGTAGCTCCTCATCATCTATTCTTGACTTGCGAAGAGTTGCCTGATGGAATACGTGAGGTTAGACCTCGCTTAGCATCGGATAGTGATCGTCAAGCTCTGTGGGATAATTTGGATGTTATCGATTGTTTTGCTACAGATCATGGTTGGTCCTTTCTCGAAGTAATGCATTTTATTTTAAATTTAGCCCCTCATACTTGGAAAGAGAAAACATCTGAGAAAGTTCCTCCTGGCTTCCCTGGTGTTGAATATATGCTTCCGCTCCTTTTGACTGCAGTAAATCGAAACAAACTGACTCTAAAGTTTGTGCTGAATTTCTCTAAGACTCAAAGAATTTCTTTAGACAATTGTTGGATCGTTTGTATTACAATCCTAAGAAAATTTTCAAATTACCTGAGCAACTCGATACATACATTGAAGTCGATATGAATTGGGAATGGACCATTCCAAAAAATGGCGGAGAGAGCAAAGCTGGTTGGACGCCATTTGAAGGAAGACATGTGAAAGGAAAAGTTGTGAATGTTGTCATTCGTGGAGTGGACGTGTTGGTTGATGGAGAAGTCTCTGTTAATCCTGGTTTCGGGTTGAACATGCGCACTGCTTCTGACTCACAAAAATTCTCCCAAGTTGATATAGAAGGTAAGAATGATTCTCATCGGTTTACTAACTTTTTCCTTCAGAAGCTGAAGTACTTACTGACATTCGGGAGAACAATGAAATGATCACTAGCGTCAGTAGCACCAGCTCATCCCTAGGAACCCCGCCTCGTGCTCTCTCACCAGAGATCTCCATGACATCATTAGCTGGAATGCATTTCTTAACTGTTACAGATTTCACAAAACCAATGGTGATATGCGTATATTAATTGATTTGTTACTTGTTTCCTGCAGCTCAATCGTATATTTGAAGTCGCCGATCGGTATAAAACAGATGTGGAGAAGCACCATTCTTTAACTCACATTCTTCAGGTGAACAGCTCTATTCGGCTATTGATTCGTTAGTGTTTTCAGGGTCATGTAATGGCTTCATTATTCTATGAAGTGTCAACTAGAACTTCATGTTCTTTTGCTGCAGCGATGCAAAGATTGGGAGGAAGTGTGATCTCAATCGATAGCGCCTCCTCTTCAATTCAAAAAGGAGAGTCTCTAGAAGATACAGTTACCATAATGGGAAATTATGCTGATGTAGTGGTTCTTCGTCACACTGAGAAAGGAGCAGCTAGCAGAGCTTCAGCTGTTTGTCGTCAACCTTTAATAAATGCTGGAGACGGAACTGGTGAGCACCCCTCTCAGGTATCTTAATAGAAAATATCGCCTAAATGCTAGATTACCCCATGTTTAAGGCACTCTTGGATATTTTCACCATACGTCAGGAGATTGGAACTGTCCATGGAATTACTATTGCTCTAGTCGGAGATTTGAAAAACGGTCGAACCGTTCATTCCTTGGCTAAGCTTCTTTGTGTTTACAAGGTAGACTTTTAAGTAATTCTCAATTTCATCTTTCATTTATCTCAGAACATTACTCTACATTATGTCAGTCCCAATAAAGAATTGTCAATGCCTGAAGAAGTCAAAGAATATGTCAGAACACACAGCAGCTTTGCTCAGGTACCGTTTGTTAATAAGCGATTAATAATAGAAAACATTACAGCATGAATTCTTCGACTTGGCAGAAGGAATAAATCATGTTGATGTTGTTTATGTGACTAGAATACAGAAGGAACGATTCGTTAATGAAGTAATATTGTTTTTCTGATTTTACTCATTTTAACGTGTATTCATTCAGGAAGAATATAACAAAGTCCGCGGTAGCTATATCTTGACCCCTAAAATTCTAAATGAGGCTGCCGTTGAACAAGAGTTCGGAAACATTTTAGGTCCTGCACAAAGGTCAAAACCGATTGTCATGCATCCTCTGCCGCGTGTTGATGAAATCAGTATCGATCTAGATCACGATGATAGAGCCGCTTACTTCCGCCAAGCTAAAAATGGCATGTATGTACGCATGGCTATATTAGCGTTAACTTTGGGACGCGCTTGAAAAACTTCACACTGATGATTTTTTGTTTTAATACGAGCTTATTATATGAATGTATCTGTTATTTGTTGATTTTGAAGAATTGTTACAATAAACCGTGTTCAGGAAACATGTTTACTTCAATTTCAGGTGGTATATTCAGTGTAAGATCTTCTGGAGAAGGTTTAATTATTGCTGACTTAATCGTTATGAAGACGATTATGTTCACAATATAGAATAACTTCCTCTTACTATCAATGGTAATCAATGAAGCGTTTGGCAGTACTAATAGTAGATTTATATAATAAATCTTTATTAAAATCTTTAAACTCATAATTGAGAAACACGGGAATGAACAAAAACTACGCGATTAAACTAGAATGGGGGAGGTCCATTCACAAATTCTAAAGATGGATCAAAACTTCTTGCAAAATTGTTTAAAAGCTGACAGCAATACTCGTCATCACAATGGGGAACCAAACATGCGGCTCCGAGAAGTAGAACCAGCATAGCCTGAATCAAAGTAAACTTATTAACAGAGAATCAACACTGATTTCCTCACCTGAAGAGGCAATGCTGTTCTGAGAACCCGTCTCCATCTTGAGCGTTGTCTACGGAAATGTGGGTTGGCCAATGCTTCGTCTTCAGGCATTGGTGAGAACCTGCCTTCAGATGAATCTTCCGTTGAGAGTTCACTCGAGTCGGCTTCCGAAGGAATTCCTTCAATTCCGTGTTGTTGAAGTACATTATAAGGATGTTCGTTTGGATAAAGGGCAGCCAAGACATTTGCAGCTGCATCCACATCATATTCTCGTTCTTCAACGTCTTCGCTACTGTCAGGGATATTTCGTAAGGATTCCAGAAGCTCGTGAGCGCGAGCCAATAAGCTTTCCAATTCAGCAGATGTGCTGCTTCTGATGAATTGTCGCCTATCAGTGCTTCGCTCTACAATTACTATCTGGTTATCTAGATGAGCAATAATATCGTTCAAAAGTGATTCACGACTCTGAAATATCCAGTTATTTGCGAGAAACCATGGAAATGAACGAACCATTCTATTGTTGAGATCGTTATCTTCAACACTCAATTCGTCGCGGCACTGATCGAGCTCTGTTGTCAGAATAGAGAGCGTTCTATTTAACTCTAATTCTTCAGAAAGTTCGTTAGACAGCTTTTGTAACAACTCCTACACAGAATGGAATAATATTAGCTATACTAAAAAAATTACCTCTAATCGTCTTCCGTTGGATTCGACATCCACACCCAAGAAACGATTCTCTTGTTCGGCGATTGTTAAAGGAGATAGCTTAAAAACAATGTCTTCTAAATCTTCGGATAAGTTGATGATTTCTTCGTTCAAAACACTAAGTGTCTGAAAAAGATAAGTTAAATAGTAGATGAAAAATGACGAAACCTTCATGCTTTCGAGATACGACTCTCCGTCTGCTGTTGCCATGAGATCCTTCTCACTGGACTCGTTTAGTTGGAGAAGTACAACTTCTATTTTACTTTGAAGTATATCGCGCAGCTCGACAAACTCATCCCAAGCGTTGGCACGATCTTGGAGAATAGGAATGATTTGATGAGCAGCATCAATAGCTTGTTGGAGGGCTTGAACTGTTGGTTCATCAGATGGAGCATTAGCAATGATATTTTTAGCAACTTCAACTTCTTGAGCCAATTCCTCGGCTGAAGGTCGGTATTGTGATGGAACTCCTTGGGCATCTTGAACTAAATCATTAGCAGCATTAACCAAACTGGCCAATCGTGATTGAGCAGGTATGGTCTTTTTGTGAAGCTCTTCAAGATCTTTTTGCTTCTGCTGACGATCTACCAAGGCTGCTTGTCGTTTCTGAAAGGCATATTTTAATATAACAAAAGTAAAAGAAAATAAACGAACCTCAAGTAATTCTTGAGTTTTGCTCAAACGGTTAAGCAGTTCATCATATTCTCTCTTCTGAGCATCATCAAGAATGGCAACATCAACGTTGCTCACATTCTCATGAAGCTTGTCCAACACTTCACGATCCTTAGCAATTGCTTGTAATAGTTGTTCTTCAGGTAAGTCGGTTGGCTCTTCGGTACACTTTGATGTAATGGCAAGCAAGTTGTCTTCAGTATCTTTACGAGTACTGTTGAAGGCAGCAAGAGCAGCCATTTTGTCTCCAACCAAATCACCAAGTTGCTTCAGGAGGTCTTTCAAACGAGAAAGATCCCATTGACTCTTCTGTCGCTGTTCGTCTCCTTCTGGTCCTTCAGGAAGTTCGCTTATTAATGCTTCAAGGCGAGCCTTTGAAGATTCTAAATCTTCAAGAGATGCTTGTTGCTCTGCCAATGTTTCAGGTAACGTTTCTGGTCTACTGTTGATTGATTGAGCAATTACTTCAAGTTCTGGAGTAATCTTGTTGAGCTTGACAGTATCAGCAAGTGCAGCTTGTTTCTGTGCAGCATCTTCAACCAATGAAACTACTTGAGTCTTCAAGTTTCGGGCCAAATCATCGTCCTTTACCAATTCGTTATTCTTGTTGGTTAGATCGTTTTCGTGAGATTCAATGTTCTTAGCAAGTTGATCGATTTGCTCTTTGAGGTTGTCGATAACTGGAACAGCTCTCTCGGAATCAGCAACATTGATATTAGCTAAAGCATCAGTAAGCTGTTTCACTTGATTTGTCAAGTTCTTATTATCTTCACGAAGTTTGTGTTCTTGAGGTAAAGCCTTTTCTAGAGGAGAGGCCAATTGCTTAGCCTGTTCCTTGATATCATTAGCAGTACGAGCCAATTGAGGAGTTGTCTTCTCGAGTTCATTGGTATCGATTGATCCAATAATCTGTTGTAGTTTGCTCAATTCCTCATCAACGTTCTCAATAGATTGTGGCTCAGCTAACTTCTTGATAATACTTTCGACATCTTCCTTATCCTTGTTCAACTTAGCTGTAGCTTCCTCTAATTTTTCTTGAGCACAGACAGCTTCATGAAGTTTAGCATCAGCATCAGCGTTGACACTGTGAATTCTGTCGGTAAGTTTGTTCTTCTGTTCATTGATGTCAGCAGGTAGATCATTACCAATAGCAGCAAGCTTCTCAGCCAATTTAGGAATATTGTTCTTCTTGAACTCAGATAGTTGATCAGTTGTGCTCAAAGTTGGAATAGTTTCTTCAGCATTCTTCAGTTCATCTTCCAGTTCTTTGACGGCATTCTGAATTCTATTCAGTTCTTGTTCCTGAGCGATCTTCTTGGCCAAATCTTCAGAAGTGGCGTCAGCCAATTGCTTCAAGTTATTAAGAAGTTCATCAATCTTTTGTCTCTCCGTTGATGGTAGTGGAGCATCAGATAATGATGATAGCTTGTCGGACAACTCCTTAATTCTGTTGAGCTTGTCTTGAAAAGCAGCAACTGTTTCTTCATCTGGTTTGTCAGTCTTCTTTCCTTTACCCTTCTTGCTCTTCTTAGATGGGGCAGGGGTAGCAATTAGACTTCCAAATTGTTCAGTAACATCAGCCAGTTCTTTTTGAGCTTGCTTAACATCTTCTTCATGTTTCTTCTTTGCATCCTTGGCTTCATCAAGCTTCTTGCGAAGTTCAACCTGTTGAGCTTCAGGTAACTTTTCAAGATTGCGTTCTATATCAGCAACATGTTCTTCTGATAACTGATCAAGAGGCTCTTGAGTTAATTGAGTAACTTGAGCTGTCAATAGTTGAGCAACTTCCTCTTGTTCAGCTTGTTTTTGAATAGCCTTAGCTTCTTGTAACTTTCTGTCCAAATCAGGTACTTGTTCAGAAAGAACAGGAACTTTGTTCAACTGATCAGGCTTGATGTGCTTATTGCCGGCTTGAAGTTCTTCCTTCTTATTCTTCAAAATGTCAATTTGAGATCGAATAGCTGGAATTTCATGATTTTCCAAACTATCGATGATTTCAGGTGCAATATTGGTAGAGAGTAGTTGATTGATTTGATCGAGCTCTTTTTCGATGTGTTCGATGAAATCGTTCAAATTCTTCTCTTCCTCAATCTCATTTGCTAATTCGTCCAAAATCTCATCATACTGTTTGTTGGTTTGTTCAGCATCGACATCAATGAATCGAACATCAGTAAAGGTGCATTCCAGAGGGTTTAGAAGTTCAGACAAGCGTTGCAAGTTGCGGATCTTCTCAGCCAAAATATCAGCGGTATTGCTTGCTTCACGCAACTGCTGTAGATCTTTCTTAGCATCATCAATGCTACGAACAGCTTTTACTAATGCTGCATCGAGTGGTTGACGAAGACGTTCCAATTCTGCATCAGTATCATTACGAGCATCAACAAACTCATCCCAAGTGTTGGCACGATCTTGGAGAATAGGAATGATTTGATGAGCAGCATCAATAGCTTGTTGGAGGGCTTGAACTGTTGGTTCATCAGATGGAGCATTAGCAATGATATTTTTAGCAACTTCAACTTCTTGAGCCAATTCCTCGGCTGAAGGTCGGTATTGTGATGGAACTCCTTGGGCATCTTGAACTAAATCATTAGCAGCATTAACCAAACTGGCCAATCGTGATTGAGCAGGTATGGTCTTTTTGTGAAGCTCTTCAAGATCTTTTTGCTTCTGCTGACGATCTACCAAGGCTGCTTGTCGTTTCTGAAAGGCATATTTTAATATAACAAAAGTAAAAGAAAATAAACGAACCTCAAGTAATTCTTGAGTTTTGCTCAAACGGTTAAGCAGTTCATCATATTCTCTCTTCTGAGCATCATCAAGAATGGCAACATCAACGTTGCTCACATTCTCATGAAGCTTGTCCAACACTTCACGATCCTTAGCAATTGCTTGTAATAGTTGTTCTTCAGGTAAGTCGGTTGGCTCTTCGGTATACTTTGATGTAATGGCAAGCAAGTTGTCTTCAGTATCTTTACGAGTACTGTTGAAGGCAGCAAGAGCAGCCATTTTGTCTCCAACCAAATCACCAAGTTGCTTCAGGAGGTCTTTCAAACGAGAAAGATCCCATTGACTCTTCTGTCGCTGTTCGTCTCCTTCTGGTCCTTCAGGAAGTTCGCTTATTAATGCTTCAAGGCGAGCCTTTGAAGATTCTAAATCTTCAAGAGATGCTTGTTGCTCTGCCAATGTTTCAGGTAACGTTTCTGGTCTACTGTTGATTGATTGAGCAATTACTTCAAGTTCTGGAGTAATCTTGTTGAGCTTGACAGTATCAGCAAGTGCAGCTTGTTTCTGTGCAGCATCTTCAACCAATGAAACTACTTGAGTCTTCAAGTTTCGGGCCAAATCATCGTCCTTTACCAATTCGTTATTCTTGTTGGTTAGATCGTTTTCGTGAGATTCAATGTTCTTAGCAAGTTGATCGATTTGCTCTTTGAGGTTGTCGATAACTGGAACAGCTCTCTCGGAATCAGCAACATTGATATTAGCTAAAGCATCAGTAAGCTGTTTCACTTGATTTGTCAAGTTCTTATTATCTTCACGAAGTTTGTGTTCTTGAGGTAAAGCCTTTTCTAGAGGAGAGGCCAATTGCTTAGCCTGTTCCTTGATATCATTAGCAGTACGAGCCAATTGAGGAGTTGTCTTCTCGAGTTCATTGGTATCGATTGATCCAATAATCTGTTGTAGTTTGCTCAATTCCTCATCAACGTTCTCAATAGATTGTGGCTCAGCTAACTTCTTGATAATACTTTCGACATCTTCCTTATCCTTGTTCAACTTAGCTGTAGCTTCCTCTAATTTTTCTTGAGCACAGACAGCTTCATGAAGTTTAGCATCAGCATCAGCGTTGACACTGTGAATTCTGTCGGTAAGTTTGTTCTTCTGTTCATTGATGTCAGCAGGTAGATCATTACCAATAGCAGCAAGCTTCTCAGCCAATTTAGGAATATTGTTCTTCTTGAACTCAGATAGTTGATCAGTTGTGCTCAAAGTTGGAATAGTTTCTTCAGCATTCTTCAGTTCATCTTCCAGTTCTTTGACGGCATTCTGAATTCTATTCAGTTCTTGTTCCTGAGCGATCTTCTTGGCCAAATCTTCAGAAGTGGCGTCAGCCAATTGCTTCAAGTTATTAAGAAGTTCATCAATCTTTTGTCTCTCCGTTGATGGTAGTGGAGCATCAGATAATGATGATAGCTTGTCGGACAACTCCTTAATTCTGTTGAGCTTGTCTTGAAGAGCAGCAACTGTTTCTTCATCTGGTTTGTCAGTCTTCTTTCCTTTACCCTTCTTGCTCTTCTTAGATGGGGCAGGGGTAGCAATTAGACTTCCAAATTGTTCAGTAACATCAGCCAGTTCTTTTTGAGCTTGCTTAACATCTTCTTCATGTTTCTTCTTTGCATCCTTGGCTTCATCAAGCTTCTTGCGAAGTTCAACCTGTTGAGCTTCAGGTAACTTTTCAAGATTGCGTTCTATATCAGCAACATGTTCTTCTGATAACTGATCAAGAGGCTCTTGAGTTAATTGAGTAACTTGAGCTGTCAATAGTTGAGCAACTTCCTCTTGTTCAGCTTGTTTTTGAATAGCCTTAGCTTCTTGTAACTTTCTGTCCAAATCAGGTACTTGTTCAGAAAGAACAGGAACTTTGTTCAACTGATCAGGCTTGATGTGCTTATTGCCGGCTTGAAGTTCTTCCTTCTTATTCTTCAAAATGTCAATTTGAGATCGAATAGCTGGAATTTCATGATTTTCCAAACTATCGATGATTTCAGGTGCAATATTGGTAGAGAGTAGTTGATTGATTTGATCGAGCTCTTTTTCGATGTGTTCGATGAAATCGTTCAAATTCTTCTCTTCCTCAATCTCATTTGCTAATTCGTCCAAAATCTCATCATACTGTTTGTTGGTTTGTTCAGCATCGACATCAATGAATCGAACATCAGTAAAGGTGCATTCCAGAGGGTTTAGAAGTTCAGACAAGCGTTGCAAGTTGCGGATCTTCTCAGCCAAAATATCAGCGGTATTGCTTGCTTCACGCAACTGCTGTAGATCTTTCTTAGCATCATCAATGCTACGAACAGCTTTTACTAATGCTGCATCGAGTGGTTGACGAAGACGTTCCAATTCTGCATCAGTATCATTACGAGCATCAACAAACTCATCCCAAGTGTTGGCACGATCTTGGAGAATAGGAATGATTTGATGAGCAGCATCAATAGCTTGTTGGAGGGCTTGAACTGTTGGTTCATCAGATGGAGCATTAGCAATGATATTTTTAGCAACTTCAACTTCTTGAGCCAATTCCTCGGCTGAAGGTCGGTATTGTGATGGAACTCCTTGGGCATCTTGAACTAAATCATTAGCAGCATTAACCAAACTGGCCAATCGTGATTGAGCAGGTATGGTCTTTTTGTGAAGCTCTTCAAGATCTTTTTGCTTCTGCTGACGATCTACCAAGGCTGCTTGTCGTTTCTGAAAGGCATATTTTAATATAACAAAAGTAAAAGAAAATAAACGAACCTCAAGTAATTCTTGAGTTTTGCTCAAACGGTTAAGCAGTTCATCATATTCTCTCTTCTGAGCATCATCAAGAATGGCAACATCAACGTTGCTCACATTCTCATGAAGCTTGTCCAACACTTCACGATCCTTAGCAATTGCTTGTAATAGTTGTTCTTCAGGTAAGTCGGTTGGCTCTTCGGTATACTTTGATGTAATGGCAAGCAAGTTGTCTTCAGTATCTTTACGAGTACTGTTGAAGGCAGCAAGAGCAGCCATTTTGTCTCCAACCAAATCACCAAGTTGCTTCAGGAGGTCTTTCAAACGAGAAAGATCCCATTGACTCTTCTGTCGCTGTTCGTCTCCTTCTGGTCCTTCAGGAAGTTCGCTTATTAATGCTTCAAGGCGAGCCTTTGAAGATTCTAAATCTTCAAGAGATGCTTGTTGCTCTGCCAATGTTTCAGGTAACGTTTCTGGTCTACTGTTGATTGATTGAGCAATTACTTCAAGTTCTGGAGTAATCTTGTTGAGCTTGACAGTATCAGCAAGTGCAGCTTGTTTCTGTGCAGCATCTTCAACCAATGAAACTACTTGAGTCTTCAAGTTTCGGGCCAAATCATCGTCCTTTACCAATTCGTTATTCTTGTTGGTTAGATCGTTTTCGTGAGATTCAATGTTCTTAACAAGTTGATCGATTTGCTCTTTGAGGTTGTCGATAACTGGAACAGCTCTCTCGGAATCAGCAACATTGATATTAGCTAAAGCATCAGTAAGCTGTTTCACTTGATTTGTCAAGTTCTTATTATCTTCACGAAGTTTGTGTTCTTGAGGTAAAGCCTTTTCTAGAGGAGAGGCCAATTGCTTAGCCTGTTCCTTGATATCATTAGCAGTACGAGCCAATTGAGGAGTTGTCTTCTCGAGTTCATTGGTATCGATTGATCCAATAATCTGTTGTAGTTTGCTCAATTCCTCATCAACGTTCTCAATAGATTGTGGCTCAGCTAACTTCTTGATAATACTTTCGACATCTTCCTTATCCTTGTTCAACTTAGCTGTAGCTTCCTCTAATTTTTCTTGAGCACAGACAGCTTCATGAAGTTTAGCATCAGCATCAGCGTTGACACTGTGAATTCTGTCGGTAAGTTTGTTCTTCTGTTCATTGATGTCAGCAGGTAGATCATTACCAATAGCAGCAAGCTTCTCAGCCAATTTAGGAATATTGTTCTTCTTGAACACAGATAGTTGATCAGTTGTGCTCAAAGTTGGAATAGTTTCTTCAGCATTCTTCAGTTCATCTTCCAGTTCTTTGACGGCATTCTGAATTCTATTCAGTTCTTGTTCCTGAGCGATCTTCTTGGCCAAATCTTCAGAAGTGGCGTCAGCCAATTGCTTCAAGTTATTAAGAAGTTCATCAATCTTTTGTCTCTCCGTTGATGGTAGTGGAGCATCAGATAATGATGATAGCTTGTCGGACAACTCCTTAATTCTGTTGAGCTTGTCTTGAAGAGCAGCAACTGTTTCTTCATCTGGTTTGTCAGTCTTCTTTCCTTTACCCTTCTTGCTCTTCTTAGATGGGGCAGGGGTAGCAATTAGACTTCCAAATTGTTCAGTAACATCAGCCAGTTCTTTTTGAGCTTGCTTAACATCTTCTTCATGTTTCTTCTTTGCATCCTTGGCTTCATCAAGCTTCTTGCGAAGTTCAACCTGTTGAGCTTCAGGTAACTTTTCAAGATTGCGTTCTATATCAGCAACATGTTCTTCTGATAACTGATCAAGAGGCTCTTGAGTTAATTGAGTAACTTGAGCTGTCAATAGTTGAGCAACTTCCTCTTGTTCAGCTTGTTTTTGAATAGCCTTAGCTTCTTGTAACTTTCTGTCCAAATCAGGTACTTGTTCAGAAAGAACAGGAACTTTGTTCAACTGATCAGGCTTGATGTGCTTATTGCCGGCTTGAAGTTCTTCCTTCTTATTCTTCAAAATGTCAATTTGAGATCGAATAGCTGGAATTTCATGATTTTCCAAACTATCGATGATTTCAGGTGCAATATTGGTAGAGAGTAGTTGATTGATTTGATCGAGCTCTTTTTCGATGTGTTCGATGAAATCGTTCAAATTCTTCTCTTCCTCAATCTCATTTGCTAATTCGTCCAAAATCTCATCATACTGTTTGTTGGTTTGTTCAGCATCGACATCAATGAATCGAACATCAGTAAAGGTGCATTCCAGAGGGTTTAGAAGTTCAGACAAGCGTTGCAAGTTGCGGATCTTCTCAGCCAAAATATCAGCGGTATTGCTTGCTTCACGCAACTGCTGTAGATCTTTCTTAGCATCATCATTGCTACGAACAGTTTTTACTAATGCTGCATCGAGTGGTTGACGAAGACGTTCCAATTCTGCATCAGTATCATTACGAGCATCAACAAACTCATCCCAAGTGTTGGCACGATCTTGGAGAATAGGAATGATTTGATGAGCAGCATCAATAGCTTGTTGGAGGGCTTGAACTGTTGGTTCATCAGATGGAGCATTAGCAATGATATTTTTAGCAACTTCAACTTCTTGAGCCAATTCCTCGGCTGAAGGTCGGTATTGTGATGGAACTCCTTGGGCATCTTGAACTAAATCATTAGCAGCATTAACCAAACTGGCCAATCGTGATTGAGCAGGTATGGTCTTTTTGTGAAGCTCTTCAAGATCTTTTTGCTTCTGCTGACGATCTACCAAGGCTGCTCGTCGTTTCTGAAAGGCATATTTTAATATAACAAAAGTAAAAGAAAATAAACGAACCTCAAGTAATTCTTGAGTTTTGCTCAAACGGTTAAGCAGTTCATCATATTCTCTCTTCTGAGCATCATCAAGAATGGCAACATCAACGTTGCTCACATTCTCATGAAGCTTGTCCAACACTTCACGATCCTTAGCAATTGCTTGTAATAGTTGTTCTTCAGGTAAGTCGGTTGGCTCTTCGGTATACTTTGATGTAATGGCAAGCACGTTGTCTTCAGTATCTTTACGAGTACTGTTGAAGGCAGCAAGAGCAGCCATTTTGTCTCCAACCAAATCACCAAGTTGCTTCAGGAGGTCTTTCAAACGAGAAAGATCCCATTGACTCTTCTGTCGCTGTTCGTCTCCTTCTGGTCCTTCAGGAAGTTCGCTTATTAATGCTTCAAGGCGAGCCTTTGAAGATTCTAAATCTTCAAGAGATGCTTGTTGCTCTGCCAATGTTTCAGGTAACGTTTCTGGTCTACTGTTGATTGATTGAGCAATTACTTCAAGTTCTGGAGTAATCTTGTTGAGCTTGACAGTATCAGCAAGTGCAGCTTGTTTCTGTGCAGCATCTTCAACCAATGAAACTACTTGAGTCTTCAAGTTTCGGGCCAAATCATCGTCCTTTACCAATTCGTTATTCTTGTTGGTTAGATCGTTTTCGTGAGATTCAATGTTCTTAGCAAGTTGATCGATTTGCTCTTTGAGGTTGTCGATAACTGGAACAGCTCTCTCGGAATCAGCAACATTGATATTAGCTAAAGCATCAGTAAGCTGTTTCACTTGATTTGTCAAGTTCTTATTATCTTCACGAAGTTTGTGTTCTTGAGGTAAAGCCTTTTCTAGAGGAGAGGCCAATTGCTTAGCCTGTTCCTTGATATCATTAGCAGTACGAGCCAATTGAGGAGTTGTCTTCTCGAGTTCATTGGTATCGATTGATCCAATAATCTGTTGTAGTTTGCTCAATTCCTCATCAACGTTCTCAATAGATTGTGGCTCAGCTAACTTCTTGATAATACTTTCGACATCTTCCTTATCCTTGTTCAACTTAGCTGTAGCTTCCTCTAATTTTTCTTGAGCACAGACAGCTTCATGAAGTTTAGCATCAGCATCAGCGTTGACACTGTGAATTCTGTCGGTAAGTTTGTTCTTCTGTTCATTGATGTCAGCAGGTAGATCATTACCAATAGCAGCAAGCTTCTCAGCCAATTTAGGAATATTGTTCTTCTTGAACTCAGATAGTTGATCAGTTGTGCTCAAAGTTGGAATAGTTTCTTCAGCATTCTTCAGTTCATCTTCCAGTTCTTTGACGGCATTCTGAATTCTATTCAGTTCTTGTTCCTGAGCGATCTTCTTGGCCAAATCTTCAGAAGTGGCGTCAGCCAATTGCTTCAAGTTATTAAGAAGTTCATCAATCTTTTGTCTCTCCGTTGATGGTAGTGGAGCATCAGATAATGATGATAGCTTGTCGGACAACTCCTTAATTCTGTTGAGCTTGTCTTGAAGAGCAGCAACTGTTTCTTCATCTGGTTTGTCAGTCTTCTTTCCTTTACCCTTCTTGCTCTTCTTAGATGGGGCAGGGGTAGCAATTAGACTTCCAAATTGTTCAGTAACATCAGCCAGTTCTTTTTGAGCTTGCTTAACATCTTCTTCATGTTTCTTCTTTGCATCCTTGGCTTCATCAAGCTTCTTGCGAAGTTCAACCTGTTGAGCTTCAGGTAACTTTTCAAGATTGCGTTCTATATCAGCAACATGTTCTTCTGATAACTGATCAAGAGGCTCTTGAGTTAATTGAGTAACTTGAGCTGTCAATAGTTGAGCAACTTCCTCTTGTTCAGCTTGTTTTTGAATAGCCTTAGCTTCTTGTAACTTTCTGTCCAAATCAGGTACTTGTTCAGAAAGAACAGGAACTTTGTTCAACTGATCAGGCTTGATGTGCTTATTGCCGGCTTGAAGTTCTTCCTTCTTATTCTTCAAAATGTCAATTTGAGATCGAATAGCTGGAATTTCATGATTTTCCAAACTATCGATGATTTCAGGTGCAATATTGGTAGAGAGTAGTTGATTGATTTGATCGAGCTCTTTTTCGATGTGTTCGATGAAATCGTTCAAATTCTTCTCTTCCTCAATCTCATTTGCTAATTCGTCCAAAATCTCATCATACTGTTTGTTGGTTTGTTCAGCATCGACATCAATGAATCGAACATCAGTAAAGGTGCATTCCAGAGGGTTTAGAAGTTCAGACAAGCGTTGCAAGTTGCGGATCTTCTCAGCCAAAATATCAGCGGTATTGCTTGCTTCACGCAACTGCTGTAGATCTTTCTTAGCATCATCAATGCTACGAACAGCTTTTACTAATGCTGCATCGAGTGGTTGACGAAGACGTTCCAATTCTGCATCAGTATCATTACGAGCATCAACAAACTCATCCCAAGTGTTGGCACGATCTTGGAGAATAGGAATGATTTGATGAGCAGCATCAATAGCTTGTTGGAGGGCTTGAACTGTTGGTTCATCAGATGGAGCATTAGCAATGATATTTTTAGCAACTTCAACTTCTTGAGCCAATTCCTCGGCTGAAGGTCGGTATTGTGATGGAACTCCTTGGGCATCTTGAACTAAATCATTAGCAGCATTAACCAAACTGGCCAATCGTGATTGAGCAGGTATGGTCTTTTTGTGAAGCTCTTCAAGATCTTTTTGCTTCTGCTGACGATCTACCAAGGCTGCTTGTCGTTTCTGAAAGGCATATTTTAATATAACAAAAGTAAAAGAAAATAAACGAACCTCAAGTAATTCTTGAGTTTTGCTCAAACGGTTAAGCAGTTCATCATATTCTCTCTTCTGAGCATCATCAAGAATGGCAACATCAACGTTGCTCACATTCTCATGAAGCTTGTCCAACACTTCACGATCCTTAGCAATTGCTTGTAATAGTTGTTCTTCAGGTAAGTCGGTTGGCTCTTCGGTATACTTTGATGTAATGGCAAGCAAGTTGTCTTCAGTATCTTTACGAGTACTGTTGAAGGCAGCAAGAGCAGCCATTTTGTCTCCAACCAAATCACCAAGTTGCTTCAGGAGGTCTTTCAAACGAGAAAGATCCCATTGACTCTTCTGTCGCTGTTCGTCTCCTTCTGGTCCTTCAGGAAGTTCGCTTATTAATGCTTCAAGGCGAGCCTTTGAAGATTCTAAATCTTCAAGAGATGCTTGTTGCTCTGCCAATGTTTCAGGTAACGTTTCTGGTCTACTGTTGATTGATTGAGCAATTACTTCAAGTTCTGGAGTAATCTTGTTGAGCTTGACAGTATCAGCAAGTGCAGCTTGTTTCTGTGCAGCATCTTCAACCAATGAAACTACTTGAGTCTTCAAGTTTCGGGCCAAATCATCGTCCTTTACCAATTCGTTATTCTTGTTGGTTAGATCGTTTTCGTGAGATTCAATGTTCTTAGCAAGTTGATCGATTTGCTCTTTGAGGTTGTCGATAACTGGAACAGCTCTCTCGGAATCAGCAACATTGATATTAGCTAAAGCATCAGTAAGCTGTTTCACTTGATTTGTCAAGTTCTTATTATCTTCACGAAGTTTGTGTTCTTGAGGTAAAGCCTTTTCTAGAGGAGAGGCCAATTGCTTAGCCTGTTCCTTGATATCATTAGCAGTACGAGCCAATTGAGGAGTTGTCTTCTCGAGTTCATTGGTATCGATTGATCCAATAATCTGTTGTAGTTTGCTCAATTCCTCATCAACGTTCTCAATAGATTGTGGCTCAGCTAACTTCTTGATAATACTTTCGACATCTTCCTTATCCTTGTTCAACTTAGCTGTAGCTTCCTCTAATTTTTCTTGAGCACAGACAGCTTCATGAAGTTTAGCATCAGCATCAGCGTTGACACTGTGAATTCTGTCGGTAAGTTTGTTCTTCTGTTCATTGATGTCAGCAGGTAGATCATTACCAATAGCAGCAAGCTTCTCAGCCAATTTAGGAATATTGTTCTTCTTGAACTCAGATAGTTGATCAGTTGTGCTCAAAGTTGGAATAGTTTCTTCAGCATTCTTCAGTTCATCTTCCAGTTCTTTGACGGCATTCTGAATTCTATTCAGTTCTTGTTCCTGAGCGATCTTCTTGGCCAAATCTTCAGAAGTGGCGTCAGCCAATTGCTTCAAGTTATTAAGAAGTTCATCAATCTTTTGTCTCTCCGTTGATGGTAGTGGAGCATCAGATAATGATGATAGCTTGTCGGACAACTCCTTAATTCTGTTGAGCTTGTCTTGAAGAGCAGCAACTGTTTCTTCATCTGGTTTGTCAGTCTTCTTTCCTTTACCCTTCTTGCTCTTCTTAGATGGGGCAGGGGTAGCAATTAGACTTCCAAATTGTTCAGTAACATCAGCCAGTTCTTTTTGAGCTTGCTTAACATCTTCTTCATGTTTCTTCTTTGCATCCTTGGCTTCATCAAGCTTCTTGCGAAGTTCAACCTGTTGAGCTTCAGGTAACTTTTCAAGATTGCGTTCTATATCAGCAACATGTTCTTCTGATAACTGATCAAGAGGCTCTTGAGTTAATTGAGTAACTTGAGCTGTCAATAGTTGAGCAACTTCCTCTTGTTCAGCTTGTTTTTGAATAGCCTTAGCTTCTTGTAACTTTCTGTCCAAATCAGGTACTTGTTCAGAAAGAACAGGAACTTTGTTCAACTGATCAGGCTTGATGTGCTTATTGCCGGCTTGAAGTTCTTCCTTCTTATTCTTCAAAATGTCAATTTGAGATCGAATAGCTGGAATTTCATGATTTTCCAAACTATCGATGATTTCAGGTGCAATATTGGTAGAGAGTAGTTGATTGATTTGATCGAGCTCTTTTTCGATGTGTTCGATGAAATCGTTCAAATTCTTCTCTTCCTCAATCTCATTTGCTAATTCGTCCAAAATCTCATCATACTGTTTGTTGGTTTGTTCAGCATCGACATCAATGAATCGAACATCAGTAAAGGTGCATTCCAGAGGGTTTAGAAGTTCAGACAAGCGTTGCAAGTTGCGGATCTTCTCAGCCAAAATATCAGCGGTATTGCTTGCTTCACGCAACTGCTGTAGATCTTTCTTAGCATCATCAATGCTACGAACAGCTTTTACTAATGCTGCATCGAGTGGTTGACGAAGACGTTCCAATTCTGCATCAGTATCATTACGAGCATCAACAAACTCATCCCAAGTGTTGGCACGATCTTGGAGAATAGGAATGATTTGATGAGCAGCATCAATAGCTTGTTGGAGGGCTTGAACTGTTGGTTCATCAGATGGAGCATTAGCAATGATATTTTTAGCAACTTCAACTTCTTGAGCCAATTCCTCGGCTGAAGGTCGGTATTGTGATGGAACTCCTTGGGCATCTTGAACTAAATCATTAGCAGCATTAACCAAACTGGCCAATCGTGATTGAGCAGGTATGGTCTTTTTGTGAAGCTCTTCAAGATCTTTTTGCTTCTGCTGACGATCTACCAAGGCTGCTTGTCGTTTCTGAAAGGCATATTTTAATATAACAAAAGTAAAAGAAAATAAACGAACCTCAAGTAATTCTTGAGTTTTGCTCAAACGGTTAAGCAGTTCATCATATTCTCTCTTCTGAGCATCATCAAGAATGGCAACATCAACGTTGCTCACATTCTCATGAAGCTTGTCCAACACTTCACGATCCTTAGCAATTGCTTGTAATAGTTGTTCTTCAGGTAAGTCGGTTGGCTCTTCGGTATACTTTGATGTAATGGCAAGCAAGTTGTCTTCAGTATCTTTACGAGTACTGTTGAAGGCAGCAAGAGCAGCCATTTTGTCTCCAACCAAATCACCAAGTTGCTTCAGGAGGTCTTTCAAACGAGAAAGATCCCATTGACTCTTCTGTCGCTGTTCGTCTCCTTCTGGTCCTTCAGGAAGTTCGCTTATTAATGCTTCAAGGCGAGCCTTTGAAGATTCTAAATCTTCAAGAGATGCTTGTTGCTCTGCCAATGTTTCAGGTAACGTTTCTGGTCTACTGTTGATTGATTGAGCAATTACTTCAAGTTCTGGAGTAATCTTGTTGAGCTTGACAGTATCAGCAAGTGCAGCTTGTTTCTGTGCAGCATCTTCAACCAATGAAACTACTTGAGTCTTCAAGTTTCGGGCCAAATCATCGTCCTTTACCAATTCGTATTCTTGTTGGTTAGATCGTTTTCGTGAGATTCAATGTTCTTAGCAAGTTGATCGATTTGCTCTTTGAGGTTGTCGATAACTGGAACAGCTCTCTCGGAATCAGCAACATTGATATTAGCTAAAGCATCAGTAAGCTGTTTCACTTGATTTGTCAAGTTCTTATTATCTTCACGAAGTTTGTGTTCTTGAGGTAAAGCCTTTTCTAGAGGAGAGGCCAATTGCTTAGCCTGTTCCTTGATATCATTAGCAGTACGAGCCAATTGAGGAGTTGTCTTCTCGAGTTCATTGGTATCGATTGATCCAATAATCTGTTGTAGTTTGCTCAATTCCTCATCAACGTTCTCAATAGATTGTGGCTCAGCTAACTTCTTGATAATACTTTCGACATCTTCCTTATCCTTGTTCAACTTAGCTGTAGCTTCCTCTAATTTTTCTTGAGCACAGACAGCTTCATGAAGTTTAGCATCAGCATCAGCGTTGACACTGTGAATTCTGTCGGTAAGTTTGTTCTTCTGTTCATTGATGTCAGCAGGTAGATCATTACCAATAGCAGCAAGCTTCTCAGCCAATTTAGGAATATTGTTCTTCTTGAACTCAGATAGTTGATCAGTTGTGCTCAAAGTTGGAATAGTTTCTTCAGCATTCTTCAGTTCATCTTCCAGTTCTTTGACGGCATTCTGAATTCTATTCAGTTCTTGTTCCTGAGCGATCTTCTTGGCCAAATCTTCAGAAGTGGCGTCAGCCAATTGCTTCAAGTTATTAAGAAGTTCATCAATCTTTTGTCTCTCCGTTGATGGTAGTGGAGCATCAGATAATGATGATAGCTTGTCGGACAACTCCTTAATTCTGTTGAGCTTGTCTTGAAGAGCAGCAACTGTTTCTTCATCTGGTTTGTCAGTCTTCTTTCCTTTACCCTTCTTGCTCTTCTTAGATGGGGCAGGGGTAGCAATTAGACTTCCAAATTGTTCAGTAACATCAGCCAGTTCTTTTTGAGCTTGCTTAACATCTTCTTCATGTTTCTTCTTTGCATCCTTGGCTTCATCAAGCTTCTTGCGAAGTTCAACCTGTTGAGCTTCAGGTAACTTTTCAAGATTGCGTTCTATATCAGCAACATGTTCTTCTGATAACTGATCAAGAGGCTCTTGAGTTAATTGAGTAACTTGAGCTGTCAATAGTTGAGCAACTTCCTCTTGTTCAGCTTGTTTTTGAATAGCCTTAGCTTCTTGTAACTTTCTGTCCAAATCAGGTACTTGTTCAGAAAGAACAGGAACTTTGTTCAACTGATCAGGCTTGATGTGCTTATTGCCGGCTTGAAGTTCTTCCTTCTTATTCTTCAAAATGTCAATTTGAGATCGAATAGCTGGAATTTCATGATTTTCCAAACTATCGATGATTTCAGGTGCAATATTGGTAGAGAGTAGTTGATTGATTTGATCGAGCTCTTTTTCGATGTGTTCGATGAAATCGTTCAAATTCTTCTCTTCCTCAATCTCATTTGCTAATTCGTCCAAAATCTCATCATACTGTTTGTTGGTTTGTTCAGCATCGACATCAATGAATCGAACATCAGTAAAGGTGCATTCCAGAGGGTTTAGAAGTTCAGACAAGCGTTGCAAGTTGCGGATCTTCTCAGCCAAAATATCAGCGGTATTGCTTGCTTCACGCAACTGCTGTAGATCTTTCTTAGCATCATCAATGCTACGAACAGCTTTTACTAATGCTGCATCGAGTGGTTGACGAAGACGTTCCAATTCTGCATCAGTATCATTACGAGCATCAACAAACTCATCCCAAGTGTTGGCACGATCTTGGAGAATAGGAATGATTTGATGAGCAGCATCAATAGCTTGTTGGAGGGCTTGAACTGTTGGTTCATCAGATGGAGCATTAGCAATGATATTTTTAGCAACTTCAACTTCTTGAGCCAATTCCTCGGCTGAAGGTCGGTATTGTGATGGAACTCCTTGGGCATCTTGAACTAAATCATTAGCAGCATTAACCAAACTGGCCAATCGTGATTGAGCAGGTATGGTCTTTTTGTGAAGCTCTTCAAGATCTTTTTGCTTCTGCTGACGATCTACCAAGGCTGCTTGTCGTTTCTGAAAGGCATATTTTAATATAACAAAAGTAAAAGAAAATAAACGAACCTCAAGTAATTCTTGAGTTTTGCTCAAACGGTTAAGCAGTTCATCATATTCTCTCTTCTGAGCATCATCAAGAATGGCAACATCAACGTTGCTCACATTCTCATGAAGCTTGTCCAACACTTCACGATCCTTAGCAATTGCTTGTAATAGTTGTTCTTCAGGTAAGTCGGTTGGCTCTTCGGTATACTTTGATGTAATGGCAAGCAAGTTGTCTTCAGTATCTTTACGAGTACTGTTGAAGGCAGCAAGAGCAGCCATTTTGTCTCCAACCAAATCACCAAGTTGCTTCAGGAGGTCTTTCAAACGAGAAAGATCCCATTGACTCTTCTGTCGCTGTTCGTCTCCTTCTGGTCCTTCAGGAAGTTCGCTTATTAATGCTTCAAGGCGAGCCTTTGAAGATTCTAAATCTTCAAGAGATGCTTGTTGCTCTGCCAATGTTTCAGGTAACGTTTCTGGTCTACTGTTGATTGATTGAGCAATTACTTCAAGTTCTGGAGTAATCTTGTTGAGCTTGACAGTATCAGCAAGTGCAGCTTGTTTCTGTGCAGCATCTTCAACCAATGAAACTACTTGAGTCTTCAAGTTTCGGGCCAAATCATCGTCCTTTACCAATTCGCTATTCTTGTTGGTTAGATCGTTTTCGTGAGATTCAATGTTCTTAGCAAGTTGATCGATTTGCTCTTTGAGGTTGTCGATAACTGGAACAGCTCTCTCGGAATCAGCAACATTGATATTAGCTAAAGCATCAGTAAGCTGTTTCACTTGATTTGTCAAGTTCTTATTATCTTCACGAAGTTTGTGTTCCTGAGGTAAAGCCTTTTCTAGAGGAGAGGCCAATTGCTTAGCCTGTTCCTTGATATCATTAGCAGTACGAGCCAATTGAGGAGTTGTCTTCTCGAGTTCATTGGTATCGATTGATCCAATAATCTGTTGTAGTTTGCTCAATTCCTCATCAACGTTCTCAATAGATTGTGGCTCAGCTAACTTCTTGATAATACTTTCGACATCTTCCTTATCCTTGTTCAACTTAGCTGTAGCTTCCTCTAATTTTTCTTGAGCACAGACAGCTTCATGAAGTTTAGCATCAGCATCAGCGTTGACACTGTGAATTCTGTCGGTAAGTTTGTTCTTCTGTTCATTGATGTCAGCAGGTAGATCATTACCAATAGCAGCAAGCTTCTCAGCCAATTTAGGAATATTGTTCTTCTTGAACTCAGATAGTTGATCAGTTGTGCTCAAAGTTGGAATAGTTTCTTCAGCATTCTTCAGTTCATCTTCCAGTTCTTTGACGGCATTCTGAATTCTATTCAGTTCTTGTTCCTGAGCGATCTTCTTGGCCAAATCTTCAGAAGTGGCGTCAGCCAATTGCTTCAAGTTATTAAGAAGTTCATCAATCTTTTGTCTCTCCGTTGATGGTAGTGGAGCATCAGATAATGATGATAGCTTGTCGGACAACTCCTTAATTCTGTTGAGCTTGTCTTGAAGAGCAGCAACTGTTTCTTCATCTGGTTTGTCAGTCTTCTTTCCTTTACCCTTCTTGCTCTTCTTAGATGGGGCAGGGGTAGCAATTAGACTTCCAAATTGTTCAGTAACATCAGCCAGTTCTTTTTGAGCTTGCTTAACATCTTCTTCATGTTTCTTCTTTGCATCCTTGGCTTCATCAAGCTTCTTGCGAAGTTCTTCTCTACGGTGCTGTGGTAATTCCTCGATAAGGCTATCATATTTGTCAAAAGAGAAATGTTGTTCTTGTGGTTGATCTATCATATGTTTAACATTTTCTATTGTTATCAGCATTTCATCCAAAGCACTTTCTTTTTTCTCAAATGCGATCAACTCTTCAGTTACGCGCGCCATGTCTTCACTTATTTTAGTTGTTCGGCTAGTGAAACTGTTAGGATCTATACATTGTTGTACTGCTTCGGCAGCATTCTGGAGTTCATTCAAGTTGTCTTGCAGCATTGGAATCTTTTCCATAATTTGTCCATGTAACTCTGGTGTTAAATTTGTCATGTCATTCTTGATGTCCATCAACTTCTCCTCTAGGTCAGTATGGGTTCTTTCAAAGTATTCCACAGAATCCAACTTGTCCTGGAGAGACATTTGAACAGCCCTCCATTCTTCTTCAATGTTGGAAATGTTATCAATGACTTCACTTTGAATCTCTTTAATTTGTGGGTCGTTGGTGTTCATCTGGTCAAGCATATCTTTCAATTGGATGATCAACGGCTCTTTGTATGCTAAATCGTCTAGCACAGTGGTAATAGCTTCACACGTTTTCACTTCATTATCGATCTCAGACGCACGGGATATCGATTCCGAAATTTCATTTATGATCAGCTTCACTTTCTCGATATTGGGTTCGGAAGAGCTGATGTTTGCAATAGACGCAATTTTATCATTGATCGATTCATATATACAACGTCCATATTCATCGATTTCCGAAACCTTATCGATGAGGTCTATGTCATTCATTATGTGAACCACATCCTTTAATAAAAAGAGTTCATTTTGCTGTTCACTGATGCTATTCAAAGCATCACACAATGATTCCTTGGTTGCATCCGAAGATTCACTGTCCATTTCCACACTTTCAAGGACTGAACGAATTTCATCAAGTTTGCTCGACACGCTTCCGGAATCCATGATAGGATAATCTGTCTCCAGGTTTTCTGCATTAGAACTAATTTCTTGATCGATGGTGTTGGAGTCCTCTAAGAGCTGTTGTAATTGTTCTATGATTTCATTTTGTTCAGAGATGAGGGTTTCAGCTCCTTGTAAATCTTGCGATGTGTTGTGCTGTAAGTTACCACAAAATTGATTAAACTACGATCCGAACAAACCTCTACGTCTAACCTATCTTCTAAACTAGCTTTAACCGCATTGAGCTCTTCTACTGCGGCATAAACATCATCCAAATATGTTTTATCCTCTTTGTTATCGAGCTCTTCCCTCAATATATCTAATCGATTTCCAGTTTTTTCCAGTAAGTTAGCAGCAGCAGTGAGATCTTGGTGCGACGAAGTTGTATCACATTCAATCTCACTAGCTTTTGCAATACTATCTCGGATGAGTTCTATCTCATTCGGAGCAAGTGTATTCTCCTTGGGCATTTGGGATAGTTCCCGCTTAATTAGATGATTAACGACCAGTTTAACGAAATCAAGCAAACCTGTTCATCTGAGTCAGAGGTGCTCTGGGTGTCCAAAAGCTTTAGATTGTGCTAGAACATAGAATAAGTGATGAAATTTAGAGTTGGACTTACCTTGACATTACGTATTTTCTCTTGTATAGCGGGTGGTTGAACAGAGGGTTCAATAGTCAGCATACGTTCTTCTACTACTTGGATAATGGTAGTAACAGTATTGGTGACCATAACGAGCACTTTCTTTCTACGCTTGCTTCTTTCTGATGGGGAACTCTCCCGACTCGAGGAATCAATGAATTCGCATTCAACGTATTGGCGTGGTTGGTTCGAGATGACCTGATAAGTGATGAATATAACGGTATTTTGAAACGGGTACCTTCAACATATCCATTTGTAGTTCCAGGTGATCTAGCTCATTAGTAAAATCATTATTGGCTCTATTCTTCACACGATCCTCGAGCTTGATTAGCTCATCCATTATTTCTTTCTGCTTTGCAGATAAACCTTTCTCGTCTTCTACTTCCTTCTCAAGTTTTTGTGAAAAGTCCTTTAATTTAACAATCACAACAGTGTTATAAGATCATTTCCTTACCTTTATCTGTTGATTCAAGAACAGCAAACGATGCTTAACACTCTCGTTCACTGGCTCTCCATCACCTTGTAATAACATAGATATTGCACCAGTCACTTCATTTTCAAGCTCCTATTTATTTTTTCCATTAAAGAAATTAACTGAAATACTTACTCGGAGCTGTAGAAGGTCCTCCTCGACCGAAGAGAGAGGCTTTGCCCCAAAACTGTAGGACTCCATGACATTCCTTAGAAGACGAGATACTTTTTTCCTTATAATATCTTGAGGATGTGTTGGTTCATCCAAACTTGATGTCACTGACATAACCGATTCCGGTCTCTCATTCTCGGAAGATGCCACTGAGCTGACTGATATCTGCAGCAAGGATATTAGAACAAGATACATGAAAGAAGTCAAACCTGAGATTGAGAAAAGCCTTGAACTGCTGATGGAATATGAAGAGGAATTCCTTCAGCTTCAGGTAAATCATATGCCTTCAGTTTATTAAGAAGCTGGTTGTACCGTTGGATGAGTTGAATGATATGATCTTTGTTGTGGAACGCGATTCTCTCCAGTTGAAGCACTAAGCGCTGATAGCTAAGGCCAATTCTGTACAAATGGGTCAGCTGAGTAATACGTTCAGTTTCAGAAGATATTTGTTCCACAGTGCATATATCTTTTTCCATCGTATCAAGCCATACCTCGAAAAGTGCGATTTTCTTTGCCAATTTTTCGCTCTGTTTCTTAAGTTTAGACGATTGATTCAGATGTTGAGCAATTCTACTATCTAGAGATACCAATTTTCTCTGTAGATCAGTGAATTCAGGTCGGAATTTATTTCTGTTCGATTGTCCAACGACTTTTTCAAATTCAGTGACGTCAGTTTTCCATTGACTCCATAGTGATTCGTTGACAATTCCCAACTCTTCCGTTAAATTGTGACCAATCATGTTTCCAATATCATCTTCATACTCTCGGAACTTCAGATTCAAATGATCCAAGTAATGAAGAATAAGCTGTACAGTGTCTGTCACCCTTTGTTCTTGATGTTTCATGAATCCAGCATACAACACCTTGAATCTACTTTCCTCTTCGTCTGTCTTCTGGATATCCTTCATCTCTTCAATAAGTTTTTCTTCATTTTCTGCTAGCTCCTTCAGATGTAGGATATTAGCAATACAATCACTTGTACTCTCCGTAATCACTAGTTTCTTCCCGATTAGTTCTTCAAGTTTTTGTGCAAGCAGATCAAACGACGGTTCAGCCTCCTGGATAGTGCTTATATTTAGAATCTCATGAATCACTCCACTCACCTCGCCCAACTGTCGCTTTCTAAAATTCCTAATAATAGCACCCGCCGAGAAGTCAGTAATAGTAATTTCCGCATTTTCACTCAAATCGCGAAGACATCTAGATTTCTCTTCCAATCTTGCACAAATATCAGTAACCTATCATGATAAAGCGTTAACGTTGAAAAAAAAAGATCAAATTACTATGCCCTGCATATCAGTTGACTGTTCGCTGGAGGTAGCATGTTGGCTAACATCAAGAGAGGAGTCGGTAAATTGAATAAATTCCGTAGTAATTGTGAGGAATTCCTGGCGTCGTAGCATCAGAGAATGAAGTTTGTTCAATTCTACCATTAGCATGTTCAGCCTCAAGAAATTTTGTTAAAAAAGTCATATCATGGGTTCAACATACTTTTCGTTTACACGGTCAAATTCAAGTTGGAAAAAGCTGCCTTGAATGGCAACTACTTCGGCTCTCAGTTTCTCTGCATCGTTTTTCCATTCTGTTGTACATCTCTCGATCAGCACCTCGAGTTCTGAGCTCACAGAAGGGACCTATATGAAAGCAAAATGAAACAGGATGTAGTACTGTTGGAAAAATTTGAAATCACATCAGTCATTCAACCAAACCTATTTGTCAAGTTAGGTCACTCTGACTGATAATCTATCAAATGCGTATCAATCTCAGATCTTAATCACAATCAAACCAAAATCAGTTGTATACACTACAATCAATAGGATTCTGCATGCCCAAATTGAATATCTGGCTTTTTTTTCTATCACCACTATTTGAATCAACTCAAATTCGCCCACTCTTTCAATGTCTTCGATGAAATGTTTGATGACATAGCCAGTAAAAAAACTAACTGATCAAATAATTTTTAGGAACAAACTCCCTGGCATCATCAGATCAGTTTTCAATGAGGCTTTGCTACTTTATATCCGAGTAGTTTAATGTTATTTTCTACAGCAAAAAAAGAGAAAACCGGAAGACTAAATGACCTTGCGTACAAACATGACATAGAAGGGAAAATAAATGGATTGATCATTATAAAAAGGCAAAATCAGTAGTCTTCGAGAAATAATTGGAAAGGTCAACTTAGAAAAACGTTAAGGTGTATCGAGTTTTTTTGCATAGTGTTTTACAGCAGATGCACAAGCAAAAAAGCCTGCACTTCAAAGGCTCAGATAAGAAGAAGTTGTTGGATACGATGTAGAGAAACGAACAAACCTCTGACAGAGTAATAGCATTCCACTGATTGTTCTGGCTACGTAAGGAACGTACAGAATCATAAAACTTCTGGAGACGCTTAAACAGCTCCATTTTGCTGTTGAGCGTTTGTCGTGTGTATTCGTATCGATCGTTAAGTTGGTTACAATAAAGCACCAACTCCTCTCCTACCTCCTAGAAAAAAACAGATCAAACATTGAAACAACTAGAAACATGTTGAAATAATGATAAATTCAGTGAGGATGCACTAGAAGAAGGATCGGCAGAGTATTTTCATCGCAATGATCAAACAAAAGAAATATTTCATTAATCACGTTTCTAAGAAAGTCGAGATTTAGCAGAAGCATGAAACATCTAATTATGAAAATAAGTTAGTTTTGAACTAGAAAAGCAATTCTCGACGACAAGAAAGACATGTGTTAGACGAGTCAGTTTTAAAATCATCACATCAGTCGAAACCGTGAGGATTTCTGGAAGAGATAGAGATTGACTCAGTCAGTGTTTATCGTGTTTGAAGTGACTGGATGTGAAATCGAACGAAAAGAAGGAAAATATAAAAAATAGACTGTAAGATCTAGAGAATTGGTGGAAATCAACGGCCAATAAACGTAACAAAACAATTCAAATGACAATTTAGACATCAATAGTAAATTGAGACTCATTTCGAAACAGTTGATAAGAGAAGATAAGAATAAGTAACATTTTGCAAAACAATCATTTCAAAAAAAAATGTTTTAACTAAACTTTCTACCATTTTCAGCAGTTTCATTAATATAGCTGATGAAAATCCGTTTTTAATCTCAGTAGAATGAAATACTAATAAAAGCGAACAAGTTGAAACGATGAGTAAACTTTCAAAATTGAATAAGAAAAAATAATAAACAAATTGAAACAGTTTCATTCAGAACATTCGGGGCATGAGATATTGGAGACGTTTAACGACCGTGAAAACAAGGTGGAAAACGATAGACTAATTGAAACGACTTAAGGTGGGTAGGATGACGACCGCAAGGAGAAAATGTGAGATAGATACATTTTTGCAGAGAGGAAAAGATTGGCATACAGAAAAGATGAGATGAAGAACACAAGAGAGTGCGGAGTGAGCTGGCAAGCAGGTTAACGGCGCCTGCCCCTCCCCCACGAGTTTCTCTTGTCCAGGCACACAATTATTCTGTACATTGCCAATGTTTGTGGGGTAGTGTAATAAAAGAAATTCTGATTTAGACCGAAATAAGTTTTGATAACAATGGTTGCCAAATAAACCATTCGTATCCGAAAAATTTGAGAGCGCATCAAATCATTTAAGGTTGCAATATACACACCAAAGTTCGAACATATGTTCATCAATGATGAAATTAGAAGATACCGCCGAGAAATATGAGAGACACGATAGCAAAACGAGAGACTTTTACGCAGAAAAGAGGAGGGAAAAGAAGATAAAAAAAAGAACGAGAAAGAAATGAAAAAATAGGAAGATAGATCAGGAAGGGAATAACAAAAAAGGTGAAGAAATAACCAATAATTAATCGAAAAAGAACAACCGTTCTGAACGCCTTCAATAAATTTATGAAAACACTAACCTTAACTAAGGAATGAGCTACGCTGCAGTCATCTTCGCCAACCATTCGAATTCCATCCAATCTCTCTTCTAGTAATACGATCAAACGAATACGGAATTCAGACAACGCATTCTTGGCGGTTTCTCCTAGGTCAGTATACGTGAATTTTCTTGATAACAACTCCATGTCTCGTAGTTCGCTTAATGTTTTCGAGTCCACAAATTGAGCTTTTTCGATCGAAGGTATAATTTGCATTAAACGTTCCATCATGCTCTCCCACTCATTGAACTCTTGTTTTTTGAGCTTCCAAATTCTTCTAATCTCTTCTAATCTTCGACTGTTCCAATCTTGGACAATGATTGCACACTCCTCCATATCATGGTTGGACTGTCTCACATCATCCTCATTTTTTTCCCGTCTTTTAATTATCTCCTTCATGCGAGAGATGATCTGTTTGACATGCTCCTAGGAAAAGCATTAATACAAAATCAAAGTGTTGGTTTCATACCTTGTCTGCCGGCGGGTTGATGCTGCTCACATAGCTTGACGAGGATTGGGGAACATTGTTCAATATGGAATAAAGCTTTTCGATGGAGAACATGTAATGACGGAAATCAATATATTCTGATTCAACTCCATTCTCAAGACTTTCGACCATTTTTTGGAGTTGATCCAAAACATCGGAAGCATTGCCCTTGCCCTGAAGTGAACAAAAATGAAGGAAAATTCTCAGGTATGAAACTAACATGATCCTCCGGATTCTCCAGCCACTGTTTAGCTTGTTCCAAATACTCTTCAATGGCTACTAAACGCGGTCTGATTTCTTTCAATGAGTTCAAACGTTTGTTTGTTTGTAGCCTTCCGAAACCCTCTTGTAATTCATTTGGACCAGGTTGAAGCCTAGCACGTAAAATCATCTGCAAATTTGAAAAATTTTTTACCGAAAATCGAATAATTACGCAACCTCAAGTTTCAGAACCTCTTCATCCAATTCGACGAGATTTGTTATCTTAGATTTCTCTATGTTTTGTGAAGTTGACGGAACTATATCTACAACCAGCCGAGCACCAACAGATAACTGTAAACGATATTTTTCCAAAAACGTCATTTTTTTTATAAGAATATTATTCCAACCGCTTGATATTCAACCCGAAATTAATCTCGATTTCTGGATTTTCTAGCCTATGCTGGCTAATAATACAATTGGATAACTCACAACTGTTGCTTTGCGGATACTATGTCACTCTTCAAGGGTATCCAGCACAACTATTGGAGCGTTTTTCGAAACATTCATGTCATCCCGTCTAAGAAGCAGTTGACATGAAAAAACTTTTCAGCGCTGCGTCTGAATTGTGACACGCAGAATCTGCCGATAACTAGCATCGTAAAAAAATTTCACTTTTTCCGATACGAATGGCAGACGATCTTTTGTAAACACCATCAAAAGCGAAGAAAACACAAACACATTATATCCCTACAGGTGAAAGAAGCACCATATTGCTAACAGATTGTTTTGAGAGAGAACTGCTGATAACTATCGAATAAAGTAGGTAGCATTCAATTCTCTGTTTTTTCTGAATGCCGCAAAACATTTCTCAAAGAAAGCCGGGACAACCAAAATTAAACGATAAAAAACGAACAGGTTTCTATGGAACAACCGCTCACCTTCGTTAGATTCGAACATTTTTCTTTTTTTACCCAGGTATGAAAGTTGTAAAAAAAGCGGCAGAAAAAACAATCAGATTGTTGTTTTCCTTTGGTGATCAAAGAAAAATAATACTTCTCAACACTGACTGCGTTATGTCATTAATCAATTTGAGTATTTACGTAGCATAACGATGTGATCAGCCTTAGTTAGGATGATTGTTACAAGTCTACTACGTAGGAACAGCTCCATCATCAGTACATTTCTAAGAGAAGAGAAATGATAGAAAGATGACAAGCTTTCGAACTTATAAATAGAGGCCCAGTACATCAAAGAGTTGAAAAGGGAAGATGGATTGTTCTTCATGAATTTAACACATATTTCAACATTCATAAGTCCCGTGTCATCAGTTTTTTTCGGAACTATGTACTATCATGTGTTCGCCTTCACATCACATTAATCTCAAGACTAATGCAATAAATTGAAAATTGAAAGAACACATCATGATAATATTGAACTATCACTGACTCAACGAGAAAGTCAACCAATTTTACCAGTATGTATCTGATACGAACTAACCCTGCTAAGCTGGAGAGCCTTTTTCCGTAGTTTGTCCATGCGATGTTGCACAGCAATCCTTGCTGACGTAGATAGCATTGGAGCTAAACCATCAGCTGTTGATTCCAATGAGCAAATATCTGTTGAGAAGTCTAGAACATAAAGTTACACGAATCAATGAAGAAAGTATTACCTGATAAAGTGTTTGTATTACTAACTATGCCTTCATCTGCTAATGTTTCTAAACGGAATATTTCATCTTCCCATTGACACCATAAAGTTTTCAGTGTTAATAACTCCGACTGTAGAGTGTCGAACTTATCCATAGTTGTAGAAATTCGCTTACTACTGGACTGTAGTAAAGTATTGCTATCAAGCTTTGTTTCTGAAGCAAATATTATTTTCACCAGTGATCCGCACTACGCTTACCGGGTGATAGTTCGATGGTTTTTCGTAGATGGTCCAAATACTTTTCACATCTCGCTCTTGGATTTTCAGCATATACTTGTTGATACTCTTTGATCCAGCGAGAAAGTAAAGCTATACTATCGGCACAACTAGAATGCCAGTATGATCGAAACGCTAGAAATTTGACAAGAAAAACCTCCACTGATCCATTTTTCTCTCAATATCCATTAGGTATGATAAAATTATATAATGTGACAACAAAATTCTAATCGTTGCCAAACGAATTGGAGCTTCTTCGGCCAAAGTATTTAGACGCACTCGTAAGGTTTCGACAAACTCAGGCGCCAAAGGCTTACCACCAAGCCCTCCTTTCTGAATCAAGGAAATATATGAAGAAACTACTAACAAACAAGAACCTCAATAGCGCCTCGTAACTCATCTCGTTTACTTTCTAATGCCAAGAAATGGGTCTAAATTCCAGAAAATATTATAGAAACTATGTAAAACGAAACCGTGTGCTCAGTCATCAGCTTTTTCAGTTGAGTAACACATTTCGCAGGATCTTCGGTAGACAAATCCAAAGGTTGTGTTATAAGAACTTGACTGTCTGCTGTCCACTGAGATAGACTGGCAAACGGTTCAGGTAATGCGTTTTCTATTCGTATGATGGCAGCTTCCAGCTGAGCTCGAATACAGTCCCATCTGAAAAAGATATTTATGATTCGAATCAAATATAACAGTACTTCTTCTCAATATCGGAAAGCTCCTGTGCAGTGAAATTCATTCGGCTATTCATTATCGCATTGAATAGGCTTCTATATTCAACAAACTCCTTTCGAACACGGAAGTAAACCTGTAAAATTCATGAATATGCGACGTAAGAAAACAGGAAGGAGTTACTTGTTGTTGCTCATATTTGAGATCCATTATACTTGTGACATTGAGCCATTCGATAAATTTGCCATGCATCTCGGGATGGTCGTCTTCCATTGGTTTTCGTTCTCCAAAAGTATGTACAAATTGGGATACATAAGTTATAATAGATCGTTTGTCAGGTTTTTCACACAGCACATCATCCACCTTAACAAAAATGTAAGAAAAGTGTTTTTAATGTTTAGGCACTTCGAGCAGTTTTCGAATTCCAAGATGACGGTGAGCCATCTCGAAAGCATTGTCTAAATTTTCTCTAGGCTGAGACTGTTTAACTCGCTTCATATCAATCACATCCGGCCTCCATCTGAGTAAACAAGCAATAGAAAGTAGCAATAAAAAAGATTCACCTGTGAACAAGTGCATTAAATAGAACACCATCTTTCCAAGCTTTATCCATGTTTTCTACTTTCTCGCCAATTTTACTGAAATTTGAAGTCATTATAAAACTACTGCAAAATAATTCCCACCTGGCGACTTCAGAATTTATCCATCGAATCATAACTTGCTCAACGGAAGATTTAAACTGTTTCATAGAGACCCGCAATGGATCTTTACTAGATGATGTGTGTGAAGAGGAGGAGGTTGGCAAGAATGAAGCCAGGCGTTGCTTGAATGGACTTCTGCTGGGTGTAACAGGTCTCGAAGTAGGTAAATTCGAGGTGGAAGGTGAACAAGGAGTAACTGGACGTGATGTCGATGCATGAGCAGAAGCAGTTGCGCCCCAGCCCCATTCTCGTAACAGCGCAACATTTGCCTCAATCTAAATTACTATATTGTGAAAGACCCATGCGTTTCCAACGAACTTGGAAATGGAGTATAATTTGCCATATAAGACCAAGAACAATTCGTGGATTTCCATCCGCAATATCTACAGGATTGTTGTTTATTAGTTCCAAACCACGTCTTCTAAGCACGGCCAGAGCAGTCGTTAGATTAGCTATATGATGAACCCGTTTCGATACCCGAGCTTTGTTGACTGGCTGAAACAAACGTAATGAAACTTTTTCTTTACTGTATGCAGCTCTAATTGTTTATTTGTGTATTTGGATGTCAGTTTTTCAGTAGAATATGTTCTTTATAGTGCTAAGTCAAACAACAGCCTCCACATTATTCTCATAAAAGGTTGAAGAATGTACTTTGAAAAACTTTCTGTTGCGTTCTTAAAACGTTTCTCTCGTACATAAATTGATTGGGGAAGCTCAGTATCATAGTTTCTCAAGTGTGAATGTTTCCTTCTCTTTGCAGATATGTTATGACGAACCTAATGAAATTCATTTCTCAAGGATTTTATGTCAACATATGATTCAGCATGAAATAAAATGACACCAACGAAGCATTTTATCTCCTAACCATCCATTAAAACGAAATGAAACTTATTGATTTTGTACTTGAAGCAAACTTCGATGAAATTTTTTTTCAAAAATCGATGCTTTACTGTATATAATCCCGGTTGCCATTCTGTTTTCATATCGCCACTATTTATCTGGCTGACCGAGGTCAAGCCAGCAAAGGCGCTGTCTGTATACAAGTTTTGTTTTACAGATTTATCTTCCAAGTAGGAATAATTTATTTGTTGGTTCCTAAAACTCTTCCTTTTCATCAAGAAAGGGAACGTTTAATTAAAGCATTATAACATATATTAGCAAATATGTAACTTCTGCTCATGTAGGAGACCAACATTTCACTAGAAATTGGTGATGAATCAATGTCATATCTATGTTCTCTTTTAATTTGCTCAGGAGATCGGACAACAAAAATGAAAAGATTGGGAAGCTGTGCCGACCAACGAGCCTTAAGATCTAGTTTCTTCCGCACAATGTAACTAGGGCTTGTGAATTGCAACATAAAAGAAACAAAACATACAAGCACTACAGCCTTTCCTACATAATTTCATTGAATTCTGCTAGTTACAGTTATAACTACACTGCCTCTTCTTTGACGGGTAGCATGAGTTTAACCTTCACATAGTTTGCCAGTTAGATATCAGCGAACGGCATACAGATAAAAGAGGAGAGGCGCGCACTTATAAAGAGGATACTTGATGTTAATCGGATGCATAGACAAATACTGGTCAAAAACTACATATTCTACTTTTCTACAGAGTAGTCGAGGTATTTTGCAGGAGACAAATGGCTTACACAAAACCTCAAAATGTAGAATAAGAATAGAATAATAATAGGTCATCATGAACTGATAAGAAAGAAAAACGCTTCACATACAACATATTGATAGTTTTTCGAAAAGATAACAAAGTTATATCTACATAATTCTGCATCAATTGCAATTTTGTATAGTGATGTTTTAAAAAAACCGGAAGTTTGTAGACATTCCAATAATGCTTTGAAATTGAAAACATAGGAACTCTGACATCGTCCCATCTTGATCAGTAACGTTTTCTATATCGAATATAACTTCTAGAAAGAGCTACGGCAGCTAACGTTATAAACGCTCTTTCAACATAAACAATAATCAATTTATGCAAGTTTGTTCCTAATCTCACAGTAAGTACCCATTAGGCCGAGATCTTTGCAGAAATACAAAAGATTATCTCATTTGATTCGACAGAACACGCACGTCTCAGTAAATTACTCAGGAAGAAAATCGTAAAGGTCAATAGAAAGAGAGAAAAAAAAGGAAGCGTAAGAAAAAACGTACCAGTGCTTCACCGGTTAAAACCTCAATCAAATGGCAAAGTAGTACTCCATCCTTTATGTCTTCATACAAGTCGTTGACTCTTCCCGATGAACTGTGCTGCAAGTAAGAAGGGTTTGGATACTCCATACGAAGAGATGAAAATAACCTCTTCGAGATGATAATTCATCCATCTTGTGAAAGTATTTTTTTGAGCACGTTCGTCTTCATCTGAAAAAAAATTGAGTACGGCTATAGGTTTCATTTCTAGTTGGCTTCTGCCTGCTCCCTCTCCCAAATACCCAGGTAATTACAAAAGGTGAGCCTTACTTCTTGGATATCTGAAACACACACAGCATGTTCGTGCCGGCGGCGAGCGCGACATGTAGACGACTGACTAAAACCCCGCCTCTGTGTGTCTTCCCCTCACGGTCCCCAGAGCCAGGAAACATTAAGAGATAGAGAGAAGAGAGTGAAACAGCATACTACGAGAAGAGACTAGGAGAGAAATCAGGCAGCTTGCTATGAGTAGAGGTTAACCTCATATACGGGTCACAGATAGTACATACTAAACGGAGCATACAGAATTATGAAAAGTGAATGGAATCTGGACCAAATAAGTGTCCCCAAAGAGGTATGAACATAAAGAAAATCAAGAAGTGCGCGACAGTTGTATTTCGAAACACCTTTCGCATAAACAGGAAGGGTATGATGAGGAGAGGGGTTCTTGGTTTATGAAAAAAAAAACTAACCAATGTGGGTGAATCTAAGTCCAAAAAACGACATCGTCGCTATATCGAATAATCTATTTTAATTTTGTAATAAACAGCTTCGTTAATTGACAACAGGCTTCCCTGTGGAATACTTCAAGAGTAAAAGTATTGCTAGAAGCGTATTGTGATACCTCGACGTCTGAAACAAAGTAACATAAAAAAGGAGGAACATTGGTACAAAACGAACAACAAAGCTGATTAAAAATATGAAAAAAGCAATTTACAAGAAATCAAGAATACTATAAGAAACTGATAAATGATAATTCAAGTTGTAAATCTTTTAAAAGCGATTGAAATGTATTTGCAAACAACATATTCTAGGCATGACATGTGCTTCACAACACTGCATATACAGCCTCCTTTAGAAAGGGTCGATCAATTCTAGGACGCATATAGACACATGGATAATTAGATGGCACAACGAGAAAATATAGTAACCGACCGAAACGCTAGTCATTGTATTAAATATTAAAGATTAAAGCACAGATTTCACTAGAAAAGGCATTTTGTTTATAAACAAGATCGATACGCAATAAGCTGTACCAATAGATGCAACAGCTATTGCCAGCCTTTCATGCAAACGCATAAATAAGAAGAGAAAAAACAGAAAAAAAAAACAAAAATAACGGGTTCGTAGGTTTAATTAATGAATAAATCCGTCTGAAGAGCTATATGACGCATCTCCACTACTCAATAGAATGATGTTACGTGAGTTGGATTGACGGAAAATCAGAATACGAATTAGCATACGTTGATCGATGCACAGATTTGCTCGACACAAAGTCATTTGATGAATTAATCAATGCACCAAGAGAGGGAAATGTTAAAAACTAAAGACTTCTGCTACTTCATTGATCTGTGTAGTATAGTAATCGACAACCGTATTGCTTTTTCATGTTCGACTGTCGAATTCATGTAACAAGAAAGCAGATGTGCGAAGTATCATGAAACATAAATAAACTATTGGATTATGAATAATCTGTTTTGTACCTTGAGTGACATCACAATTGCATTTCAATGCTGGCGTTAGGACTTTCATCACTTTGCTGAGCTACTTTTGTGTAAGAGTAACATGCAATATTCAGAGTTGATGTATGAAAAGTTAAAAGTGTGAAGCATTCCAAGAAATGAGATTCTCGTAGAAGGCATGATCAGGGAAAATAGCAGGGGGGCAAGCCATCGGCTGCCGCGTGAAAGTTTGAATTGTTTGCATAAACGACTGGCCGATGCAAAAACCGGTTGAGGATTTCAATTTCAGAAAATAGGAATTGCCCTTATTTGGCATAATTCCTTGTGAAGTAGAAAATCATGAATAGAAACAACAAGATGACAAAAGCCATCATAGTTACGTTTGCAAATGGTAACAGATAAAAGGCGCTAGCACTAGAAGAAAACGACAAAAAATGAGAAATGATAACATTATCAAGAGCTGTCAAAAATAACTAAGGATGTGCTAGATCAAAACTAATCAAACGTCATCCGTTAATGTGTAGTAGTCTGTGTAGAAGGCTCGGAGCAAATTCATTGAAACTGTGGGAGTATCAACGTGAAATCGATGAACTCAGCAAAAGCACAAATGAAGATTTCACAAAAGAAATGTCAAGGAGAGTGTTATATCGAGATGAACAAACGTTGACATGGAAAACAAGTAAAGCACATCGATAAAAAACAAACAAAGCAACATTTAGACGAAGGAACAGAGAAATGAATTTGAAATCATAGAAATCTAAAGAATGACAAGGCATTTGATAATTTAGTGTCTGACGTTTAGGAGACTATAAAAATTAGAAGATAAAGAATGTGACGAAGAAGTCATCTTAACCAAACATTCTCCCAATTGTAATATATTGGATGTTACATCCCGGAAGCTCTTCAGTTAGAACCGTTATCATTATGTTGAAATAATCACGATAAATATGGCAATAAGCGGGTTAATGTTAATAAGATAAAAACCATAAAACATATTTCTAAACAGAAAAAGTGGAATAGGCTCTGAGCTGAATGTCGAACAAACTAGAAGACTTGGTGTAGACCAATGTTTTCTCATCGTATTTAACAGTTAAGTCATATACGTAAATACAGAAATTGTCAAAAAAAAGACTATTCTACACTGAGAACTGCTGAGACTCTTTCTATGCTTTCCACTATTCTAATGAGAAAGCAAAAGAAAAGAGATAAAGTACAATGGAAGGTATTTTAAACGAACTTTCTACGCGCTAAAACGATCCAAGAAAATCAAGAAGAGTGATGATATTGGAAATGTGATTCATTATACCACGAAAATGGAATTAGCATCGCCGAAGTTCGAAGAAGAAGAAGAAAGTCGATTAGAGCTCATCGTGTAATTTATGAGTAAGTTTTGCAGATTAGAAAGGAGACAACCTGAATGACCGTCAGCAACAGGAAAAGCGGGAATTTAAAGTACTTCGAATCTTTTTTCATCAAACGAAGGGTGAGAATATATGCATCAAACGTCCTTGGGAATAACATATATATTTATATACTCAGGGTGGAATTAATAAAATTTCAAACTGAAAAATCAAAGGACACCTCAAAACCTTTGGTTGTGCCAGATAGATAGATAGATGAGAGGAGATACGAAATAAAAAGTTTCATTTGGATACCAGATGCCCAGACCGAAATCGGAACCATTTGTTGAAACAAAACTTTCCATCCAATCCTAAAAAAAACATTAAGAAAACCTTCGGTGAGTGAAGAATCGTTGGAAATCGAGAGGAACGACTAAACTCAACCTATTGTTTTGGATAAACATCATTGGGAACGAAACGTTTTTTTTAGGATCTCAAAGTTCCACTATCGATCAAAACAAGTCGACCAGTATTTGAGAATGTTTGACTCATACTATTGAGTTATTGGAAGGAGAATCCTCCTGGAATGTCGGACGTTCAGGAAACTGAAGTTCAGAAACTGAGAACTACCCGTTAGATACTCACTTTCTAAAACAGGGTTGCTCACATCTGCATAGAACCAGAAACTGCAATATGTTGTGGTGTCACACAAAGCAAATTCGAAAGAAAGAGGAGAAAAACATTTCTGTAAGAAATTCGCATAAAAGATGGATTGGAATCGATAGGACGGTATAGGTTGCACAATCATTTTATGATCCGCAACCACCCAGAGTGATACTACTTTTGGCAGAGGTCATACATGCATAATAGAAAGTATGTAGAGAAACAATAATGTTTGGAGCAACAGACACAGTGTATGCCGAAGCAGTAAAGACTAGTTGATCAAAAGAGGAAAATATGGAGTGAACCCTTAACAATAACCGGAGATGCCTTCCAGACGTCTCGTTTGAAAAAGTGAGGCATAAGATCAGGAATTATTCTTTTTTTACTATCTCCTTAGGATAAGTCATTAACATAACTAATGACCTTCTCACACATTACTTTCTAAAATGGAAAACTGAAATAGTTAACGAAGGTCAGTTACTTCACTTTGTATTGTAACGAACATAACACTGTTTAGCAGCCATATAAATCCTGCTGATCTTCCAACCCCATAAGCAACTGCTACCAATTTAAGTTATCATCCTTTTTTGGTAAAACACTGAAAACTTGCTTCAGTATTCCTGAGTTATAACTCTCAAAGAAAACTTTATTTTCGTTTCGACGTTATCTTGCGTACTGTTTATTGCGTATTTCCAAAATTTGTTCATTTTTATTATTGCTCAGGCTTGTTCCATTATACCTCCACGTTTCAGATCAATTTAATTTATTCTTTGAAGGTAAAAGTAATTGAAGCAGATGGCTACTGCTCCCGCTCCGCTCTCGGAAGAGAACTTGAAGAGGAAGGAACTGATTCTCAGAAATCTTCAGGTAGTAACAATCACATACAGTCAACCAATTCTAACGTAAAGGAGTACTTGGGAGTGGATAAGATCGACAAGCAATTGGAAAATGGCAAGTTAATGCATCTATATTGGGGAACAGCAACGACAGGAAAGCCTCATGTTGGATACTTAGTACCTATGCGAAAAATCGCAGACTTCCTTCACGCAGGCTTGAAGGTTTGAAAAAACAGAAAAATTCAATCAAGCTGTATGCGTCAGGTCACTATACTATTCGCTGATTTACACGCTTTCTTGGACAACATGAAGAGCACGTGGGAGTTGTTAGAAAATCGTGTTATCTACTATGAAAATGTAATCAAAGCTCTACTTCAAAGTCTCGATGTTCCTATTGACAAGTTGCATTTCATTCGGGGTACAACATTTCAACTGAGCAAGTAGGTTATCCGGGCTGACCCATCCATTGAAATCATTTCTACAGAGAATATACCAATGATGTTATTCGTCTATGCTCTTTAATCTCAAGAAGAACTGCCTTGAAAGCAGGTGCCGAAGTTGTAAAACAAGTATGTTTCCTATAATAAATTGCACTTAATCATGTCATTTTGCTAAGGTTGAATCACCTCTCCTATCTGGCTTATTGTATCCTTTGCTTCAAGCTTTAGATGAACAATATATTAAAGTTGACGGACAGTTTGGAGGAGTTGACCAACGAAAAATTTTCATTCTCGCTGAAGAACAGCTCCCAAAATTGAAGCTCGGAAAAAGATGGCATTTGATGAATCCTATGATCCCTGGTTTGACAGGCACTAAAATGAGCAGTTCGGAAGAGAATTCAAAAATCGATCTAATGGATAAAGAAGATGCAATAAGGAGAAAAATCAGAAGTGCCGGATGTGAGAGGTATGCTTGGTAAACGTTTCCAGTACAATCAAGGCTTGCTTTCAGAGAAGAAGAAAACAACGGCGTTCTCTCTTTCTATGCTAATGTTCTGATTCCCATTTTGTCGAATATTCGAATTGGTAATAAGGAATACTCTGATTATGAGAAAGTAAAAGAAGATTTCCTTGCTGGAGCGATATCTGAAGAACACCTTAAAGATGCTCTATCAGATTTCTTGTGCTCGCTTCTGGATAAGGTTCGAGATTAACAATTGGCGTCTAATGTTTTTTTCAAGATCCAAAAAAAATGCGATACCGATGTTGTTAGAGATGCTCTGGAAAAGGGATATCAGACTGTTGCGGACATCACACCTCTCACAAACAAAATCGAACTCAGTTGTAACACTGCTCCTCTCGAGAAGTTCCCTAGCAGTCTTGAGGTTTTTATTAGGATAAACATATAACACTCATAATCCAGTTTATTTCAGTTAATTGGATCTACTAATGCTTTACAGAAAGCAATATCTGAAAGTAGACCCATCAATGTCTGTTTCCCAATCCACCCTAAAGGAAACTTCCATCTGGGCTTTGTTGCTGGTCTACTACAAATCAAGGTGTTTCTGGAAGCACTTTTGGTTATAGATTGATTTACTTCCAGGCACTGATCGATGCTAAACTCAACATTAAAGCTCAAGTTCTCATATCTGGTATCGAAGCTTTCCTGGATCAAGAAAAAACAGAGTGGGGATTGATCGAAGCTCGAACAGAGTTCTTCAAAGCAACTTGCGAGTACTTGGTTTCGAAATTGAACCTTCAGGACCATGTTGAAGTTGTTTGTGCATCCAGTTTTGAAGGCTATTATAATAAGTAACACTATTCATATTTCATCCTTTAAATGATTCATTCAAGAGATTATATTCTTGATCTATACAAAATGGCTAGTTCAGTTACCGAAGAGGAAACGTCTCTAGAAGAAGGTATACTTTCGAGAGCGAACGTTTGAAAGCTAATTTTTCAGGCGGTAATATATCCTGCAATTTAGTTCCTATATTCTATGCATTAAATATTCGGTTAGCTAATCCAGATATTGTGATAATAGGTGAAGATCAAACTAAGATTGGAAAACTATCTGAAAAAGTAAGATGATCTTATTATTTTCCTGATATTGGAGTTTCATAGCTTTTGCCCGCTGTTGGTGCTGTTCCTCCAACTCATTTATCTTTCAAAGTCTTGTCTGGGTGTGATGGTAAGAAAATGGGATGTAGCAATGTAGACTTCTTACTTCATCCTTTCGAAACACCCAAACAAATAAAAACTAAAATAGGAAGGTTGGTCCGATTTAGGTGTTAGGTTATTACGATATTTATAGATCGTTCTGTGCTCCAGGGGATTTGAACAACAACATCCCAATGGAGTACGCTCAAAAAATTGTTTTCCCGCTCCTGAAGGGTCAACGTATGTTATAATATTAACATAATTGATGAAAGTTTATATTGCAGCGTTGAAAATTCCCAGATCAGCAGACAATGGTGGTGACGTTGAGGTCAAGGATTATGAAGCTTTGAAACATGAGTTCTTAGTGGGATCTAAACCAGAATTCCCTCTGCATCCGGGAGATTTGAAAAAGAGTGTCTCTGATATAATTGAAGAGTGAGAAGACTCATTTCTATATATATTCAATCGATTTATATCCAGACTCTTCAAGATCGACGATAGTGAGAAGGACCGGCTGACCAAGCTCTTCACCGAATCTTTCCCGTCAAAAAAGGGAAAGGGAGGCAATAAGAAGAAAGCTACTTAAGTGTGAGTTTCGAGTTTTTTATCCAACGTTGGAATGCAACCGATACGTGTCAACCAGCATCAGAAAATGAAATTGAGTTTTGCACATTATTGATGTTTCTTTATTGCAGGGGAAGGGTTAAGTAATGAGCTCAAACGTACGTTGCTATTGGCTTTATTTGTTTTGTTCGTTGTTATACAGTGATAGATTTTTTTACAAAGATATAAGCACACGATGTTTGAGAGAACTAATAAAACGTATATTTGAACCTTGGGAGCATACTATTCGTTTTCAAATCATCACAGTTCGGGTTCGAAATATGTACACAGACGAAAGTAATTCATGGAAATATGATCCTTCGACGCACGAGGAGTCTTCTATCTTCAAAGCAATCCATGTGCAAAAGTGAAAAAAGTAAATAAATAATTTAAAGTAAAAGCTATTATTTTTCAACAGGGATTATTTTAATTTTTGGTGGTCTCAGTTCTGTCTTCGAGCTATAGCAGCGTCTCTTAACGTACAGAATCACAAGGCCAAAAACTGCAACAATGGAAACTATTGCACATCCGAACAAAGATACTCTGAAATTAAAAAGAATCATGAGATCAGATGGATAGAAAATTACAGAATTATCAGGTTTATTTTCTGATTGCCACGTCCTTCGCTGAATATATCTTCAAGTATGGACTTGAGAAGTGACTGATCATCAAAACCTAAAGAATTTAGTGGATTACAACAGGAAAACCTTGGATTAAGCGCGAGTATACCTGAGGCGATCATGTAGAACAGGGATATATAGGCGGAAAGAGTGTCTGGTCGCATAAGAGCTAACCATAGGAATTGTTTGTACGCCAAAAGCCCTCAAGGCACTTCTTCTAGCTTGTCCTGTCATTGACACCTATCTAACCTCTGTCGGCTAGAGACTGTCCATTCATCGAGAGCAAGAACCGGCTTCTCTTTCAATAATAGTCAAACTGGATCGAAAACAATGAGCTGGCTAGAAGCCATGAATTTCAAAATGATATAAAGTTTATTAATATTGGTCAGTGCAAAAAAAAAATTATATACAATAAAACTATAACAAAAGTTTGATGAAAATGTTTTTTCAGAAGTTGAAAGCTCTATAGTCGTTTAGGAACGACTACAAAAACTACAAGACACTTAGGGATAAGGCAAACTCCAAAACGTTTGAGTGGTAGTAAGTATATATCTTTAAATTATGAAGAAACGCCACTGATCTAGGGAGTGTGAACTGGGTTTATAAAAATGACTATTATATTCTTTAAAATAGATCTTTAGGGGATGAACTGAACTAGAGAACACGGACTGTTTGAAGCTGCGTTGTAGTACCTTCTTTCTAGCTACTTATGACATCTTACAAGTATACTCAATTCATAAACAAGATTATTAGAGAAACAAGCTTAACAAGAAAATTGAGCAAAGCTAGATTGGCATATCTTTTAATACAATAGATATATGTATAAATGTAATGATAAATAAGGAACAATCGTACGAGTTTACTAACTTCACCTCCTGTTCGCTAACATGACTTTGTTAATAAAATTGACTACCGCACTAGCTGGTTGTTCCTGCTCTAACTCGGCGAATACATGACATGAATTTTCATAAGAAGAAGGCTGAAAGTGAGAGTTGGTTACGAAAGTAAAGTGTGTCAATGTTACCTTTCTTGCGACGAAAGCGAACATTCGGGCAGTGCTTACGCAACTATCCGAGAAGCCGATAACAGTATAGTTGTTAAATCGTCTTTCGGAAGGATCCATGCCAGCATAAATAACAGTATTGACAGGGAAATGACGTCGGAAGAACACCTTCCTGGTGTTATCAGTAAGTGTAACTCCTTGGGAGGAAACCTGGTAATTCAAGTTACTCATGATATGCTATAGTTTCACGATACCTTGAAATGAACTGAGACTGGTCGAGTCAATTCTCCTTGAGCTTCTTCAACAGCTTGCACTATCGCTCTTCGAACACATTCGCTCCCCGTTAAGGATTCCACGTCTATACTTCCAATATAGGCTACGTTACAGGCTGAAAAATCATTGCTTAATGTATTAGTCATGCCAAAACAGCGCAAAAGCTCTTTCAATTTATAGTGAGGAATTTATGCTGCATTGTTTAATTTAGTTCCACATTTTGCAACAAAATCAACGCGGTCCCATTTCCGGCGAACTCGGAAACAAGCGGATGGGCCGACATCGTTATAACGATGAGCTCTCGCGATTGGTAACATGCCAAACAGTGGTGAACAAGAGAAAGTGTATAATTCTTAGTATAGTTCATGTAAATTAAAATCAATTTCAAGAGCGCTCAGCAAACTTCAGTGGAGAGAGGAAGTACGCGAGTAGGAAACAAACAAAACATTTTAATTTTCAATTTAGGGTGGTAAGCATGATTTACCTGCTCCTTGTTCTAACAGAGCTTGAGTGGCAGAAACATGTTCAGGTGTAGTGGCGGGATCATATTCTGGTAGAATAAGACGGGTAGGAAGAGCAAGTGGAGTAATTGAATGTTGATAAACTAAAGCTGACAACGAGCCGAACACGGGCTGAATGAAGATTAATGTCAATGTTTTGAATTTGTTCTTACCTCGTTATTGCATCCCTTCAGTTTCACTCCTTTTGGCGATGGTTCAATCAGGAAATGCCGAACAAGTTCAGTCCCATCTCCTGGAACATTTTTCTGTTAGGAAATGTGGCTGTTGTTATCTTCTCCAGTAAGAGAAGTATTCATGTTTTCAAACTTTTCTAATGTTTTCAAAACTCTTTCAAACCATTTGTATTTCTCTCTATTTTCTCATTTGCAATATATTGAAGCTAGCATCACATCACAGCACCAATCCCTAAGGACTTAGTCGTATAACAATCTCCAGGCTTTCAACCCAGATTTAAAACATCACGTTTCAAAATGTTAGTAAATAATGGTTTTCTAGGAACAGTTGAGACTATTTTCTGTTCAAATATGGAAAATATTTTTGTTAGACGTACTAGCTGTCTTGAAACCTTCACAACAGCGCTCCAAAAAGAAACGACCATCTCATCATTCGAGTAAGGAAGATATCAGCTCGAACTTCTTTCTGACCCGTGAATAGAGATTATTTAATCAATACCGATTTTCCTGAGGGATTCAAGGTTGTCATATACGTACTAAACGATCCCAAAGGATAAGAAGAGCTCTCAGCTTTTTCTGTCAGATCTCCCCATACCAAATGACGCTGCATGGCCTACATCCGTCAGCAATGTCGACGGAAAAACAGAAAATGCATGAGAGCTCATATAAGCGCACGCGAACGTCAAAAAAAATTTAGAACAAAGAGGAGATTCTCACAACGGTCCCCAAAAATTATGTTCACTACGCTGGAGATTCAAAACAGTGTCTAGTATCCACTGAACGAAAATAGTAAAAAAAGCTCGGAGCGTGGACACTGATTGAGTTGACTCAGAAGAATTTAAGAAAAAATGGAATGAGGTTAGAACAAAGTATGAATGCTTGCATTTGCATTAGTATCTCGTTAGACTGAATGGAACAATTGATCTGTTGGATCACTCGTTCTCCCTAACACACCCGTTCCCAACACGAAGTTTATTTGCGAGATTCTTAAAAACGGGCAGGAGCGAAAAGCAATTGAATCAGCTAGAAGCAAGCAGCGCATTGAAGAAAACATGACACGCAATCCAAACGACTCTCATATCCAAACTCAACTAGAGAGAGATACTACTATACACTCTCAACAATATTATAGCAGCTTTAAGAAAAGAATTGTTTAAAACAGAAACATACCTTGCGCGACACCAGGAGGAGGAGTTGCCACTTTGAGGGCCAAACCGAATGCACCGGGAAAACTGTTCGAATCACGAACAACAAAAGTTCCAGGGTGTTTATCACGGAGCATATTAATCGCTGAAAAAATCAAAGTAAGATATTGTATTTACCGAAGAAAATAAATCCCTCTCACTTATGAAAACAAATATGGTTGCATCCGACGCAAACATACACTAGAAATAAATAAGCTCTATTATTAAAGTTTTACTTCTCAGTCATGGTACTATGAGAATGAGCAAATAGTTCTCTTTTCATGCAAACTGCGATTCAATGTCTCCCCATACTGAGATAGCACACCTCGCATTCTTCCAAACACTCTATATGCACAATAAAACTCCTAGTGAGACTCGGTAATTGAACGTACAAAGTCAAAGTATACTTTCCCGATCTGTCTGAGAATAACGGCTTCAACTACCTTCTTAACTTTTTGGAAAACTATCTGAGAATGTGACATTTATCTGTTCCTGTACATAGAAGGAACTAAGATAAACACATCGTTTCATACGTTTTATTTATTTAAAAATTCGATCATTATGTGATCTAGCTTCTCTATTACACACAATCTAAGACCGAGTGATGGACGAGGGCAAAAGAGCTCAAAGCCTTCTTCTCTCAATTTCAGCAGGCCCCTCTAATTCGAAAAGCTGTCTCCTGATATTCATAGATGTTTGAAGAAATCAAGGTTAAAAAGACTCAACTAAGGAATTAAGTATGTTAACAAACAAAAACTGCTCTTCAGTTTCAAATACGAAGCTCAGCGTATGATTCAATCATTTGCATTCAAAACTTCTTTTGTGATGAGAACAATGCAAATCATTTGTTTAAAGCTTTTGTTTGACTGCTGATCATAAGCATTTCCGATTTTCCAAACAGAATTTCTTATAATTCGAAGCAGGATAGATAAAAAAATATTAAATAAAAGCATGAATCATTTCCGATATTGACAGTTTTTCATCACGTTCGCATGCTCTCAGCTGTCCGACACAAAAATGATTAAGAAAGAACCTAGGGGACAGTTGGACAGTTTTTATACTTGAAAATCTCTGACCAATTCAACATTTACTGATCATTCAAGTTTATGTTCGATCAATATTGTCCTAGCGTTACATACTTGCCTACACATTGTAAAGCCAAAGGCGAATAACGCTATTTTGTGCGAGAAAGCAATACCAATCTCTACTAACAAACTTTGGATAGTTTTCTAGGAACCAAGCCGAGAAAGGAAATCAAAAAACAACAGATAATGAAAAATGCACGTAAAACTGCTATAAAACACTCTTTAAAGGCTCCAACTTTCATAACTAGACAATAAAGAATATAGTTACCTTGTTCTCTCGAAATGTGTGGCTTGTACCAATACTTGGAGGTATCTTTCACGAAGACGGGATGATGATGTATGATGTCAGTGGCATCTGAAATCAGAAAAAATAACAACTTTAGAGTTAGAATTTTCTTCAATATTATGTTAACTATCATATTTTATGATTTAATCTGAAATAAATCAGGCGTTGTAGTGGAAATCGAGAAAATAAATCCTGTATTCTACAAGATTTATCATTTTGGACATTCCTGATTGATGATCAGTTATAATGATAAATAATGTAAACTATTGAAAGATCATATCGTACGTGATGGTCTGATTCCGGGCTTCGGAGAACTTGCACTGTTCTGTTCAAATTGAGAATGACCCATGGCTTCGGTTGCTTTAGTAGTAGACAAATGAATATGAGATGCTAAAGACTCGGAAGAACTCCGGCTGTCTTTCTCTGATGTTTCGGAAGTCGTAGCATTTTGAAGCACTCGCCGTATAGGAGATTGTTTATCAGTTGTTGAAGTAGAAGTTGATTCTGAGAGGATAACAGTTTCAACGTATGATGGCTTTGTTTCCACTGATTTCTCTCGAATAACATGGGCAGGTGAACGCGAAGGAGAGTCATGATCAGATGAACATCCGCTACTCTCCGATGAGGCAAGAGAGACGTCTTCTCTTCTTTTCGAATGAATAACAACCTGATTAGAAGGTCCAGGCTCACAAGCCATGTTAAAAAATGTGAAAGTGCGAAAAATACAGCGAGTGATCTATTCAGAATGTTACAAGTACGCTTGTAGGACTGAACGTCTAAGAAGTTTGAGTGAAGACTGGCATCCTCACACGCAGAGACTGCAAGAGAAAGCTAAGAGAATCACAGACAAAGCAGAAAGCAGAGGGCGGAAAAGAAGAACGAGATGCTATTGAAAGAATAGCGAGAACTGTTGAAATCAGTTAGAGACAGCCGACTACACGCTATTGGCAAGCTACGCCCACTTTTTCATCCAAATGTTAGAATTCTCTTGCCCACGAGGCCGATATGTTCATCCCAGCGAGAATTGTCCTACACAACTCTTCAGCGAGATCTTCTTTTCTTCATAGATCTCGATATCTTAGACCAACTCTTTCATTAATAATATACTCTTGGAGACAGCTGATAAGGAACGAGGAGAAAACCGAGAGAGAATCATTAGAGAAGAGAGCAAGGAAGAGTGAGGAGGAGAATGACACGACGACGATGAAGAACAATTGAACTCTGATGAGAAGACAAAGAAATGAGGGAGAGCGTAAGGTTGTAAGAATTCGGCTCGTATAACCTTACTGTGTGTTGGAATCTCCACTGAACCTAACTTTCTCTAATTCATCTCCATTGTCATCTCTTACACTCTCTATATTCCAGCTTATGCCTAACATGTTCCCTCACCACATAACATATCAATAACAAATGACATACGAAAACAATCAGGTTGATGTGGAAGAAAAAAGACAACAGGAAGCCTTCAGTTAAATGTTTTCAATGAAGATGTATGCTCTCATTTTCATATTGCTTTTCTCACTATCATATTTAACCAGTTTTTGTAAGTTCGAAACTAATACCGTATCGACTCATTTTGAGGAAAATGATCAAATAGCCATAATATCTCGTTTTGTAATAGAACTTTTCCAGCTTTTACTATTCTATTCAGGTATATCGTGTACGAAGACTTTTTCGTATATTCTGAATGTTTGTAAAAACCATATAACGAGATTCAGCTATAGATGCAAACATGTGTAATTGTTGAAAATCACGATCAATGACTGAACGCATCAAAGCATTTTTCAATCGATAAACCTTAGATGCCCAAAAGTTATAAGAATTTTACGTTCCGTGAAAATAGCTCTTCGCAAAAAACTCACCAACAGAAGTAAGAGAAGATCTTCGGCTGAGTTGCCCGTACTGCGAACGAGGTGAAGCAGCTCTGTAAAGACGATATATTAATGAATTTATGATCAGAATCATACCTGTTATTAAGAGTTTGTGACCTTTCAAATTCACTCTTTCCATTCTGATTATATAACAGGGGATGGAACGGTATTGGAGTTTCTCGAGCAACAGGGAATGCAGGAGTTTGACTTCTTTGTCCAAACGAGCTCTAGAATTGAAAGAATAACAAAACGAGCAGCAGAGCAGCACAAACATTTTCTGGGAAATATCTTGTTGGAGTATCTGGCCTATAAATGGTGCCACTAGCATACAACTCTCTTTGAGGGGTCTCAGCTCTATAAATGGCAGCAGCAACTCTCTCCTACAAATTGAGTTAAGCAACTTAACTGATAATAAATCTCTTGCCTGTCCGGACACAAACTTCGTTGGTGTATCAGGTCGATTTATCGTAGAGTCGTGATAAGAAAATGGTGGCCGGTCAGATGCTCCATACGATTTTTGTCTTTGAAGACTTCTTGATTCTCTACTAGAATCTGTTCTGTATGTTGGCTGTAAAGAATGCGCGTATGGAAGTAGATAATTCAAATTGCAAACCTGTACAATACTACTAAGAGTGGAGAAGTCGAAGTCATCCTGATCATTATAGTTTGAAGTTCCATTCTGATGCTTATAACTGTTATAATGCGACTGAAAGGAAGAGTAAGAAAAAAGCAGAAAAAGAAAAGGTACCTCTATGCTGGGTGTTGCTCTCTCGCTACGACCGGGGCTTCTACTCCTTTCTCTAGGTGGAGGAGTTGGAGGCTTTCCACGAACACGTCCTCGCCTGAAAATGCGTTTGAAGATTAGTGTGATGTTTTCAATTACCTAGGCGTAAAGTCTTGAAATGGACTATGAGTGTTACGTAACCGTTCTTCTTCTCGTTTATACTCGACCAAAGGATCAATACCTGCACCTGTTCCTGAAAAAACTCTGTGTTAAAGAGAAAAAACATGTTTATAAACCTTCAACAGTATAATCCAATTCTTGACGTTGTCTAGAGTTTTCGTTTTCGTCATGGGCGTTCTTCAGCTCCTACAAGCTTTTCCGTGAAACTAATTATGAATAGCTCCGAACCTCAAGCAACATTTTTTCCTGAGTTCTACGGCGCACCAGATCTGGGTCGAAATCGCGCTTGCTTTTAACTTTTTTCAATTTTGTGCTCAGCCAATCGTCTGGGTCCTGTGCTTCCGAGATTGCATCGTAATTTTCGGCGAAAAGGCGACGATCTCTGGAGATTATAATATTGTGAAGAGTTCATAATTATTAAAAGAAAAAAACAAACAAAAAACACTCGAATTAAAGGCCTATATATAATCAAAGCAAAAAAAACTGCACAATGAAGTAAGTAAACAGCATTTCATGCGTTCAAAGCTGCACTAGATCGATATATACCGGAAAAAGGGCGAGTCTCTTTGCTCTGCATAAGTCTTCTTAGAAGATCTTCAAACAAATTTACGTAATATTCGAAGTATTACTAGTTGTAAATTTGGAGAACACTGTTTATAAAGAGAGCAAGTGTTTACCTGGATGGGATCGCTGCAACGCTACGACAGTTCCTATTTCGGAAGGCGTCACGATCTCGCAGTTCAACACACGATGTAGCTGGCGCTGGACCGGAGGAGTTCAAGATATCATCAAGAGGATCACTGAAAAAATCATGGCTTACAGTAAAGTTTTTCAGTAACTCACGTGAAGTTCTCTACAGGTTTTAATTTACGCCGAGGGAGTTCAACACTTTTAGCACCTGCATGCCTGAGCGGAGGTTGGGGAGCAGAACTAGTGGGAGCTTTATAATTTAAGTAAAAATCGGGATCACACAAATCGTCCATAACGCTACTGCAAAATAATTTTTTAGAATAAGAGTGTGAGGATTAGTTACCTGTACTTATCATCATGTAATGTCCTATAACTACCATACTTTCCTTTGTTTCTAGCTAGAGTAGAGGTAGGGGTTGTAGTCATAACTGCTCTTTGAGCCTGATCGAATATCTGAAATAATCTTGATAATAGAAAGACTCGTATTATTCCTATTCATACCACCGGTTTTTCTTCTACTTCTTCATCTCTACGATTATAATAAGGCTGGGCAGCTACTGAATGGCTGCGAGGAGGTAATCGACCAAGTTCATTCATCAGAGCGTTCTGTAAGATTGAATAATATTGGTTTTAAGACAAACACTTACTCTTTTGGTTTTCTCAACCTCATCATCCCATTTAGGAGATTCAGTTTTTCTTACAAGATCGGATGACTGAACAGCCACCTAGAAGTAGAGTATAAAGTAGACTTCCAACCAAAGTTAACGCTAACTCTTTGAATATCTTCGGGATCTACTCTATTGACTTCGTCTTCTCTTCGTTCGACAGCTCGAGAAAACGATGGGCGACGAGGACGTTCAAAGGCCTCATTAAGCGCTTTTGCTGACACATAGGAAAAGCATTTGGAAGCTTTGTCGTACCTAGAAAAAAGGAAAACTGAAAAAGCTCGGAAAATATATCTGACCTATCTTTCCCAACCAAATCTGGTTCAATGCTTGGAGTAGCGCGCCCTCCAGCAGCACGAGGGCTTGGAGGTCTATGTGCTACAACAGGTCGCACCTGAGCTGGGAGAACACCTCTTCTGAAAAAGAAAAAGGTTTTTATGCAAATTAAAACTTTTTGAATACAAACAGAACACTTCTTAGAAATCTTGATGAACAGAAAAACAAACCTTTCTGGCATTTCGATTGGGTCATCCATTGCAGAAACCGATCTTGGCTTCGGAGGTACTGGGGGTGGCATTTTTCCGTTGCTTATCTATAAGACATAGATAAAAGAGTAAGTATAGATTCAAGCGATTTTTGAAGCAATGAGGTAATGACCCGACGGAAACATGTGTTCTATCTTTAATGAGGCGGCACCTTTATACCTGTCTACCTGACGTTCTGTAGGCCGAACTTCCGTTAGTTTCAAATTATTCGCCTATATAAGTGTAGAATACATACTTTGTTTTCGTCGTTTTCGAAAGATATGGAATATCCGTCTAAGTCTGTGGTGGCCTGTTGTTTCTTCGCCAATGGACCAGGGTCCTTTCGAATCTCGCTATATTCAGCCGTGATTGTCGCTTCGTCTGTAAAGAGCATAGTAAGATGAAGAGACATCAGAAGGACAGAAAAAAAGGCTGATTTCGTTTATAAACAAGTTCACACAATTTTATCACCGATTAAAGTGGCCAATGTTCAATGTTAAAAATAAGAAAATCAACACAGAAAATAGTGTTTTATTGTAGGATTGATTGAAAGAGGATATAAAGAGAGACAGAGAGAGACAGAGTAGGCGGGTGAAGATAAGTGTAAAGTATATGGGAAAGCATTCAATCAATAAAAAGAAAAAGAGATATAGCTTGAGGGTGAAGATAAATAAGATACAAAGTTATCATAACCAAAGCTAGCTCCCGAACTCATGAAGTTCAACGTTTTCTATATAATTCCTTATACGCAACACGCCCCGGAGTTGAAACATGATAACGTAACTTTCTCATATAATTTTGAGAAAACAACATCTTCTATTGATAGCTTATAGAAAACTCTAATAACTTAAAGAATAACTAAGAATGAATAAGAATGGGCATGTGTCATTCACAAAACATAGGCAACTGTGTAAAGTGTGGAAAACGAATAGATGTTTAGGGTGAACATATGGGAACAAACAGCAGAGACTCTAACTTAATAGCTGCAGATTTTCAAAAATAAAGATACCTGAGATTACGATTTTTGAACAAAACAAATGTAATGATTTCGCACGATTTTTCTACTTTTTTAAAGTTTAACCCTAAAAGTAGTTACCAGAAAGAGAAGTTTCTCATTTTGATATTCGAATATGCCACGGCAGAGTTTTAAGATGAGGGTACAGAAAATCAACGGGTCTAATAACAGCTGCGACCGCGAAGCTGACAGACAAAGCACCTTCATTTTCTGTTCAAAATGAACCTGATCATCGATCAGTATATCTTTAACATCATTAACTCCTCCCATTCCTCCCTCGCGAATGCATGAAAAGTTAAAAAAAAGGTTATAAATACTCCACCACTGGTAGTTTTAATAATAGTATGAGCAGCGTGCTAACCTTCAGGATTTGGAAAATAGTCGTAGCTGTTTCTTCGGGTATCCAATATAGATTTGCGCCCATTCGTTGGTTTAGCGTTGACAATGGGATCCAGAGAAAGCCTCAACTCCAGCACTGATCGGTTGTCAACGGATGGATCTATTCATAGATATGGTGAAGGTAATTAACGTGCTTGCTATACCAGCAAAAACTAAGTCCAATTCCTCTTTATGGAATGTCAAAACTATCGAACGTTCAGTAATTCCCAATGCACAAGTGTTTATCTGACAAAGAAACAAGTCTTTGCATGAACCGTCTCTGGAAGTTACACGTTTTTCAAATAACTGAAACGAACTTACTTATGCAACTGTATTTTAAGCAGCACATCTCCCCTCAGACTGAGATCTTCAATATTCCATTTTGTTTCTTTCTTAGACGATCTGCAAAAAACATTTTAAAAAAAGGTTTGCATGGAGTTCTGTATTCCAGTGAAATTTAATAGAATAACTGAATAGTAAAAGGTAAGAAAATCCGAGAATGGGACGCTTGTCTATCGAAATACTTTAATATTGCTTCAAGCCATTGATTTCCTTCCTTATTTTCCTTTTCAACAAGGACCTCATATTTCCTTTCTTTTCTTTCAATATGTATATTCTCTTTATAAACACATTTTTATAGTCTTCCATAACTCGAAAATGGCTCGATATCTTAAGAAAAAAAACAAATCGAACTAACTTTGGTAGCGTTTCATATACTGGAGAAAGTCTCTCATAAATCTTGAGGGACAAACTATTTCCTTGGAAATAAGATAATGACACACGATGAAGGTATATAGGAGAGGAATTGACCCGAGTTTTTCCTGATAATAAATTAGTAAAATATGTAATATATCTGAAATCGGCATTATTACTTGTAAAATTGCAAATATGTGTACCTCTTAAGACTAGGTTGGCAGAAGCCACCAATATATTTGTCAGCGTAACGCTGCATACTAAACCTATCTTCTATAGAATCATTTCTAAACGTTTTTCAACATATATATATTGGTATATTATTCTTCAATTACTCACTCTGAGCAAATGGCGTTATAATGCATATACGCTGATACAATCATGGCTGCTCGACTCCTATCACCCTGAATTACTATAGATGTTTGTATGTAAGGACATTAGGGAAACCCTGCAGTGAACGACAGCAACGTTTTCTGGATCCTGCTGCAGCCATTGTTCGACTTGTTTGCAAATTGCACATAGTCTATCTAGAGGAGCTACTAAGCCGACTGGCCATCCGCAGTCCTCCGCATTGAGCTGCCGACTGATATCTATTCGTTTTCTGGATACTGACCATACCTGTAATAAAAACAAATTAGAACAACATCACTAACAACTCTTACCTTATAATGAAGAAAATGCTTTGCTTTGAGGGTGAGCACTGCTGTCTGTAGTGAATCAAGATAAGCATTCTCAGAACCATTATCAGGAGATGTTAAAACTGAAATACAGCCAATACACTTTGAACGAGTCTTAAATTCTTAAAGTCGTGTCTCTTATTAACTGAGAACCTTTGAATGAAGTTGTATTACGTCAGAGTTCAACCATGTACAGATCAAAAAGTTGTTAAGTAAAATTGTTAAAAGAAAATTGATAGGATCAAATGGAAAACGAGCCGTGGACACGTAGTTCTTGTTAATCGAGTGAGTCAAACCTCCATCAATAACTTTCTCAAGAGAAGAAGCGGTTGAAAATAGATGGATGAAGATGCGAACGAAATCAACAAAGTTCTAATGAAGACAGTTCCATAATTACCTCTTATGAAGAAAGGTTCTAAGATACCTACCTACAACGCGTGATGTGATATAATGCAGTAACAAGCCTTCCTCTACATTTTCTTTAGACATACGAGCCGCCTGGAATGTTAAAGTCTATAATTCAAAATATTTCGAGGTTTCATTATTTTAAACACGCAGAGTACGCTTTTGAGAATTTTTTGAGAAAATATGATGGCTGACTCAAGAAAAAAGATGTTTATAAGGATAAGAAGTTAATTCTCTTTGAGAATCTGCAAGATGTGCATGATGTCGAACATAAGTTAAACGAATGGGAGGAAGTGATAGAGCTAGGAGATAGTAAAGATTTTGCTGAAAAAGTCAACATGAAGAGTTGAAATGAGAAACAGACAAATGAAGAATAAAAAAGAATGGAAGCAGCTTTTTTAGGCTAAGATTAGATGGAAAAACAGAAGTGTTATTCGTGAAAGAGCTTTAGGACCACCAAAGCAAAGACATTAGTTAAAGCCCAAATGTCTAAACAGAGTTGTGGATATCAAATAACGATGTATGGCAAAGAAGAAAAAAAGGCCAAAAAGAGTGAACAGCCATTTTAATGGAAAAAAAGACAGAAAGTTTAGATAAGACAAAAGAAACACTCAGTCATTTCATTTGAACTTGTACACTTAGAGAGTAAGACAATAATCATATGAATAAGACAATAATTAATTGAATAAGTCTCTGTTTCAAACCACGATGTCTAATGTTGCTTAACATTATGACTGGGATTGCGTTTCAGTTCTTTTATACTTGTCAAGTTGAAACTTATTCTCTTGAGACATTTTATAGTCTTTTCTTCTTTCATTCATTATTCTTTCTTTCAAATAGTGAATATATTAAACATTCTTTTGAAATATTTAAATATAGAAGAAAAAATGATAATTGAACAAAAATATGAAAAGGCAAGGCTTCTTTGTTTGCTGATGTGTTTGAAAGGAGATGCTTATAGCTGTCGAAAATGCTTCTGGTGCTTTGAACATTCCATCACATTATCACTTATGATTTGCTAATTGAGCATAATACAAAAAAAACTTTTCTTGTGAGCTTTCATTATAGGAGACGGAAACGTGCTAATGCGTTATAAACTAATTCAAATGAGAGCAACCGTGTTCCACGTCTGCTTATGGGCAAATGAAAAGCAGTAAGACATGTGAGAAGAACCATCTCACGTGAAGTATCATTTTCAAAAAAAACCTACGGGTGCAACGTTGGCATTTGTGTCGATGTTAACGGCAGTTTCGTAAACTTCTTCGCTCTTCTGAAATGATTCAATCGATTAATTGCATTCCTATCATCTTTTTTTCGTTGTATGAACTTCCTTATACATCTTAATTATGATATTTCTGTATTTATTATTGTATTATTGCTGTATATGACTGGAAGGTGGTCTTTCATTGTTTCTGTATGAAAATGCAAGAGGGTGCAAAAGCTATGGGACACTTTCTTGATATTTGCAAAGCAAACAAACTCTGAGTTGAACGAAGAAATAAAGAAAATTCAATGAGAAGCTAGAAGATAGACATTTGTTTTGAAAAAGAAAGAAAACAGATAGAAACATCATGTCCTAGCTTATCAATATGATTGAACATCACGATTCTCCATATTGAAATGGGAATGAGAAAGAGAGAGTCGTTAATTAAGCAATAAAACTCTTTGATAGAGCTTACAAACTAACATGTTCGTCTCAAGTCCCAAAGTTGAATAAAACAAATTTGCATGTAAATGTCGATATGCCTCATCACGTTATAGTTTGCAATCACAACCAAATTTCATTACGGGATGGTGTTGAATAGAAAAGGAAAAAAACTCATTTTAGGATAAGAAATAAGAAGATTACAAGTGTTTTACAAACAAATAAAACAAAAAATCCCATGAATTTCTTCCAAAAAAAACCTTTTTATCCGGTATTTGCATTGATCTATTCGTGGCTTTTCAAGAGATTTCAAGAAGCCATCTGAGGTGTTTCGTCTTTTTTACTCCCACAAGTTATCTCGCCTTGCTTAACCATTATGAGAACAATATGGAATAGTTTCAATCACAACACCTTTTTCACCCAACAATTTTTTTATTGAAAAAATGCTTCTGTTCTCTGTGTTCATTTAGAAAGAAGAAGGTGCAAGGTCAATACAACTAATTGACAAAAAAAGAACAAGAAATTCAATTAAAACATCAATTCTTTTTGTCTTTTTTCACACATAAATTATCAAAAAACTCTTCGTTTATCCACTTTTTTGTTTTTTCTCTGATAAGTTCACTGACGACATCTCTTCCTCTTCATTTATAATGTTTGAAACAAAAAATGTAACAAGTTGTACATGTGTTGACTAAATCTTAGCAAACAATGAGGCCTTTGTTTCGAAGGTCAAAGAGCCACTGAGAATTTTAAATTTTTCCTTCAATCCTTTTTGGGATGTTACATTTCATAAACATAATTGGAACTAGGAACCATAAAATACTTGTATGAAGGTGATAAAATGACAGCGGGAGATGCAAGATTTTGATGTTTTCCTAGACGTTGGGTTTGGACTTCCGAAAGAAAACTCCAATAGTTCGGTCAAGCAGAGAGAGAAAGCAAAATAGAAAGTGACAAAAGAAAAAAATTGTAAATATGCTCAAGTTCACTTTGCGATTCATATACAAGTAAATAAACTGTTTTTACCTCCGATCGTTTGACTGGACGAAAGCACATGAGATTGGCCATGACGAAGAAGAAGTTATGGAAGTATGGAGCTATTGGATTAAATAGTAAATAGATGAAATCCAAAACAAACTGTTGTACAGTCAAATTAAAGAAGAAGAAGCCGAAGTTGACTGAGAAGAACAAGACGAATTCAGTGAAGATGATAGATTGAAGTGGGCGGATCAGCAGCAGCAACACACTGATGAGGAGCAAGAAAAGTTGAAGACGACGACGATTAAGCTTGTTTTTGTGCTTCTGCGTGGACTGTGCATGATGAGAATGGGAATAAAAGTAGAAGCAGGTTCGAATCAACTGTTCAATCGAATTGCAAAAAACATTCGCGAACTCCAGAACCTCAGGTAAAATTTTGAGACAAAGCTGAAATAATAAAAGTATTGGAATGTTTGGTCGAAGGAAATTGGTCATACATAACAGTAAGCGGATAAGTCAGAAATTCAACGCAAGAAAGAAATCAAGTGACAGCTGCTAGTGATTTCGTGGATCAATTCTCCAACAAGTACATATGAGGAGAAAGAAAAGAAAGACGTGAATGGAAATCAGAAAAGAGAGATAGTGAGACAGAAGTGTGAGGGGATATAGCATGACAAGTGCTTGGTATAAAGAGAAATTATAAGATAAGTGCTCAAACTTCGCTAGGTTAATAATATTCTGTCAATAGTCTTCAGTTTGGGAATATAAAAGTTAATAAGTTTTAATGGAGAAATATTAGAATTATTGACATTGACACTTTGTGCATTGAAAAGACTTTTATTGAAGTAATGGCAGGTAAAGAGACAGTTTGTTATCTCTCTTCTGGCTCTCTCTCTCTCTCTCTCTCTACCTCTCTACCTCTCTCTCTTTTCCTCTCTATTCCAAGGTTTGTTCAACTCCTTTTGTTCAAAAATTTAGTATTTCGCAAAAGAATTATATACTTCCATATGTGATTGTCGTAAAAAAAACTGAAGGACAAAAGGCTTTTTTGAATGAACCGCATTACAGCAGGTGTCGTTAATTTATTAACTATATGAACGGTTAATAACATATAGATATATGGTTTAATTGATTATTCTGTTCATGGAGCAGATAAATACAAAGCTTCACTACGAGAACTGAGTTTCGGTGAAAGCGTGACTGAAACTAAGCGGTTATTACGTAGAAGAAGAAGAAGAAGAAGAAGGAGAAGAAGAAAAGCGAACTCCGATAGAACAGAAGGAGGGAAGGATTAAGGCCTGAGGAGAAAAGCCAACAAAGGTCGTACAAACCATATAAAGAGTAACATAGCGAGGGTGTAGAGAAGTAGCGGGTATGAAAGAAAACGAAGAACTTCTGATTTCTCAGGAAGAATATTAGAAAAAGTGTTTTGTATCAAGTGCAATCACATTCAAAGGCATTTACATTATTACTAATATTAACAAAAAGAGACAAAACGACAATACATGAAACCCCATTCTCATTACATGCTGGTCTTGTTGAGCGCCGTTTAAATCTCATTTTTATGTTCCAAATCTTTTTTTTTAATCCAAAATATAATAATATTGATTGGAAACCAACAACTTTATATGAATGAACCGATAAGAGCTCACAAAGCATTCATATCGAACTGCACAACCGCTCACTCTTCCATTACATCAAGAATGAAGACATCAAACACACCTAATTAGCATGAAAATAAATATTTATTATATCAGCAAAATATCATGTCATATACAGTTTGAATTTTTTATACAAAACATTTCGTTTATGGAAAAGTCAAATAGCGATTATAAGTGTGATTTACAGATATTCACAGCTGTCGTGACTCGATCCAGTCTCGAGCTCTTCCGTTCCCATTACAAACTCGAACTTTCTTGTCATTTACCGCTCTACTGAAAATAAGATCAATTAAGATTCATTTTACAATGTTCGAAAGCAGATATTCATTTTATTAATTCTAATTCACCTCGATACGACTGGCGTGAATGCTGTTCGTCGCGGTGACACAGACGATGCGAACGATAAAACGGTGCGGTCCCTTAAACGTTTATGATGGTTGGAACATATCGAGAAGTCTTACTTAACAAGTACTCGAGCCGGTGTGGCATACAACGGTTCTTCGGTCAGATTGGCCGAGGTTCGAGAATCGAACAAACTTTGAGGACGTTGACGTTTTTCAAGATTATTTTTCGTTGGTTTCAATCGCCTGTCGATCGGAGGGCTCTGTTCAACGAAAATTCTACTAGCATGAAAAACCATTTCAGGACTCTGTAAAAACTAGCGTCACGGTTATCTATCAAGTCAAGTTTACTTGAACTCGTGCTGCTTTTGCCCGAACGGTTTCAGGTTTTTGAGCGGTTCGCAACACACGATGTGGAGTTTGAGGAGAACAGTTTACAGCAAATCTAGGTTGAACCAATGGTGAGCGAGGTGTTGTCTGAAGTTTTTTCCTGATCATTTCATTTTTCCACGGTAATCTTACCGTCATAGAGTTGGGTCCTTGTGCAATTCCGAATTTTCGATGAACAGGCGGAGGTGTAATCTGGCTGAAGGAAACACTGTCCAACAACGATTCGTCACTAAGAAAAAAGTTCAGTTTTCAAATTTTTCAATTTACGAACTCATCATGAATTGAACGATCATACATACTACGTGGTCGTTGTTGTTGTTTTTTTCTCCAATTCTTGGTTACTCCTTCCGATCTTAGACATGTTGTTGAAGCAATTGTTGTAGCCTTCAAGATGAAACCTTGATTTTTCCGAAAAAAAAACGTTAAACGTACTACTATCGGTACAGGGTTTGGTTGTAGAGGTGATTGATACGAATCTTTGGTTGGTGGTACTGCACTAGCTAAACCGCGATCCTCTAAGGACAACTTTCGATATGTTGAGTACGGCATTGAAGGTTGTGAGCTAAAGTGTTCATTTTCAAATTGTTGTAACCGATTCGATATTAGGTTTACTTGGTTAGTTCTGTACTAAAAACACTGCTGCATCCAGAGTCACAACTAACAGATGATCTATGACTTACAGATGGCGATGAACTTCTCGATGGAACATTCTACAAAATGAGAATAAAGCTCGGTTTTTAAAACTCTATGGGAACGTTTCTCTTTCACTTTTTTCTGCATTATCCCCCTTATTCCACCTTATGTGTTCACAAATGTAATAAAGAAGATTTCGTCAAAATTTCCATCTTTGGCTTTTCTTCGCTGGCAGGTCATTAAAATTTTCTTTTCTTCTCATTATTATTATTATTATTATTCTCTCGATCAGTCACTTTATCCGGTTTCTGATGTCTCATATGGCCATCGCTACAGCACATCGGAGGTGATCAGCAGGTCGTCGTCGTTGTTCATTCGAAGCGCTTCACTCATTATCTTCTTTTCTTCTCGTTATTCATCCCTCAAACTTCGTGTAATCCTCCACTCTATCTTTATGAATTTCCCTTTTTTCTTATCCATTTCATCATCTCTCTCCATCTATGATTATATTTCTTCATCTTCTCTTTTTCTCTTCTGACCATACTTCACTCTATCTCTCTATATGCAATCCCTTTCTCTTAAAATTCTTCCAAAAACTCTACAATCCTCTGATAACACACAGCGGGGTTGAACAAGGCCATCATAATCCACAAAAGAGGACTACCTTTGGACAGAAAAGATAATCATTTTTATCATTTTCTTTGAGGATAAGAATGGAGCCTAGTTCACGTAAAGTCAAAATTCGTTCAAACAATTGACCGATTTTCCAGTTTTTTTTTGAATACAAAAAAAAAGATTATGAGAAAACCAAACAAATGACGAAAGCTGCTACCTGACTGTTGCTGATACCGGAATCGTCACTTTGGAGAGACGTTCTGTCCAACTTCATATCTGAAGTTCTCTTGATTCTAGCTTGTATATCAGAACAACCGGGAATCATTGGAAGCCGATCCCTCATTTCCTGAAAATTTCCATTGATCGAAAACTTAATAAGTAGACTTGCCTGCATAAGTCTGTGATGTTTAGTTCTTAAAGCATCAAGTTGCATCATGCCCTGCTTACAAGCTTCTATTCGAGCCCTTATCCTGTCATCTCCTCCGCTGATGTTATCACGAGCAGTGAATGGATTTGCATCAGAATTGTTCACACCATTGAAATTTGCTTCAATAAGTGTCGAAGAATTGTTACTCTTTCCATAATCCCGAGGCGGCGGCTCCGGAGGCGGGCTAGCGCCCTCAGGAACCGCAAAAGCCCTGTTCATATAACACTTTTTCTAAAAACATGTAAAATGAGGAGAAAAGGTAAAACGGATAAGAGCACTGTAATTCTAACGAATGAAATGAGATGAGTATTCAGAAGATGAAGATGGCTTCAAGTGTTAAGAGACGATGAACAAGAGGCGAGAAGGATGGTCATTCATGAAGAAGCTCTTGATTTTTACATAGAAGCAAATATTGTTTATTAAACGTTAATGTATAGTTCTAAGCAAGATTAATAATATAAAGAAAAAGTTCTATTTTGGTTCAGACTTATGGTATTTGCTGAGTTAAGTAAGTATAGACAAAAGAACCGAAAAAATATAGACTGACAGACTACTTTTATATTCAAAGAACTAGTTGACAGAAACTGAACTAGTCTTTCTTATCTTTATTATAATGGATGATTATGATTGAAAGCTCAAAATGAGATGGAATTTTTCTCTTCTTCTCTGATGAACGAATACAAAAGAAGAGCAGGAACCTATCGTCGGCAATGAGCTAGTTTCAGATGGCTAAGCTTCCAGTGGCCAATAGAAGATGAAACAAACCTTATTTGCTCTTCTATCATAAGAAGAAGAGAGGAAGATGATTATTTAGTATCTCTTGTATTACTTCCTTACTCACCAAAAAGTCTTTAACTCAACAAAAAAAATATGAAAGTAAAAAAAAAAGATTTTTTTATTACAGACCGTATAGTGAAGTAAATAAAAGCGAAGACTGAGAAATTAATTAATGGATAGTAATAATGGGAAAGGAATGCAGGCCAGAAGGGGCGTAGGGAAATATTCAAGACAGAATTCACCTGGGATATGAGTGGATATGGATAGAAAGACACAAAAGTTGCAGACAAAGAGAAAAAGAGAAAATTAGACAGAGGGAGATTTGAAGGGAAAAGATAGGAATTTCAGAAAGAATATTTTAATTGATGATAATTGAAATTACAAAAGAATCATTTGTACCTATGTGTTCTCCTATCAAAGAAAAAATCAAAAGACTCACGAAATGTCCAGCCGAGGAGTGCAGGACGATCTCTTCAATAAAGAACTGATATATGAGAAGCACGACCGATCTCCACTCCCAGAAAATGCAAAATGATAAAACAACAAGCATTTAGAAAAACTTGTTTTGCGGTTGTTCACAACTACTGTATTTTCAATTATACATTATATGCTTTCTACCTCTACAGAACAGCTTCTTGGAGCTGTACCATTGCAACCTCGAATTTCCTTTCTATCTTTCTCAACAAATCTGTACCAATGGATTTTCTGTGCATGATTTCTGAATGAGTCTTTGCATTCACCGAAAAGCTCTTCAACCTGCTTGTTATCTCCTCTTCAAAACCATAACTGTAAGCGGAGCTCCACCTACAAGAGTATGTTTTGGGATGTGGAGAGTAGAAGTGTGAGCTACCAAATATATTCAAAGCCCTCAAAGACACAACAAGTTAATAACTTTTCCAACCACAAGTAAATTATCTTGTATAATCTTGAAATGCTACGTTGCCACGCTAATAACGCGATATCGCGTTCCTCATTTTCGCTCCCACGCCCAACATGTAGATTAACCATGTTTTGATATTTTGAATCTGAAACCTTTGAAATTGTATTAAATTGTCAGATAAATCCTTATCTAGTTTAGGTTGTTTGAAATTTTAAATGAGTTGGACTTCTGCAGGGATTCGCTCTGTAGGATATGTTCTTAGGTCTCTCCACAAAAGTTATCTTGGACCGCCTTCCAATCTTGTGAGAGATGACTTGCTATTACGCTTCAATTCTATAAGAACTCTGGCCGTAGCATCAAAAGTTGCGAGTGTGAAACCCAACTTGAACGTTGGAACAATTGGTCACATAGATCATGGAAAAACCACACTTACTGCAGCCATTACTCAAGTACTATCAAAGAAAGGTTCAGCAGTTCTTCATTTTCCTAATCTAAGTCTCTCAATCATAGGGTTCGCAAAATCGATTAAGTTTGATGAAATAGATAAAGGTAAAGAAGAGAAGAAAAGAGGAATTACTATCAACATTGCTCATATTGGATATGAATCTGAGAGTAGAAGATATTCTCACACAGATTGTCCAGGACATGCCGATTTCATTAAAGTAACCTCAATGATGATGTTTTTTATAATTATTTGTTAAAAGAACATGATATGCGGAACAGCTCAGATGGATGCTGCCGTTTTAGTTATCGCGGCTACGGATGGAGTTATGGCACAGACTAAGGTAGAAGCAAAACATAGGAAAGAAACAAAATAGTTTCAGGAACATCTGATTCTTGCCCGTCAGATAGGATTGAAAAACATTATAGTGTTCATCAATAAAGCTGATCTTGTGGATAATGATGTTTTAGATTTGGTTGAAATAGAAGCTAGAGAGTTGCTCAGTTTACATGGCTTTGATGGTAGTTCATTCCAGCTAAAAAAAATGCGTTATCCTTCTTTTTAGGGGATGGTTCTCCCGTTATCAGGGGATCAGCACTAAGTGCTTTAGAAGGGAAGGATGAAACGTCAGTAGTCGAGTTAATAAGTGCCTTGGACAACGTTCCAGAGCCAGAACGAAGAGAAGTTGCGATAAATTATTTCGGAAGAGTTCCTCAAAGTTGTTTAGGATGAACCTGTGATAATGCCAGTAGCCTCTCGTATAGCTATCACAGGCCGTGGAACTGTTGTTGTAGGCACGCTAGAAAAGGGAACTCTTAAGAAAGGAGATAAACTTGAAATCAAAGGGGATGGTTTTAGTCAAACAACTGTTGCTTCTGATATTCATGTGTTTGGCAAAAGCGTCAAAGAAGTTTGATTTGCAAATTTATGCATTACCTAGTAATACTTTAGGTGAAAGCTGGTGATCATTGTGGTGTATTATGCCGTGGTTTGAAAGCCGATAGTGTGAAGAGAGGTATACATGCTTCTGGTTCTCGCTACTATATTCGCTTAATAGGAATGTGGGCAGGCCATGTCGGAGCCGTCACCGTAACTAATCATGTAAAAGCAGAACTATATTTATTGAGTGAAGAGGAAAATGGTCGCAAAACCGGAATCCGAACAGGGTTCACTGATAAAATGTTCTGTAGTACTTGGGATCAGGTACCTTGTATCTTGTAACATATTCTTAATATTATTAGGTTGCTCGGTTTGATATGACGCAGGAAATGCTCATGCCAGGAGAACACTCGCAAGCGGATGTTTACTTCATCAGAGACATGCCACTACGAAAGGGTATGCCCTTCACTCTCAGGTATGATTTCACATTTTATCACATGCAGCATTGTTTATAGGGAAGGAAAGTCTAAACAGACTATAGCTAGGGGGTTGATCTCTGAATTATGTCCAAGCGTTAAAGTTGAAAACTACAACTTGAAGAAAGCTGTTTCTACAGATGCTTAGGATAATAAAGATATATGTTAATAGTGTTGTAGTGCTAGGTTTGTTGAGTTTTGCTAGAGATCTGTTTTTGTTTTTCATTACTTGTATAAATTATATTGAAGTTTTTTCTTGGATAATTATTGTGCTAGAGGTTACCTCCCTCAAACCGTGATACCTACTCTACCCTTCATTATCCATTAACTCATAATGTAGATGTCAAAATCTGTGGAAGATGGTCTGGAAGACTTCATTTGGGGTAATGTAGACCAAAGTTTATATCTGCAGAAGTAGAAATAGCTTCTACTGTCCAACAATCATATGCGTTCTCTTCAGAGTTGCGAAATGTGAAGAACGTGAATTAGACTCTGTATTGAAACGTGTTAGCCAGATTGATGACACCTTAAATAGGCAACTGAGGAAAGAAGTAGAACAGAATCTTTCTCGATTACTGGAACAAACAACAGCGCTGGAAGCTTTGGACGGAACGCAGAAAGGTGTTCATACTGATATGAACGATGTTCACGAACGATGTGATAAGTAATATTTTTCTTCATCTTTAGCAATAATGTATTCTATTCAAGGTTTGCTAAAAATCTTCAAGATTTAGCAGAAAAGTTCAGAGAAGAAAACAAAGTTTTTGAAAACGCTGTGAAGATTCGAAACATCATCGAAGACGCGATCAAGTATTCATTCTTGTGGTGCTGTGAATCATTCAATATGTTCAGATGTGAAGATCTGATTGAAGCATTTGAAAAGAGGAGTGAACTCGTGAAGAGATCAGAAATTGTTTGCGAGATTCAAGGCATAGTAAACGATAGCCCGGAACTTCTTCAAATTTCATGGCTTCGAGAGACAATCACTTCCAAACTAAAGGCAGCTATTAACGAGGTAAATCTTAACGATGAATAGTAATGTCAACTTTTCTGCAGGTGAGAAGAGCGGCGGCCGACGATTTGCGTAGAGCTCTTATTAGCTTGAACGCTTCGCTAGTCGCTTCCGCTACTAAAGCTCTTTCCAATTTGGGAGTCCTGAATGGTTCGTTTTTTCTATGAAAAAGTTGAGTTGTATTTTGTTCCAGCTGAATTAGAAGTTCAGCTTTCATCAGCAGCGGCTGAAGTGGATGCTAAATTAGCTGAACTCTCGTCTTCTCCTGAACCATCAAAGCTACTTCCTGTGTGCGTGAACTTGATTCATTCCCAACTAGAGCAATCCACTCTATTAGGTATGAAAGTTATCGAAACATTATTCCTTAATCTCTTTAATCTACTTAGGAAACAGTCACATGTCGAAGTTTAGTGAGAAAATTGCTCGTAGCATACGAACGAGAGTTCCGCTAGATGCTTCATACGCTTTGAGGTTTATATTCTCAAAAATAACATTATCAAGGTATTATAGGTTTGTTCAACAAATGGGCCGTGTCTTACAGTCACGTCCTGAATGCTCACTAGGCCCTCTTGATGATGCCCTTCGTCCGTTGAAATCGTCTCTGCTATCACAATCCCTACAACGTTTGCACAAAATGATTGACCAGCATGATTTCACCTCCTCACATGCAAACGCTTTTGTAGACGTGGTATAGTTGATTATACACTGTCGCAATTTTTGCATTCATTTACAGTTGAATACTACTTTCGAAGAGGAATTGAGTAAAGTTCAATGGGATAATGACTTGAAAGAAGATATGCAAAAGACGATTAGGAAGAGTATAGGGATGGTAGCGAAAAGATTTGAAATGGAAACTAAGTTGGATAACGACTCCTTGCTGTTCGGTTCGAACTGTATCATTCCTTTTTTATTATTTGTTATCTATAGGTGATCGTCTGAATTCTATTCAGCTAACTAACTACCGTCTCCTGCAATCTGCTAACTCATTAGCTGCTCGTTGGCCAGCTCATTCAGGTCCCTTGAATGCATTCCAGAATGAGGTGTTAGGAACCATAATGCAAGCCATTAAAAAGAGCATTACAAGCATATTAGCAACTATGCACACCGAAACTTTCGGAACAAAAGATGTATCTCCCTACATGCAAGTAAGACTTTCTTCTGTTGCACCGTTCTATTTCTTTTGTTCAGGAGCTTTGTGCATACCTACAACGGGTATTACTGCATGCTGCCCATATGGGAGGCAGTATTCATCAAGCTAATGGGCTATCCTCTCTTTGCGATTTTGTGATGGAGCAGTTTTTATTGTATTCAACTCTTATCAGACCTATCACACGCACAATTCGGAGCTATTTGCATCGGGATTTATTGAGGTTCTCTCTCCCGAATACATTGGTACTTATATATTTTACAGCCTACTCACAGTTGTGAATGAAATGGGATGTGGATCGAAATACCCGGAACCTTCGCAATTGACTCTTCTGTTTACCGAAAATATTACTGAGTTACCCGAAAATCTTCCGATATGGTGCATTATCCATATCTTGATATGTGATTCTCCTGCGCCTCTAATGAGTCCTCACGCAAGTGTTGAATGGACGGTAATACATCGATTGTTTCGTTGCTAATTACTATTTTGTTCAGATCGATGAATACGTGCTTTGGTGTGATGAGCATAATCTTGTGGAAAGACTAGCTTTCCTCAATAGTCTGTTATCATCCTATGCAAACTCTGTGGTTTCTCGTGGAGAGAAAGAGTATGTTCCCCATTATCCACTATTAGTTCATTATCTGAAAAAAGGCATGACCTAAAGTTGTAAAACTAATAACTTTAACAGTTGTATAAATAAATAATCTGAGGGATTGGGTCTCCTGTTTATTGTGATATAAAATTTGTTTTAATAAATGTGATTGTTGTATTTCTTACATGAAGAGTGTTCACCCTCATCTGTTTTACCTAAGAATATTTGTGTCCTTCGAGGCTGATGATTCTTGCTTTCCAGGAATGCATAAAATTGGTGAGCTTCATGATGGTAATGAAAGTGACGATGAGTGGGAAGAGACTACATTAGTCGTTGAAGTTTGTTCTCTACGTAACCATCAAATTCAACTTTTCAAAGGTCAATGGAGTTTTGGATGCGCAAATGGTTCGGAGAGCAGTGAGTCTTGGGCAAGTTAGCTTAAGAAGACCCGAAACTGATAAGCCAATCTTACAAGTAAACTCACCATGAATTATTTTCCATTGATTTCAACTTCAGATTGCAAACTCGCTTTACACTGGAAAATGGAGTAAAACTGTGGGAACGGATATCATATTAGAAGCTGCCAACGGACAGTTGAAGGTTAACAGCATCCTTTTCTCATTTAAGCAAAAATCTACAGGTCCTCTCCACAACGGATACGATGTTGAAAACGGAAAAAGCATTATTAACTGCCATGCCAACCGTAGATACAAGTGGTGCACAGCAATCAAACAATGGGTCAAAGGAAACTAAGCAAAACTGATCACATAAAGAATAGTCCTTCTCCACGATAATCTTAAAAGTTTGTCTATTATTTTAAAATGATAAGTTAGGTTTCAGATATTAGTTCACAACTAACAATGAGCGTAGGCCATTAGCCCCGCCCTTGTGCCGCTCGCTTTCGCGCCCGGTCTCCAGGCTGAAATGCCAGCCGTACACACACTATTATGTATTTACAAATTTAAACTGTATTACCTTTAACACTTCTCATGCATCATCCATAAATTATGCTGCTTGAGGTATAGAATTGAGATCTCTTTCCTTGCATTTTTGTACTGAATGAAACATGTTTATGTCATGCTTCGTTTACGATCAAGTTTTGTCTTGAACTTTATCTTTTCAATAATTCGAAAGTTCTCTCTTACAGACTCTTCTAATTGCAGGAGCAACTCATATTCAAATGTATTCATATAAAACCAACGCTTTAGACTTATAAGCAAGGGCATTATTTTATTACCTTTACTGCTTAAAGAATAGAAAATTTCTCTAATAGGGAGAACACTACAGTCCTCGTAAATATAAATAATGGCTAGACGATCAAGGGGAGCTGCTACGGCAGTAGCACCTGTGACAAGAGCAACAAGATCTCGTACGCGGCTACAAGCAGCTGAAGCTTTGGCCGCAGAACTGAATGGTTAGTTAACCTGAATAGGCAGAAACCAATACGACCATACAGCAAGTCGTAATAGTTGTGATGAGCAGAGCTTGGATATAACTACAACGTCAGAAGTTTCGATGATAGATGAGAGTAGTAATCAAATGAATAGTGGAGGTTTGTTTGGCGTTTGTTATGAATGATTTTAATCAATATTTTCAAGAATCATCATGTTCTAGAGATAGTACCACTGTAGCACTTTCTCCAGAAGTGAATGTAAGTGTAATTATAATTCAATTTAATTAAAAATTTAGCAGATTCCAAACTCTGTTGTTTCATCGGATTCTACTGTTGAAGATAGTCTACCTGCTACCAAAAGTGATGAACAGGTGAAACATTTCTATTATAATTAAAGCATAAGGCGTTCTAGAATTTGGAAGAAGAGCAACAGAAGCAACTCAAAAAAGAAGTTCAAGATTTATTAGATATCACAGTTGATGAGGTACAACCTAATTTTGAACCTAAGATGCAGCTTGCTTTAGGTTGTTAAAGCCCAGCGCCTTCCAAATATCGATCCGGCTACGACGAGTGTGCAGAGTGTGAGAGCCTAGTTTTAAGTCTCTTCTAAAATATTCAAATTTAGAATGTATGTGTTAGAGGTGTGTGCCTCACGAAAGGATCATTAGATGTAGGTTTCTCTTTTCAAATCGCTTTTTCTATGATTCTTCAGGCTAAAATTAGTATGTACCAAGACTATATGAGAAAACATGCACCTGAACAACCTAATATATCGGTATTTATATTTTTGAGCTTCTGATATGTTTTTGATCTTCAGATAGAGGACAATCGTACTCCTATTGATAGTACTGCGGAACAGTCTCTCGTTGAGCTTCAAGTAAGTTACTCGTAATGCTTTGCAATTAATTGTTCTTTGTTTCAGCAAAATTCTGTAGAGCAAGAGAGTTTGAGTTCTGCTATCGTAAGTGAACGGAGTTGTTGGAGAATACTAACCTTGCTTTAGAACCCTAATTTCCTTACTATTACTGTCGCTCCAGCTGCAAAGATCTGCTTAGAATCTTCAGACGTATCCGTCGTAGCTTCTCTGGTTATCTAAAATGAGTTGAGAATATAACATTATTTTTGCAGGAAACAGATTTATCAATGGGGCAAACCTCCATGAAAGAAGAGGAGTTGCCCATAAGCGAAAATCTACAAATTCCCGTATTGAACTCTACAGAAATTACTTCGTCGAACCTTTCAAGTTCTAAAGAAACAAGTTCAGATCATGATAACTTAGACGCTTCGAAGGTATGTAATTGTTCTTATCGTAAATGACCACGGGTTTAGACTGATTCACAAAGACATGCTCAAGCAATCCATTATACATCGGTATGTTGATATTAATTTGCCGAGTTTTATAGCACAAAGTTTTTAAGGTAGTTGAAATGGAAGGCTCTGTCGATACTTCTCTCCATCCTGAAACGGTAAGACAGCAACACACGTTGTTTTGTCATTATATACATTTTAAGAAGACGAGTGTTTCTTCTTCAGAAGCTTCCACTGTGAATGAGTCTCAGGTATATAGAAAACTTCGTTTTTGATTTACAACGTTTGGATAGAATGCCGGAAAGGACGATGGGCTTCAGATGAATGATAATATCAAGTTTGACTATCCTGTAGTGCGTTTGAGTCTTCATTTCTGTTTTCTATCAGCCAATTCAGGAGCAGCCAATTGGACAAGAACGGATATCAAGCGATGTACCCTCACAAGGATCTTCTGAACCAAGAAAAGAACCTGATCAGGTAATAGTGATGGTTTATCTATGATAAATCCCTTTCAGATTTGCGAGATTTCCTCTGGTTCTAGTTCCACAAGTTTGCATCCGGTACAGGTACGTTTCAAATTTTTAGTCTTAATATTTCTGTCCTCCCTAGGTCCATGAGCTCGTTGATGAAAGTGATTGTGGTTCTACAAATGCAGCGAAACAAGCGGTTTGCCATAATGAACGAAATAGTTACAATATTGATGTTCTAGGTTACGAATTCCTCAGCTCTCAAAGTGCCAGTTGCACCCGATTTGGTTCCTGGGAGTTCATTGCCCTTAACAGGAACAGTTTCAAGTCCGTGCGAAATACAAGAAGAACTTTGCTCGGAAGAATGTGTCAAAGATGAACTTTCTCAGATGAATGAGGACAGTAAGGCTGAGATGAAAACTTCGGAAACTGTGGCCACGGTAAGGTTGATCTTTTTCGGAAAAAAATACGTAATTTTCAAAGAATCAAACTACATCTACCGCCAATATTGTCACAATCAATTTTCCCAATGACCTTAACTCTGATAATACGGGAACTCAAGAGGTCGGTTACATTTCTACTTTTTGTATCAATGAGTTTAACAATAGATGGATATGGAGGTTTCTGACGATTCAAGGGAGGCATCTGTTGAACCTATAATACATGAAAATCAGAATACTGTTGCTGCCGCAGACGTTTACTCAAATTCTTCAAATGTAGAAGCGCTCCCCCCTCCCCCACCTGTATCGAATGATATTCCCCCACCTCCAACAGAAGACTCATATGCCGATGATTTTTATTTCCCTCCACCACCTACAATGCCTCCTAACATGGATTTAAGTCAGTTTTACATGTCATTACATGCCGGTGATTTTGGTGCCGAGTACACCCAACAACTTACTCAATACATATCTGAATCAGTGCATAAATGGTATCAAATTCACCAATACTACACTTTCAATCGAGCACCGTTACCTCGGATTGATCGCTATAAAGCTTTTATGGATCACTATGATGCTTTTCAACGAGTTCAATACACTGCCGTTATGAGACCTAATGCAGAAGCTCAAAAGTTATCAGAAGAGAGGGTTAGTTTTATCGTTAATTTGTTTAATTATGAACAAGAATCCAATTTCAGTCACGCAATAGAATACAAGGTGTCCTAAAATCTCTTGTTCGGGATAAGAAGAAGAAAGAATCTGCTGCTGAAAAGAATGAAGAACTAATGCTGTTATCTGATGAACAGAACGAAAAAATTGCCGAAGAACCTGCTAAGCCTTTAGTGGAAATTATGCCAAAAGTGCTTCATGGTTCCGTCGATGTGGCCGTAGTGAGCTCTAGCAATGAGGTTTTCAAGAAAGCGTCTCTCCCCTCACCTCAAATTGTGAATTCCCCTAAAGTTTCACGTTTTGATAATGAAGAAGTACCTTCGATTATTTCTCTTGAAGCCGAAAATGTTCAATCAGTCGGGACTTCTGAGCCGAGAAAAGATTTTCCTACAGACTCTTTGGATAGAGAAGAACCCTCTCCCCCTGCTCCTTTTTCGCAAAACAAAGTGAAAACTGAGAGAAGCCGTAGTCGGAGCCCTAAAAGAAAAAGATCCTACTCTAGGTCGAGGAGTCGGTCTCGAACACGTTCTAGAAGCAGATCACGTTATCGATCGAAATCAAGGTCTAGATCTCGGAGTCGAAGTTATGGAAGATCTCGTAGCAGAAGTTACTCCAGAAGCAGAACTTCTCATAGTAGAAGTCGTTCAAGAAGTCGTCGACGTGGAAGAAGCCGAAGTAGAACTCGATCTCCCAGAAGGTATCGGAGCAGAAGTCCACGGGGCTATCGTCAGAAAAGCCCAAGAAGGTGGCATCGTGGCTATAGATCATTTCGGAATAGCCGTGGTGGTGGATATCGACGAAGTAGTAGAAGTCCGTGGTCAGATAGGAGAAGTCATTACAAAGGAGGATATGGAGGGTTTAATGATAGATACAAGAGGAGAAATTATAGTCGGTCACCAGTTAGAGAGGTAATGCTTCTCTCTAGTCGGTACATTTTTCTTTTTCATGTTTAGCCACATTCACAGACTGAAGCGACGAGCACAGTTGAGAAGGTTGTCGAGAACATAGATGAGCAAATAAAGCCAGGTTAGTGTACGTTTTACTTCCCATTCATTATCTTATCGAAGTTGAAGAAACTAAAAAAGAAATCGTTATCGAAGAACCTCCTTTCCCCAAGTTTGAGGAAATCGAGACTCTGATATACATGGACGAGAAGGTCTCTAAAAATGGCAAGAAAAGAAGACTTGAAACTGACTTAGAGTAAGTATTGTTTGAGGCACAAGTTTCTAAACAGATTTCAAGCTGTGATTGTCGAAAAAATAACCTGGATTGCTCTGATAATCGTTGTATAAATCGAGAAATGATGTTTGAATGCTCTTCGAAGTGTGGCCCGCAGTGCAAGAACAGACGATTCGCTTTGGCAAGTTTTCTGGGCGTTAATCTGGATAAGTGAACTATTTTTTAGAGACAATACGCCAATGTGAAACCATTCTATACAGGTCCGAATAAAGGTTGGGGTGTTCGGGCTTTGGAAGTGATCCCCAAGTATGCAGAATTGGATAATGATTGAAAACTTTATGCTTATAGGGGAACGTTTATTATTGAATATATTGGAGAAGTGGTTACTAATGAAGAATTTGCCTCTAGACAAAAGAAGTTGGTGTGCTAGCAGTTTCATAAATAGTTTATTCTTTAAGATATGCTAAGGATCCTAACCATACGCATCATTATATATTCGAACTTGGACAGAAGTTGATCGATGCCACCGTGAAAGGAAACTCATCTCGTTTTATCAACCATTCTTGTGATCCCAACGCTATTTGCCTCAAGGTTATTTCCATCATCTTACTACCTCATGAATAGCTTCCCGCTTTAGTGGGCTGTTCCAAAAACTCCAAGAGATGTCAGTAGAATTGGATTTTTCGCTAAAACAGATATTGCAATCGGAGATGAAATCACGTTCGACTATCAGTTTTGTAATTACGGGTAATTCCGTTATATTTGATTTTTCTCAATATTCTTGCTTTGTAGTAGAACAGCTCAAAGTTGTCACTGTGGCTCTACGAATTGTAAGGGTGTCATCGGAAAGAAACCAGATCTTGGTGATTTTGATGATGAGGAAGTCTATGATGAAGATAGTGAGGAGTTCGATGATGGTGAAGAACCTGAAGAAGAGAAAGAAGTATAGCAGCCGAATGTTTTTGTAACCTTTCCGTTTTTTTTAGCGAGAGCAACTACGAATCGAAAAGGAGGAACAATTGGAAGCCAAAGCTATCTTTTATCTTAATACTATTCATTCAGAAGGATATTATGGAAGGAAACAACTTGCTAAGAATGCAGCCAGATTTGTGAAGTATTTGGTAAACAATGTTTGCCTCGTTGTGCTTGAACCTATCTTTTGTTTAGGCTAATGTGCTGACAACTGAAAACAGGATACGCATGCAGAGTCTCATAGAGAGAGCTGTAGGTTTTTTTCACACTCATCTTATTGATATTCTGCTCGAAGGATTCTGAGTTCTATCAAGTTATGAAGAAAAACAATTTATTCAATATTCTTTTGCAATGGGTTAGTTCTTCCGGTTGGGATCGACATGATTTGGACTTGAAAATTGGAGTTCTGAGAATGATTGAAGAGAAAGACAAAGATAATTTCATCGAAAAGGCCGTGGTAAGTTAATGAATTACTTGCACTGTTGAGGATTGATTTTGAGGGATGGAACCAAGAAAATTTTCCCATCTTATGTGAGCTGGCTAAAGGATTGCTTCCGGACGATATTGCTTGTGTCGATACATTAGAACAAGTTGTTGAGAAAGTATGCGGAGACGATCCTGAGGCAGAAGGCGACGGAAATCTAGCGGTAAATGAAGGAATGAGTTCTCTCATACAAAAAAATAACAGAGCTATACTGGAGTTGTCTTCAATGAGATGACAGAGATAGCCACTCGTTTGGCGAGTGATGAGAATATCAAGAAAGGTGTGGAAACTACAGGGTTGAAAGTCTTCAAAATACCTAAGAAGGTTGTTTTTCACATTGATATATCATTCACTTCCTTGAATAGGTCAGAGAGAAGAGTGTTGAGCAAAAAGAACCGGTAGCTGAAAAATCTGATCATAGTAGGGATAGGTACGATCAGCGCTCTCATTTCAGACCAGGTTTCCCTGGTTACAATGGTAAACGAGAGTTTGAAAGAGGAATGAAACGAAGATATGGTAAGGTTTAATTCTCAATTTTTCTTATTGAGTTGATTTTCTAGATGACCGATTCCGACGAGATGATGAAAAAGGAGTCTCCGTTAGAGTTTGTAGAACTACTTTGCAGCTTACTTTTCTTTTCGTTTAGGATGGGAACTTCCGCACCGATTTCAAAAGAACAAGGCGTTCTCGGTTCGATCAATCTCCGGTGAGACTCTGAAAAATTCATGGACTATGTATACTGTTCAGGTTCGATCACCTCTTGCATTGGCTGTCGGAGCTGAAAACTGTGGCCAGACTGATTCTCCCGCAACATCTATGTCTATCGACTCATCTTTATCTCCTACTAAGGCAGTAAGTAATGCGATTCATTTTTTAGTAAGCCAAAACCATTCAGGCTATGAAGAATGTGTTATCTGCTGCCCAGTCTTCTACTCATCCTTCATCGTTTGACTCCTATCATCAAAACATGGGTTTATTTTCTCTTCATATCTGTATTCCATGTAACCATAAAAATTGTAGCTATGTGGCAGTCCTATATGAGTATGGGAGGCTATCCTGCACCTTATCCCATGATGGCGTTCTCTGCTCAGAAGTCGAGTATGTCCGATTCGGAAAAAAAAATAGGATATTATATGTCTATGAGACTAGAACAATTGAAGTAATTTGGTTCAGAAGACGATAATCTACTACTATTCGTTTCAGGCACTTCCGTACATCTTATGAAATGGAGATAAAGTATTTAGACGTAGCTATCAAGAAGAAGGAAGCAGAGGCTGCTCTGGCTAAGGCCCATCAAGAAGCTGCTGCTGCTGCTGTATGATAGCTTGGAACTTTATTCTTTTTATGAAATTTTTCTAGGCTGCTGCTGCTGCTTTGGCGAATGAGGCGAATAGAAATGAGCCAGACTCTAATCTTCCTTCTCAAAGTGCTCCTCCTCCTCCCCCTGAAAAAAGAAGGTCCACTTATGCCAGGGCGCTCGATGCTGATGGAACTGTATATTATTATCACAAGGTTAAATTCTATAGTTGAATCATCAACTTAATTTTTTTAAGGAAACTAGAGCAACTTGCTGGGAGTTGCCTGAGGGAGAACATTGTGATGAAAATGATGCTGTACCTTACACGCAAACCCAACAACCCGACTCGTCCATGAAGGAAGATGAGGTTCGAATTAACAAGTGAACGCCTGTGAGCTCAAATTTCCAGGAGCCTAAGTGTCAAATGGACATAGCTGCAAGAGCTATCGAAATATTCTCTTCACCTCCTGGGGGCAACGAAAAACTCGAAGAAGTTCCTCAAACCACGGGTAATGTAGAAATCTTAAGCGATTTGCCAGAAGACGAGAAACAGAAACGCATTCGGGTTAGTTCTTAGTTCATTTTCAATACCTGAATTATCTTTCAGGTATTTAAACTTACGGTTGAAAGGGAAGTTAAGCCCATAATTGACTCTTTCTTGAAAGGGATCCCTTCAGCAGATGCTAATCGCAGATTATGGCTGATTAAACAAGTTCGTTTGGCGAAGAAACATAATTCAACTTTTTCAAATTACAGGTAGCCAAAGAGATGTATAAGCGTGAAAGTAGTAAACCTGACTCTGATTTGAAGTTCAACGATATAATTCGGAAGAAAGTAAGATTTGCAATATTTGCCGAGAGGGCTCATGTTTTGTGTTAAGGTTCATAATTACACGAAAGCGTTTATGCACCGCAAATGTTCCGATGGCGCGAAGGATCTTTGGAAAGGTTTTGAAGTATTTTCCTAGTCATTATTGAATCTCATTTCTTTTCACTTGATGTCCGTTTTTTCTCAATTTGTTTGTTTGGTTACTAAGTAATATTGTTATTTTTTATTAATATCGTATCATAGTATTCGGTGGAAGACCCGTGTTTGTATAGGTGTGTTTTACTGTGCAGTGATTCTTTGCCATTTTGAATATTTTTGTCGCGTTTTTTTCATACGGTCCAAATTTGAATAACAATACTTTAAATAGGTTAGGATTAGGGAGTAATATTTACTGCTTGCCGATCTCGTTCTTAAGAAGTTTTTCATCGCTTAATGATTCTTAATTGTTCTCCCTTTTATTAACCAACTGTGCTCTGCATAGAATAATACATTATACTGTTTATAAATTGTTGTAAAAATGAATTATGACAGACTTCTGGTTTCTACCTCCCTACTTCTTTCTCTACGCTAACGGTTCTTACACGTGTTATAGATGGCTGAGAAAAGAGTGAAAATCAAGATAGAACATAAGCAAAAGCTGTTTTATGAAAAATTTTTGTCCGTTTGGAGGGAGATTAGTGAAGACAGAAATCAAAAATGCACAATATACAAGGCCATACATAGTTTGAAACATTACCCTCTTGAAGTTGAAGGAATTACCACTTTGAAGCGCTTGAATGGTAATTCATCTTTTTGATGAAAAAGATGTTTGTTTTACAGGTATTGGGGATGTAATCGCTTTGAAATGTGCTAATGCTTGGACATCCATATGCGAAGAGCGTTGTACCGATAGTTTATCTCTGAAAGAAGTGAAAGAGCTCTCGAATGGTCTTGTTCTGGTTCATATATCATAAAAACTCAGTTACAGAAGATTATCGGATGTTGGTTATTCAGAAAGGGGGTAAGCGAAAAAACAATTCTCCTTTACTGGCAACAAAAAAATCTCGAGTGTGTGAAGAAGATTATATGGTGAACGTTGTTACCAATCTCTTCAGAGACTTATTTCAAGCATCACTTCAGGCTCAAAAAGTATCAAGATCTCCCAAAATACTTAAAGAGTTCGATGAGTGTCGTCGTATTGATGCTGATGATGTAATAATCGACGTGGACGTTCGTATACCGTTATCACAAGTAATAAATTAAGGTTATCTTAATATCTTTATGACCATAGTTTCAGGGTTTCCAGGAGTCTGTATCATCTGTCCGATCTGATTCAAATAGTATTGAATATCTCAGTTGCCAACCATTTCAACAACCTGAGGTTTGACGTGATTGTTTATGCTAAACACTGAATTCCTCAAGATAATATTGATATGCGATAACAGAGAGCACCATGGAAATAAAAGAGGAAAAACAGTTGTTGAGCAGCTAACAAAGTCTGATATCAGAGTAACAAAGAAAATATTCAATTTCTCGCTTATTCGTTTTTTTAGTTTGAGTTAAGATCACTATCAGTAGGTGATTACCTATGGGTTGCTCGGTTAATTGACGGTTCAGAATTAGTACTTGATTGGGTCATCGAAAGAAAAACTTGGGATGATCTGAAATCGAGCATAAGAAAAGTGAAAATCGTTTCATAAACATAATTGGAATCCGTTTAATTTAGGGGAGATATGATGAGCAAAAGCAGCGAATATGCAAAGCTCCAATGAAGAATCGAGTTTATCTTATTGAAGGCCGTGGCAGAGGAGACGTTCCCTGCGAGCAAGTAAGAGTATTTTAGGTTGTTTTTTGCTTACTCTTCTAGGCCATTGCTACAACAATGATAAGAGATGATTTCATGATTCAAAGATGTGAATCTGGGCTTCAAACTGCAAGCTTTTTAGCCATTCTAACCAGAAAATTGATAAATAGATCCACTAAAGAAGAGGTGAGCTTAACAACTCGAAGTCCCATTTCTTATGGTCTTCTAGCTTTTCGGGATGAAGTACGAAGATCTCCAAGATTTGTCCAAAAAAACGCAGGTTCAAACAGTGCAAGATGTTTGGACGAAACAGTTAACGGTATCATGCTAATTCAAGTAATTCATTGATTTTGTGTTGCAGGTTTGCCCAGGAATGTCAACAGCTAAAGCAAAAGTTGTTTCATCGGCCTTTCCATCTTTTTCAAGTATGTACAACCATTATTCGAAGCATGGCTCCAACGGTTCTGCGAAGTTACAACAAATCCTGCCATCTATCCCAAGATCATTGGCTAATCAATTAAGTCAATTTTTCACATAACATTCGGTTCCAGAATAATTTATTTAGTGAGAGAAATAAATATAAAAGTTCCCCATAATATCACAGTTTCCTTGAGTTTTATGAAAAATTAGGTTCTGTACAATATTAAAATGTATTAATAAAATGTTTGATTATTAGATGATCCCCACGCCCTGTTTCATCAATTAAAGGATTATCTGATTTTTGTAGCTACATGTGAGTTCCTTAAATGGTAGTACTACACAATTTAAAATTATGGTTTCGGCTGCTATGCTGACATCATTTGCAACAACTGTAACTGATGGTGTCAATCTCCCGTCCGAGAGGAAGAGTGGCTTATTTTCAAGCTTAAATGTTCTATTTATATAAATAATAATCAAGCACTCCTACTTTCGCAAAAGGTACGTTCGGATTTGGAGCTAAAGGAATCCCTTCTATTCTAGCCCACTCTCCCACTTCTGATCTCCATCCTATCACAGAATGCAAAACACAAGCATGTTCACGAATTACAGCTCCCGTTAAAATGATGGACTCCTGTGTTTTCAACTTTCATAGTCATCAAAAGAATATCAATACCTTGATACGAACGCCTTTTCCTATCTTGGCTTTGGGTCCGATACTAACGTTAGGTCCGATTGTAGCTGATGGATCCACCTGAACAACCCCGCAAGATATTCAATAAATAACTTCATGAAGCCTACTTCCGCACTAGGATCGATGAAAACGTCACCAATTATATCTGCTCCGTTTTTACATAGTCGTGCTGCATATCGCCTTTTATATAACCGCAGATACTGTCGGTTAGCGTAGAGCACAGCACTAAACCAAATCAAAAGCATGTTCTCTGTTTTGTTAAGTCAAGCTTACGCCGCAGTTTTGGTTTGACTCCACCAATTGCTTGTGTGCAGAGCGAATAACTTATTACATGATGCTAGCTGAGGAAACAGATCTTTCTCGAGCCATAGACTACCTGTTTGACTATCACCGTTTAGATTCTGAAACCTCAAAGTATTTTCTTAAAGATTTCGTACTGAACCTTGATCACATCCGTTTTGAACAGATACACCCCACAAGAAATATAGGTAGAAACAAAAGTGTCAGGCTTGTTAACGTAATGCAACACTTTTCCTTCATTGTTGACCACCACCTATAAAACAATTCCATGGAATTTTCAAGATGAAGCTTTCTAACAGATCCGAAATTGATGCTCTGTTCTTTGGTTGCTTCAGTTGTCAACAAGAGCACACTCGATTCAGGTAAAGATTTCATACGCTCACACATTTGTTTCACAGGTAAATCTCCACATACATCCACGTTAAAAACGAAAATAGCTTCAGGATTACCAGCGAGGAGAACATCACGAAAATGTAGTAAACCACCACCCGTCCCTTAATGTATTTTTTTGAATTTCTCATGTTTTTTTGACAAACCTAAAGGCTGAGACTCTTGTAGATACTTTATCGATATTCGGTATACAATCTGACATCTATGAATGAACTCAGTAAATTCACTGGAGTTATAAAAACCGATAATTAGCACTTCAGATAAACCAGGAAGCTAAAAGAAAAGGTCGTAGGACTACTTGTTGCAGCTCGGGCTACCTGGCTCAAAAGGTCTATGTGATGCTCAACGAGCGGAACTCCTGCTATCGGAAAGAAGGGTTTTGGATACTGTAAAGAGAGTGGACGGAAGCGAGTACCTAAATAGGTTTGTAAGGTACGAATAACTTAATAAAACTCCTGATTTATTAATCAAGGCAATGTTTTCCTACAAACCTAATATTAAAACCTAAGTGGATAACTTTGTACGGCAAACACCATTATAATTATAGGAAGAATTAAAAAGAAAGCATAAATGGAAAGCAGAAATCCAACTGCCACAATCATAGTGAGGTGAGTATTTTAACTCAAAAGGAAATGGAAGACAGAACGCACCTTTCTGCGGTCCTCCAACTAAAACTACTGCTTTGAAGGCCATGTTGAAGACCAAATGGGGTCAGTGGATAACCGGAATAGTTGAGAAAACGAATAGTTCAGCAAGAGTGACCTCCTTGATGAACAAGATGAAATTTGTTATGGTAACAGTGATAGGGGATAGTACAGTGAACTATAACAAAGTTTTCATTAATAACTGCTTTAATGCAGAGTTTAAACAGTTTTCGAGAGAACCGGCAAAGAAAGAGAGGAAGCTGAAGTGTGTGTGTCAGAGTTTCGACAATTTTTTATCAAGGATAAGGGAATGTAAATACACGTGGATTATTAATGACCTGCCAGAAGTGTGCGCTATGGCTAACAATTAGTCCCGCAACGATTTCTTATTAGTACGTTTACATTTAACAAGAAACTATTATATGTTCACAGGTTATAACTCAGAGAAAAGTCGGAAAGTGAGGGGCTGTGGGTGCGTTCGTGTTGTTTCTCTCTTTTTCATTTCAGTTTTTATAGCATTTTTTAAAAATACTGAATGGTATTTTTAACAACCTCTGTGGTGCACAAAGTAAGCTATTATTACAAAGTTTTATTATTTTATAATTTTTTAAAACGTCAACAATTATTTACATTTTATTGGTACATTTGCAGTGGCAATTGAGGTATGTTCCTTCAGTGAATTATATACAGATAAAACAAAAGAGTATAATCTCTGTGTTGTATATGTTCTTGAGGTCATCTGAAAACGCTGCTTATATATGGTTATGAGATTTGACATCACTCGGTTTGTAAAAATTTTCAAAATTAACTAAGCAATTGGCAGGAAAACAGTTGTGAAAACATTAACAGCATGTATTAAATGGTACTACGCTGATGTGCATAGAGGACTGGATGGGCGATACTCTGCTTGATTTGCTAACAAGTCACGAATTCCATACTTTTCTCTTAATATTTCTCGTACATCTCGTCTCTGAAATGATAACAGTACTTGATTAGCTGGTTGAGGTTTGTACCTCATTAGGAATGCTTTCTAAAAGAGGAAGTAGTTTCAATAATTCAGTATCGTCTTTTTCCTGGAACCAGCTCTCGATGGGAATGCCGTTGTCGATTTGATAAGCAAAGGATTGCGGAGCATTGTCTATTATAACAGTTCTACTTAAATCTCTTCCAAGTATAGACAAGTCTTTGATGTAGTTTCCGTAAACATATACACAGTGTTCACGAAAAAGCCTATGCCTAACGAGTCGTTTTTTAGGATCAAGAAGGTTCTGAAATAAATGTTCAATCGTTTTCGTTCGTGGCAACTATCAAACCATCAATTTATCCGCATATATTCTTTTGCTTGCTGTAAACAGAATTATTTCGTACTTCTCGGCTAGGCGTTCCAAAAAGGTTAGTAGATGAGGTCTTATTCGAACGTACACCTATATAAACCCTTGTTTAATTTTGATTTTTCCTAAATTTGGTTACTTGATAGGTATTATTTTGAAAATGAACAGGGAATATGATAGAAGCATCAGGTAGTGGGTTGAGGCTGCAATGAACCAAAGTTTCATCCTGGAATTTCAACTTTATGAGGAAGGATTAAAAAATCTCACCAAATCTAGCACCAAGCTGAACTCAGGAGTCGAACGGGTTCGTAAGGGCAACGCTGGGCATTGGTATCGTAAGCGGCCCATAGGGCATACGTTGGATAGCATGATAACGCTGAATATATCATAATGAAAATAGGGGATATCGAGATATTAGTAGATAAATATATGTGTTTGTATTTTACAGTTTAGTAATTAAGAAGTTAAGATGATTCCATTAATTGAAGCTTAATACTAGTTAAAACCTTGGCATTGAGCCAACGGCAAACTACAGTAATCAAAAATATGCAATAAACGGAAGAATTAAGTTCAAAATGTTAAACTCACAGGTCATAGTCGAATGATCCAGGTCCTTGATGCTCACCGACTTGGGATTCGTCGATCTTCTTGTCCTTTCCTTGCCATATCAGTATTCCGTCGTTACTCAGCTTGCGCTTCATCCGCCGGCTGACCGCTCGATCGATAAGTTCACTTGGTGTGTGTTGGCGTGTTGCCCAGACCAACTCCCGCCTCTCTCTGCGTCTCTCACCGTACTCTAGCTGTCTAACCACCCGACTGGCTAAGCGTTAGGGCGGGTCTGGTTCATTTCATACAGGGGTTATCAATTGGATAGTTCGGGTGAAGCTTCTCTATACAGAGGATATTTGAACAAAGATTCTAAATCGAATTTTGTGAAAAGGTTATCACGAGAGTTCAATTCGAAATAAGTTACGGAAAATTTAGTTAGTTGAAGAGGAAAAGAATCGAGTTTATGATCAGGAAGGTTTCTAAGCGACAGAAGGATATGTTTCGTTGTAGTAGTTTCATCTTTTGCGGAAGTCGATTCTTTCAACTATACCGCTTTATCTGGATCTGTATTCTCGTAGACGTCACTGATCCTGGTTCTGGTCCTTGGAGCTATCATTAGTGTTTTCGTGGATTTGGTGCTCCCAAATTGCTTATAGTTTATTCGGTCATGAGATACTTCGCATATAAGTGTTTTCTCAAGGCATAATAAGAATCCTTCACATCTATTGATTGAATGATTTACTAATTAGAGGGTTTTCATGTGTTTTTTTTTTGAAATACAGAAGGATTTCAAGTAATCACGTAATGACGAATTTTGTGATTATATGTCTCGTAAATCCTAGGAACTGGATGAAGTGCATTCTGATCTCTTCCTGTAAACTGGTTCGAAGTGTCATTTTCAAAATCTTAACTGACTTCAATTCGATGAGCTAGTTAATAATTTTCTGGCAGCAAGAAGTTAGGCTCGTTGTATGGTTGTAATCTGGTTTTTACCATAAATTAATAAACTCTTTAGAATCATATTTCCTATAACTAACTATCCTATGTCATATACTGAAACTTTTTGTGATGAAATTAAGGAATCATAAAAAATTTTTTGTTTGTCAATCGTAGAGTGCATGAACAAGAATGCATTATATCATTTCCAGAATAGAACGGTATATTCACACTTCGATAGTTCTCCTTTTTTGAGCTGTCTTGCCTTCTTTGTCAGTTGATATCGGCATCTCAATGCAAAATTGCTCCAATTTTAAATCATGACGTTAGAAATGCCAACCTCCAATTATTTTTCATCTCGATATGTGAACAGAGGCATATGCATGCAGCAAGATTTGCTTTACGAAATATATCATAAGAAGCACATCTCTCCTAATAAGTTCTAATCCATACAAATTAGCTCAGTGTTCATTTTAAACAAAGTTAGTTCACATAAGGAGATTCGAGTATCTCACCCTGGTGTCCCACTCTACATATGCCAGTCTCCACTATTGATTTTCACTGAAGGCATGGAAAACTGTAGTGCAAAGAAATATACGTAACAACTTCCGTATATTGACGAAAATGTGTTGCCAGTTTCGAAATCGGAAGTAACTCGCTGGTTTCTTCCGAAGGATGTATCAATTCTTACAAAATCTATATGAAGTCACTTATCAGAACAATCTGCACGTCAATAAACAAAACCTTTTTTTAATGTAATGTTTATAGATTGAAGAACAATTTTCCTTCGCTAGTGTTTCATTCAAGCTTTTTGTTATGGACTATTTTCTCATAATAATATATTTCTCAAAATTATTGCGACTTGTCCAAACGCTCTAATAAATATATGTTCTTGTTGTGTTAAAGGACTGTAGACATAAAGGTCCTGCCAAGATGCAAAGACGCTATTTAGTGGAGAGCTGAATTCAAATTCGTGCTTCATCGACATTGCATTCCATGGATTCGCCTAGGTTAACTAGATCTGCAACTGCTCAGAGAAGGACTCCAAGAAGGCAAACGATAAATAAAACTTCAACCGTTCAACAATCCTCTACTCGGACGGAACGGGAGTCGTCGGTGAGAAAGGCAGCTACTAAACAAAGTAACAGAACCCCTATAGCCAAACTAAGGTTTTTATTCACTCGATTCAAATTGGGATCACTTTCTTTCAGAGTACGGAAAAGCTTGATAGCGAGAACGAAAACTGCACCTTTAGTTTTCTCTAGTTCAAGTGATAGTGAAGACGAATTCAGTGATGAAATAGATGATTTCGAGGCTGTGAAAACTCCTTCACAAAAAAATAAGAAACCTGCAATTGGTAAGAGCTCTGCAATTTTTCCAAACAGGTTTGATTGTTCAAGATAACTCTATCAAGCCATTGAAAAACCGAGAAACTGAATTCAACAGCTTGAAAGAATGGATTGACAATGCGCTCACTAATAAGGCAGCTTTATCAGTTTATATAAGTGGACCTCCTGGAACAGGTTTTTTTTAAATACTTTGCGTACACAATCAATTTTGTTTAGGTAAAACAGCGACTACCACATTAGTATTGCAAGCCTTCAAGAAACAGTCATTGTCAGCTCATGTGAATTGTGTAACTACTAAAACTCAAAAGGATTTGATCCGCTCAATATTAACTGCCTGCGCGGTAACAATTACTTTTTGTTTCTATTTTCTTTTTTTTTTAGTCGGATGAAGCAACTACCGTTGCCGGATTAAATAAATGTCTTGAGTCTCTCAAACAACCCCTCATACTCATTTTGGATGAAGTTGATCATTTATCCACTGGGTCCAACAGTGTTCTTTACTCTGCTTTTAAATGGCCATACGAACTTTCATCGAAACTGATCATCATAGGTTTGCAATACACATTAACATCGAACATATTTTGTTTCAAGGAATCGCTAACTCGATCGATTTAACTGAAAGGGTTTTGCCAAAGCTTAAATTAGTTCAAGCTCCAAAACGGATACTGTTTACACCTTATTCAAAAGAAAATATAGCATCTATTTTAGAAGAACGTATGCAGAATGATGAGGTAAGATACGTGAGGTTCAATAGTAATGAATCAACTTCAGAACAAGTTGGATTCGAAAGCTATCGAACTATGCGCTAGAAAAGTTGCAGCCATGTCTGGAGATTTACGAACAGCATTGCTCGTTTTCAAGCAGTCGAAGTGAGTTCAAGTTGAAGAATGTAAACCTAATTGTTGTAGGAACAAAATCGCCGCGAATGCTATTGCTGGCGCTTCTGCCCCAACAACTGGTGTGCGAGAAGTTCTAGGTGTCCTAGGGAATGTTTATTCATCCCCTATCAGTAAAGCTAAACTACCTCTACAATCTGAGCTCTTGTTAGCAGTTTGTTTAACAATGTCCACGAACAAGAAAGTGAGCTGTTTTTCAAATCTTATTTATTTTCTGTATATTTGTAGAGCCCATTGACTGTTAATGAGCTGTTTCGATCGTATTCCAAAGCTTGTGAATTAACAAATATACCAGAATTAGATAGCGACGATTTATCTACCGCATTCCAAACGCTTGAAAGCCAGTCGTTCATTACCGTAGCGAAGAATGGACAAATAAGATTACAGGTGACGTGAATCCAAAAATATTATGGCTACGTATGTATTTTCAGGTGGACGCAAAAACCGCAAGGTCTGCAATTTCGAGCAACGGCATGATTGAACAAGTTAAACATTTATCTGTATGATTCGTATTATATCACCTCAATCGTGTGTATATACAAATATATTTTGCTACTATTTAACGGGTATACTAATATATCGTTGATCTATACGAGTAAAATATCTTATTCAACTGTTATCTGATCGTTGTGAAAAGTTTTCCACACTTATTGTTACTTTATGTTGGGACTGTTGCCATTGTGTTAATTTTTTTGATAACAGTGTATGAAGATATATCAACAGTATGTTTCAGAATGAGGCCTTTAACAGATGAAGAGACTGAAATGGTCTTCGAAAAACTAGCGAAATTCATTGGCGACAACGTTGCTTTGCTTCTGGAAAGATCTGATGGCGATTATTGCTTTAGAAATCATAAGGTGAGATTCGGCATGTTTTCGTTATTCTTAAAGTTTTTGTAGGAAAGAGTTTACTACTGTTCCGAAAACTTGATGAAGCAGGCTAATTGTATTGCAAGGGAGCCCTTATTATCGTTTGGAACATGTTTAGGGAAGTTCACGAAAACGAAAAAGTTTCATTTACATATAACAGCTCTTGATTATTTAGCTCCATATGCTAAGGTAGGGAATTCCAGGTGTTTCTGAATATCAATTCATTGTAGTATCGAGTTTGGTTGAAACCAAATGCTGAACAACAGTTCTTGTATGGAAATAATATTCTTAAGTCTGGTGTTGGTAGAATGACTGAAGGCACGCCAATGAAAGCCGGTATAGTTGTGTACAGTATGAATGACACTCCTCTAGGGTAACATTTTTCGAATATATCCTATTGTAAACCACATTTTCAGTTTTGGAGTAGCCTCCAAGGGTACAGTTGAGTGCAAGCAATCTGATCCTACTGCTATCGTTGTATTGCATCAAGCTGATTTAGGAGAATATATTAGAAATGAAAGTTCTCTTACTTAAAAAAAAGAAATTTGTTATTTGTTTTGTTTCGTTCTGAAATACTATTGTTAAGTTGTTGAGTGTTTCGAACTATAAATTTTTTTGCTAATTCTTTTGATACAGAAAATTTGAAGTACATAATCATGCTAATAAAATCGTTTTTTCTTGTCTTAACTAAGCTCTCTGAACTGAGAAAGGCGGCTAAAAAGAGGTGAGAATCATGTATTTAGTTCAAATTCTTAACACATCTGATGATTCTGATAGAAGAAACTGAAAGAATCTGGAACGCACAGAGTAACGAGACTACAAACTTCTCAAGCCTTACATAATTCGGCTACGGTTATCGAGTTACATTAGCCATCTCAATCAAACTACCCTTGCAACTGTAAGGGTATTAAGCAGTCAGAAGCCGAATGAGCCGATTTTTCAGTATGGTCTACTATTTTTTCTCACTACGACGCAAGGAGCTTCACTTCAAAATTTATAAGAGTCGCTCGAGTCAGCCCAATCAAGAAGTGCAATGATCAGGCCTCGCTATAGAGGTCCCGCGTTAATGATCGTGCCATGCTTCAAGCCAGGTAAGTGTAATGGTCATGTCCCGAAAGTGCTTACAGTTTTCTTAACCGTTCAACCTAACCAATCTTGAGATTTTTCCTTTTTTATGAGTGAAAAAACATAACCCTTTAACCTACGTACGGATTCTCAATCCTCGACAGAGTTACGAACCCTCTGCTATTAGATTGGTTCAGTAATTATCGGGATGCGCGAATACAACCAAACTCAACCACTCAAGAAATTGGCTGTATGCGAATTTCCTGGTTCCTACTCTGTTTTTTTGTAGCTTGATTTTGAGGTGCTTTTTCTATAAATAAATCTCTCGATGCTCTTCAGCTTTTTTTGAGGTTCTTTTTCACTCTATCAATCCAAGTCGTGAAGCTTATTGTCAGCGAAATACAACGGTATATATATATACGCAATTATGGGCACCATCAGAAAAACCAGAAGGACAAGCATTCTCAACCAAAGAATCGAGCCCAACAGACGCTATTTCAGAAGAAGCTCTGAAGAGTGCCGAAGCTATGAATCTTACGTAGTGTTTAAAAGCACAACAACAACAACGAAAATGAATGAGATCAATGTTAGTGATGTGAATTGAGTTTGAGAACAAATATCAGGATAACAATCATAATTAGAGGAGTAAATAAAACAGAAAAACTCCGTAATCGAATAAGTTTCAAGAAAGTTATGACAGTTGAAAGACCAAGAGATGAACACCGCTCACTGCATTGCGCTAAATGAAAAATGAAACAGAGGAAAATATTTCATTCTCAAGATCAAATTTTAGCAGTGCGGTGGTACACTCATTTTCAACTGCCTGACGCGCTTGAGCGGTCGCTCACACGTTTCATTCCTGTGGTAAGTGTGAAAGTGTAGCGGTGGTGCATCGGCATTATGATGATGGCAGAAAAACGTTTTAACTCGGCGCAGAATCAACCAATTTCAAAAATCTTTTTTTCGATCGAAAGCTAATCGATAGCTCTTTCTATATAATACATTGGTGATCGAAAATCAGATAGTAACTGCTCTAACAGACGCTTATTCAAATTATCTGAAGAAAACGTATCAAGAGGGGCGAAACAATAAAGCCAATCAACCTACGCATGGATATGCAAACCTCAAATTAGAAATCAGTAAAGGCATGTTCTAAAAAACGGATCTTCAATACACATCTCTTAAGAATTTCGATAGAGGTCCCTTCTTTTTAAAAATTTTTTGAGTTTATCGGGGACGCGCGAACGCATCCCCCCACGCAAAAATTTAGCTGTAGGCGAATCTCAACTCGAGACTGCCTTACGGGTCAGCCCAATCAAGAAGTGCAATGATCAGGCCTCGCCATAGAGGTCCCGCCTTGATGATCGTGCCATGCTTCAAGCCAGGTAAGTGTAATGGTCATGTCCCGAAAGTGCTTACAGTTTTCTTAACCGTTCAACCTAACCAATCTTGAGATTTTTCCTTTTTTATGAGTGAAAAAACATAACCCTTTAACCTACGTACGGATTCTCAATCCTCGACAGAGTTACGAACCCTCTGCTATTAGATTGGTTCAGTAATTATCGGGATGCGCGAATACAACCAAACTCAACCACTCAAGAAATTGGCTGTATGCGAATTTCCTGGTTCCTACTCTGTTTTTTTGTAGCTTGATTTTGAGGTGCTTTTTCTATAAATAAATCTCTCGATGCTCTTCAGCTTTTTTTGAGGTTCTTTTTCACTCTATCAATCCAAGTCGTGAAGCTTATTGTCAGCGAAATACAACGGTATATATATATACGCAATTATGGGCACCATCAGAAAAACCAGAAGGACAAGCATTCTCAACCAAAGAATCGAGCCCAACAGACGCTATTTCAGAAGAAGCTCTGAAGAGTGCCGAAGCTATGAATCTTACGTAGTGTTTAAAAGCACAACAACAACAACGAAAATGAATGAGATCAATGTTAGTGATGTGAATTGAGTTTGAGAACAAATATCAGGATAACAATCATAATTAGAGGAGTAAATAAAACAGAAAAACTCCGTAATCGAATAAGTTTCAAGAAAGTTATGACAGTTGAAAGACCAAGAGATGAACACCGCTCACTGCATTGCGCTAAATGAAAAATGAAACAGAGGAAAATATTTCATTCTCAAGATCAAATTTTAGCAGTGCGGTGGTACACTCATTTTCAACTGCCTGACGCGCTTGAGCGGTCGCTCACACGTTTCATTCCTGTGGTAAGTGTGAAAGTGTAGCGGTGGTGCATCGGCATTATGATGATGGCAGAAAAACGTTTTAACTCGGCGCAGAATCAACCAATTTCAAAAATCTTTTTTTCGATCGAAAGCTAATCGATAGCTCTTTCTATATAATACATTGGTGATCGAAAATCAGATAGTAACTGCTCTAACAGACGCTTATTCAAATTATCTGAAGAAAACGTATCAAGAGGGGCGAAACAATAAAGCCAATCAACCTACGCATGGATATGCAAACCTCAAATTAGAAATCAGTAAAGGCATGTTCTAAAAAACGGATCTTCAATACACATCTCTTAAGAATTTCGATAGAGGTCCCTTCTTTTTAAAAATTTTTTGAGTTTATCGGGGACGCGCGAACGCATCCCCCCACGCAAAAATTTAGCTGTAGGCGAATCTCAACTCGAGACTGCCTTACGGGTCAGCCCAATCAAGAAGTGCAATGATCAGGCCTCGCCATAGAGGTCCCGCCTTGATGATCGCGGCACACTCCCAGCCAGGTAAGTTTCTGACTAAACCCCCATTTTTTGTCCAAGATAGATGTTAGCCGTATGTGCTATGGGTGTAGAACAGTATAGAAAAATATGTCACTGGCACAATTTTTTTTGCGCTTCTTGAGTATTTTGTTGCATAAAATCAACAAAGAAAATACCTTCATCCTCGAAAGTATCATTTCTGAAAAAAGTAACTTCTTGGGTTGGTAATGTATATTCAGACTCGATTAGCTGCGACGTAAAATAGAAAAAATAAATGAATTAATGAAAGAGCACCAAGAATTTCTAAATGGAATAACTACTGGTTCTGAATTTCAAATTGTTTTAAAGCAATAAATTAATCTCTTTCAAGCAACAAGAAACAACAAGCACTATGAAACAACAAAAATACAACTGCCATGGACAAAAGAAATCAAGATTATTGACTCGAACCTAATTCGTTTAAGAGTTTTTCCAAATGGGCTCTGATTGGGCATCTAAGTGATTGTCCAATTCGTTTGTCAGCGAATAGTCGGATTTGCCATCGATTCCACGGAATTCAATGTCTAATTTCTTCATTTGATTTTTTTCCGTATACTATTAATTCATTCGCTTGCTTGATATTTTGTAACACATTCCACTCATTCAAACAGTTTTTGGCAATACCCCAGAATTTTTCTTGAGGAGATTCCAAATGCAACTGCGAGGAATATCAACCCAAGCTAGTTTAATAGAACCCCGCACCGCTCTTTTGACATCTGGATAAGTCGCATATGGAATAATGACTGACCACAGCTGCCTCCATGAAGATCGCCGATGAAAAACAGCACATTCAGCAAACGTAGTTGGATCAATGCTTTCATGCTGAGCTCATCATCGGAAATGTGAAACAGGGGGATGAAAACGTCGCGCCAAGTAGAAGCGATGTACATAAATTCGAACATGATATTTCTCTTACTACTAGCTTCATAATTTCTTCAAAATAGTTAAAGCTGTGCTTACGTGGCTGTCTTTCTTTTCAATACTACCTTGAAAGACGCAGAAAAGATGCATCATCAAAATACTTGGCCAAAAAATGTTTTCTTCGAGTCGAACCAAGCCGAGCTCGAGTACGAAAATTTGTTCAAGCCGAGCTGGGCCAAGTATAAACATCACATGCCATGTGGTCGCTGGTTGTCTGTATAATGATTGGATCTTTCTTTCACAAGTTTTCATACAGTTCAACGAGTCAGTCGAGATATGTAGAAGAGAGTAAAGAAGACATTACTCAATTGGAAGTCAATGCTGTGGTATGAGTCTCAACGACAATTTTCGGGAAGCTAGCACTTCCACACACACCACGTAGTTTTTGGTAAGGGATGCTGTTCTAGTATAAAACTAAGTTGGAGAGGAAATTCAACAAAAAGTGAACAACTGTCTACATACATGTTACCGAGCCATGAAGCTCATATCATCTATCATAATACAGAAAAAATCATAACGTGACTAACAAAACACAATCCATTTTGCAGACAGATTAAACCGAGATCTTTATAAACACAACCAATCAATCTATCATATCAAAGCTACAATGCTAATAACATTTGATTAATATCGTTTTTGATATGGTATTATATATTGTACAGGCAATTTGTAGAAACAACCATATTTCCCAGCAACATGATTTCCGATCCAACTATAACGTTCATAAAGAAAACCATTTTAATGCTTTCAAGAGCAGTACACCTCCAACATTTTAAATCAAAATTTTACAAAATCACATAAATGAAATTATAATTCACGTCGTAACACTAGTTAATGATCTTTCTTCTAATATAGGATTAACGTCATGACGAACAGCTAGTACGCAGTTTATTCGAATTTCCCACCCAAATTCTTGAATCAGGGTACGGGCGGTTTGTTGCGTACGGCTGCGAGACATTTTCGCTCGAACGTCAAGGCATTTTTGACAAATTATTTATCGTTATATTGTTGTAATATATTTTAGTTTTACGCCTTATGAAAGTAACCATGTGATGATTAAGCCTTGTTGTTCATTCTATGTGTGATTCGCTTTGACGGAAGATATTCTCTCAAAGATTAATGATATTGTGCTTCTTTGTCATGACTTTATTGTATTAATTGAGTTATACTATTTAGAATGTCACCTCCAGCAGCTATGCGTGGAATGATCCACTCTTACGGTCGTAAGGTACGTTTAAAAGCTAATTTATTAACTTCGTAGTTGATATTCTCTATTGCTTTTTGATAATCGATTTGTAGGCCATGGGAATTTCTTTTGTTGCTGCTCTCGGAGGAACTCTTGTTTGGTTCTTCGCTTATACTCAGCCTCGCCATGAGAAATACGAACAGTACTTCAAGTAACAATTTATTATTTATGCGTGAATACTTAGAAAATTATTGCAGGAGCTACGATCCTTACACTCGCATGAAGGAGATTTGTGCTGCTAATAAGGGATACATGCATACATGTCCACAAGACCTTGCCAAGAAGTACGAAGAGGCTGGAAAGGAAGTAGCATCTCTCTAAACTACTATTAGATTCATAGTATCGAATAAAGTGTTCATGCAGTATGTTTATCACAACTTTTATTTGTATGTAGTAACTTCTCGACATAGTTATGAAGTAACACCTTGAACATGTTTGAACACTCCCAATATATAAAAAAAGACTCAGGATAAGTACATTCTATATTCAATTAGTGAAGTACAATCACATTACATATTGCACCAGATTAAAAACAGATAAAAAAAGAGGATTTACAGGAAAAAATGCTTTGTACAATTGTACAATTTATGTTCCCAGAAAAATTTCTCAAAAATAGGTTGGTAATCGACAAACACTATTCTAGTTGATAAAGATCTGACTCTTTAAAGCAAAAAAGCTAGAAATCTTGAAAACTTTCACAAAACTCAATCAAAAACAGTGTGTGGTGGAGAGTTTGAGTTGTATTGTGAATCAGATGATTCAGTATTTTTTCTGTAAGTGAATACTTGACCGAGGATCAAAATATCAATTGAGATCTGAAAGAATAGAATCATTGATTATCAACTTGTATCAATACTCACTTGCAAAATGGCACAAACCCAGAACTGCTTAGGACTGTTTTTGGCTACGAAATACCCAGTCTTCGCTAAATCTCCGCAAAGCCATGCAAGCACCATTGGAATACTGGAAGACACTGATAAGAACGATGTCATGAAATTGAATTCCCAACCTCATTCCTGTAGTAGACTTTCTTTGGAAGTTTCTGAGCAATTGAGGGAATCCAAGGGTAGCTTCGACTAGCAATGACAACATTCCAAGAAGTAGTATATTGGGTCTGTGGGGCGTCGCTGACCTCAAAAAAGACACCAGGGTAACGAGACCCAGAGGGCTGTTACATTTTTACTTTTTTAAATTTTCTGCATTTTTTCGACTTTTCACTTTAAAAATGCATTATTTCTTGTAATTTTTAACCTTTTTTATTGCAGCCCCACTTTCGACACTCAAGGTTTTCAAAAAATAAAAAGATAAAAAATTAGTAACCATAAGGAACAGTAGTAGTACAGAAAAAGTTGTCACTGGCGCACTTTTTTTTGCCCAAATAACGTTTTTTGCACTTTTTGACTATTTTAACTGTTATTTTCATCAAAAAGTGTCAAAACTCATCGAAAAGCAGTCATTTTTAAAAAAAGTCACTTTTTGGGCTAGACGTAGAAGTGACCATTTTGCCCACTTTCAATTTTTCACTTGTATTTATTGTTTTTTATTGCTATTAAATGAGCTTTTCCCAAAATCTTAAACCTCTGACAAATTATGATCTCATTGAATTAGTAGAATTATTAAAGATTAAGAACTTCCGGGGAATCTTTATGAGACAATTTGCCGAGTGAAGGAATTAAAGAAAGAGAAGTGGGTATAGTCAATCTGGATTCTTCTAATAATAAAGGACCTCATTGGGTCCGCTATTCCAAAATTAAAGATAAAATAAATTACTTTGATTCTTTTGGACTTGATCCACCATTAGAACTTCAAAAATAGTTAAAAGGATGTACTTCTAGGAAGCTTGCTTACGCAAAAGAAAAGGATAAAATACTTTTATCAACATTTCAAATACAAGAATTCGAAACACATCACTGTGGTTATTACTGTTTACTTCTTCTTAAGTTACTGGAAAACTTTGATTTTGAAAAATCAGTAATTGGTCTGGTGTGAATAACATCATCCATTACAACAACTCGGAGATAAGTCTGTAATTTATTCAAATCATAAGTAATTTGGTATCATCGTACACAATACAAACAATAGACATATTATGCACTTACGGAAATAAATTACACAAAGACTGAGTAATCACACTGGAAAAGAGAACCACCAAGATTAATGGAATGCGATTCCTTTCTAATTACAACGTCTGGATTGTTTCCGGAAATGAAAGCCTTATCAAATTCGATCCAAAGACTTTTGCGATCAAAGGCTTCAAACTTGAGCACGAACGTCTCAACGTCAGAGATTATTTGAGCATATTCGCTCACGCGAAAATTGCAAGAGCCATAGACATCTCGGTGCATCCTGAACTTGTTTATACTACATATAAGAGAAATAAAAAGTATCAAAAATATTGAACCAAAATTAAATAAATAGGAAATTATAATAATAAATCGATTATGCATTAAAGTGTATAAACTTGAACAACTTACTTTTCGGCTTTTGTCCAACTGTCGTGCAAATGCCAGAAGACGTCGTCGGATAACTCTGCATGTTTAATCGCAAATCGTGCGAAGAACTTCAGCGAGTTGTGAGATTTCAGATCGACACCTCAAACATTCACGATTAATACTTCAAAGAATTATGCGATCAATACCTCCACAAGTCAAATACAGCTCTTTGACAGCGTATACGGCGGCAAACCACGTCTTCTCTGCTGATTGAACGAGATCCGGAGGCGAAAGAGATAAATAATGACGAGCTTTATCGATAAAAGTCGTTGCCTTGTATTGCTCCATTTCCTTCTGAAAAACAAAATAACTTTTAAAAAGTGTTGTTAATTCGTAGTTTTATTTTTAGAAAGTTATTAGCATTCATTAAAAAAGATGAAAATAAATCATACCTTGGACTCCCAACTTTCCAAATCGTCCACAGTCACATTCTCCTTGAACATTTCGCACACATCGTCAAAATCGGGATACTAACCCAGTCCCCAGTTCCCCACTTCACACAACACGCTGTCTTCTTCTTACAAAACAAAAGGTTTATATTCCTAACTAAAAAAAACACAAAAAAAACAAAGATAGCTCTCTGAAAAAAAAACGATTAACAAATTCTACACCTCACATTTCCTTATTTGAAATTCCCGCTACGGTTAACCATACAAACTATAAAAGACCAAAAAACCCCTATCACACTACATTCCCCCCTCTCGACTAGAATTCGTCCCGAATTCGAACGTATAAAAGCCCTGGCAAACGACTACTATGAAGTTTAACTGGCAACAAACTTTCAGAAAGGAAAGTTATGAATTACCAGAAACCAAGTCATCCAGTAAGAATGGCCACGTCTACTAGCGAGGTTTTTCTGTGAGGAGAGAGCGAGAGAATAAGTACAGTAAACTAGAAGAGCATAGTTAACCAAAACCAAAAAAAACCTAACTCGGAAGATTCTGTAGTCTGTAGTGTTAACTTTGTAGCTAACCCTACTACCAAAGTTTACACAAAGGATTATGATGATAAATGGTTTGGAATGATAAAATGTAAAATATTATCACCTAGAAATTTGTATCATCCTGTATTACCTATAAAAATAAAGATGAAAAAAAGCGAAAAATTAATATTTTCATTGTGTTATACTTGTGCAAAAGAACAATGTGAAGAATGTAATCACACTAATCTAGAAAGATCTCTAATAGGTACTTGGTGCACAAATGAAGTAAAGAAAGCTTTAGAAAAAGGTTATATCATACAAGAATTATATGAAGTCCATAATTTTGAGAGAAGATCTAATGATTTATTTAAGTCTTATATTCGAAGATTTATTAAAATCAAACAAGAATCTTCAGGATTACCAGATGGTTACACAAAAGAACAGTATATTGAAGAGAATTTCGAAAAATTAGGAATTGTTCTGGATGCTGATAAAATAGAAAAAAATCCTGGTAGAAGAGCTTTAGCTAAACTGTGTTTGAATTCTTTATGGGGTAAATTCGGACAAAGACAAAATCTATCAAAATCGGAGATTGTAAAAGAGGTTAAGAGATACTATGACATCTTGTTAGATGAGAAATTAACAGATATCAGAATTAGAGAAATCAATCTTGAAACTATGGAAATGACTTATAAATACAAAGATATATTTGTTTCTGATAATTACAATACTAATGATTACATAGCAGCTTTTACAACAGCTAATGCAAGATTAAGATTATATCAACTTTTAGATAGACTTGGAGAAGCTGTAGTTTATTATGACACTGATAGTATAGTTTACATTGATAATGTTAAGAATTCTGTTGAAATTGGAAGTAATTTAGGAGAATGGACATTAGAAGATCAGTTTGATTATTGGGTATCAACAGGTCCGAAAAGTTATAGTTACTATAATATTGTGCATGATAAAACAGAAAATTTAATTGAAGAACTTTATGATGATGATGATACAGAAAAGGAAGAAATGAGAAAAATCTTAGATGAATATGAAATTATCTCATTTGAGTGTGAAACAAAGAATAAAGGATTTACTTTGAATTTCAAGAATTCTAAAATCATAAATCATCAAAGTATGTTGGAAATGGTTAGAAATAATAAAGAGCTTGTAGTAATCGATGAAAATAAAATAACGAGAGATCCAAAAAATAAGAAAATTATTAATAAATATCAAGAAAAAAAGTATACGTTTGATTATGATAAAAGAATTATTAAACGAATCCTTATGGTTACTAATTTTTTATCTTTTTATTTTTTGAAAACCTTGAGTGTCGAAAGTGGGGCTGCAATAAAAAAGGTTAAAAATTACAAGAAATAATGCATTTTTAAAGTGAAAAGTCGAAAAAATGCAGAAAATTTAAAAAAGTAAAAATGTAGCAGCCCTCTGGGTCTCGTTACCCTGGTGTCTTTTTTGAGGTCAGCCCTCTTACAATTCGAAAAGTGTTGTTTTTTAAAATAAATTTTGTATTATTAACAAGAAAACTTGCTTAAATCCTTGATTTTGAAAAAGTGGACGACGCCCCACAGACCCAATATACTACTCCAAGACTCTCAACATACCAAGAGAACTGAAACATATATTAACTATTCGAATGAGTTTAGATGAACGTACATTAATGAAAATAGCAGTTATCACAGACCAGAATGCTGTGAAAGCAGCCAAGGCAATCATGAAAGAAAGCATGTTGTGCCATGCCCAAAACGCGGATATAAAATGTCCTTCTGAAATGAGAAAGGTTAAAAATAACTACAAATAGTTTAAAAATAAAACTTCGTTCTCATGATGTTCTTTCATATAATTCGCCTACTTATATACTCCCTAATAGTGAAATCTCTACACACGCGAGTTTTGCAAAACCACGCGGAAGCGTCATACATTCTGAATTTTTAAGAACATTCTTGAAGATTAGCCACAGCTGTAAACTCAAATCTCGAAAATGACGAGTAAGCAGAGCTTATGTTCGATTCGAACAAATTTCTATCAGAACACAAGTCAATTTTAAGTCTTTTCAAGCTTTCACAAATAATTATAATTTGTTTTCGAAACATGTGAATCTAATTTTCAATAACAATTGATCACTTGATGCCAATGAACGAATATGTATGACTCTAATACGTACACTTGTTCAAAATGAACCAGATATCTGCTTGAAAAAGATTACGAGCTTCTCTCCAACTTTATAAGCTCTCATTCATAGAATGTGCGAAAACAGCACTAATGTGAAATGATATCAGGAGAACAATCCAATTACTCCTTTTCACTGAAAGAGAACACAAATCATTCCACCGATGTTTAAATAAAAAAATTGTGACGTAAAAAGGAAAGCCTTAACGCTTCCCTCTATACACACGAAAATGAGAAGCAATTAGGGAAGTCTACCCAAAGAATATGTAAGTCTCGGAACTCGAAGAACAGACTCGCTGAACATTGATTACACTTACTCATCGCTCTTCAGCACAGCTTCTCCCAGTAATAGCACATGACTGAAGCCTGTTTTGCCAGAACTAACACCTCCATATACCCCTCAGAACACATAAATACTGTTTCTTCATTGACTTCTCCGCATCATTTCAACTGAAGTATCCCTCTCTTCCATGTGTTGGAGATGAAGTTGAAAACTAACGTCATACAGCTTTACTCTTTAGGCTTATACTTTAGATGCTCAGATTCTTTCTTCTTCTCAACGTCTTTTACTCTGTCTCTCCATCCACATGAGCAAAACCACGCCCTCCTTCGTCCGTCGTATCTCCACATAGAGCAGAATTCTCGACTCAGAAGTCTCAGTTTTTCCTGAGCGAATTAATGTTTCGTTTCATGAAAGATTACAAATTTCTATTCTTGCCTTTACGATAGTTCCAATCAAGCCTTGTTCTATTCACAAAATTGCATGCTAAGTAGCCCATTCGATAAGTAACAAAGCGCATCATCATCACCTAGCTTGCTCGCCTCACTATTTCGGAAATTTTCTAATAAGTGAATTCTGGCCAAAAGCCCATTTTCTTTTCAGAGCGAACACATGATTTACAGTTGATTCTAATAATTTTCCCATATACATACACATTTTCTCTGAATTCGTTCTTTTAATCTAAGAAATAGAATAATTCGTCTTATAGTATCTGGAGCTAGGCCACAGTTCTACTGGGCCCATGACCGGCTTCTCTACGACTAATGCTCCAACCACTCTACCAGAAACAGCGAACATAAACATCTCAGAAGCTTGTCAGGATCAGGTAATAAATTCTCGAAAAACAAACGAATTTATCACCACAGCATCTATAGTTCCGACTTTTGGCCCAAGATGCCCCTCAAGGGGAAATGCTACCAGCAAGTTTGCTCATAACATTCTGCATTCCTGCTGTTATTATAATTCTGCTAACAATATTCGGAAATCTGCTGGTGTTATTCTTCAAAGTTTGTTAATCAATTTGAAGAATTCAATTATCACACTCATCTATTCCTCTCATGAAGCATGAGAATCAGCATGTTCCAGGCAAAAGTTGGCCGCACAAACACTACTCTTCTTGTCTGGAATCTAGGATTGACAGATTTCCTTGTTGGAGTTATAGTTCTGCCCCTAGGTGCTTTTCATCTTATATACCGAAAATGGATTTTCGGAAGATTTCTCTGCCGACTGTGGGTAGCAGCAGATGTCACGTTTTGCACTTGTTCAGTGGTTAGTCTTAAAGAAATGAGGGTCCCGGAAATGAAATGAAAATAAAAACCCAAACTCTCTTTCTATTACTTTCTCTTTTTCATCCCGGTAATTCTGTTCACACTCAAGCTTCCCTCTCCCCACCTTCCATCCGTTCACACCACATATGCCATATATGCATCTCCTTCATAAGTTTCTCCTCTTTTCCACCGCGAGACTCTCTTCAGATTCCCTTAATCTCTGTCTGTCTCAAGTTTTCCTTCCTTCATCTCACAGCATTTGTTCAGCGCGTAAATTTTGAGAATTTGAATTTCGAGCTCGTCTTCTTCGTCGCTTTTCATCTCAGAATTAGATTGCAACGTTCTGGCAATTGAAATGGGAAGAGGGGGAAGAAGTCTGCCCTCGTTGATTCACCGAAGCCAGAGTTCGAAGTACATCCATTTGCTTTTTCGAGACATTTAACATATTAAAAAAGAGGTCACCCAGCCTTTTGCCCAAGGATAAGGATGAAACGCGAATGAAACTCCCAGAGGCCAAAACACAATTACCCATGCATGTGTGACCAAGAGGTTGAGAAATAACAAAAGAAGAACAAATCTGCAGAAGAAACATTTGAAAAAGCTGGACGGATTGCTATTCAAGACTAAAAAGATTTGTTCTTCTGCTGATCTCTCTTTCAACTTTCAAAAGTCAAAGAAATCTTATTATACACCCAACAGGTGTATACTCACAACGTTAGAAAAAAATTGATGGGAATTGAACGGAAAATAAAATGTTTTTCTCTATTTTCAGGTAACTATCTGTGTTATATCAGTGGACCGATACTTGGCTGTTACGAGGCCTCTGAGATATAAATCTGTGGTGACAAAGACAAAAGTCATCATGGTGATGATGACCATATGGTTTTTCTCATCTTCAGTTCTACTGACCACCGTGAAATGGGAACAATCTCCATGTTATGATGATGTAGAACATCTTCCAGTTACAAATCATTACCGAATTTCCAGAGTATCTGCTTTGTTGGTAATGAAATCAGATATTTGGCTCACAGTGTCATCTTCGCTTTCTTCTTACCAGCCCTGGTCACATTAACATTATACTGGAGAATATATAAGCTCGCCAGGAACAGACAACGAGCTCTCGACCGAGGTTTCCTCATGATTCTTGGTCAGAATATGAATTTCCTGACGAACACAATTAGTCAACAGGTTCTTACCTCCTACACTTTTCAATCGAAACATTGATATTAAGACAACACTACGAGTTCATTTCGGTAGAAATAACGGAATGGTGGAACATCAGCGACGTGTCCTGCGGACTCATGAAAGAATTGCGAAAACTCTTGGTGTTGTATCCTGCTCTTTTCTTTTCTGTTGGCTTCCCTTCTTCAGTTTGTACTTGACAAGTAAGCCCTTTGAAACAATAATGACAAGATTCGACCCAAAATTTACGCAGTTTATTTCACATATAAGCACTCCTAGAAAGATTTCTGATATTTCATGAAGTAACCCTCAAAAATCTATTATATGATTACGGAACAGAGGCCCGTGTGACGCGAAAGAATCTTGCCCAGGACTCTATTGATCTCCACTCTAAGACGTGCATTTCAGATTACAAGTGCGAGGGATGCATCTCACCAATTGCCTTAGACATCGCTAGTTGGTTAGGTACGTAAACCCGGGAGTAGAGAAAGCAGAATTTTAACAATAATTAAGGATATTGCAACTCGATGTTGAATCCAATTATATACTCCTTCACTGTCAAAGAGTTTAAACGCTCAGCTCTAAGAGCCTCAGTGCCCATTTGGCAGTTCCTTCACAGGCTTTTGCCTTTCGCAATAGGAGCACCACCCGACAGAGTTATGCAAAGAATGTCTAGAAGTGGCAACAGGTTCGTCCACATATTTGTGAAAGCAATTGACAGAAACTTTTTCAGAATTAGAAACAAGACACGACACAGATCTTTCGAAATTGGATCAAACAAAGTTGGTCTTATGAGCTCGAGGTCTTGCCAAAAGAGGAGACAAACGGAACCAGCAGTGTTTGGTATACAGAAAAAGGTTGAAGTTATGATAACATATGACAGCGAACATTATTCATTCAGCAATGCGAAGAGAAAGAGGAAATTATAATCGAAGAAGATGAGGACGCAGTACACGAATACACGGAAACCAACGGTTTCGCATCATCTAGACGTCCATCAGATCTAGCACCTTTGCCTTTAAAGCCAATTGTGGAATTAGAAAATGCAACAAACGGATCAACAAAATGTGGCTCACGAAGCAACTCCACAACAGGAAAGGAGGATTCAATGTGCTCAGTGAGAGTCTACTGTGAAACTCCTGAAGCCGATCTCTGATTTGTACAAAGCAGTTTTTCAAAACGATTCCATTTCAATTCTGTTCGGGTTTTTTTTTGCAATTCACAGGTAAATCGATGTAAAGTTCTCAATAAAGCGTTATGCTCAGTAGTTTCCTGGATATATTTTTTCTAAAACAATAGCCCTCACGTGACCATAGAACGATAGATGCGCCAATTATTCTTATTGAGAAGGAAGACGGAAGAAGCCTAAATTTTCCACCAAAATTTTGAGTTCAATACATGGACATCAAGCTGATCTGAGGTCCAAAGTATTCGAAACTAATGAGTTGGATGGATGGTTCACACGCTCTCAGCGAATGCGATCTGAATAATGCAGGCGATTTAAAATCACGCGCAAAGTGAATAGCTGAGAGATGGAAACCATAGGAAATAGCTTTATCTGAGAGAGAATATTCAAAAAGTTCCTTCTTTCCAAACCCTGTTACCTGGTTCCCCTATTAATGAAACGTGATGATGATGATGATGATGAAACTAATAATGAAACGGCTGCTGTATAACCAATCAGAAAGCTTCAATCTCACGCTCCGCCCATTGCCCTGCCCACTTTTATCATTGTTAACTTTGAATAAGTGCAGTGTTGTGATAAATTGAGAGCGGTATCATCAAAAGAAAATGGAATGTACTGTATACGACTCTGTCAAAGAGGTTTCTGTCTAAGAGCTCTCTCAATCTCTCTTTATCCTCGCTCTCTTCATATTTTCATCATTTTCTCTGACTTTCTCTGTTAGATACTTTCTCGAGGAGGGTTCTGACTGTCTAAGAGATTTCTCAACTTCTCTTTGCAAATCTTCTCGTTCGCTCAATATGGATACTCTCCCTATCTTAGATAGGGGTATAAATATCGAGGAAGAAATATCTGTGCTCTTCGAAGAAAGTTGTGTTCAACCTAACAACAGTGATATCGTGATGGAAGATAATTCAAATATGACAAGAGATTTTTACCCTGTTCTGGGTTTGGAGTTGAATATTGATGAAGAAATATCGTCAATGTTTGGTAGTGGGATTAAAAATGAAAACAGTGTTGTCTTTACTTTAATAGAGAATGCTTCTAACGTTGATTATATAGCGGTAATAGATATGAACAATATGGAGAACATTGTTGAAGTAGTAGAGATGAGTAATTTTTCTATTGACACAATTTTCACAGGTAACATCCTCTTTATAAGTTGAAATCTTCATGAAGATGCAGAAAGTAGAAGAAGAAGAGAGGCTACGTGTTCAGAATATCCGAAAACATCAGAGAAGAGAAAAAGAAGAACGCGTACGAAAAATTTTTAATTTTTGAGCTTTGATCACCATGTTACAGGGTCCCAGAGAAGATGAAATGTCCAGAGACCTGTCGGATGAACATTATCTCGGACCATTGATCAAGAAATGCGCTAAATGTAGAGCTTTTTTGATTTGAAAGTAAGTTCTCAGCTGAAGTGCCACGAGGTGCGCTAGCCGATGTATCGATTTGTTGTCCAAATGGGTAAAGTTTGATAATTTCAATGATTTTCCTGATCAAGTCAAAGTTTTCTTGACTGGGCATCATCCAAAATCTAATCATTTTTTAAGAAAATGCAGGAAACGGACCACGAACTCGGAACTGTTCAAGGAGCAGACAAATTGGGACTCTCGTTCTACAAAAGGGACAAACGCCATGCTTCGCACAGTTCTATGTTAGGGACCCAGACCAAGCATCAGAAAAAAGGCTACATAGACTATCGCTACTTCATTCGTAGTAGGTGTTGGTAGGTCTCGCTCGGATTATATTAGCGAGGAAATTCTAGATATATTAGAAGGAAATGATAGAACTTATCAATTGATTGATCAAATTCTAGAAAACAATAACTTTACAGGTCAGATTAGTGTGGAATTTTTTACAGAGTTTGAAGTTTGAACCCTGCTGGCTTCCCGATGTGAGTTTCGCAAGATCTACAGAAATCAAGTAAGAGCACTTATACCAGCAAACCTTCGGTAGAAATCCTGATCAATACCGGACCTCCTGTGAGATCTGGTATTCAAATGCAGCAAATATCCTTTTCAAGATATTGTTCAGAGAGTCAGCATTTTTCAACGCTCTGCCTACTAACAGGTAAACGATGGCAGAACCAGAGGTTGCAGGAAATATTCACTACTAAAATTTCCAACTTGGTTTTCTTTACTATTTGAAAAGAGGATGAATATGTGGTTTTGTTGACAATATCCTGCTGGTCAGTTGTACGTTCGCAGCTCCGTCTCCTACTATCCCCACTAGACTCGCTTGATTTATGGAGAACTTCTCTATAGTTGAAGCCACCAAATTTTTAAAATGTTCTTCAGTATCATGTACATCCATAGACAAGCAAACAATAAGCACATTAGTCCGCTTAAATTCGGAATCGATGATATGCCTCTGACACAGAAGGAAGATGTTCTGGAGTTCGGACTGGACCATTCGTCGACTGATACAGCAATGTCGCTCGAACGAAGAAGTAAAGAACGGCTTTTTGCTAGAGGCTGGAAAGGAAGTAGCATCTCTCTAAACTACTATTAGATTCATAGTATCGAATAAAGTGTTCATGCAGTATGTTTATCACAACTTTTATTTGTATGTAGTAACTTCTCGACATAGTTATGAAGTAACACCTTGAACATGTTTGAACACTCCCAATATATAAAAAAAGACTCAGGATAAGTACATTCTATATTCAATTAGTGAAGTACAATCACATTACATATTGCACCAGATTAAAAACAGATAAAAAAAGAGGATTTACAGGAAAAAATGCTTTGTACAATTGTACAATTTATGTTCCCAGAAAAATTTCTCAAAAATAGGTTGGTAATCGACAAACACTATTCTAGTTGATAAAGATCTGACTCTTTAAAGCAAAAAAGCTAGAAATCTTGAAAACTTTCACAAAACTCAATCAAAAACAGTGTGTGGTGGAGAGTTTGAGTTGTATTGTGAATCAGATGATTCAGTATTTTTTCTGTAAGTGAATACTTGACCGAGGATCAAAATATCAATTGAGATCTGAAAGAATAGAATCATTGATTATCAACTTGTATCAATACTCACTTGCAAAATGGCACAAACCCAGAACTGCTTAGGACTGTTTTTGGCTACGAAATACCCAGTCTTCGCTAAATCTCCGCAAAGCCATGCAAGCACCATTGGAATACTGGAAGACACTGATAAGAACGATGTCATGAAATTGAATTCCCAACCTCATTCCTGTAGTAGACTTTCTTTGGAAGTTTCTGAGCAATTGAGGGAATCCAAGGGTAGCTTCGACTAGCAATGACAACATTCCAAGACTCTCAACATACCAAGAGAACTGAAACATATATTAACTATTCGAATGAGTTTAGATGAACGTACATTAATGAAAATAGCAGTTATCACAGACCAGAATGCTGTGAAAGCAGCCAAGGCAATCATGAAAGAAAGCATGTTGTGCCATGCCCAAAACGCGGATATAAAATGTCCTTCTGAAATGAGAAAGGTTAAAAATAACTACAAATAGTTTAAAAATAAAACTTCGTTCTCATGATGTTCTTTCATATAATTCGCCTACTTATATACTCCCTAATAGTGAAATCTCTACACACGCGAGTTTTGCAAAACCACGCGGAAGCGTCATACATTCTGAATTTTTAAGAACATTCTTGAAGATTAGCCACAGCTGTAAACTCAAATCTCGAAAATGACGAGTAAGCAGAGCTTATGTTCGATTCGAACAAATTTCTATCAGAACACAAGTCAATTTTAAGTCTTTTCAAGCTTTCACAAATAATTATAATTTGTTTTCGAAACATGTGAATCTAATTTTCAATAACAATTGATCACTTGATGCCAATGAACGAATATGTATGACTCTAATACGTACACTTGTTCAAAATGAACCAGATATCTGTTCACACTCATCTATTCCTCTCATGAAGCATGAGAATCAGCATGTTCCAGGCAAAAGTTGGCCGCACAAACACTACTCTTCTTGTCTGGAATCTAGGATTGACAGATTTCCTTGTTGGAGTTATAGTTCTGCCCCTAGGTGCTTTTCATCCAAACTCTCTTTCTATTACTTTCTCTTTTTCATCCCGGTAATTCTGGGTGCATACGTCATTTCGTAGCCAGTCCAAGACTACACATTCTTACAAAGCTAAGTTAGTCAAAAAGGAAAGATTTGTTGCCTGTACAATCACTCACATAAAGTCTCGAAAAAACAAAAGAAAACGAACTTAATATGGATTTCCATTGGGGTTTTGAAGTATGCTTTCTATTCATCCGGACAGCAATTTCCAACATGAAAATCATGCAAATAAGCATAACAATACTCTGAGCCAGCAGAGCTGTGTCGAAACGTTTCCCAATCCTAAAGGGAGAATTATGTCCGTATTGATATGCCGACACTAACCAAAAAAGTATTCTCAAAATGTTCGCAACACAAAGAGCAAGACAAACGAACAAACTGAATCCTTGGGCATTCCGTCTATGATAGATTTCCGAGTATTGGAAAACGTATGGAATAGAACCACCAACTGTAAGAAGAAAATTATTATTTAAGTAATGAGAAAGTACATTTTGATTTTCTTTATCATTGGGTTGGTATGTTCCGATGTAATGAGAAACCTACAAATTATAAAAAGCTGAGCAAGGAACAAAATCATCCTCGACGTTCTTTGATGAAGGGGCTATCGATTGATTATAAAGTGTGTGGTAAAGCGACAACGATCTAACGGCACGTAGAAACTGAACGCGAGCGACTTATGTTTTGTCTTTACCGTAAAAGGAAAGTGTTTCGAAAAAGAGTGGTTATCAAACAAACTGATGCTAACTCATCATTTTGAACTCAAAATAATAAACATAAATGTTAGTACTCACATATACATTAAACAACTACATTGCCTCATAGAAAAGAGAATTCAAAACACTGGCCAATAATAAAAATGTTTCAAAAACAGGTGCATGGGTTCATAGATAAATTTTTTCTCCTCATTAAAGAATGTAATGATAGAAAGAAGCTTACCAATTATAAAAAATGTGAAAAACCATGAAGCTCCTTGTATAAAAGCGTGCGCAACTTTGTCCCATGGAACCAATTCTAACCCTGACGAATCCACAACCATCATTATGAAAGACTTGAACAAATCTTAAAAACAGGAAAAAAAAATCAAAGTAGAAAAAAATCTAAATCAAACTCCATATCAAATTGTAACGTACGACTATTTACTTTATATGACTCATACTGCCATCTCAGGAACAGCAGGAAATCATCAGTTGCCGCTATCTAGGGCTATAAAACACTAAAAACCTACTTAAAAGATCAGCAGTCTTGTACAGAAGTCTCCACTAGTTCATCACTTTGAGACTTATGGAAGAAGCTATCGGTGCTGTAATGATACAGATTGAAGATGAACAATACATAATTATAGGAATAGTATCAAATCGAATCAACGATTGTTCAAAGAGAAGGAAACTTGTAAAGCTATCAAATTGCATGATTACGGGAATCATAAACACTTAATATTTAGAGTTATTGTAACAAATCAAGAAAAGCATAAAAATACAATCGCTCCTCAGGTGAGAGAAGAGTACCCATTGAATTATAAAAAACCCGGTCATGTTATAGACTAAAAACACAATATTACAATTAGAATAATTATCGCAGAATTCCACACAAAGACGTTCATGCAATTTAGATCACACACAAGGATAGGAAGGAAACTTGAACGCTCAGGCTGACGGGCCTCTTGTTGGTCTAACAATCAACTTCCCATTCTATAAATATGAAGATATCAATCAAATTATACAAGTTACTCACATCATTACAACTCAAGCTGAAGTAAGACAGAGCTTCACGACATCGTCCAGCAATTCTTAAAAAGAATAATTTGATATGGCATGATATAAAACGAGTTCATTCAATTAGAAAGTGAAAACATAGTGAAACATGTTCAACATATAAACTTTGGTAAGTAGGGGTTATGTGAATCATAGTTGTGTGAAGGATCGTACGAGAACAAACAAATCGCAAAAATTTTAGAAAATTTAAAAGAGAAACTCACATAGAGGGCGCCACTACTCTTCTATGAATCCCGAAGACCGAAAATAAAATAAATAATAATGGCACGCTGATAGTGAAAACTGGATGATTCTGTAATGATTCCCAAAGAGACACCTACAACGAAAATTGATTGATGAGAAAGAGATGATGATGAGAAACGAACCGTTCCGAGGCGGGGATCTGTTAGCCAACTGTAGGAAGTTAATACAGATGATAACGAGATGATTAGTAAAACGGCTACAAGAATAACTAATCTCAAGTAAGCGAAAGTATCTAAAGGATTACCTCTCCACCTTGTGCAAGCCGGTCCCATATTCGATATCACTTCTGTCAATCGTCGCTCAAAAAAGCGCAGATCTAAGTAAAGTCAGTCAATATTTGTTGATACTTTTCTATACATACCTTCACAAGCAGCAGATGCATCATCATTTCTCATTTTATGGAATTTAACTAAAAACTCTATATTTCAAAACACCGGAACAATGGGGTAAGATATATTCTGGGGAAAAGCAACCCATGTGGAATGTAGAAAGAACACTAACAATCATATAATTCATAAAATCAACAAAACAACTACAGAATTAAACGATTTCCCGTTCAAGAAAAGAGAAATGTAACAATGTTCGATTATTAACAAATGGTTAGCGGATTTCGTAAATCAAAACAACATATTGTAACATGAAAACAGATCAATCAAACTATTTATGTTTGATGTTTCACTTTTCTCTTCTTCTCTAGCTTCTTACGCCACATATTGTTCTTATTTGGGTTCTTTTTTCCAAATTCAACAATTCCTGGGACTCCTCTCTTGAATCAGATTCTTTATTACAGTATCAATAACATTACTTACAGCTTTAGCAGCTTCTGCTATTGTTGGTTCCTCTTTTCTCATCTTCTTCGCGTGTTTCTTACCACCTCGTCTAGACTTTCTAGCCTCTTTGGGAGCTTCCTAGAGAACATGTGAAATAAATCAACACATATGGAACACGCACCTTCACAGAAACATTATCGTCTTCATGCATAGCTTCGAAGTCCTCCTCTAAATCTGACACTCCCGAAAGATCTGTTAATCCGGAGCATGTTGAGCCAACATCCGTCAGTTCATCTTCTTCTTTCATTTCAACAGGCTCTTTTTCATCCTCATCTTCCTGACCTTCGTCTCCGCTATCACCTTTTTCACTGTTGGCATCGACTAGTGGTTCATCATCATCAGCACAAAGCTCATTTATAGGAGCCTAAAATAATGAGGAGATGATAGTTATATATCATCAGTGTACCTGGTCATATTCCGTTTTAGCTCTTTCTTCGCATCCTGGAGGAACAGCGAAGTATGGAAGCTTACCACGTTGGAAATCATTGAGAACTTGCTTGGCCACCGAGTTAATATCAGGTTCACCACCCTATCAAATACAAATTGAGTCTAGGAAAACCCATTTATATCACTTTCAAAAGTCTTCCACTTCGCATAGCGATTTTAGTGAGGAAATCTTCAGAGTCAGTCCAGTCAGAGATAGTGTACGTTTTCTTCAAATGTTCCACTTTAACCCTAAATGCATAGGTTCAAAAAGAGTAATGGAATTTGTTCACAAACCTATCCAAAACTCCTTGAATGTGATTTTCAGGATCTCTAACATTTTCAACTCGAACAACTCCTTTAAGAATGATTTCTGTCTCAGTATCTCCCTGAGGATAGACAACTCCGGGACAATCAATCATGTAAATCTTTCGCATGAGCATCACATATTGCCAAACCTAGAGCAAATTGTAATTTTAAAGGATTAGAAAAGAAGAAAAACCTTCGTTTCACCAGCAATAGGAGCAGTTTTACAAACTTTCTTCTTTCTCAACGTATTTACAAGAGAAGACTTTCCAACATTGGGATAACCAATAAAGCCGACACTAATCTGAAATGCAGCTGAATCATGCATCGTTTTGCTATAAAATATGGAAATCCTTTAGTTGTGTCGCGAACCAGAAGTCATTCAGCAAAAACTAGAGAAGAGAACTAAAAATGCTTTCAAATCGATTTTGTCCAAACTTTCCTATTAGTGTATAATAATATAAAAAATATAGACATCAGGAAAGTCTCAGAGAAATGAGATAAAGCTAACGCGAGTAATCAATAATAGACGACAAACATGGCTTTTGAATGAAATAGTAATTGAGAAATTCCTTTTTCGAGGAAAACAAATGACCCTGTTTAGTTCAAAATATTTCGAAGTGAAATGCTAGATATCTAACGAATACATGCAAATGCTGGGACAAGCGAAATAAAACAAACAACGAGTCTGTTTTCATACATTTCTTTGATAGAATGTTCAAACATTCAAACATTGAGAGTAAGATGAAGACAATCGGATACCTGCTGTTTATCATTGTGAAGCTTTGCGAACTGTCGCAAAAGATTAATAACGGCTCCCTTTCCAAATGAATGCTGAATAGATGCGTGGAAAGCTATGGTTGGCATATCCTTGGACAAGATTCCTATCCACTTTCGCTAAAAAAAATGATGACGACTGAGAGTAGGATCGAAAAAAACTTACAGTGACCCAAGTAGGAACTAAATCAACTTTGTTGATAACAGTAACCAAATGTTTATGAGGTCTTTCCTTGCGTAAGAATTCCTCAACATGGCGACACCTTGTACCCTGGGGATTACGTGCATCTACTACTTGAATAATGACATCGGATGAATCGATAACCTATAACTCGGATCTTTTATAAACAATCAGGCAGTGTAAAAACCTTATAAAGTTCTCCCCAAACGCGATTACTTTGTCCGGCACGGAACAAAGGATTTTGATTCTCCACACGGTTAAGCTCAGCTCCGTCAGTTTCTAAAGCTCTATCTTTGGTTACGTCATAAGTTCCAGCAGCATCGTCAGCAACTTTAGCCAAATCCTTGAAAAAAACTTAAGTAATCAGTAACACTACCAGATTTTACCTCGAGATTTTCTACTGCCAGCTTAGCTTTCTTTCTCAAAGATTTTTTACCAAAAGTGTACTCAAAAGTTTCAGTTTCCGTGATATGCACACGCTGTTGCTAAAAATCTAGTTGTATGAGGTAGACGTATAAGACTAACCTTAGCCTTCTCTTGTAAAAGAGTGATAGGTAGAGCAGTTTGTTTCATGACAACCTAGAATTTACGAATCAAAACAAATAATCAGACAACTAAGCACCTGGAAAGGATCTTTGATCACTTTCCCTAAGTTTTCTTGAAACTTTTGAAGTTGTTCCTGTCCAACCACCTTAGTATTACCTAATATGCAATATTAAGCGAACGTAGCATATGCTTACTAACCAAACCACTTTCGATTGGGCTCTACTCTGGCTTGAGTTCCAGCAGATAACCATCCTTGGAATGGTGCAGCTTTTAAAATCTTTCCATTTTTGTCTCTGAAAAAACGAAATGAGTTAAAACGTCCTGACGGGAGTAAAACCTGATAGCTTTGAAACTTTTATACATACGAAGACGATTTATAGTTGCTTTTGTACGTTTGCTTTTGTCTTTTCCGTCATTTGGGCGATCTATGATACAATTAATTCAATATATATCAAGCATTCTACTTACTAGGGTTCATGCTGTTATTGGAACCTCTGAAGGTATGGCGATTCTTAACAGGACCATAGTTCCTACCCATTTTAAGCTTATCGCTTTTTTTTCCGACATTCTTCAGTTTCACCATTTTCTATTTGTATTACCTGAAACAAACAACTGCATGATAAACAAAAAATTAGAAACAGTTAATGATTTGAGGATGGACGCTCTAGAAAACAAACGCATTTAATACAATGCATGAGAATAAGGTATTCTCAAGATATTTCGTAGTCACACAATGAAAAACTTGATAATCGTAATACCAATAAAATAACAAAACAAGAAAGAATTAATTTAATACTAATATTGAAATTGGAAACCCAAAAAAATTAGAAAGTGTAGGTACGTGAAGAATTGGTATGCAATTTCTCGCAGGTACGCAATAAAATAAAAAAACCACAACTGAGCTCTGGAAGTTTAATTATAATATTACCGAAATATATGAAAGACTCTTTTAATATATTTGTGTTGTTGTTGAAGTTGAGCATAAATACTACTAAAGAAAAGTATGTGGTTTTTTCAAGTGCATTGCTATCTAGTGGAACTGAAATTCGTATTGAAGCACGAATTCTCCCACATCAATAGTATAACACTACATATCGATATAAAAATGGAGGCTAAAAATCTTATTGCTTCACGTCGCGCAAAAATAAAATTTGAAAGTTTGAAAAAACAAAATGTTCTATTCTATTGGGAGACTTCGTTTACATTATTTCATTATTTGAGAAATCGATGGGTTTTTCCTAGTATATATTGGGGTGAAGTCTGAATGGCGAAAATATGTCAGAAAGTTTGATTCTGAGTAGAATTCTATTCGAATGAATGGAACACATGCAAGGTGGGTGAATCAGATAATGTTTGTCGCTTCACCTGACTTAGAACAATGGCCTCAAACGTATCTAAGAAACGAAAGTAAATATGCTAATGTTGTGTCCACGTGACGTGATTTCCGTGGCGTGGCGATCAAACGATTGATTCAGTTGTTATTATACCCGTGTTTCGCTAAAACTAAAACGGACCAAAACGGATCGGCAGAAATGGAAAATAATTTTTTATAAAGTCACATTCCATTCAATGAGTGAATCAGAAGGTACAAGCAAATTTCAGCAATTTCTGTTTCATATCAAAATGATATAGGGAAGCGTTTACTAAAGTTATAATGTTCTGTCAGAAACTGGTTCAAGTATCCATTCAACTTGTGATTGCTTCATAATCATTCCCTATGAGACAAATGAACATGGCTCTTGTGAATAAAAACGTTGCTAAAAAACAGCAAGAAAACGATTTAATGGTAGGTATTTTTTTGTTTAATTGTCATTAAAAAATATGATATACGGCTTTGGATTAGTGACTTTCTTCAAGCCTATTAATGGGATGTAGCGATAAGCTTAGCTACCTAAGAAAGTTGGGCTCCCAGGGAGTTAGCTGTTTTTTGGGATTAATATTAATATCAGTTATTGATTCTATCAGCTCATATTATTTTCCTTTATTAAAATTTCTCAATTTTTCTGTTTTGAACTAGATGGAGAGTCAGCTGGCCGTTGGTCTTCATTCAATACAACTCATAGGCTGCTCATTTGCTCTTAGGATGGGGGGCAGGACCATCTACTACGCCCTTTTGCTTGGCTTACTTTTTCTAATTTATCTTTATTTTCGAAATTAGATGATTTTGAAGTGAGAGGAGAGGAACGATTGTCCTTATTAGTTATTCAACTTCATAAATATTTGTGTTTTTAGGCTTTAATTCTTATAGTTTTCGTTCTATGAAATCATCTGAAAATAACGTAAGAAAGAATCTTAACGATGCAATAGGTTATTGAAATGAGAAAATACTCCAATGACCTATGACAGATGAAGCTAAGCTGAGTATTTAAACTCATCTGAGAGCTGTGGTTAAAAAAAACAGAGTTGATGATCAGATCCCATTCTCACTCGGGTTTTTACTTCAAATATTTCCGATTGTCCGCGGCATTTTCAGATTTCTGAAATAACAAATAACTTCGATTCTTAAGACTATATTAACCCGTCCGTCAATTACTATCGAACGTTTTTTCTTCAGTGTATCAATCACTATCCTCTATGGCGGATGGCGATTTTTGCATTTGCTGTGCCACTGATACTTTCATCAATTACTCTGGATATTCAATTAACAGCTTTGAAGGTATGACAATACCTTAAAATAAATGGTACTCGGCCTGTTTAGGGTAATGTGTTCACTCTCCTCTCTCCTGAAAGGAATATCTCATTGAACGTACAAGGGCATATACTATATGCGGATAATATACGTATTTCTCCAGTAGATGTAAAACACAATTTATATTCTCCATGTAACTGTAATTATAGATTAATAGTCGGATATCATTCTCAATAGAATGCTTGTCAGATGCATCACTTCATTTTTCAACATCGGAAACAAACACTTTATTACATTCGCCCTCTATATGCGCCAAATCAACAGGTTTCGAATTTGTTGTAGTTTATGAAACAAAAAAAACTTTGCACTTGAGAAGTTTACGTTTGAAGGATTACATCTTCCTTTGTATAACAATCAATTCTATGCTCTTCTATGAGTTTACTATGGAAAAGCTAAACATCAAGCGATTGTTATTGACATGTTTCAGGTATACAAGTTGATGAATCTACTCTCTTTGGATGTGTTATCAACCTATATCAAGGTGATCGTATGCTTATAAGCAGGCTATGCGGGTATGTTCTTTCCTTTTATATCAATATTTATACTAGTTAGCAATTTTCTACCTAATTCTTTCATGCTTCGTTTGGGTCTGCCTTTGTTCTTGGGTTTGAGTCTTTTTCTGTTCTTAATTCTCCTTCTTTACAATGAGAACTCTGAAGAAACATTAGATTTTTACCGGAGTTCTTTTATTTGATCGAGATTTCGTAGTTATGAACATCATCATTTCTCCATTAATCTTGGAGTATAATATATTACACATTATGTGAAGTAGGATGGAATGATTGGGTCAGTTATCGCTAAGTGGTGACAAGGATAAATTACGACACGAGCCTCCATCATCATTGTTTCATCATTAAGGTGGAACGCATTTCAAGCTTGTAGAAGTAGGAAATGATGTAAGAGAAGAAGTTAAGAGATAAGCGGATTGGAGATTGATTAACAATGGCTTTAATAAGCATTTGTTCTTTTCTTTTATACTTTAACTTCCACCTTGTACATCTGCCAATAGAGGATTAGAGTAGCTTTCTGTTGAAGAATGATCGTGAACATAAAAAAAATCTGGTTTCTTGAAAAGAAGTATCAACACCTGCATCTCATTAGAAGACGATGACAATATGGTTTCGATATGAAGAGAGCAATAAATGAAATGTAGCTTTTTGCTAGAATGTGTAGACAAATTTATATTGTTATATGTTTAGTTAGCATCATCTCAACCACATGTGTTTTCTTTGAACTTACTGAACCCGAAAGCGAGTTAATCAGTTAGAATTTGGTCATATGTTTAAGTAAGTTAACATGCCTGAACATTTGCATCAAAGATAATGTCAAAAACTGATAAGACTCATCGTTTTCTTGTTTCCGATTTATGTCTGAAGTTGGCTGTCTTGGTGACACATAACAGCAAAGATGTTGATAGAGAGTTAGTTGAGGGATATAAATTACAGCGAAGCTTTGAAGCTTCCCTATCCGAGTGGACTCAAAAGATAGATGGGCTGCAGGGATAAATATGAACTAGTTTTTCGTTTGACCAATCAGCTGCACTCTTTAGTTCAAAGTATTCCAAAATGAGCAAGATGGTTGATAAAGATTGAGGCATAAGAAAAACGATGAAAAATGCAGATATACGTTATGTAAGAGTTTCGCTTTAGAAATGGACTTGATGAAGGAAGATCAACAGCTCCTCCTGGTGTTTTGCAGCCTATATATGTGGCTGAGCCGTTGGAAGTACGTAGTTGAGAATCAGGCTCAAGTAACTTGTTTTAACTAGGTTAATGAAGGCGGTTCCATGCCTTTACAATGGAAGAATGTGTATGTTTTACCTGAACATTCGAGATTGAATTTGTCGAACGCTGATATAGTTTTTTCGGTGAGATTTTATGACACGTTATAGTTTTCTAATATCTCTCCTTTTCAGGTTATTGAGAGCCCTCAGCATGGTCAATTACTGTTGGATGGACAAGCTGTTAGTACCTTTACATATGCTCATGTTTTAGCCAGAGCTGTCATATATAAGCATGATGATAGTGAAACAACTCATGATTCTTTTGATTTTCAAGTTGGTTTTGTTTTTATTTTCTAGATAGAGAGTAGTACGAGGAAGTGAGGAAAAGAAATCTATGTGGGCTATAGTTGTGAAGTGAACAATTAATCAACCATTCTCTTATCTCAACTGACGAACTGATTTATTTAATTAGTCGAGCCACAGGAAAACTATCATTAGGCTGAGATCAGTGTTTAACATTGTGACCAGGTGTTTGCTTCAGCCTTTTTTTTCTATTTTCTCAAGCTGTTGTGAAAATGCTTTGTGGTATTGGTGTGAAGATGTGAGGATTTTCGAGAAAACTGATTTCAGTTTATAGCTAATGACAAAAGTTTTTTGTAAAAATGATGCCAGTGACCTTATTCTCTTTGGTTTGATATATAATACTATAAAACCCAGCAGGAGTCGTGTTTCATATTTTGAAAAATCGAGGACTGCAGGAAATTAGCATTGAATGCTAATGAAGTACGAACGTTCCTTTCACAAAGGATACTGAATCTTACCGAGAATATAACGTTTTTCAGATCCTTATAAGACATTTGCGTTTTCAGATCGAAATCAATAGCAAAACTTTGAATTTTCCTTGGCTTGAGACAACAGCTTATACATTGAAAGTACGAATAAATGCGGTCAACGATCCTCCTTCTCTAACGGAAGCGTCAGGAGCACAATTCATAAAAATATCCGCGAAAGGAACGTATGTTTTGGTTTGAAAAGATATCTTAATCAATATTTTTGTGAAGTAGGTTTTTAACTTCTGACCTTATTCTTCTTTCTGATCAAGATGATGGTCCTGATAAGGTAACTAAACTTGGAATTCACCAAACTGTATCATCTTTCTAGGTTCGCGTACAAGTAGTCGAAGTAAGGGGCGTTCATCTCGCTATAAATGAGCAGGTAGTCAATGAGTTCACACAGAGGCAACTCATCAATCGTCAAGTAATCAAACCCAATGATATTTTTATTTTTCCAACTATTTAAGGTTCAATTAGTAGACGAAGGAATATACGAAAAAGGGTTAATACGGCTAGTAGCCCGAGATGGAGACTCCCGATCTCAGGTATGTTCAGATGGAAGACTTATTATTATGAATTCGTGAAGGTACTTGCTCTTCACACCATATCAACACCAATTGAAGTTCTTCTCAAGAGTAACACAGGAATTTGGTTACTTCATCATTCATCAGCAGTTATTACAAAACAGTCTGTATTTCAATGAGTCATCTCAAAATAACCTCAACTTTTTTGAGAAACTTGTCCTTCTCTGTATCAGTGCCTGATTTAGCCATACATTATTCTCTAGTTGATCTTCCTGATCATGGTTTACTCGAATGTTCACCCGATGAGGGGCATTTCTATGTTTGCAGCCGCTTCAGCCAAAGCCAGGTAATATATACTTTTCCCATTCATAAACTTTAAAACTTTAACAGATTGACAAGGGATTAGTTCGCTTTCGGCATACCAGTAACCAAAACCCCACTCATGACACTTTCAGCTTTCAAGTAAGAAAATTGTTTTTTTTTCTTTAAAAAAAATCTTTGAGGTCGAATCTGGAGAACATGTTTCTATGATTCACAACTTTAGGATCACCTTCGTACCCATGAATGTGAAAGTTTTGTGTTTCGTTCATTCCGCCGTTTAGCAATTTTTTAAGGTTTTCAATCGAGAAGTTTTCATGCTGAATGGGACCGAGATTGGTCAACTGACCAGAGCTCACTTATTCGCGTGGACTTTCCCGAAGAGTTTTTCTCCAGACAAGCTCGTTTATCATGTAAAAGAACCACCACAATATGGAATATTATCTCGGAAAATAGGAAAAAAAAGCCGTCGCATAGGTGTTTCATCAAATTTTACACAACAAGTAAGCTAGATCACAAGCTTCGACTGGTTCAACTTGAAACTTTGAGGATATTGACAACGGGCTAATTCAATACAAACTCCACTTCATGCATTTTTCCATTGTTAACGATTTTTTTCTTTTTCAAGTAGTATCACCATCTGTCTCATCGGAAACACAGCATTTCGAGGTTGTTCTCTGAGTATTTTTTCAGAAGAACTATTGATTCCAGATAATATTCGTTCCGTCTCCTTCATCCATCCAACTGATTAACCGCACAGTAGTTCTAGAGGAAGGCTCTTCAGTTAAGGTAGGGTAGATTGCTGAAGCTCATTCATGAACGTCTAACTATAGGTCACATCTGAATCTCTATCTCTATCAACATCTGACGATAAGCATTTTATTTTTTCAATCAGTATACCACCCAGTCATGGACGCTTCCAGATTAAAGTATGTTCGGAGGGAAAAACAAAACTTAAATATTCCTCCAGATATCGGATGGTTTCAAACCATTAGGACATTTATCCAACTTTACAACGAAAGATATCATGGAAGAGAGGTTGCCATTATGAAGTTATGAGTAATAATCATAGATATTCAAGATTGTATTACTTTCATTCTGGCGATGAATCTCGGAATGATAGGGTATATTTGACGGCTGAATCAACTTTCAGCCGCGGAAGGAAAATACCATTGTGGATGACTTTCAGTGTGATTTTAACCAATGATAATCCTCCGCGGTTGATTGGATCACATGTTATTCAGGTAAATATTCGTTATCGTTGCGGAAGTTTTATTCAGAATTCAGATGATTGAGCGAGGTGAACGAATTTTGTATCCTTATCTCTTGAACTGGAATGATGAAGATGTTGATTCTGCATCTTTGAAATTTGACTTTACGCAGCCAATCAAAGTATCAAAGTTGATATAATGTTTTTCTTTGCATAAGTTTCTCTTAGGATGTTGCCGTTCTTTCTACCGTTTCTCCATATCTTCCCATTACGCAGTTCACTGAGAATGATTTGAAAGAAGGCAAAATAATGATTCGTCATTTGGGACATAAAACGAATTTTTCAATCACGTTCGTTAGATTCGCTAATATAATGGAGATATTTCATTACAGTTATTCTGTTACCGATGGCGAACATAATGTTAAGGCTGAAATGCGTATAGAGGCAAGCGAGCCTTTCGTCCGGCTATCTGAAGCTTTTATTCAATACTGCTGTTTACCTGGCGACGAAGTTCAAATAGGTTTGTTTACAACATGTTCGAAGAGTATAAATACAATTATAGAGCTAACAGCAAGTAACTTATCTGTTAGTACCAATTTTGATGTGAGACCTGACGAAATCCATTTTTTCACACATGGCGTTGGCTTCCTATTACGTAATGTTCAGAACATGGATGGGTGGAAACAAGTCAATAATTTTACTCAACAGGTTTATTACAAATAGTTTATTTGCAATCATTCCCATCCATAGGATGTAATTGATGGAATGGTTGCTTACAAGGTTCACGGTAAAAGCGAAGAAGATATTACTATCAAAGTTGCGAATAAAGAGATAACCGGAAGAGTGAGAAAGCTGAGAAAACCAGGATGTACAATTATTTTTTTTTGAAGATCGACATAACTAGAAGGTCCTTGGGTTCGACCCTGGAGCTTCGTAAAAGTCAACCATTACAACTCTCAGTTGGTGGAGCTGTTGTTATAGATAAAACCAAACTAGAGCAGGTAGTTTTACTTTTGAAAGATTTGATACTGAGATGGTAAAGGTTGATGGAGCAACACAAGCTGATTCTCTTTGGTATATCATAACTAAACAGCCACAAGAAGGCTCTTTGGTTTTAGAAAAAGGTATTTCACACCGTTCGAGATGATTTTTCAGTATGCAATCTTTCTAGAGAATAGTACCGCAGTCCAACTATCAGTTATTCGGTTTTCACAACTAGATATTGATCTTGGAAGATTACAATATGTTCATGCTGCGACGGGATCCGGTAGAGATTCCTTTGAATTTAACATATCTTCTCCTCATGTTACGAAGGGGCCATACACCTTATATATGGATATTTATGATCACTTCGTTAGTTTTATTCCTATTCGTCGCCGGCTGATTCGTCATTGCTTAGGTTAATTTGAAAACTCAAGACCTCAATGTTTTTTCTGGAAGCTCTTCAATCATTACCACCCTGAACGTCAATGTATCGTCTTCCGATAGAGACGACTACTCATTGAAAGTGAGTCAGTGTCAAGAGATTATTGTATACTGCTGACGTTCTAGATCACGAAGCAACCACTGTATGGATGGATCGTGAGAGATTCATGGAACGTCGACAACATATCTTCAATTGGCATGGGCCTTTTGCCTTTTTTTCTTGACTTTTTCTTTGTTCAGATTCCTTCTCAGGAAGTGATTTGAGGGAACGACGGGTTGTATATGTATCAGACAGAAGCCAATTAGCTACAAGGGACGAATTCAAGATTATAGCTTGCATATCTCAGGAAACGTGCACAAATGAGATGACGATAGATATTTCTCTAGCTAAGAGAAATATACAGAGTATGGCAACTTCAACGAGCATCAGACAACTACTAATTATAGGCCCTCAACTACTGAGAAACGAAATTCTTCGCGTGAATGGTGATAAAGCTTTAATTACGAATATGCACTTGGATACAGAAGTAGGCAGAAAAAGTGTTACACCTCACATAAAAATTATTTTATAGGACCCAGATACACAACCAGAGAGCGTGTTCTTCTTAATTTCTAAACCATCCAATGGAATAATTGCTAACGTTAACGAGTTAGATCGTCCCATTTACAATTTCTCGCAAAAACAAGTAGATGATAACTTGGTAGCTTATATAAGATTCACAAGTACTTACTATCTAAACGCTGTTGGTTTTGAAGAACGTGTTTAGATTCATCCAACTCGGGGGGTTTCTCTTTTCTTCTGTCTGATGGTGTGCATCAGATTGGACCAGAATGGTTTTCCATTGAAAGTTGGGCAACAACTTCTCCAGTGCTGGAAACGAATTCTAGACTTATAGCTGCGCCACAAAGTTCAGCTGTAATCGGTGTGGATTTACTCAGAGCAAACCTTCCTAATGTATTGAACCTAGCACTGTTTGCGTAAAATCCAGTACTTCCAGACACATCCTAACGAAGTTCTCTTTTCGATAGTTAAACAGTCCAAATATGGTAGAATTGAGAGAAATGGAAAAGAAGTATCCAAGTTCAGCCAGAACGATGTTCGTTTCCATAAGATGGGCTCTTCATCAAACCCTTTCAGATTAACAAGAGATTAATTCATTATACGAATAAAGAATCATCACAGAAGGATTGGACTCGTAAAGATGCGTTTAGTTTTGTTGTTTCCCGGAATGGATCAGGAAGACCGATAGAACAAGAGTTCCGGTGGGTGTTCTGTTTCGTTAGTTTTGTTCATTTCTTTATACTAGATTCCGGATATCATCCACTTATGCAGCCGTGAATGATGATTTGTCTCGTTTTGTCAACATAAAAGCGGTCACATTATCTAAAGGAGGATCGATTGCATTGAATAACAGTCATTTGAATTTGGATAAACTTGTGGCTGCTCTGGAAAATGAGGTGAACAGAAACTTAATACTCCAACTCATAGAACATTCTTCAGTCTTTGGTCGTTGAAGTTGGAAAAATGCCACGTTACGGTACTTTTGAGTGGCTTGATGGTTCTCGAGGAGTGGTGTCTGCAGATGATTTCAAGAACGGTCTTGAAGCTGTTTATAAGAATAATGTAAGTGTTCATTATACCTTTTTGCATTCTACTGGGTCTACAGGGTGAGGACACGGGGGAAGATTCAGTAATGCTCTACGTTTATCCTGTTAGCGAGTCAACAAAGAGAAGTAGTAGGCTTCGGATTACAGTTCCTATACATATACAGAACCATCGCGATCCTCTTGTGCAAGTATAGCCTATTGTCATTCTATTATCAGTCACGTTGTCACATCCAGGTTTTACATTTCGATAGCGTTATCTCTGTGCTGAGCTCGGGTTCTACGGAACTTTCAAGAGACGCTTATCTTGCCGCTCATCCTCATGTGCCACCCCAGTCAATTGTTTATGAGGTAGATTATTACGATGAGTATTAATAACTGTTTATTCAAGATTATCCAATCGGGAATGAATGGAGCGGAGATCAGAGTTGAAGGAAAGCGTAAAAAATTCTTCAGTCAAGAAGAGGTATGATAAAGAGTTTATCTTATGAGATATTTTTTTGAAGATAAATCAAGGCTTAGTATCCGTTGTGCACACTCCTGTGCTAAGCGGTTTTTCTTCTACTGACATCATTGTTTTGTCGGTCGAAGGTCATTCAAGAGCATTGATAGTCAAAATAAGACCGTTAGATTTGACATTAGAAAACCACACTACAATCGAGTATCCTCAGGGTAAAACATATGTCGTATTGAACAGGTAGGACTTTTAAGTACGCAGTTCTTATTGCATATCACGATTCTTTAGATCACATTTGGGTGCTTACACAAATGGTGATCGTAGTAAAATTACTTACAAAATTACATCTGGTCCTGAGAACGGAACGTTTTACTGGGTAGCTGGTGAGAAGGAAGTGAAAACATTCACTCAAGCTGATATAGATGATGGACGAGTATTGTATGCTCAATTGAACATGCATTCTTATCAGGTACACCAATTATGGAATTCTATAAGCAAGATATGTTTTATAGGATGCGTTTCAGTTTGTAATGGCTAATGCTGATAAAGATATGCTGAAGAACATATCGCACATCAGGGTAAGGTTTTCTGAAAAAGTATCGGTAATAAGTTGATGATTCAGGTGCGATCATTAGTGGAAGTTCAGCCTGTCATAGTTGAATCAAATAGTTTGACCCCCTTGACTTCAAGTCAGCTCAACGCATCCCTATTACAGGTAAGAATAATATTATCTCTGCCCGTCAAAATTTTGTAATAACTACTTCTTCAGGGATCTACTCCACGGTTCTTGCTGGTTAATCCTCCCGTTTTCGGTAAAATAACTCTAGACCCATCGTCAGACCACTCAGCTCTGTTTTTCACTTATCCTGATATTACCAGAGGCAGAGTGTACTATCAAGCTTTTCATACATCAAAAGAAGTTCGACTTTGACCTTTTTGCTGAAAAACGTCTCCATTATAGATTGTTGAGCATCTAGAACTAGAAGTCCGAGCAGATATTGTTCAGCCTGCCAGAATAATTCTCTCTATAACTATAGTACCCTCAATGGACTCTGATATTGAATCTGAAGAAGCAAATGATAGAGAACTGACAAAAACATCGAAGGAAGCTCCTAAAGGCTCAGATGTACCTCGATTAGTTCCTATAGGAGACCAAATTCCTGTATTAGTATTGATAATCATCATGCTCACCACAGTACTACTCGTTATTTGCTTGAATAGGAAAAAGAAACCGAAAGAGGTTGGTGCCGATGATAGTTGATCCACTGGAATTTTTTTCCAGGTTCCACCCCAGTTGACACCACCACGGCTTCCTCCAACACCTAGCGGATCGATTTCTCAAGAGAAGCCTGATCTTTTAGGTGAGCAATATGTAAGCAGTGAAATGAAGCATGCGAAAGAAAAAGATTGTTCGAAAAAATCCTTTACTGAAAGACAAACAAGTGTTCTATCCAAACGCTTAATATGATTGCATACTTTTCGGAAGATTAAAAAAATATTTTCTTTCTCAGACGCTCTGAATGGTTGTATGCTTACTATCTGTTCAGAAGTGTTCCATTCTGCATTAATTATTTTTCACTTCTTTAAACTTCCTTCTAAACAATTTCCATTAGGGTCAACCGTGTTTGCCACCGTAGGAACATCCCGTACTGATAGCACAGCTCGCACTCCCATGAAAAGCTTTGAACGTGGATCAACAAGAACACCTGTTTCACATACTCCCTCAATGAAAAGACGACATCAGCCAACACTTGATTATGCCGGTTTGATTAATGATACACCACCGGTTATGCCGCTTTTTAAACAGATTTCCGCTCAAAAGCCGTCTGATAGCCAGTACTGGGTCTAGTTCCGATAACGGAAAATCCAACTGGTGCTTCATGTATCCCAGTCTTATATTATCAAGTTGAAACACACGGTACTGGTAGATCAATCAGGTTTTTAGTGAAATCCCTTTTGTGTAGTTTAACCTTCGATAGTACTCTTCTAACTTATCAGGCTTCTGTTTTTTCTTGTTCACTTTGTTTTTTCAAAACATCGATCATTCCTTTGTTACGAATAGTATTTTTTTAACAATAAAAGTAATTCCTTAAGTTATCTTATCTTCTGAAAGCTGATCTGGGAAACGCTTAACGTTCTTTTTATATGTTCATGCTATGGTTTTATTGTATTTACAGCAGAAAAAACCAAAAAGGGTTTATCATACATGCGTTTTATATGAACTGTATTGTAAGAGATCGAGAGTGAAGGATCAAGCTGTTAATCGTTGAAGCTTAATGCTGGGATAATCAGGCATAAGATGTGTCGAAGCCTAATACCGCTTTGATCTATGTTTCATTATTCTTATGAGCTGAGTACGGTTGATAGTCAAGCTGTTGTGACCTTGGCATTCCATATATGGCTGTTACATCAATCATTTAATTAACTATATCTAAATAAAATATGGAATTTGATTGTTTTACTGACTATATAAAGCTTGCTGTTTCATCTTTGACCGTCACATAGTCAGTTCGTTTACAGTGTTCTCCACCGTATTTGTTGTCTTGAATGTGTCACATGACCCAAGAAGATGTTTTTTCTTTCCTCAAATGAAACAAGGTTATCACTTACATTTTTTGTATAAGTACAAGGGGGATTGATCAAAGACATGATGATGTACAATGAAATTTCGTATTTTGGTATAAAAAAGGGTGGAAAAACGGACAGATATGAAGAAATCCTTGTGTGATTGAAGGAATGGTGACACATACTGCCTCTGTCGGCATATGAGTTATTCGAATAACAGACGAATTTGTATTTTAAAAGGTAAAAAACCGTTGAGTAGCACTTTCGCAACAAAAATTTAACTGATGGCCGACTATAGGTTCTAAGAAAACACACATCACATTCCCATGCAACTTTTTTTTATGAATACTGTGAACAGTAAGGACGCTGTAATTGGCTTCCTCAGCTTCAGTTCAAATTACAAGAACACACAAAAAGTGACATGTTTTCGAAAACAGTCGTAATGGTTTACCGTATAATTCGTACAGATAACAAATGAAATACAGTATAACATATGGTCAATAAGCTGGTTTCTCTTCAGATGGCGCATGAATACATAATGAATGCCCACTTTTTTCGCAAGTCAGCAGAACCAGACACATCAACTTTTTTTTCGCTTGTCTTAATGGTCAATTTTGGTTGTATGTATATTGGAAAATGTGAGAAGTTTCGAAATTATTTCGTCGAAGCCACAACAGATGCACAAATGCCCAGATGAGCGTGAGTGATTACCTGAAATGGCCTTTTTCCGCAAATGTGACGTGATATAAAAGAAGACAAAGGTGGATTGTTCTGAGATAGATGAGGAACAAAAATGTTATTTTCTGCAGGCTCTTTCCCAGTTGAATACCCCCCCCCCGAAGCGCGCGCGGTTATTCTGATTAGAGCAATTCGCAATTTTAAATCAAACTGCATTAACCTTTTGATAATCAATATATTTTGAGTAATATAATACAACATAAATTGAATTTTTTTATAGAAATCTTGAAAACAACTTGAAAACAAATGGCTGCTATCAATCTTCAATATGTGTTGAAATTGGTTTAAATATTTTAAATATAATCAGTTTTTAAATTAGTATCTATTAGAGAGTTTCAAAAATATCAAATTTTACCTGAACGTTATGAGTGTCCTAATTGCTTGAAACAAATGAAATTGATACTCAAAAAAAAGTTATGGAGGTGCAAGTGCAATAAAGATATATCTCTTTACAAAGATACATGGTTTTTTTTTAAGTTAAGATGATTATAGAAAATCTTATTTAGGCTTTTTCGTTCAAGAATTCCATCTAATAAAATCCTGGCCTTTATCTATTGCTGGAGTCAAGAATTAACATCTATCAGATTTTGTGAGAAGGAGCTCAATATATCGAAAAACACAGCAGTAGACTATAACTTTTTTTTAAGAGAAATTTGTGCTCAAAATATTTTAAATAACCCTATTAAAATAGGAGGCTTAGGTTTACATGTTGAAGTTGATGAAACTCTATTAGTTAAGAGAAAGTATAATGTTGGTAGAGTTAAGAAGGAGCAGTGGATTGTGGGTGGAATATGTAGAGAGAGTCAGGAATGTTTTTTATATGCAGTACCAGATCGTACTGAAACCACTCTTATTAATTGTATCAAAGCATCCATTAAGCCTGGTACAACTATAATAACTGACTGTTGCAGATCGTACTGTAATATAGAAACAATTCCTGATATGAATTATAAGCACATGACTGTAAACCATTCAAAAAACTTTGTTGACCCCATATCTGGAGCATGTACTAATTTAGTTGAAGGTATGTGGAACATATGTAAGATGAAAAACAAAAAGATGTGGGGTTTACATAGGTCAATGGTGGACAGTTACATGTGTGAGTTCATGTTTAGAAGAAGAAATCAAAATTCGTCAATTTTTGATTGTATTATGAAAGAGATTTCTCTCCAGTTTCCATTGAAATAAAAATAAAGTAGAATAATGTTCATGTAATTAATGATGCTCTAATCAGAATAACCGCAAAATACTTATTTGTTTATACTTTCGCGCAAGGTTTTTCTGATAACAGTTACGCACTCTTCTTATCGCTCGCTGTTCGTCTATTTTCTCTAGACGATCATAAGCATTCTGGTGAAGATATTTTGTCTTCAAAGAATACTCAGGAAGCTTGTTTATTACTTATAAACAGTTTTCCTGTTTTTTTCGGAAGATAAGGTTGAGAATGAACTTTCCGTTATTCAATAAATAAATTCAATCATCTGCGTCATAATCAAAAATGATTTTAAAATCTTATTAAGTTTCGCGTGGGAAAGTTGGTGGAAAAGTGTGACGTGTGCATCGTGCAGGATTAAGTTTCAATTTTCGGTTTTTTTACATTGAGAAAGAAATAGTATAACATATTTATTTCGTTAACAAAAAATAAAATAATAATATATGTGATAACGGATATTCATTCAGTAATGTTATGGCTACGAGAAGAGATCGTAGTGTTACGAGGTGTGAGCAATTCAATTTTTGATGAAAGAATATAAAAGAAATATCTTTTATTTTAATTCATTTGTCTTGTTCTCTTGTTATTATCTTCTAGCAGTTTGCTTTCATCACGTAAATACATATGTGATGTAATAATAGAAATAGTTTTGTGTTAATTATCTGAATAACTATCAGTGAATTGAGAAGGGGATGCTAATGAAAGCAGACAGAAGAGGCAAGAAATAGACATTTCAGAAATGGAAAGCTCAGGTTAAGAAAGACATAATAGTCTCTGGATGAGGTTTAACAAGAACATTGATCGAGAAAATCCGATCAATTTCTAAAAATAAGGAGATCTATCAACATGCAATTTAACATTGATCAGTTAAGAAACACATATACATCACCTATACTTCTGCTGGTAGAATAGCTCTGTGAGGTTAGAGAGGTTAAATACTATCAGAAATTAGCTCTATAGCATCATATAAGATGATGAGTCAAACAATATTATGCATTTACTAAATCACCGTTGAGATGATAGGAAGCCAATTCAAACGACCAGCAACATTGTGTAGCTGGACGTCTGCCAACGTCCTTGGCACCAGGTAGCGCCAGCCTATTTATCTATAGAGAATCATCATCGTAGTCATCAGAAAGATGCTCTTCTATGATTTGAGCGGTCTTTCTGCATTCGAGACTTGAAGACACTCAGATGACATGTCGTTGGCATAACAGGACATAAGATGGCAAAACAGAATAGCTTGCGTCAGAATAGTTCGGTGAGGAACAAAGAGTGCTCTAATGGCATTTGAACAGTTGCTTTGCGGTTACGGTAGAGTAATCAAAAGATTATATATAGGAGTCAGGTTATACTCCAACTGAGTTGGATAAAGACGTAATATAGAGTAGTGGGTTTTAGCTATCAGTAGTGCTTGACTCAGCTGACTTTTCCAAGCCTCTTATAAACGGAATGAGTCGAAGAAGCTGCGGACTCCACGTTCCATACGATTAGTTTTCAAATAGTTCTTGTGATGATGCTGACGATGATGATGGTGATGGTGATGCTTAGGTAAAGCGCGATCAATCACAACTCCGGAACTATCATCTTCATAAAGCCGGTAATCATAGTCACGGTCTGAAACTGTAAAAGCAGAATGAAATGTTTTATTTTGAAGATTGTTTAATATTTATGAAAGCATGTCACGTGCGTGGGCTCAAGCGAATTATAACTTCTAAACCCTTATCTGTGCGTAGGCAAGAAGATTAAAATTTGAAATCAAAGCCTATTTATAGAAGTCCTATGTCTTTATCATCCGTTTCTCCCCCTCTTTTTCTTTCTTCTTTCTCTGAATGTGCACTTTATTTTTGAAGGCATATCATTTTGAATGATGACGTTAGCCTTATATGGCATCAAGCAATAATAAGCCTTCTATTTTCGGGGAAAAAGTCGCAACCTTGGCTTTTTGCCAATACAGTTTGCCGGTGGTCGACGATGCCGTCATTTCAGAATGATTCATATGATAATAAAAATTTCAAACAAAAGTTTAATAAAATTATTTAGGAATTTAAACTTTCAATCATTCCATTTAATGAAATTCAAATCTCATTACTGGCTTCTACATCACGTTTTCTCCTCTGACAATCCCTTCGTCTCTCTGTCTCTCTCTCCCTCTCTCACTCGGTCTCTCTCTTTGTCTCTCTCTCTTTATTATTATCCCCATCTCTGTTTCATTTATTTTCTCTCTCCATTTTCATTGGTATAGTTCATTTATTTAAATAGCTTATTACTTACAAACATTCTCCTTATTAAAGTGCGGTCTAGCAAGAGTAAGTCCAATGACTACGAGGAGAACAAGCAGCAATCTCATTTTCAGCTCAAAGTTTTTAAGCAACAGTACACACGAAGTTCAAGCAACCTGAAAATAAAAAGAAATTGAACGAACATGTGTTTCGAATGAGAAAAAGAGAAAAGATAGCAAGAGAGATTATATTTTTCAAGTTACTTATCGAAATGTAGTAGTGAGTACTATCTGAGAGAAGCCGAAATGGCAACTAGCCAAGTAAGGGAATGAGGGCGAGAGAAACATCTTGGCAGGTCCATTGAATGGCTAATTCTATTGACAGTATGACGACCGGTTGTCGAGTTCGAAGATGGAAAGGGAAACTCGAAGATCGACAGTTCGTCTTGGAGGACGGCAATCTCCGGGAACCCAAGAAAGAATTTACAAAACAACATGAATGGTCTTAGAGGATTAGAGAAACAGAGAAAAGAGGCGCTGTTCTGTTAGATGCCCCCCCTAGGCTCCGCCCATTTCTTGGTGCGCCGGCTGCAAACTGGGGGCTCCGCCCCCAGACCCCCGGTTTTTGGAATGTATGCGTGAATTGACATTGCATTATACTTTGAATCAGAAGAGAAGAGACATGGAAACTATATTTAGACCTTTGAAAAAGCTTCTTTCCCCTCATTTCTTTGTGCGTCGAACGAATTCGGGGGGCTCTGCCCCCAAACCCCCGGTTTTTGGAATGTATGCGCGAATTGACATTTTTTTACTTTGTAATTAGAAGAAACGATTAGCATAAACAATTTAAACAATAAAACTATATTTTGGTCTTCAAAAAGCTCTTTATACCTCCTTTTTCTGAACACAAAACCTCCTTTTTCTGAACACAAATTCAGATAAAGATATACTTTAACAGCCCCAAAAACTTTCAGTAAGAATGATGGAACATTCACGGAGAAATATTTAAACTTCTTTATATTCCTTACTTGCAAAAATAAAAAGTTCTACTTTCAAGAAATACCACCAAAATGAACGCGCGCACAAAGAAATGGGCGGAGCCTAGGGGGGGCATTTAACAGAACAGAACCAGAAAAGAATGGGCGGTAGAATGAAGAAAGCGAATCGGACAGTGAGAAGAGAAAAGAGGGAATGTTTTTCAAAGAAGTGAATGTTACCAAAAAATGAGAAATACAATGGACGAGGAAGTTGGTGAGAAGGTTTCAGATTCAGAGGCGCGAAGTGCCAGATGGAAGTTTGCTTGAAGGGAACCGGAAATTCTGATCTAAAGGTTCAAAACCTTGAAAACTTTTGTTTTAATTAACAGAGTTTAATTGACATTATGGAATGTGTTGCAGAAAAGATGGATAGATAGCCAAGAAGATAAACAACATTCCCGCCCTCCCACACTCATTCTACGCTAACAAATTAAATGTTAAAATTAAAAACGTTAAAGAAATTAAGTTTCCAGCTTGCAATGATGATGGAACAGAAAATCTGGGACGATGATTTCGCACATTCTGGACGATGGAGAGCTAATGAAACAATGAATCCTCGACAAGCACATCAGGCAAGGGCTCGATAGGCGGAGTCAGGGTTGCCCCACCCACTTTGCTGGGATTTCGGAGACACTGATTTCTTATTCTTCCTTAGCTCCTCCTACTATATAATCTTGATCATCACAATCAAAACTATTATTTTTCAAACAAAAAATATAATTGAACAGGAACAGCAGAGAACACATCGCAGAAGCTTAAACTAAAAGTAGAATTCAATAAAAACTGCTTACTGATGAAGGAAGAGAAATTTTTGTAAAACACCTTCGTGTTATTTATAGAATCTAAAAAAAAATGGATATGTGGTAAAAGCAACCGCTCTTCATCTGCTTTGAAGAAATAATGAGACGAAGTATAAGTGAGATGCGACGCGTATTTAAGCGAAAAAAGTTGTTTTTCAGATAGATAACCTATATAACTCACATGATGTAACATCTGAGTTATGATTTTGAATGTTCTGCATCACGTTTCTCTCAGAATTCAATGTTATTCTGTCGAATTGATACAGTCGCACATGATGATATGATATTAACAAACCAAGGCTATCCATGTTGTTGATTAACATGAGCAGGAGGATCGTCGGATTGAGAGAAAAGTTTGTTGGTGAAGCCTCGTCATGTGGCGTCCCAAAAAAAGAGGAGAAGATTGAGAAACAAAAAAAAATCATCAGCCTTCCAGCTTCAACCAACACGAAAACATAAAAAGAAACGAAAGATTGAAAGATGATTCGATGATAAAAAACGGTGTTTTTCTCATCTGGTTCCAAGAAACGAACAGAATAATGGTTTCGAAATGATGAGAGACACAGAAGTAGATTCAGCTCTCATCATCTCCATCTTCATCTCCATTACCGTCGTCACTTCTCTGTTTCCTTGAGCACACAATATGATCACTGAATGTACTCTTTCGAAATATTGCGTAGAGTAAGTTGACTCAAAAAGAAAGTGATTGTTCATCTTCTAACTCAAAGGGAGATATTGCACAACATGTGGTTGACCATGAAATTCCGATGATGACAATTTCCATTTCTGTTTGATCAGAGGACACACGACGGCTAAATTGAGTAAGATAAACATTTAGCTAGAAATATATTTCTCACGAAAAAATATCTCTTAGTCTCTTATGTATAAGAGAAGAACGTGTAAGTTTCCAACATGTTTTCTTTGATGTTTGTATATGTGTATATGTTGTTTTCACATAGCTTCAAGATGACTTCTTCAGAAATTTTTTTTTCAATTGATGATTGAGACAGCTTGATGTGAGTGCAACAGTTGATATTAACTAGCGAACAAGTTTTGTCGGTACTCCATTGGTTAGCTAATGATGACGAACGACACCAAGATTTTGATCATCACGATAACAACGTCTTCTTTCTATTTTCTTCAACTTCATAAAAGAGATAGGAAGAGAGGAAGGGACATTTCCTTTAAGCATCCAAGCATCTGTGCTAACGTGAAGGAGGAAGAACGGAAAGGATGAGAAAGGGCAAAACTGTATATAAAAAAGAAGATTTAAGATGTTTCACATTCTTCTTCTCATTCGTCAATATGAAACTCATGAAAAAATCATTTATCAGTTTTGGTTTGTTTTCAATTCGTTTTGATTAATGCTTGCTAGTGCATGGTTCCTTCTCATAATCTTCCCGGGGATTCAATAAAAACATAAAAAGTTTAGTAATGTTGAAATGTTCTTCTTAATTCTCAAGACTTTTAAGCACTGAAAAGAAAAAGAGATTAGGCATATGACAACAAAATTGGGATTAAAGTCTGCTTTGAAGCTTTCAAGTAACTCAATAAGTAGTGAGGGTGTATATGTAGAGAAAGTGGACAGAAAACGCTTATAATGACCAACTACTATTAGTATTCTCTCGAAAGTGGAGTTTACAACCTCTTTATAGTGTTAATTGAACTATATCAATGATGGAATAATTTTTGCAAACTTATATTCTGGCGTTTGATCCATTTTAATCGAACGTTGCTTAGCAATTTTCTCTTTCAAACAAGAAGAGGAAGAGAGAATAGGTACCTTTCTCTTAACCCCGTAATCCCACTTGTTTCAAATGCATTGACCGAATTGGAACTGAAGAACTTGAAGAAATAAGATGATAATGCTGAAGAATTAAGTCATTTCCCTTTCGTGACCGATACATGTCGTTGTGTCTTTCACTTTCCATCGTGCCTTGCACTTTCTTATTTCGCTATGGAATTGGTTCAAAATTTTTGAAAACAAAGATATTTCTCAGCAACCTTTCGAACCAGATTATATTTACAGAAAAATGGAGAAAAAAATTCAGTACAACCTCTTAGCCAGGAGTTCTCTAACACAAGTAGTTTTGTATTTCGATCTCTTTATCACACTTAGTAAGTCGCATGATCAGCTGAAACTGAGTTCAGATCAAACGCACACCTTTCATTCTCTATTTATATATACATAGATATAAATGAGTTTCTGAGAAGATCTTGCTATCCGGATTAAACTCATCCGTCCTCGGTACCAGGCTCAGGAGGCCAGTACGTCCTCAATGCGCACGCTGTAGTAGATGTATGACGAACGATAAGAACGTTAACGTTTGTAAAATGATATATTTACAACATAGACGTTTTTTTTTTTTCAGCCATCTTTTTTTTCTGTTTTTTCAGTTTTTTCTGTTTTTTTTTTTGAAAATATCTATTATCAATATTAAAATTAATCAGCCTAATCAACTTCCTCTGTAGTGAACGAGGCAAGAGAATAAATAAATATTTATCAGACACTTTTTATATTCAATCTGTAGTAAGAAACTTTTCAATGCGGGTGGGCGATCGTACTGGGGAGATGAAAAAACAGGTCACACTCATCCGTCAGCGATGTTTCCCTCTGATTTGAACGCCTCACTATGGGATTTTGCAGGCAAAAAACGAAATAAATAAATGATGATCATAGGCTCACGTTCTCGAGCTCAAATTCAAAATGGTACACGTCACTGTTCAGTTAACTTCACACGAAATCTAGGATTGCTTGCATTCAGCGAAGGATATTCTTGGATGCATGTGAGCTCAATAAAAAGGTTTTTGGTTTTTTTTAGAAAAAAATAGTTTTATTTGGATCTGATTGTCTGCTTAATGCTTCTTTCGAGTTGAAAGAATTCAGCTGCGTAATGGTTGGTTTAATGATAGGGATCTCAGGAAAACAGCTTGAGCAATCTTTGGATATTAAGTTTTTTGGAAATGAAAAATATTGAAAAAAAAATTTTTTTTTCTCGGATGAAGGGGTGTCTAGGTGTGTTCTCTTTCTAGTTTTCCTCAGTACGAAAATTTAAATTAAACCGGCACGATCTATCTTCTATTTCTGTTCAGAAATCTAGGTAATGCTGCACTTTCCGTTTGTGTTCACATATATTTCTTTGCTGCAGAAGAAAGAATTTTTAGAATAGATATAATCATTCAGCAAAGAATTGATGACCGGATTTTTTTGAGCTTTATAGAGATGTTTGTTTCTGTCTGGCATTCGTTCGTATCAATTACTTTCGTACCGAGAGACAAGATCTTGTTATTGTCACGGCTTGATCACATGGTTTCTAAAGTTGACTGAAGCTTCTGGCAATATTCTTTTCGTCAAACTGATAGAATCTATGATATCCTGATATCTATAAGCATCGTTTTTCATCCATTGCAGTGAGATGATTCAAGATGGGAGTAGTATAGGAATGCAAGAAGCTTATTTCTTTAAACACATTCAACAGGTGAACTGGTCTCCAATTCATCGGTCATGAAAAAAGAAGAACAAGGGAAAGAACTAACGGGTTCTTCACCTCTTAGTTTCGTCATATGCATAGTCTTGGCTATGGTTGTCTGAAAATCCGCTCCCGCGTTCACATATTCTTTTATCAATTTGCTAACAGCTTTTCCTCGACTTTTTCCAGTTCTTTTGATGTCCAATAGACAGTTTTCTAACAAGGCGCAGGCTTTAGAAGAAAAGAAGTCTTCTCGCCACAGTTATCGCCATCGAGATCCCTTATCAACGTAGGATAGAGCTCGAAAAAGGGGCTAGGGGCACAGTTGTTTGTTAAAGTTGTTGGTTGTGGCAAAGTTATGAGAAAATTGCCTGCTGATACGCATAAATACAAGCATAAGCCCATCTTCACTCAATCTAGGCCAGTATGAACTAAGCGTTCATTTATAAATGAAGACCCAAATACTTTCTAGAATAGCCACGCGACCTTTTACACGAAACAACATAGGTTTCAAACAGATAACATCAAACGGCAGATGGCACAGTAACCTGATTGTCTGAATGTTCGCTGGAAACTGTTCCTATTAGGCTGCGTTCAAACTCATTTCCATTTCTTTTGAGAACAAAAGTCCTTTCAATGTATCCATCGGTAAGATAGGGAGTGAAAAAAAGGTTTATTACTGAATAATAATATCTATAAAGTTAAAACCACAGTGCCTTATGCATTACAAACCGAAAACTTAATTAGATACACTACGAAGACGAAGCTTCTTTCCTTTGAAAATGTACACACACACACACACACACACACTTATTTGTTCGCGAAGAAAACGAACTTATTACTAATGAAAACCAAGAAGACCTTCTATATCTTACATTGAAAAGCTGGACACTTCAGAAGCAAACTAGCCACAGAATCACATACATTTGAATAAATTAATTTTATAATAAATTAAGTTACTATTGTAAATGCTGTCTTTAGGAAGGTAATTATCCTAACCCATCATTACTTCATTCTAGTCCGAGAACAACAGCTTGGAGCTCATCGAACAATGTTTCTGCTCTACAGCCTTGTTCACACTGCTTAGAGAAATCAATCAAATCCAATAAAGTTTTTATTCCGACTCCATATCTGCAAATGCCAAATAATCGAAATATGTTCGCACACTTCCGAACCTGCTATGAGAAAACAGCTCTGCAAGGCGTGCTTCGAACTGAGATAATTCACTTGGGACATAAGCCTCAGACTGAGCCACAACAGTCATAATCTGTTCTGGTTTGGATAAAACAGGAATATCGATCAATCGACCTAAAGAGAAGTAAAAAACGTCCTTAACAATATAGGTACCGAAAGCACTGAGAAGTTCTAATTCACGCAGGAATGATCTGTTTGACGATGTTGCTAATACCAGCAGACGGTGGTCCTAGAAAAAATGACTTTTGAGAGCTTTCTATCTTTCGAACCTTAGGTGGGGGCATCTTTAGGAAAACTAGCAGTGCCTGAAGAACCAAGTTAGAATAACGCGGTCCAACCGGAGAGTAATCTTTAAAACAATAGTTACAAACATAAGAGTATAAATGAATTAATACCTATCAGACGCTCCAAGTCATCAATAATGAGAACACTCAGTTTGGATCGAAGAGCGTCATCGAAAGCTTTTCTCAAAGTCATACATTTGGCAGACTCAGAAAAACCTCCCATGTCTACAGGGGATACAACTTTCACGAATGGGAATTCAGATCGCTTAGCGATAGTAGCAGCCAGACAACTCTTACCAGTCCCCGGTAACCCTGATAGTTGTTATATCAACAATAAACATTACAAACAGTACTCACCAGCGAAAACGGCTGTCACAAATCTTCCATTTTCTCTATTTTTTGCGACTTCAGCTAATAACTCTCCTTTCTCCAGGATGGAACTAACTTCTGGTCCCCAAACCACGAGACCACCACGGAGGAAGTTGTCAAGTTGTTCTTCACTGCGACCGAAGGCCTAATCCATTTTAGAAATCCATCATTCATTGAAAAAAGACTTACAGGCTTAACATCATGTTCCAGAGCGTGATCAAAATCTTCTACCGTGACCATTAGCTTTTCGATAGCATTTGGATCTAGTTGAACCTAAGAAAACATAAATCAATGACAGAAAAACACAAGTATAAAACTTTTCCTCCAGCTCTAACTAATCTGTTCATAGCACTCGATTGAGCTGCTCTTACAAGACCTTCAATTTCTGCTCCAGAAAAGTTTTTGGTTCTTCGTGATAGATCTTGTAAATCTACATTTGAATCAAGCTTATTATACTCTCTGAAGTATGCATATATATCTCTTTAACACGCGAGAGAAACTACCTCATTCGAGCTGTGTGGATTTTGAAAATTTGTACTCGACCGTGTTCATCTGGAAGGCTGACTTCCATTTGGACTTCTAATCTACCAGGACGAAGTAAAGCTTCGTCGATCATGTCTTTACGATTCGTCATACCTGTGATTCAAACTTCATAAACCTATGAGTTAATTCATTCCTTACCAATAACAAGAATATTATTGAGTTGGTCAACTCCATCCATCTTTGAGAGCAACTGGTTAACAACAGTATCGTGAACTGAAGAAGACCCGGCCATGGAGCCTCTTTGCTTGCAAATTGCGTCGATTTCATCAAAAATGATAATATGTAAACCAGAATTGCTTCCACATCTGTATTCAAAAGTAGAGAAGGATATTCAGGACTTTCTGACCTCTTCCATTCCTCCTCAGCATCAGCGAACAACTTTCTGATATTTGACTCAGACTCTCCCACGTACTAAATTTCCATTCGAATCCAAAGACTTTCATTTTCGTCATACCTTATCCAAGATCTGAGGACCGTTGACAATTTTTGGCTCACGTGCATTCAGCATTTTTCCAATTTGACGGGCCATAAGAGTCTTACCAGTTCCAGGAGGACCATAGAGAAGAATACCTCTGGTATGTTTCATACCTGAAAGAATTGTATAATCTATTCAGATCTACAATCAACCCAACCAAGTTGTTCTATGAACTCAGGAGGGAAGACACGAGATGCGAAAACACGACGGAACACATCAGCAAATTCCTTATCCAATCCTCCAATACCCATTTTTTCATAATCCCAATCAGGATTAATGAGAGATCGATAAGCAGCTTTCCTAAAAATAGAGTAAGAAACTGATGATAAATTGCAACAAACCCTTTGCTCTTGCCGATCAAATTGATTTGAGTACCTTCCTCTCTATCAAAAACTATTGCCGAATTAGCCAATAGTTGTCCGCAATCCAACTAAAAACGGATATTGAATAGATTCCATAAATCACATTTAATTTCATAATTCAAATTTCATAATCTCATTACTGACCGGGAAAGCCTTTGACTCCCCACCTCTGGCAGCAGCGGCCAGATCTATTCCTGTAACAGGAGAATTGTTTATCGAAAGGTATAGCCAATAGGTACCTTCAATGTTCTTAACATTGATGCTCAGAGTGATAATTTTATCCTTTTGCTTCACAGGGAAGCTGAATACTCGTTTCTCGCCTTTAGTGAACGCTTTTCCTGAGAACTGCATCAGAAACTCTCGAGCCATAGCATCACTGTCTAATGGCTCAGGGGTAGCCCTAATTGAATATATTTATGATCGATTTACTTTTCCAAAGAAATTACTCTTTTTTTTTCTGGAAGTCTACAGAGACTGTCAATGCCCCAATGTGCTGGTTCAGCTAAAGATAATTCTTAGTATTATCACAAAAGAGATGAACCTGAAACTCGAAGGCTCTCACGCGAACTTCCTGGCATAATGAAAGCATAGCCCATTGTCTCTGAGTACTTGCAAAAGCAATTTCTCCCGGGTTAACTTGGGGGTGGTTAGCGAATGAGAAAATGTAGCGATGAGCAGTTCCCGGAATAACTTCAATGTGTCTGAAGAAAGAAAGCACATAGCGGATTATGAGAAAATAATATTTTGATGTAAACTGAAATCTATGTCTTCGTTGACAACCGTCTCGTTCAAGCGAAACAAGAATAATGGAACGCGCTAGAGCTCATTTACATAACATAAGCTGGACGAGGCACATTGTTATGGATGATTTTCTGATTCGCATCCTTATAGAAATGTTATATGCTTTTCAACAAGCAAAAAAAGGAGTTAATCATCTGGAGAATTGTACTCCTTAGAAATGAGGATTGTCGTTCTGGGAAAACGTGCAGTTTAGAAAATCTGATATGCTCGTCTTCCAAAATTGAGTTTATTGCCTTGGTTCCGGCAGAACTAGCAATGCTATCTTCCCGCTACATACAACACAAATCGATAGCTCGGCGGTTAACGCGCAAAACAAAGCAAGAATTTCCAAAAACGTAGAGCTTTGCTCACATAAAATGAGGAAGATGTTGGAAGAATACCAAACGAACATTTGCATTTGATTAGGTCATTGAAATTTATCGATGAGAGGCTTACTTGTGATCTTTTGCGTTAAAATCATTGATATTAAGAATGGCACAATTAGTGACAGCCAACTCATCCGTGGGGCATTTCACCACTCGATAGGATTTCTGCTTAGAGAATATTAGTAAATGAGGAGAAAAAATGCGATACCTGGCTCATTTTCGGAAGAAAACCTCTCCAAGTTTATCGTAATTCTGGAAAGAAAAAAAGAAAAAAAATGAGAAGTTCGAGTTCATTATTAGATTTGAAAAAAGGTGAATGTAAGAAGTTGCCATTAACAGGAAAAACTAGATTTGCAAAGAAAAACGATTGTAGGACATTTCTATATATGCTGCCAGAGAGGGAGGTTAAAACGGAATGGCCCAAACATCAAGATCGATAGCCCACAGCATGCGCATGAAGGGAGGACTTCATCACAGAACTTTTCCGTGAAAAAAGAGAAAGAGACGCAAAACATTTGATGGAAACAAGGAAATGAAAATTATGCCAATGAATGACAGGCACTTAAGGGGAAAAAGCTCAATATTTCACAGCTTTAGCAAGCAAACCGCATCATGCATACATTACTTTTTTTGTCGATTAGTATTAAATAAACCATTAAACATAACAAATCTGATGAAACGAGGAAAGATATTCATGAATGTCTCATTGCCTATGTGGACTGTGAAAAAAATGGTCCTAACACGATTCATACAACAATTAGCGGACACGACAGAATTTAAATTTTCTAATACTTTGAAATAGTTTTATATGTTCTATTATTTACGATATTGCATATTTCTCGTTTTATTTGTGTATAATTATAAATAAATAATCTGAAAGTAAAGAATTCAGATGGCTGATGTCCTTGTGAATGTTCTAGACAAAACACTATCACAAAGTAAGATTTCGATTTTCGAAAAAATTACGTAACGTTCGCATTGCAGACCCCGATGATCAAAAAAGGGCATTGGAATTTTTAAATAATGCTTCGGCCCAAGATTTTGTAAGGTTTATTGTGTTTCTTATATAGTTGAAATGATTCCAGCCCACCTTTGTCAAAGAACTGAGTGTTATTCTTAAAGCGCCGCAAGTAAATAATTTTATCCGTAAAGCTGCAGGTTTACAATTGAAAAATGTTTTATCAGCTAAAGAGGAAGAGACAAAGCATCTCTACTTACAAAGGTAATATATTCCGAACCATGAAATGAGGCATACATTAATATTAGATGGCTTGGCTTACCTGCTGATGTGCGACAAATTATCAAAACCAATGTAATGGATACTTTGGGAACAGAAACATCTAGACCTTCTACAGCAGCTCAATGTGCGGCAGCCATCGCTTGCGCAGAGATTCCTTCTAATGTACTATTCTTTGGGAATTTAGAGCAGCATTTCAAACTTTGAATTTAGTTATGGCCTGAAGTTATAAATCGGCTCATGGGTAATGTCACAGATGTTCAAAGTAGTGAGAGTTTGAAAGAATCATCTTTGGAAACATTAGGTTATATCTGCCAAGATATCGATCCTCAGGTAACGGTAGTACAAGATAAGCTGGGGGTAAATCTTTTTTCCAGGTTCTCGAATCTCAAGCAAATTCCATTCTTACTGCTATTGTAAACGGAATGAAGAAAGAAGAGCCTTCGAATCATGTTCGTTTAGCTGCTACTACAGCCTTATTAAATGCATTAGAGTTTACACATAGTAATTTCCAAAACGAGGTATGTCCTCATTTTCAAATCCATCACATCTCCATGTTTCAGTCCGAACGACACATCATTATGCAAGTAATTTGTGAAACTACTCAAGTAGAAGATATTCAAGTTAAAGTAGCTGCTTTACAATGTTTAGTACGCATTATGACACTCTACTATCAGTTAATGGAAACTTACATGAGAGCACTTTACCCAGTAAATCAAGATTTTCTAATATACAAGTTGAAATTGTATTCATCAGATCACTGTTCAAGCTATGAAGAGTGAGGAAGATAATGTTGCTCTTCAAGGAATTGAATTCTGGTCCAATGTTTGCGAAGAAGAAGTAAATTTGGCTATTGAGGCTGAAGAAGTAAGTTTTGAAAAACAATTTTTTTATACTGTTTTGGTATCAATTAAGGCTGAGGAAAATAACAAAGCCCCAGAAAGAGTCTCACGTCATTATGCCAAAGGTGCTACACCTCATTTGTGCCCTCTCTTGTTGGAAACTCTCGCCAAACAAGGTTTGTGATTGTAATATATAGCTTTGCACCGTGTTATTTTCATAGAAGAAGGAGATGATGACGATGATTGGACCCCATGCAAAGCTGCTGGTGTCTGCATTATGTTGTTGGCTCAGTGTGTTGGTGATCATATTCTTGAATCGGTCGTACCTTTCTTCCCTAACTTCACCAATCCAAATTGGAGATACAAGGACGCCGCAATCATGGCGTTCGGTTCCATTCTTGATGGTCCTGACCCGGCCAAGCTGCAACCACTCGTTGAACAAGCTCTACCTCTTCTGATAGATGCTATGAACGACACAACAGTAACCGTGAGAGATTCGACCGCCTGGACCATTGGTAGAATACTTGATGTATGTCCTGAGATTGCCAGTAATGAAAATCTTATTCGGGTTTGTGTATAAAGTTCAAGTTTTAGCTGAATGACTCATTTTTTCAGGCTTTGCTTCCAGTTTTCAGTTCTGGATTGGGTCAGGAACCTAGAGTAGCTGCCAATGTCTGTTGGGTATCGTATCTTAATTTTTTCCCCCTTGATTTGCTTTTACTTAGGCTCTAGTTTCATTAGTCAAAGCAGTATATCATTGTGCCGTCAATAATGGAACTGATAGTTCTGGCCAACCGGACACTTATGCTCTTTCTTTCTGCTTCCAAGCTATGGTTGATGAGTTGATTAAAACAACTGACAGGTTAGCAGTTCAAATGAATTAAAATGCCTATGTGACATTTATTCAGACCGGACAGTAATCAATCCAATCTCCGTTTGGCTGCATTCGAAACACTTATGGAGCTGATCAAGAACTCGCCAAAGGATTGCTATCCTGCAGTTCAACACACAACAATCATTATGTTGAAGAAGCTTGAACAACTTTTAGGTATGGAACAAGCAGCTACAAACATCAGTGATAAAGTTCGTTCAGTTTCTCTACTCCGAAACATTTTAATTATTTCTAGTCGGCTGTAGTTGATTTGCAATCCCTTCTGTGTGCTACACTACAATCTGTTCTCCGAAAAATGAGCTCTGAAGATGCCACTATGATTTCTGATCATATTATGAATGGTTTGATCACAATCATGAGTCGTGCAAACGGCAAAAGTGGTAGCGTTATGGAAGAAGCATTGCTCGCTGTTGCCGCATTAGCTGAATGTAAATTTTTCCTGGTGCATTCCTACTCCAATTTTTCTCTTACAGCGTTAGGATCAAACTTCTCTAAGTATGTACAAGCTCTTAGTCCTTTCATCGTTCAATCTCTGGGCACATATGAAGAGCCTCAGGTTCAGAATCTTTCCCAAATTGTTGTTAGAAGAAGAGTTTAGGTTTGTATTGCTGCTGCTGGATTAGTGGTAGATGTTTGTCGAGCTCTTGCACAGAATATTGAGGCCATAGCTCCTTTCTTGGATACCATTATGGAACGTCTGGTTATATCTCTTACGGTTGTTGTGTTTTCCATTATTATTGCTTACTTTTGTATTTGTAGGAGAGAACATTCAGCCAAGACGCTAAAGTACAGATCTTAGGAAACTTTGGTGACATTGCTCTTGCTATTGGCACTTACTTTGAAAGATACATTGAACACGTCTCCAAGCTGTTAAGAGAAGCCGCAAGTGCCGTTGTTATTGATCCTGTAAGTTACAATATGGTTTGCTTGTTGAGTGAGAAAAGAAGTTCTATAATTGGAGTGTAAGAACCCCTGTTGTTTTTAAAGTATTTATAATACTTATTTTGCTCTCCTGCTGTTCATTTCATGAGGGAGCGTCTTGTTGTTTACGCGAAAAAAATAACATGACGCAATAGAAGGTCACGAACTTGATTTAGATAGTCCATATGAGGGCAATGATGTGTATTGAAATTTATAATTATCGAAAGTTCATTCCAGAATGATGAAGCTCAAGTGGATTATGTTGACTCCTTGAGAGATAACGTAGTAAGCTCCTATGTTGGAATTCTCCAATCCATGGTGCCAGATGGTGCTGACAAAGATGATAGAAAGGTGAAAATGACTGAAATGAATGGAATTTATTGTAATGATTTAAGAAAGAACAAGCTCAACAAAATGTAAGCCGCTATCTCAAGGATATCACCGATCTTATTACAAAGTAATTGCTTCGAGGTTTCAAGATATGCATACTTTCTTTTCAGTATCTGTGACCAAAAGCCAGAACCTTCAGAGTCCTTATTAGGAACAGTCACAGGTTTGATTGGAGATCTCATCAGCTTGTATGGAGGCCACATTCTGTCTCTGCTCGGCAATGAAAAGGTTTCGTTTTCATTCTTTATACTAACTTCATCGACCTTTTGTAGATCGCCGGACTATTACAAAGAACTAGAAAATGTAAATCATCGAAGAACAGATCCCTTGCCAACTGGGCTTTGAGGGAGTTACGAAAAGCCAGCAATCATGGATCTAACTAATTTTTTTTGTTTGTTTTGTTTTTTTACTAAAGTACTAGCCTTGCTCATTTTGACCCGTGTGAAAGTGTGATTCTCAGTATCTAACCGATACAACTCTGTGTAATTCAGTCATTCGTATTTAAAGTGTCACGGGTTTGTTTTTTTTTGGTCTTGATATTTAAAAATAACTATTTTACACCTTTGCGCTTAAATACGAGTTATTTGACTTCTATGCGTCTCATATTATAGACTTATTAGGAACGTGAGAAAGAGTTGACATATTTTATAGCCTGGATTACATTGTCATTAGATTTTATTTCCTCAGGCTACTCTGATGTTAAGATTGGCTTTATTTACGAGTGTGAGTGGTCTCAATTGGATCCCAATGATTATCATACCCTTTAGTAGGGAATCCATCCGGTGTGTGAGGGTTCTGATCGGAGTAGTGATCTTTGTCTTCCATGACTGAAATGCTACTATAGTGAGTACTTGCCCCTTCCCCTTTTTGTTTTAGTACAGCGGTAACAATTTTTTTTTCTGACTTTGTCAAGCTGTTGTGTTGAACAAGTTCTATAAAACATTAAAAATGAGATTCTTTCTTTATTAAGTTAATATGGAACACCGAAATGAAAGAGATTGAAATCATAAAAACGGTTAATAACCCGATATGAGCACATATAATCTATTGATATTATACTGACAAAGTAGCTAATTGATATAATAACTGTAATAGACTAAATAATTGGTTTTTATCTGATGAATTGTTAGAAGATCTGTATACTCGTAAACATTCTACCAACTTCTCCCAAACTGGGTTGCTGGCCCCGTCTAAACATGGAACACCCGGATTGGCGCTCGCTTCAGGTGTTTGTATTGGATTAGCACAATGAATAGCCGATAACAAGGCCAATTCCTCTTCAGTGATATTCTTCAAACCTTGCTGGAGCCGTCCTATCAACTTCATATTTATATTTACATCGTCTGTTGGAAATTCTGACTTCGCAAAACGAAGATGCTAAACAAAATGTTAGAACTGTTTGATTTTTCCAAAACGTACCATTAATCCAAGGAAAGAGTTCTGAACGATTTGAGGGAACTGCTCCCTAACACATTGAAAAGCAGAAACATTCTTGACAAAGTCCAAGCATCTCATTTGAGCATCCTAATAGGAATCATTGACTTTATGCTTTTTGTGATTATATAGTACCTTATCACTCAGAATCTTGTAATTGTCAGGGAAAGCCATTCTATATGCTCTTATTACATCGTTAGACAGCACTAGGAGATCTCTCGTAGAGTCGAACTCTTTTTCCCGTTCGTCGTCACTGGTTTTTCTTTTCCTCACACGATCATTTCTGACCGACTCCTGCAGAATAATTCAAGTTATGACATAAATTTAAATGGAAAACACCTTAGTCATTCCTTTTGATAGGCATTTTTGGAAACGGCAAGCTTGACAGCGATTGCGGGATATTCGATCAACTTTGCAAGATCCATCCCTGTGGCATTGGTAGTTCATACTCTTCTGAACGGATCGTCGGAAGAAGCCCTATAAAAGAAAAAGTAGCCATCTGGATTATCGACACGACCTATTGGCGACCTAAGAGCTGGGACATTTTCCCAATAGCAAACTTTTGGGGTCAGGGCATACAACTAACCCATGAGACCAGTACGTAACAAAGAACAATAGCAACCGAACAAAAATTATGAAAGTATAGAAGATTTACCTTGCAACCCTCGCAACTCATCACACCATAATGAAAACCGCTTGCGTTATCTCCACAAACTTCACACACTTCTCTTCCAGGTAGAATTATATCTTCAGTTGCCATCTAAAGAAAGTCCATCAGGAAAATTCATAAAATAAAATCTACCTTAGCCCTTAGTTGCTCAAGCTGCATTTGCATATACTGTTGATTATATGGGAGGCTCATATTCATCATCGGTGTGTGAGGCATAAGCATGAACGAAGGGGGGCCTGGATGTTGCATCTGCCGATGATTAAGAGCAGAATTTGGAGTAGATGGGGTGTTTGGTGTCGGTAAAGCTTGCTGAGCAGCTTGTGGAGTTTGAGGAAAATTGGGAGCAACAGGAGTATTAACTAAAGCTTGTGCCTGATGGTTTTCTGAAGGACGCAGTAGAGAAGACATTGAGAAAGAATTCGATCTGAAAGAATTATGTTAAAAATGATCGAAACTGTAATGAGTACCTTGAGGAATGAGAAGGCGAACGGGAGCTTGAGAACGAGTATGGTGGAGAGAGACTGCTAGATTCGTTGCCCGAGTCTCTGGAAATCAAATCCTGGTAACGATAAACATCATATTGAACATTGTTACCTGTCTTCTATAGCTAGCCTAATGTGTTGCATGGAAGGAGCATCTCGCGTAATGGAAGGAGCAGTTTCCCGTGGAGCATTTGTTGGTTGATGCGGAACTTGAGCATTAGGAACTTGATTACTAAAGAATTCTATATTGAAACGCAAAAGTCTCTCAAATTACCGCATATCTGGCACGTGTGGCATTCCAGGAACTCCGAAGGGATACTCCGGTGGAAGGACCATACCCTTATTGAATGGTAGAAACATATACGATAAAAGTTCTTTCGGATAATTTAAGTATGGCTGAGTTGTATGACGCTCGATTCCAAGACCCGGCAATGTAAAAGGAGCTCTCGGGGTAGAAGGAGTCTGGGAATTTGTGGCTTGTGGAATGCTTGTTGGCTTAGGCAAACTATGGGGGGGAGTGGAAACATTTTGAATCTAAGCGAACGAGGATAAGAAAACATCGAACAACTAAATATTACCTGATTAACACCTTTTGGAGTTACAACTGAGAAAGCGCTGGAACCTGCCAGACCGCCATTCTCTGGTTTAACTTCGAACTTTTTATCAAGATCATGTAAAATATGCTCATTGTGAGGGAGAGCCATGCTCAGCATACGAGTTTAGCACGGATGAGCACAAGAAGGTTATCTGATCCACACTAGTAGGTAGGGCTGAGATTGTCCAAGACAAGGGGCGGAACGTAACTTACGGGCCCAGCGTCAGGTCACCAACCTCCTGCTGACCTTATATGAACTTCTGTCTTTCCCGCCAAAATGGTAAGGCCAAGACGCTTATAATAATTATGAACATTAACTGAATGCGTAATATTTTAATAAAGGGAGCAGTAGAAGATTTGATCGCAATAATTTTGCTTAAATTGCCAAAAACAACTTTAAACAAGTTGAAACTATTAGGCAGGTTAGTAATCATAATTTCGATAACTTTTTTCCAATAAATTGTCGTGCTATTGTTTTATGACTCCTTTGAACTATGAAGTCTTATATCCCACAAGCAAAACATTTGTTCGGCTCACCTAAGGATATTTCGCCACTTGAAACAGTCAATCCTCAGGTGACACTTCTACACATGTCATTCATATTGCTTCAACACATAATCCTGAGGTCAACCTGAAACTAACCAAATCTAATATTTAGTCGTTCTTTGTTCGAAATGATTCCAGGTCATATTATGTCAAAAAGTTCAGAACAAAGGAAACGGTTAATAGATTTCATAAGAAAGCCACAACAGGAACGCAAAAATTAAAAATGTCGAATTACTACAGTTGAAAAGTACCTTTTCTGTACAAGTGAGTTATGAAAAAGTATTTACTTCACGACAATTTTCTCGAACTCGGTTTCATAATAGTTGTAAACCCCGTACATAACACATTTCTGCTCTTTCTGAATGAAGATGACAGTTCTGATATTTATATTCAGGACAGATGTAGAGCTGTTCTTTGGCGTTTACCTATACTTTTCTATACTCGAAAACTATACCTCCTCTCGAAATGTTAAATGTTTCATTCATTTTATAAAGATATTACTTCAATTATATAGGTATCAGTTGGTATACTATACCACGTTTGAAACTCACAATTTGTTAGTTGCAAAAGAATAATATCTGAAATCAAACTTAGTGGGTGTCAACAGTTTGGAGATTGTTCTGAATATATGCAGAAGGACTGATGGATCCTAAGACATCATAACTTTTGAATTGCTTGAGTACCTTCATAAATGTTGACGTTTTCATTTTTTTCTCACATATCGCAATTATTTCTTAGAATTTTTCAGAAGTCATTTATTTTATTCATGCCCACAGCCCTTGTCATTGAGTGAATTGAAAAGATGAAGCTTGAAAACAATTAAGAAAAATATGTCCTTATCGCGAGCAGTTTAAATCACATCCGGAAAGGGTCAAGATTCAATGATTCAAGTAAGGAACAATCATTGTACGCTTAGTGCATTATTTGGTCCCGCCGCGGAGTTTTTCATCCATCTCTCCATTACCGTAATACTATATGTTTTCTCGCATTCTTGCAGCCACAGCCTAAATTTTCCTGTTATGTTTTCCTTGTTTTTATGTAGGAACACTGGATTTATTATAATTTTTTTTGTTCAAAATGTTGGATATACGTACTTCTTTACTTCTCTGAAAGTTTTTTTTTGAAATTTTGGTTTTTTCTGTGATACTATTTCTCTATTTATTGTGTGGTTCATGTGTTTCAGTATCGATTCTTGTATCTTATTTGTTATAATTCAGATTGGGAAAACATGCCTTGCAGTCGCGTTCGTACCAAGACGGTCAAGAAGGCTTCTAAGGTCATCATCGAGAAGTACTACACTCGTATGACCAATGACTTCCACACTAACAAGAGAATCTGTGATGAAGTTGCCGTCATTGGATCCAAGAAGCTCAGAAACAGAATTGCTGGGTAACTTCTTAATGTGTCATCATCCATGAATCCTTAGATTTAAGATACATCACCCATCTTATGAAGCGTATTGAGCAGGGACCAGTCCGCGGTATCTCCATCAAGCTCCAAGAGGAAGAGCGTGAGAGAAGAGATAACTACATGCCAGAGATCTCTATTGTTGATCCAACCCAAATTGGAATCCTTAAGGTTGACCCAACCACCAAGGCTATGATTGACAAATTGGTAAATTTTAATTTTTTGTCATTTATCTTATTTATTAATTGCAGGACATCACTCTTCCAAATGTTACCGTTGATGACCAAAAGGCCGTCAAGAAATTCTAAGGTGGTTAATGTTAATGTTCGAATTCCTTTTGTTTTTTGTTAACGTAAGTGAATGAAGAACTGTTTATTATTAGTGTCATTTTATTTTTAAATGTCAAAGGTTATCACATAGAATGGGGTAGTGTCGTGAGCGTTTAGGTTAATTTCTCCTTCCATATCATCATTGATTGAAGATGTTTCATTCCCACTATCAAATTCTTCGTCATCTTCCAGAGATTCAATTAATTCTGTGCAATTTTCATGTTAATAGTGAGGTTGAAATGTTACCTAGGAAGTTTTCCAAATCGCCTTTCTCTATTAGGTGCTCTCCAAAAGCCAGTTCAGGCTTTTCGATCATTAGGAGTAATGATCTCGTTGCACATAAGAAAGATTTAGTAGTTTGACATTGCGGGAATAATAGCGGAGTGAATGTAATCAAAATGTCTAAAATTCTTACTATAGTTTATCATGTGCGAACAATACCTGTTATTGAGGAGGTTGTATTAGCTTTTGAAATTTTGATAACTTTGGCAAGGGATTGACATATTAGCTGGAGTGTGAGGATCTGATCATCGGGTAGAAAGTCCAATAATCTGAATAGCTGAAGTAAAGTCTATGCTGATTTCTTCTAACCCTTTGAGGTATACGCAAAGTAGTTCTTCCGACATGGTTTCTGAGATACAAACAAATTCTTCATGAGTAAACACAGGTGATATGACCATAGCGATTTCCTGAACAAAAAGAGATACGTTTTGGTTTCTGATTTTCTGAAACCTTGAGCACTGACAATAAGGCGTTTGGGTGAACTTTGATTAAATCATGGGAAGATAGCTTCGACCTTTTAAGTTTCTCCAATAAATCAAAAACTTCTAACATAATGAGTTGAAAAAAAGTTTAAAAGTGTAGTTACCAGGTGCTTTGGGGTACCGGATTCCTAACTGCTGTTCAGTCTCAAAAAGATCCAAATCACAAACAGAGGCGAGAAAGTACTGAAAGTTCGCAATCATCAAACCTTTGATAACAAAGAAAATGTTCCATCGGACGCGGAAGATCATAAAAGTCCCTGATTTACAGTCTTTTTATTCCAGCATCCATATTTATCTATCATGTGAGTTGGTGACGAATTGAAACATTGTTTAACATCAGGAGGAGAAGCTTGAGAAGAAAGACAACGAGAAAAAGTTATATCGAGATAAAGATCAAGCTTAAAGTGGAACTAGGGAGAGAACTTGCAGCGGGAATCTTTGAAGTGCTGGTGAATAATCTCGGTGACGTAGACATGGGTTTACGAGTTCGTTCTTAGAATTATTCCTACCATCGTCAAATTGGTTTTGCATGAGATCGTTCTGGTAGGGTCAATAGGAATGAAGCAAGCAAACTTTACGGGTAGATAGAATTGATAGATTGAACTATTTTGCTGATTCCGTAAAGAAAACGTAACTCACACGAAGGTTTACTTCTAATTTTCTTCGTTTCCTAGTGGATACGCCTCTGCCATAAGTCAGATTAGTCATCATCGGATGAAACCTATAATAAGCAAATGAGGAATTCAAAACATTACCATCTGGTTTTGTTCAGATCGACCGGGAGTTCAATGACATTATTCGTATAAAAAAAACACAAGTTAATAAGAAAAAGGCAACGAGCCGTAGATGGTTCGGCAGTGGAACTACGTGGGGATAGGATTGGCGTATGTTTGTACGAGGAAGGAGGAGACCCCTAGGCAATGGTACCACGCCCATCTCAAGTGTCTCGGTATTATTGGCCTCAAGTTGTTAAGAGAATTCCGGAATTCTTTTATACTTCATTGAATAATACGAGAGTTGATATTAAAAACAAACAAATGAAGATTTATTGTTAAACCCAAACATTTTCCGAATACTTAGAAATATCTAGCAAATGAACTGAGAGAACAGAAATCCCATAAGCATAAAGAATGATAGATCAAGCCAAGAAGGCTAACCAAAATGAGAATGATAAAGACATCAACATGATTCGGCAGAAGGAAAAAAGCAGAAAAGCAAAAGGGTAAAGTTTAGAAACCGTGAACTTTACAGTTATCTTCTTTAACAATTCCGACCTACAAAAGTTGATGAAACTACGAGCAAATGAATTAACAAACCTTTACAAGAAAATCTTTGATTTGTTGTCTCTGGTCTCCTGTGAACTGCATTACTTCTCCATATTCTGGATTGACGACAACAGTTCCGTTACAACTGTATTCCTAGAAAGAAGTCAAAATGAAATGTTTCTTTGAAGGTTATTTCCCCTTCTTCGTTCAGATCATTTACTTTGATGGTTAAGGGTTAAACATGTAGATGTGAAGGACATAAGATGGTAATGTGACTAACATATTCACTTCCCAAACATAAGAACAACATAAATTCAACTTTTACATAATACAATAATATAATGGTCTTGTCGAGAAGAAGTCAGAAAATCTGTATGAAATACACGATCACATACAACATAATGCGATTTCATGAGAACATCTTCTAAAACTTTATACAACTTTTCGTACAAAAGAATATGAGAATGGTTAAAAGGACCGTTTTTATCGACCCACATTAATGGGTCAGAATAGAAGATTTCTGCTTCATCTGCATGACCTGAACCGTCTAGATCTGGAGAACAGTCTAACTGACGAATGTGTTCGGCATAATCATGGAAAAAGCTATATCCAGGAACGGAATAACAAGGCATCAAGACCAAAACGTTAGCCCTTTCTCCAGGTCTCAACCCTCGAATAATGGATTCTGAGGCAGAGAACGGCCCGACTTGGTGACGGAGGCCTGTGTATAGAGCAATCGAAACATTGATAGAAATCATAAACCAGAACACGAACGTACGAAGACGTTTGAAAGTTCGTAACGAAAAGAATTGACCTGCATACAAACACAAAAAGGGAATAATTGGTAATAGAAACCGTTGTTCTTTGTGAGGTAGGAGAGAGTGAAAAAGAACGTAGAAGCTGAACACATAGAAGGGCAAATGGGAGCAGGTCGAGTTCGTTGCCAAACCCAGAAGACATGGAAGGAGCTGAATGGTTAAAACTGAAGGCAAACCTTGAGTAAAGTACCAATGCCACGGATGAACACCGAAATGAGAGCTTCCACCTTCTAACACGTTAAAAGATAAAAAGTTCCACAAAGAGAAAGTAGGATGGGCATAAGAGAATGAATCTAATAAGAATGATCCTATCAAAACGGGAATAACAGTAGGTAAGACAACAACGAGAACCAGGCCAATCGGATTAGATGATTTCAATAAGTGATTAAGCCCAAGCACCACCCAAATGAGAGCAGCTGTAGGTCTTATTATGATCGTGATGCTGCCAAGAAGCATATAAGGATAAACTGATCCCCGATAACGATTTCCTTCAAATGGATACCAGTTGAGAGCAATCAAAGTCAGAGCCGTTTCTAAAGAATTGGATAATGTTCTGGGTGCACAATAGAATATAAACCAGGAAGACAAGTAAGTGAAGAAAGAGAACCTTGCTTCTTTCGAAGACAGAGACAATCTTTTACATAAAGAATAGAAAGAGATATCAGCAAATGAAAACAAAAAAGCATGGAATATACGAGGAGCATTCGCTAAAGTTACTTGGCTATCTAAACCAAATAATTGGAGGAGTTTGAAAAGTAATGCTATCACTCCAGGGTGGATAAACGATCGGAGAGCATGATGCCACTCCCACGATAAATGACCATAGCCATAAACAAGATGATGAGCTACTTCGCTTGATTGGTATACTTCGTCAGGTACAAACCAAGATTGAACCAGGAGCACCGAAACTATACGGAAGAAAGCCAGGAACGACCACAACACAAACGTCATCTTACTGCAACAGGAGGCATAATGAAAAACATATAGCCCCCTGTCGAATGCTTTTCACGACAGTTTAAGCCTTACATAACAGCAAACAGTTAGGACTGACCTTCTTTAAATATCTGACGATTTTCTTCAGATCGTATTCAGTACCAACACCTTGAACAGTGGTAATGGTTTTTCTTCCGGTACGTTGCTGGATTCTGATATGGCAGAAACCTTGACGGGAGCCTTCTTCGTCTTCAAGTTGCTCGAATGCGTCTGAAAAAAATCAATAAAAGGTTCTGAATAAATGAGAATAGACAACCTTTCGGCTTATTCAAATTTGTGATATTAGCCATAAATAGTTTCTCAAGTTGCTGAAATATAACAATCAGATATCGAATAATTTTATATTTTTTTATGAAAAATAGTAAAGAAACTCCGAATTGAAAAAATTTGCGTCATATGTTTACTACGGTAAATGATGTTGACACTTGTAAACGCAGTGCAATGTAAAACGTAAAGATTTACTGTACATGTTATGAAACATGGGGATAAAAGGTGATTAAAAACGGAAAAGTATTCGTCAAAAAAGATTCAAGTTGATTGAAAATTTCACGAAGAGTTGGTTTTCAATTTCCGAATTTGTCTTCGAAGTCAACTACCTTTGTCAGCTATAGAAGCTGTACAATACAGGTAGAAATGATTTGGAAATCAAGAGTTCATGAACAAAACGAAACAGGTAATAGGTCAAACGTAAAACGAAATAACATCAATGAGCTATATAGAACGAGCCTGCCGTTCTTGCGGAAGAAGCTCCTTGTAAACTTTGTCATCGCTCCGTTTCCACAATCGAACTATTTCCAACATTAAACAGAAACTTTTAGCCATTGAACGTTACGTTTGATAATAACCGCAAGAAATTTGTTTCCATGGAAGATTCATAACCAATGGATGTCGCAGAGCGGTAAGTTTGTTTTATCCATTTAATAAGTTACTGTTTTACAGACATCTTCACTCACCTCCAGAAAGAAGTTGGGGAGACCTTAGGATACTTCTCTTTTACAGGGCTGGAATTCCTGCCGATTGCGATAGTAACAAGGAAAATATTACTAATATGACGAGTCAAAGCTTTTGAAAATTAACAAAATTCTTAGTGAGAAGGAATTAATAATGTAAGTATTGAGAGTTTATAGCTTTTATAGTTGGAGGATTGCTCTACCTCAAACATCATTCATCATGTACAGCCATTTCGCCATGAAAGGCGTTCCATGATTTCATGTGATCCGATTCCAATTATTTAAATAGGTGTTCATTATCTATTCAGATATTAACATGATAATACCTATGTAAGCATATCCGATATCCTCTTAAGCATACGTGAGAACTATTAGTTTTTTGCCTCGTGGTGGTCTTTTTCAAATAGTAGACCATGTTGTGCATATTCCGTGAAATATCCTACCACTAGCTTTCATTGAACAGTAAGAACGAAAGCTCGGTGTGAAAATTTGTTTGTTCTCTTTCTATTGTATTGATTACAAAACATCTCTATCCGTCTACTCCCAGATGAAAAGTGCATTCTCGGTTCCTCGAAATATCTTGTCTGGAGTCGTGCAATTTCACTTTTTATTTATGTGGATCGAGAGTGATTTTTCACTACTACATAGCATCTACAAACTGTTATCGCTAATATATGAAACTTACTTTGGAAGATCAACAGTGACAATTATATTATTGTTTTGTTGTAAAATGTGCAGCGATGTCCGAGTGGTTAAGGAGTTGGACTTGAAATCCAATGGGCATTGCCCGCGTAGGTTCGAACCCTGCTCGCTGCGATATGTTTTGTCATTAGCAGAATTAAAACTAATATGGTTGTCCAAGTACTCAATCATGAGTTTAGAATGATTTAGAAACTCACATAATGTATTGTGTTGATTGAAAGGAACTTTCTCAAAAATTTCATAAGTCAAAATCCCAGTGAATGGATTTTTGGACATAACGAATATGTGTGTCCGGACGGAGAAGTTGAATAAATTATTAACAAAGAAACTGGTAAAGTCCTCATTTGGATAGAGCTAATAACAGTTTAGTCATGAATAATTAACAATATATATTATATGTCTCAATAAGCTCATCATATCGTCACCTAATAATGCTCATCTTATTTAAATCAATGCTGAGAGAAATGAAAACATGGGAAGAAATGTTTAAAAACTGAAGAAACTAAGTATTTTATTTCAAATCGTTCAGGAGAATCGGATTTTCTATTGGAACATTTGGAAATTTGAAGCTAGAGCACTGAATTCATCCCACGGTCGACTCAGTAAGGGTGGTAGGGTGGTAAGAGAAAAAAAAAAGGGTCTTGATAGAACGATTATCATTAAATGACTGACGGCATTCCAATCAAGTTGATAAAGGTATGTGAATGAAAACAGCTCGGGAATACTTCTTAATTTTGTTGTATCATTAAAATGGTTTTAAACTTTAAGTTTTCTAAAGAGATTTGAAGTTGAGATAAAATGAAGTACTTCTTCTGACTTCAATCAGCCGCTTATGAATCATGAAAAAGGATTTTCCGTCTTATCTATAGTTCAAATATATTTTTGTAATGTTCCATAGTAAGATGTTACAGTAATACTTCAATTCTGCTGTTTATGTAAGTTGTTGAACATATATATTTACTTAAAAATAACAATAATCTAACAAATAACACACATGTGCATGTCAACGGACGACAGAATCACTGGTAGTCCATCTGCTCTTTTAATTCGCCTAATAAGGTCTGTGTCGGTTCAAGCTGTATGCTCGCAGGAGCTACGAACTGGCCTTATAGGGTAATTGGAGTCTGTCAGCCGCAATCAGAAGAAAAGATGTCACGTCTGACGATTCTGATGTGTTCATCTTTACATTCAAATCACAACTCATCATCATCTTCTTTGGTCTGAGTTTATATTCATACAATTCGATGTTGAAGTAAGCGACTGAAAAACAGAAAAATTTATTTTTGTCGTTCTAACACAATCCAACGAACGCTGTGGAAATTAATTTGAGCTGATTTTACCTAATCTTGTCGCTGTCGTACATTGTTTCGCTTTGAACTGCTATGTAGATTCCATTCTGAATTAGTAGCTCGTGCTTTCCAACTTATGCTACACTAAGAGAATAAGGCAATCTTCAATCCCATGTATTTTAAGAGTCCAGAAACTAAAAGAAGCGCATCCCTCCTAGCCACGCACGGCCGAGAATGTTAGTTGGCAAAAAGGAAAAACCCAGGCAGTTCAGTCCAGTAATTTGATATGACGCCTCGACTCCAGCCTTCGATGCACCGGCTATTCAGTGCAAGCGTCAGGCCCGGCTTCTGAATCTCTGGTGGTACGATAGAAAAAAGAAAAAAGGATACACACATGCACACACACACACACACACACACACACACACACACACACACACACACACACACACACACACACACACACACACGCACACACACACACACACACACACACACACACGCACACACACACACACACACACACACACACACGCGTACACAGATATACGCTAGAGGGAAAGGCCAGATTTCAGGAGCTACAGCTCCGCTTTCCGTTTATATCCAAATAGAAGAAGCACGAGCTTAGACACATCTAAACATGAGCAGCCAGCTGTCATTTTCCCGATTTGAGCTCTCATTCAGTAAATAAGACGATTGAGGGTGGCAGGATGGGTAATTCGAGATTATAAACGGTCAATAGTAACACATTGTGATAATATCGAAAGACATAGTGAACATTGGAGCTTATCAGAACATGCTTTACTGACATAACAGAAACATTAGTTTATTCTCTCAACATAACAATAGAAAACTTTCATAAAGGCTGTATTGTCTTAGAAAGGAAGTTTCCACATCCAGATGATTGAAGCTGAAGAAAAGACATTACCTCAGCCTTTTTACTATACTGTATTACCTATATATATTATATGCTTCATTAATTATTGGAGAGTTTTCTTATTTTTACACAAATTTTTATAATAATTATAAAAATGCTTTCTAGGAGACACGTCACCCATACTGAATCATCTGGAGATTAATCGAAATATCTTTTCTCCTTCCAAATGCTCGGTAATCTTATGAAACTATATGGGATTACCAAGAACCACATTCTGTTATTTATAAACTATATAATCAGTTCCATTTTGTTCGCGGATACTTATACCTTACTCTATGATAGAAAAAAAACTTTTTTTTTCTAAAAGAGGGAGTCAAAGAGATAGATAGAGAGAAGAGGAGAGAGAGAAGACAGACGATTCTCTACAATCCATAGCTGACGAGTAGGGCGGGCTAACAGAATCCCGCCTACCGGTGCTGGCAGTGTGCCCCCTGTGAGTCTCCTCCCCTTTTAGCGTCAGCAGCACTGCTTCCGTCTCGCGTGTCTCCTCTTCAGTCTGCCTTTTCGATCGTGTTAAGAGAGAAAAAAGATTTTTTCTTCTTAATTAAGTTGTTTTTGAATAATTCAAAGACAAATCAAGTTTGTATAGGATAGTAGGAATACTGTATCTTCGTGGACAAAAAATAAAATTAACTATATATCTCTTCATCACCTATTAGTATATCTATAACCTCAACTGTATACTAACTATTATTCCTATATCTTCATATTATTTCAATCCTGGCTGCTAATATAGTTTGTATGCGTGGCGGATTTGAGCGCTTTGATCTGCCACCTGGTCCATCCGAAGTTATTCAAACGTCTTCTGAAATCTCATCTGGAGACATCACCTCGATCTCTTCAAGTACTATGCCAGTTGGAATGGTTCATGACTATTGGAGTGCTCCAACAACAACTGAATTAACGTCAGTTGGAGGATGTATGGCCGAATCAGAAGAAAGTACCGTCTGTCCAACAACAACACCTCCGTCAACGATTATCAGCTTGAATTCCGATGAAATGATGCAACAACCAAGTCAGTTTTTTTCTTTTTCTTCTTCTTCTTAAAAAAAAATATTTTGTTCTTTTCGTTCCTTATCATCATAATCATAACTAATCATAGTTGAGTGATGTTGTCTTCTAGTCTAGCCTGTGGATTATCAACGGATATCCGCCACAAGGCTGGCAAATCCGCCCCTATCTTTGCTGTGTATGTTCCTTCATCTTTTCTCCTTCTTTCTTCGTTTTTGCTTTGATTTCAATTATTTCTTTTTTATTTTCATTTGTAGGGGTTAAGAAAAATCTGACATTCCCCTCTCCCTCTTTTGTTAACTCTCCCTAACTGCTCTCTGAGTTCTTCATTTTCTCTTTTGTTCTTTTGTTCAGGAAAGTTCTTTCGGAGGATATCATGAATATATTTATATATTGCGTGTTCATATGTTATATCAAACTTTCTTACAATCACTAAATGATAATCTATCGATTTGGAATTTTGAAATCATCCAAGCTTGTCTCAAAACTCCCAGATGAAGTCAGCTGACATATAATCTTTCGAAAAAAACCTTCCCATTTTGAGCAAGCTGACCTGAATACGCCTCTTTACATTCGATTTCAACCCATGTTGAATTAAGTGAAAGGCCATTCGAATTTTTGTAAAGTTTTATTCCTCTATTCCTTATGTCAGAGAGCTTTCATTTCCTCGAGGCAATTCAACGTAGTCTCAAACAGCCTATATGGTCATTAGGGTACGACGAGACCAGTTAATCATCATTTTTGGCACCCACTCTTTAGTCGGTTGCCATAAAGGGATCTACATGGATATGGATAAAGTGTTGATGATATATAAGGCATAGGTCAGAGAGTTAGACAACATATTAGAAGAGATAGTATAATTACTTAAGAGTGTCTCAACTATTAGAGAAGCTGCTTTAGAGTCTCAAACACAAAAGCTGAAATTCATCTACTTCTATCCTTTCTCCTTCATGTCTCTGTCTTCAGTTCACCACGAAAGGCCATAGTTAAGTTGTCAGTCAGAAGACGAAGTCTTTCAGTCGAGACCTATAAGTAGAAGAAAGATAGACTATTAGCACATGATGGTTATATAAATGATTTGAGACCTTACGAACTTCAACAAATGCTCCTCTCTCTCTCTGTCCTTTTCTATCTTCCGCTGTTTCTTTGCTTCCTACCTTACCGGGGTCGAAACAAACATCTCGAATTTCATTATTCATCTGAATTTCCAGCTGATCGTTGATGTTCTTTTCAAAATAATTCGAATATTGAAGAGATTAGAGCTTTCTTCTACCTTAAAAGATCAGAATGACCAAAAGTAAACCTGTGTCGGAATCAATGACTCAAATTTCTTTCGAATGTTTCTGTAGTTTACCTTCCATGCTCTCTGCTTTCTCTGCTCTCTGTCCCGTTTTCTCTTCCTCTCTCCTGTTCCGCCACTGAGAAAATAAAAAAACAAGTAATTTTGTAACTCAACGTTTCATTGACTTTTATTTGGAGACTAATTTCCTAAGTCAATCAGATTCTGAACCAACAGCACCTTTAGCTGGAGCCATTTCTTGTTTTACAACCCAAGTTTATAGTTCCCTCAAGGGATTGGGTTAGATCTTAAAATTGAAAATATCCTATTCTTGAATTCCTTGTTAAGGCTTAAAAAAAAGATTGTTCCATGAATGGAGGGAGGGAGACAGGATAGTTATAGAAGAAGTTTTGATTTTAATGAAAACTCACGTCTATGATATCATGTAAGAAGCTTACTTAACAGCTTAGAAGAATACTATTTTTAAAATTGAATTTACTTTCAAGAAGAAGGGAAAATCTCATGGCGTCTTCTTCTCCCGTCGCTAACATAGGCTTTTCCTTCTTCCGCCTCTGTCCATATCTTCCTATCATATCTCTTTATCTTTTCATATCTGCTTCTCTGCAGTCTCTCTTTACCACAAACTCCATCACTTATTTCTGTCTGTGTCTCTCCGCATCTTAAACAACAATATTTTGATTCTGTGCTAGATGAAAACTTGAGAGACAAATTATTGTAAAATAAAATATAAAATAAAAAAAAAGTTTTCATTTCAGAGCCACGAATGACCATATGTGCTTTATGTAATTTAGGTGAGTCGTATTTCTGTGTTTAACATGGGAATTTTGTAAATTGTTCCAGAAATAGTTGATCAATTCATTTTGAGAGTTCATCCCGATATGGAATTTCACGCTTCATGTCTCAAGGTACGTTGTATAAGTTTATAATAAATATTAAAATGAACATTTATTATTAAAATTCAACTTTCCCATTCAAATTTCATCATTCGAATGTATTTTTTAAAAAGAGCATGTTCTTCTTGAGAATCAAATTAACAATTTTTACGCAATAAACCTAAGTTGTAGTCTGGCTTTCGTTTAATTTTCTGTCTAATTCAAGCTTTGACAGACTGAAGGAGATTCAGATGAAATTCACATCTGGCTTCAGCTTCCGAGCATCTCTACCGATGCATTGCGTGCTTTACCAGTCTGTATTACCACATTGAATCATGCAAAAGCTTCAGAGAGATAGATAGATAGCAAGAAAGAAGGAGAGAGAGAGGAAAAAGGAGGAAAAATGAGAAAGAGAGAGGGACGGCAGGTATGGAAGAGATTTCAACCCACCAAGAAACATTGAATATTCAGCTTATGTTTCGCGATTCTGCTTCTCTGCACCCTCTAATATAAACACGATCTCTATCTTCTATGTCACACCTGTTTCATCGTGTGACATCTCTCTTGAGCCATATGCAGAATGTCCTAAATGTCCTAAATGAATAAATTTAAGTCGAACGAAAGGTTTTTGACTCTTCTTCCCTTATACTGCACGTCAAATGCCCTGAGGCAAACATCAAATACACAAACTGTCATTTGAGGGAAACAAAAAAAATGAATGAGAAACATGAGAAAGAGATTGTTCCCTAAGATAAAGTGATAGCTCATAAGATGCAAATGTTTTGATTGTCCTCTTTGTGTTGAGAACAACACAGACTATTGACAGTCGGTTGGCATTCTGATGAAGCCAACGCTTTTCAATCCGATCCTCCGTCGTCTGTATCTTCCGACGGGCTGTGAAATTCGACACCTTTGACGTCGTGGGTGCCGTCACCTTAACCACGATTCTCAGCAGACGTCGTTGGGTCTTTCACCAACCGTATTCACAAAATAATCTCTGTCTCTCTCGATTTTGCTTAATGTTTCGAAGATATATGCGGCCATAGCTTATTTCCTTCTTTCGCCATGAATAGTAAGCGAACAAAACGTGAATGACGTGAATGTAAAGAAGTTATGTCTGGCTTTCTTTAATTGTTGATATAAGGAAGTGAGAAAGTAAGGGACTGACCTCTGGCTAGCTCTCTCTCTCATTCTTCAACACGTTAGAGCGGGACAGAATGAAAAAGTGTTTACAGGATACTATATGATTAGTTTCAAATAATTATTTCCAGTGTCACGAGTGTCAACGTAATCTAGATGAGTCCTGTACAACGTTTGTTCGTGATCGACGAACATATTGCCGAGATGACTATATGAGGTAAAAAAAACATGTTTTTCTTTCTACTTTTATGTTAATCTCATATATTTTTTTGTTTTCCCACAACAAAATACTCTCTTCTCTCACTTCTACTGATTTTCTCTCAAGTCTTGTATGAGCTTCGAGAGGTGTCACTTTCAATGCAAATCCCGCAAATCGAATTAGTCCATAGGGTCAGAACGGCTCTTTCACTCTCTGTTTTCTCTTCCATTTGTGTTCTCTTTTCATTTTTATATGAGCAACACAGCTCCAGCTCGAAGCATCTCTCATGTCCGTTGACATGGGCTTGAGTTTCCATTCGAGTTCGGATTCCCAAAAGTTTGGGTCATAAGTGTATCTACACAACAGTAAACTTTTCCCATTCTCCCTTCTCGTAAAGAAAGTTATTTTGAACTGCAAATATTGTTGGTAGACGGAAGCAAAAGGAGCAGAATGGAGATTGAATGGTCAAAAAAGGAGTTAACGTAGTTATTCGTAACCTCTTATGATCATAAGGTATCTATCGCTATATTTGAACAAGTCAAAAGTCAATAGATGCTCATATTCGATATAATATTTTATATTATCATAAAATCATTTGAAATTCAATCATGTCTCTTTCAAACACAATTTGCTGATAAAAAATCCATTAACCACAGCATCATAGACTGTACGCTAGGTTACGGTAGTGTTGCCCCGACTCTCTCTCTTTTCCCACCATCTCAACTGTTGGTTCGCTCTCTATAGCAACAATCTCTGGAGAATCTGACCACAGTCTCTGGTTTACTAGGTATTTTCTGGTCTTTTGTTGCTTCTTCTAATTTCTGAACTTCTTGTATGTGACTGTGTTCTTACTAATGTTACTACCTCTCATCATTTCTCGTCTTCTCTTTCTTTTTTTCTTTTTCTGAGATGTCTATTTCTCCTGTATCTTTTAACTTTCCTTTGTATTCTTCCATTTATCTCCATTCGTTACCGTAATCCACAGCGTAATTAGCGTGTAATTCGGTTGTCATCTAGTGCTTGGCTGGTTGGTCACACCAAGGCCAGTTATGGGAAATACCGAAGGAACAGGAGAGAAAAAATGAGAGGAAAATAAGAGAACTGTATGGACTTGATGTTCACAGAGAACAACAATGAAGAAAAAAGTCTTCTGAGGGTTCAAATGAGGGAAGGAAATGTTGCCAAATATAAGATTGAATGGAAAAAAGAAGAAGCGACATATTTATTTCCGGTCATAGCTTTCATAACACATAATTAGTGATATAATGTAATGAAAGAGAAAGGAGCCGTGGTAAAATAATGTTTTTTTCTTCTATGTCAGATGGTCAATTGAGAGAAGTCACATCAAAGCTCCCCAAATTACATCATCATCTGTCATACACATGGGGTGAGGATGTTTCAGCTGATTATTAGTTATTGGCGGCTCATGAAATTGAATGGAAAAGATTCGTAAGAGCAAAAGCTTTGAGCTTGATTGACTTTTTCCGTCTGTTACGAACATTCCGGAAGCTTTAATGTAACATTCGCTCGAAAGCGGATATGAAGATGAAGCTTCAAAGATGAATAGAAAGATCTTTTTTATTCACCTAGGAGGGGATAATTAGAGAGTCTTTTTGGTTTCTTCATTCTCACAGATTAGAGCCAGATTTATTAAAAAAAAAAACCTTGCAGATTATTCGCTACAAAGTGCTCAAGATGTGATCAAGTCTTTGGTCGACATGAGATGGTTATGAGAGCCCGAGATGTAGTGTTCCATGTTAACTGTTTCAATTGTGTGGCTTGCCAGCGTCTTCTGAAAACTGGTGATGAGTTCCAGGTCCATCTTTTGTTGCATGTTTCCCAACTTTTGATTTGTTTTTATAGATTAAGGGAGATAGATTGTACTGTAAGGATGATTGTCGCAATTTGATGCAAACTTCCGTTGCTTCAGGCATTTCTCATCAATCCCCCTCTGATGTCATGGTATGATTGTAATATTTTTAATATTTATCCTCTTCTGTTTCTTTTCAGCGAAATCCTGTTGGAACTGTAGCGTCGCTTGTGGCTCCTTCTTCTAAATCATCGTTAGGCGCAACAGCTGGATTAGGCGTAGCTGGTGGAGTTGCAGCTTCAGCTATTTCAACTTCTACAACTACAACGACATCGCTAGATTTGAGTTGTCGTCCTCCTTCTGGAATGATGACTAGCACAACAACACCTTCTATGTATGCTGATGATGATAATTGGGATTCTTGTACAATGGTTAGTCTCGACCATACTAATAGCACGAGTCCACCATTATCTGTCCGGTAAGCACAGCACCCTAAGAGTGTAAAACGAGAATGCTTTGCAGATCTCCGAAGTCTGAAGAAATGATGTCCAATGGCTATGGATCGTATGCTTCAGGGAATAATGTGTCGTCTGGAGGTACAACGACTTCAGGTTCCTCAAAAAAGAAAAAAGACAAGCAGGTTCGTCCAATATACTATATTTGTTGAATATCATTACTTATTCAGACGACACGTGTTCGAACAGTCTTGAATGAGACGCAATTAAGTCTTTTAAAGAAATGTTATGCACATAATGCTCGTCCAGATGCTATGCTCAAGGAGCAACTTGTTGAAATGACAGGTAATATATTCAAATAAGCTTTCTACGGTCAGTTCGTTTAAGGTCTCAACGCTCGTGTAATTAGGGTTTGGTTCCAAAACAAGCGATGTAAAGATAAAAAACGCCAAATACAAATGCGAGATTATCAAGCAAATGCTGAAAAAGTAAGCTAATTAGAATATTAAGAAAGAACATATTTGGTCATAATCTCTCTAATCCCTCTTGAAGCATGACAGAATCTATATTTATATAGTTACATAAAGTCAATAACTTATTTGAATAGTTAATAGATGAGCTAAAAAAAACAAATAATTAGCGTATTCTACTTTGGGTCTGAACCTCTTTTGAAGTGTTTTTAAAGCAGGAATTAAGGTTAATACCCATGTTGTGCGTTAATCCACTTGACTTGAGCATCTTTAACTTTAAGTTATGTAACAATTCATCCGTAAACTATATGAATATGGTTGTTAACAATGGGTTTTACTTTTCTTCTCTTTTCAACCCTAGTTCCTGTCTTTTATCTAAGAAAAGTTCCGAACAGAAGGCTACGGTAATCTCAATCGTTGACTTCATTAACTAAAAGTTATTGAATTAAAAAAAAAATTTATTTTCAAGGTATATAGTCTGAAATAACGTTCTCGTAGACGAGACAGGAAAGATAACAGGAAATAGGACATTAAATCATTCAGTCTGAGGATAAGAAAAGGAACTCTCCTTAGCTAGGTAGAGGAGAGAGCGAGAGAAAAGAAGGGATTTCTCTTTAATCAACTAAAAGTTTTGAAAACAGAAAGATATTCAAAACAACTACGATATTTCCAACATTTGCTTCGAGTTTCATGAAAACTGCAATCGTACAGGGTGACGATACCGTAATCTGCGAAACGAACAACCAGATGATTATTCCTTAGAGAGAAGGAGAGGGGGGGGGGCGAAAAAGCAAAAATGGGGAGAGAGAGGGTGAGAGAGAATACCGTATGCCTCCAAAGGAAAATTGACTAAATGAATTTGACGCAAGCCAATCCGCTTGCTTAATTCGATCATCAATGTGAAGTTGCTTCCTCTCTCTCTGATACTCCCCTAGGCAATCTTTTGTTTCTCTTTTAACTTATTCTTTAGCCATTTCATGATTCTGTGCAGAGGAGACCACAAGAAAGGGAGAGATTACGAAGAAAACACAAAATATTTGAAAAAAAGTGTTTTCTCTCTTATCCTCATTTTCCTCGGAGAAGTTGTCGAATTGAAAATTCTGTGAAAACGAGCGCAACCTTCGTTGTTTATTGCTTCTTCCAGCGATTTCTCGTTTCGTTCACACTATTTATGAAGACAAGGGAGAGAGTAGAAAAAATACTTTTTATTGGTCCTGGAGAGAATATTTTAAATGTATTTTCTAAAACATCTGTCAATTGGTTTCCATCTTCATATGAGTCATTAGCAATATGGTTAATGATCCGATTTTCTGTTGAAAAAAAGAGAAAGAAAGAAAAGCTTCTTTGAGACGATGAGTGAATTACTCTAAATGGAACAAATTAGGAGAGTATAAAACGCCTAAGGCAATTTGTCTCTGACTACGTCATCGTCTTTCTAATTTGTCATCTGTCATTTAGCATTTAAAGATTTGACAAATATGGTTTGTGAATTTTGTAATACATATAGTTAAGACTTATCTTTCTCTGCCACTCTCTCCCTCTTGCTGTCTCTTCCTCTTGGTGTTAGAAGAGGATGAATAACTTGAAAATTTTTGAAAAGATGCTCCTCTTCCCCGACCACTTTCACTTGTCTCAGCTTGGGAAACAGGCCATATGTGCAAACTACCCAGCTCAGCAAAAACTGTTTACTGGTTAACCCTTATAGTAAATACACTTTTGCTTCTACTGAAGGGGCTGTTAATTATTTTAATTTTCATTCATTACAGAATTATTTGTTAATTCTTACTATAATCTCAGGTCAATCAGTCTGTATAAGCTTAGATTATCGGCTGGTGGATTTGACCAAACAATTCTGAAATTTGATGCCATCTCGACAGTTCCGGTCATTTGATTATGATCTGAAGATCACTGTGGTGTCAGAGGATGACTATTTCCATGTAATCCGCAACCCTGCCTAGTCCTCCTCTTCATATCTCTTCAAATGAGCAGTTGTTACAAGAAATCTGAAGTAGTACTGAGGGAACCAAAAATGAACGAATTAGCATATGGCATCATATAGCAAGCATAAACAATTTATATGATAAAATCATTCCATATGTTGAAAATAAAGTTGAAAAATACTAAAAAATTCTTCAACGGTGGGACGAGGGTTGTCTGAGAATGACCTTCTCACGTTTGTACCTTTTTTGTCTTTACCAAGGATTGAATAGAAAGTTAAGATTCCTATCTCGACAACCTCATTAACTTGTTATTTCCTTCTTCCAATACAGTTTTTGTCCAAACATAGAAAGGCATAGAGGGGAACAGTTCTTTCATCTTAACTATATACATATAATTAATATAATTAGTTGAAAGGTGAGATGATGATACACAAACAAACTTAATTATTGGTCGGTATGAGGCAAAGACTGTAGTCCTATTAACTATATACACCCACAGTATGCATATAATTGACAGATGGTTTCTAAAACTTTTTTTCGGCACATTCCTCATTTGGAGGAACAAAAGCTGTTCACTTGTAATTATATGGTTTAGAATTAATCAACTATATTAACTATGACCTCTGTCGGCTCATATAATAATATGTATATCTGTCTTTATACATTTGTGTTATTTCAGGAGAGAGCTTTAAACCACGTACGAGTTGGAGGAGTTGGTCCTATGATAGCTTCTGCTCCAACTACACATATTGATAACATGGGACAAGCAATCGATATTCAACATTTTCAACAATGGCCAGGAGCTGCAGCTCCAGCACCAAATCATATGGACGCGAATGTTGCAATGGATGGAGGATATCCACCTAATGGAATCGTGAGTACTTCCTTTTCGTTATTTGATATTTAAACGAACAGTGAGTGTCAATTCTCTCACCTGTCTCTTTCTCTGAACGAAAATCTCAAGAAATTCTTATTAGCAGCTGTATAAATAGTATTTTTTTTTCTTTTAAGGGATATGCCGATCTGGTTGCTCCTCCTGATATGGGTTATATGACTCCTGGTGGGCCACCACCACCTGGGTATCATCACGAATATTCACCTCATCTTCACACATCAGATTTATCATCTCCTAGCTGTAGTGAATAAGGATAACAGCAACTTTCTACTATTAATATCAGTCACTTATTATATATAAAAGTTCTTTACGAGGTTTTTTCGGAAATAACCCAGCTCTAACCCTCTATAACTCTCTCTTTTTGTTTTTGGTAGCTCATTCTCCCCCTCTTCTCTCTTAAGTATATTTCTTGCCGCACTTGAAACACTTTTATCACAGCCAGCTTACTATGCGGGACCAACTTCTCTTTTACTTTACTTTTATGTAATTTTTTGTTTTTTTGTTCGTATGGAAGAAGTCACAGTTACAACGAAATGGCTTCCACGATCTTTGTTTTTTTAAGAATTTTTTGGATCAAAAAAAACCTCTTAAGGAACGAAAAAAGTGAAAAAGATTTTTTCTATTATTATATATTATGTGAATGCTCATTTGGTTGTCTGAAAATTTTTATGCTTTGTTTTACATATACATATATATATATATATATTTAAATATTATCATTATGTATTTCTCTTTATAAAATTGTTTTAACAAAAGGTGAAAATAGTTTGTTTTACTAATTGACACATCAAAGATTCCGACAACCTGTGATGCGTCGAAAAAATGCACAAAAAGTGTAAAAACACATTCATCTCAATTCATTACTCTTTCAACGGAAATGAGCCAAACACATAGTTTCCTTTTAAACTAATGATCTACTGCATTCTAACACAACCGCCCTGTGCGTTCTTCAGGATGAACTAATGTTCTGGGGGTGTTCCACGTTTTTACGTCAAGTCTTATGCGAAATCCACGTCATAGCGACAAACGTAACGCGAAATGATCGTGGAGGAGAACGAATGGTCGGATGAATAGTGAAAATGTCAAATATTTTTTTATGAAACAACTGTTACTTTAAATGATTTTGTGAACAAATTTACAACCAAAACTAATAAAGACCCACCATTAACATTTAAACTTCAGAAGATAAGATTCTCTTAAAAAAATAGAGAAAATGTCTAAAAAGAAGAGGGGTTTTCTTTAAAAAAAAAACTTCATTCATGGGGCATTCTACAGTATAAATTTATTTACAAAATAATATTTTTTTGAGCTTTTAAAGCTGTTCAGGCTTTTTATTTTGATTTTGAATGAAGGTAAAGAGATTGAAGCTATTCTAAAACATGCTTTGAGATCAATTAAAATTAATATAAAATGGTCTCAGACGGATTAATCAACTATTCAATATGTTGAAGATTCAGTTGGTAGACGTTCTTTCGTCTCGATGGCTTTATCCTTAGGTTCCTCTTCTTCATCAACATACTCATAACGCATTGCTGAAGTTCATCTTACGATAAGGGTTTGAATTGAAGTATTACCTAACAGAATGAAAACTCCCATTACCAATGCCATCAGGACTGCGTAGACGAAGAACTCAGCTGCTGGTTCAGGGATAATGTGAGTACCACTGATTCCCATATCGATAACATTTCCCATGAACACTGTCAAAAGCCATAAAGCCTGAGTTAAGATATATGTAGATGTTGTGCTCTCTAATCCTAGCTTACTTGTAAGACACTTTTCATGTTTGGTGATGATTGGGAATATGCAAATTCTAAGCCTGTTACTGATAATAGAATTTCCCCGAGTGTAATAACAACATATTGGGGTATCATCCATAATATGGATACGGTATTAGGACGAACCTTCAATTTAAAAAAAATAATTCATATAAGGACTGTTCGTGAACTACCAGTTGATGGAAATCGCTTTCATCCGTATGGTCGTGTATATGAAGTACATGAACAGATCCCATTTGGATCTAAATCGCAATAAGTGATTTGGCGGCAGTTTTGAGAACTTTGTTTACCGTAAATGGTTGTGATCGTGGGCAATCCGTCCCGGAACAATTTTCGCCAAAGTATATCATATATTCAGGTTTGCCAATAATAGGTGGACGAATATCAACCTTTTCTCCTGAGCGTAGAGATGTTTGACTAACTATATGTTCACTATAATGCACAATTATACGTATATCTATATATAGATATAAAAAATACTTGCTATCAACAACAAAGAGTGTTCCATTGGTCATTGATGGTACGATGAGGTATATACGCGACGCTCCATTATCGGCTTTTTCAGTGGAATATTTGAAAGTATCCAATCGAGATCTTAATTATAACTTCGTGAATTGTATGATTGCGTAAGCAACGTACTTCCCGTCGGGCCCATCAAAAAGACCAACAACATATCCCATTCCAGGTTCTGTTAAGTTCAGATAATGTTGGTCATTCAAGACATCGATCGAATACATTCCATTCAGCATTTCTGTTCGTCCAGATGGCAGAATACCTGTATTCCTCGAAATCACATATTATAACGTAGATCTAACGAACCAGCATTCACAAGTTCCCCATTAACAGATGAGAATGTTCCCAAGTTTGACGAATTTCCAATTCTTTGCACGTAGATATTATCATTTGCAGGAGGTTCTTCCATTGTGTTGTTTACTTCTAACTGTTACGCAATAGAATTAAGGTTTGCTATGTGCTTATAGTTTACTTGTAAGAACCCAGCCATCACGAAAGCCAATGCAGTCAACAAACCTCCAATAGCCATCTTTCTTAGAGGTGTTACTTTTGTGAACTGAAGAAAGATACTTATGTGACGAATAACGTGTTTTCACTACCTTCTTAGCGGTTGGATAGACTATACCTTCAAAAATTGGAACCATTATCAATACAATCAAGGGATTTAATGTGTTGACTTGTTCAGGAAGAACTGTAAGCCAACCAATTCTACCGTCTAATCTTCTAGCTTGTAAAACCCATGTTGACCCCTTAAAATCATGATAACAAGCGAGTGAAGTTCCAATCCAGACCTGTTGATCAAACAGAGCCCAAAACACGACGAGAGGGGAAAAAATAACGGCCACATTAACAAACCCACGAACAGCCTGAAACAGTAAGTGAAAGATGTTACATATAATACAAACTTTGATCATTTCGGGAGTATAATTAGGAGCAGCTCTATCCAGCCAATGAGCAACGGGCTTGGAGGATTTCCTGAAAGAATTTCGTTACCATAATCCGATAAAATGGAAAACAAACTCTGAAGTTGTACGGTAGGCGGCTGTTCCAATGCATGAAATTACTGCGAATAAGATATTTTCCTTGCTTGGAGGATATTTCTTGAACTTTTTCCATCCACTCAGGAACAAAAGAAGAGCAATAAGCATCAAGACTCCCGGAACTCCTTCAAAATTTTGATTATAAAACATTCCATCGTGCTTGTTGTTACCAAAAGCTAATGGAAAACAGTACTCTGATCCCAGACATGAAACTCTTCCTCGGAGAATTGGAGTTAAGATAATAGCAAAGAACGAGCCTCCGTTGATTGCAAAATAAAAGAACGAGAAGAATTGTGCTCTCAAATCTTCTTGATGTTCAGAAAACTTCAATTAAAATGTTGTTCTTTCAACTCTTAACCACTCCTCTTACTTGATCTGCTGCAAAGGCCGATACACAAGGCTTTATACCCCCTGTAGCGAAAGCGATGACGATTAAGCCGGAGAAGTCGAAAAACGTGCGTGTAGCTGAAAAATGAATTATGACAGGGGAAAGAAATCTATGCGATACTATAGTCGAACGTAGGAATGGCACCAAAGGACAATAGTATATGGCCAAGAACATATATCATGGAACCATAGAGAATAACCTTAAAAAAAGATATTTGATAATAATCATATAAAAAGACAGGGAGAGAGAAAGAAAGAAAGAGAGTGAGAGAGAGAGAGAGAGAAAAGGAGTAATGGAGGTTGGAGTAATATGGGCACCTTGAATCTTCCCAAATACGAATCGGCTAAGAGAGATCCAATAAGTGGTGATGTATAAGCTAAACAGGTAAAGCCGTGATAGATGAGTGTTGCTGTGCTAAAAATAATGTTTTAAACAAACAATGTCTGAGGGAAGAGAAAGTGATTACCTTGGCGAATAGTGGTGTTCAATAATAAAATACAATGTTAAAATGGCTTTCATTCCATAAAACGAGAAACGTTCACAGAATTCATTCCCAAGCATAAGAAATACTGTCGTTGGGTACCTTAAAGATGTTAAAAAGATTTTTATGAGTTGAAGGAATAGACTTACGAACGAAAATTATCAATTAAACCACCCATATTAGGTCGCTTCTGAGTCAGAAATGGTTCTGACTGTTCTTCGGCCGATCTGACTGAAATACAGAAAAACGAAATTATTTTTTAGAAAGAAAAAGAAAGAAAAAGAAAATAAAAACTGGTATTTTTCAACATTTTCATACAAAAAAATGCTTTTATCTTGTCCTACTATCAACATAGACTTGTCTTCCTCTTTTAAAAAACAAAGAAATCTGATATGAAAAGTTCATTCACAATGTTTTGTACACAGAACGCACTTTCAGGTTGATTTCACGTAATCACTATGAAGGCTTCATTCGCATCACCGTCTGAGCAAATGATATGTTTCTCACTTCCGAATTACACACAAGCATGTTGCAATCTCTAATGGAAGTGCAGACATCAATGTTGCACGATAACTTCAAGTAAAAGTGCTTTTGGTACGCTTGATGTGACCTTACACATGAACAGTACTTATCGAACGGAAGAGTAATAGAAAGTATGAACGAAAACAAAGCAAACAGTAAAATAGTGTTAGTTGAGTATTTCAATGAATTTCCAAGAAATTACAGTATTATTGATGAAAAATGTTTAAAATCGTATTGGAGAAGACAAAAAAGAACAGAGGAGTGAGTGCAAAAGCATTTTGAAGGAGTTATTTGATCAAAATTGAAAGTCAAGCATCTTCTTTATCGGGACAAAGCTAAAGTGGATTGATTGAAGAAGGAACATATATGAGAGGAAAACTGAAAGGAAAAAACATATAATTAAGTCATTTGAAGAATTTAAGTTCCAGTCAAAAGGCCTTTCTATCCAGAAAAAAGAGAAAAAAAAAGTTTAATTGATCATCTTTATATCAAAAATGAGAAGTTTTGGTCCAAAAATAAATGATTTTTGATTATACTCTCGAGAAGGAGAAAACGAAATAGGAGATGTTCAGAGCGCATACTTACCAACACATACAACATATAGTTAAGGCAATATCACATATTTTTTTATTTGTATGAAAAGAAGAGAAAATTCAATTCACTTTTTAAGAAGTTTCATTGGAATTTGAATGAATTTCAACGACCTAAGGGACTTTTGAAGGAAAATGAGGTAAGAAAGAGAAAAAGAAATTGACATGAACGAAGGAGAGGGACACAGATAAGAGACAATTCGATGACTTTTTTTCCTTTTTGAGAGGAGAAGATGATTGTTTTGGATATTTGCCAGAGAGATGGATGTAAAAGAAGAAAAGCTGAGTATATCAAGGAGTGAGACGAGTTGAAGAAGCAGATTGGAAGCTGGATGGATAAACATATATAGATGGCAGAAGTAGAACCGTTAAAGAGAGAGAGAGAAGTAAAGAAAAATAGAGAGAGAAGGAGAAAGGGATAGACGGAGAGAGAGGGAGAGAGAAAGAGAGAGGGAGAGAAGGAGGGACTAATGATCCGTCCGTCAATTGAAGTATTTTATCAGAGAAACCGGACAGTGAAGGTCATCACATTAACATGGTTTATTCATGTTTGTTGCCCAGAGGATATAAATATACTAAAAAAAAGAAAAATAACCAGATAAAAATGATAGAACAAGTCATTTTCACTTTCGAAACATAAGATTTCGTGCCAAATAACATAAGATTATGAAGAAAACGCCAAGGGGCAGATAGGGAGAGATAGGGGAGATAGGGGAAGAGAGAAATAGGGAGCAGCAAACGATTATATATATATATATATATATATATATGTAATGATTATATGATATAGTGAAAGTTTCACACATTGTAGAACATTTCTTGAAACTCGAGCAGACGGCAAGAGGATTATGCGAATAACTTAAATTCTTCCTATTTGGAACAAAAAACTACGAAACTCAAAAAATAAACTTCTGTGAATGACAAAGGATTAGCCTTATTTAAATGAACTCGTTTGAACTTTAATCCTGAACATCGCACGTGAAGTAGAAGTGAAAAAACTTTCTTCCAACTCTCTAATCCGATCGTTTATGTTTTAATATGAAAACATTGATTTTATATGGTAAAAGTACAAAATCACAAATAAATAGTAGTTTGGACAACTGCTAAACTTTCTCTGACGTCCTCTGACCCTCTCTGTTAACAATACTCTTCCAACAGTCCTTTTTTGAATCTGCTGAAGCTTTTTTTCGAGATAAATAGAAGTTTTATAAATGTAAAACCATAAAATGCATTCAAAACAGCCAGACAGATAGTTTGGGATTTTGTGGCTGTTACCTTAAATAGACCTCTTTCTCTTTCTCGCCCTCCCTATCTCTCTCTTCTTCGTTTTTTTCAGCTCTTCATAAGACTTTCTTAAACAATTACCCAGTTAATAGTATAATTCAATTAGTTCATTAACAAGTCATGTATGAAATTTGAAATTTCCCAAAAAAATTTCATCAAGAGTTAGAACTTGTTCAAAACTTCAAGCATATTCTTCTCAAACTCTCACAATCTCAATAAATCTTGATGAACTAACCCATTGTGAGCGATGAAGATGGCCGATGATATTTATATGATACGGATGAGATTTATTAGCAGTTGTTGGGATGTCACTGAAACGAAGGTTTTTATTGAATGGGCTTATAAAGGTGTTATAAGTTGGAAAATGGAGGTCAAAGCTTCAACTTAGGATCGTCTGAGCTGTAAATGTGAAAAATTAAGAAATGAAACGAAAAATTAGCCGAAAACGACGAAGAGTCTCGTTCCCGTCGTGGTCTTTGTGTCGATGTCATCTCCTTTTTTGTCCATCATGTCTCTCTCTCTAATTCTCTTAATATTCCCTAACCTCCTTTTCTATCTTATTTCTCTCCCTCTCATTCTATAATTTTACCTTTTCTCATTAGTTTCCTTGCTTATATCAATCTCCATCATCTTCCGGTACATCTTTGACGTTTTCTTCTGTATTTGACTGTTCAGAGTGGTTGATATGAAAACCTCTATTTTTCTCCTTTTTTTTCACTCTTTGACAATCTCTTTTTCTCTTCTTATCTTCTCTTTCCTCCCTCTCTTTTTTCTTTTCATCTTCTACTTTCTTCTTTACCCTCTTTCTCCATTTCTTTTCCCTAAGTTCTCTCTTTTCTCTTTCTCCAGATGCCTTTACATTCCATGTTCATCAGCCTTTTGCAATTTACGAAAAGACGAAACCGTCGTCAGGTTATGTGATAATGATGGCTAACACACAAAGTAATCTTCTCTCATCATTTATTATTATATTTGATGAATGACCTCTGCAAATTGTCACTTGCAAATCATCGGAGAAGAAGAGTTGCTTCATGTAAAACATCCAATAAAACCTTATTTCTATCAATCCTTTTTTTCTTTCTCTTTTAAAAGAACTTCTCAATCTCAAATGCTTTAGCAATCATTCTTCTTCTTTCAACACGAAAACATCGATTTTATAAATTTTTTAGATCAAAATCCATCTGTCACATAGGATGAACTTCTTAATTTTTAAATATCTTCATAATTATATTTAGAAAATGAACTTTTCTTTCTCTTACACTCTCTCAATATTCTCTCTCTGTCTCTCTCAATAGCTCTTTTTCTTTTAGTTTCTATCGAGATAACAAAGCAACCGATTCTGTTTTTAGAAAAAAGTGAAATGCCAGTCACGTGTTCTACGTGAATTTCAAATAAGCGATATGCTAATTATCTACATGACCTATCAGTTATCTACCTTAGAAATCACATTTTCTCGGTTCTCTTTGAATGACTGACGATAAAAAAAGAATATTTTTGAAATGAGTGTCTGGCTGAAAAGAACTAATCTCTACACGAAGGCGTTTGTTAGCTTTGAGTCATAGGAATCAACGTCATCATTTGAAGTGATAAGATGAAATGGAGTCTTATAAAAGACCCGAGTTCTGAGCAAAGACACAGTTTCCTCAAGAGAAACTTTTCTATCAGAATGTCTTACAACCCATACTACAACGGTTACAACGTAGGAAGCGGAGTCTACCCAGATGTAACTTTTATTTCTATAAAATCCTCAAGTAATTCTCATATTTTAGCATATGGGGTACGATCACCATCATCATCACGGCTATCACCACAGCCATGAATATGATCATCACCATCATCACCACCATCACAACCCATTCCACCATGTTGCTCACGATATTTCACATGGAGTTCACCATGGTAAAAACTGAAAAGCCTTTCCCGAAAACTGTTATTTCTGTTTCAGCTGTGCATAATATAACTCATCCATTCCACCACCATCACCATCATGGACACCACCATCATCATGGCTGCTAGGCATCTTGTTATATCTATTTGTATATATCTCTCACATCATTCTCAATAAAATATCCTTGCCAAACGATTATTGTGGGTTTTAACACCATTTTTTTCACATTCTCTGAGTAGTAGGTGACGATCGGGTCTTATTCTCTAGACCTATGGAATGATGACAATCATTTGTGAGGTGGAGGTCACCACACTTTTCAAAAATATCTTGTGAACAGTACCGGGGTTGCAAATGCTTTCACACCTTGTTAATTCTCAGATAACAGACTATTAATTCGGGAATAACATCATAGAGTGTCTGTGGTAATCTGTAACACATCTCTCGACTGCAGTCAGTTTGGTGTCGAAGAATCTTAGCTTATCAGACTGAGAAGAAAAAACCAAAAAAAGAAGAGACAGTAAAAACCGCACGCGTGAGTCATGCGTTGCGTGAGAAAGATATTTCATTTCTCGTTATCTTTACATTTCACATCGCAGATAAAGAAAAAAAGCTTCGAATTATAAGCTTTATTATATATTTCTCTTTAAATAATCTATTGAATCATTGAACGTTCGATTTTTGTAATTAAATTATATGTTTACTCGCACGAGACATCAATATTTTCAAAATGGAAGTGGTGTACATGAGAATATTGATAATTCTATATTTAGAATATCTTTAATAACGTCAGATTTGAATTCGCTGCCTGTAAACGTGCTCCACTGAGAATGGGCGTTGGCGACGCGAACACATCCTATGCAACTCTTTCCAGTATCTATAATTAATTAATATTATATGAATATTCTAATTGTTCTCTTTTGTTCTCAGATTAATTTGTTTTAATCGACTAAGCTTTTCAGCGTTAATGTAGAATAATAAAATATGGGAGGAGGTGAACGTGTTCTTGTCAAGGTTAGTCAACAATCGATTGGATTATTTGAAACATGTGATAACAGGTACTTGTGGGCCATAAGTCTTCCCTCCTGGAAGCTCCTACCCCTGAAGGGCATTTGTTTAAATGGACTATGTTTGTGAAAACTGTAGAGCCAATGACTGATAGGAGTTTTATAAATAAAGTCTCGAAATCAGAAGTTCAATTTTGTATGTTGTACTTTAGGTCGCGTTCCGGTTACACGAAACATTTCCAAATCCTTTAAGAACTGTTAGAGATCCCCCTTTTGAAGTTTCCGAAACTGGCCATTCATCTTTTAACGTTGCTCTATCAATACATTTTAACTATAATGGAGCAAAACCAATCAAGTACGCCTATGATATGGTTATCGTTCTTGGTAAATATCGATTGTGTAGTCTCATTCTGATCTTCTGTTGTTTTAGAAAAAACAGGATATAACCAACAAGAGGTTATTTTGGAGTTAAAAGATGTTCCGCCTGCTTTCATGGATATTATAAAACGCCATGGAGCCTTCGCTAACAAGAAGAAGAGAGATTCTGTGGGTAAGGAAAGCCTACCTCCAAAAAAGATGAAGCCTGAAGAGTGAGTTAAGGTTGGAGATTATGTTCTTATTTATTAATTATAGACCCACCAAGCCTCCTGCTGATTACTCTTCCAGTAAGGAGAGAGATAGAAAAGACAAAAAAGTGAAGGAGGAGAAATTGAAGAAGAAGTCTAAAGAGAAGGACTACCGTGATTTTAAAGACAGAGAGCCCAAGGACCGTGATTCTAAAGATAGAGAGCCCAAGGACCGTGATTCTAAAGACAGAGAACCAAAGGACCGTGATTTCAAAGACAGAGATCATGTGGATAGAGACCGTCATTCCAATGATTATAAAGAGCGTGAAAAGGAGAAAAAAGATAGAGAATCCACAAAAGATAAAGAACCTAAGGAAAGAAAAGAAAAAATTATGAAAGAATTCGAATTCCATAAAGTTCAAGAAAAGAAGCTCAACGACTCAAGGTCTCCGAAACCGGTAAGCACAGTTCTTATTTAGTTTTGATTCTGACATATTATATTTTAGGTTATAAGAGATGATAAAAAATCGGAGAAAGATACTTCCAAGCTAGACATTAAAGAAGAAAAGCGGCTCGAAGTGTCTAGAGAAGATAAGAAATTATCTCCCAACGGAATTTCTTTTTCGATAAAGAATCACGGAACCAAACCTCAAGTGTCAATTTCTCCTCGTCTTGAGAACAGAGTTAGATTATCAGACGCCTCTGTATGTTTTGAAAGTGTAACCCTTGTTCATTAAAAGTTTCAGGATCTGAGTTCGCCATCTTCTAGTCTTTCTAACTCGTCACTCAATGAGAGTTCTAGCTCATTAACTAGTTCACCTTATCGAGCATTGTCCGCCGAAGAGATGCATAGAAAGATAAATTCATTAACAAGTGGAGATCAGATATTCAAGTAAGTCTTAGTTATGAATGAACATGTAGAGGTTGAGTTTGTAGAGTTGCGTCAATCTTACTATCACATCCTGGAACAGTTTTTGTTCCGTCAAAGTCAATTCTATCTTTTGACTTGGACTTAGCTTCAGCAGATCCTTTTTTAATTCAGAAATTAAGTCAGGCGTTATCATCCTGATTAAGACACATATTTATACCTAATTTTGTATTATATTTTATTAATCGTTGTGTATACACTTTATATGATAGATAGAAATAGTAACCAGAAATTGTTTCTGTTGAAACTATTGATACTCAATTTCGATGTGCTGTGATTAATTGTACTCGGACTAGTTTGCCATAATTCTTTCGACTCTTTCATAACTTAAAAGTCAATTGCCTTACAAGATAGAGAAACTGTTCTTTCTCCTCTCTGCCCAAATTGCCTTTAGAAGTTTACCAAAAGTCATTTCAGTTTCCGAAAGATTTACTTGTCATTTCCCTGTTCAGATACGGATATTGTTTACGGATTTTAAAATTCTAGTTTACTTTCTTGTTCCCATTGTGATTATTCCTATATCAGGGGTTCCTTAAAAAGCATCCTCTCTACCGTATCACTAAATGTAACTTTCAACATTCTTGTTTTGAAACAATTGTTTCTTTTCTAATAATATTTTCCAGAACTGATTTATTTGTTTAATAAATCATTTTCTCATCAATCTTCTGTTAATTCAACAGTTATCGCAATTATTCTCCTGTGTTCGTCAGTTGAGCACATATTCACATAGTTGCTTCATAGTTTTCTATGTCTCAAACGTATCGACTAAGTTTTGTTCCGTTCCATTACGGATGAGAGCACAGGAAAAATTAAAGGTCGACAAAGAGCAGGTGAAGTGCCAATGTAAAAATGCAATCTATATAGAAGAATATCACAAAAATCATCTTCGTGCACTACAGATTAAATGTAACGATTACAAGAGAGCATGTCAACAAGTGAGTTTCCTCCATTTTTCACAATAAGTGCTCAACCGACTCCTATTCCCATCGGAAGTTGTGTATGACATTAAGAGACAGAGGCGGGCAAATGCTTGGATAAAGAAAAATACCATTTTAATTCTACTTCTTCCTCCCTGTTCAGATGTTACAATGTCAATTCTAAAAGAGGAGTTGAGAAAATTGGGAAAAATGATAAGCAAGCTCCTTTATTCTTACAATTTCGACTGAAGTTTCAACAGAATGACTCCGAAAATTGACTTATAATCGGAAAACTGTGCTTTAATCGTGAAAGTTCTGAAGAGTAGAGCTTTGACATTATTTCGTGTACTTTTCAGACGTTGGCCACCTGCCAACTGAGTTGTTTGACCGCTTCTGAATGGCCGGAAGGAGCTTGTCCACCTGGGGGCGGGCCAGTTCAGCCGCCTATACTATAGCTCCAGACTAACACTCATATACAAACTTTTATTCCTGCCAAAATTCAGTTTTACTTAGTTCTTTTCGTAATGTAAGTTTAACTATTAAAGTATCAAGTTTAATTATTTCTGTCAAACAACGTGTATACGATAGAGGAATTAGTGAGAAATGCTTTTGTAATTAGATGTTATATGTTGTAATTAAACGATAATAGTTGAAAGTACAGTTTAATGTCATGAAACTTGACAAGTTTAGGTAATTTCGATTAAAGTCAAACGAAAATTAAATGCTTTAAACCCCTAATTATGGGTCTCGTACGAGTTTTCCTATTCCAGTGTATATATCGTAGAGATGGATAGGCCGAAAGGTATTCTGTCTGGAGCCCTTTGGGATTCCAAAAACATTGAAGATAATGAGGTTTGTTTATTTTTCTCGATTTTTCTCAATCAAGCTGCGTTTCTTTAAGATGAAAGTGAAGAAGCAAGAGGAAGTGTTACCCCGAAGGCCAGTATCAGCTGGTAGTAATAGAACTGGTATGTTAGGTTTGGCTTTAAAGGAAATAAAATATGCAGAAAAAGAAATCGAAGATGATAGGTAGTGTTGATTTTAAACACAATCTGAGTTGTTGTATTAATTGGTTACAGGTCACACGAACAAAATAGGGCTGGCATACTAGGCACAGCTCTGGCTGAACTCCGGAGTCATCCAATTAGAACCAGAAGAGCGGTCAGTTATATCTATTCCATTCTTTTTTTTCTCTTCATTGATCCTTCCTTCCTTGCCAAGTATGAACAATGGGGGAAGTACTTGATGGAGCAGGAAGGGAGCTCAGAAAATTTCTTCTTCGAAAAAAGTAGAAAAGAATTCTCTTCATGTTGATTAGGATGATTAAAGAAAAACAAAAAGAAAATAAGACTAATTCCAGAGTTTCTCGAACTGTACATCAACACAATCAGAAACAGCTAATCAAGATGAAGGGGGTGGAATGATAGCCAAACTACTAGGTCATGCTACAGACAAAGATTTACAAAACTTAGGAATAACAGTTAAATTATATTCGACATGTGATCATTAATTTGCTTTATCTAAGGATATACTCTCGGATAACAGACATATCGTGAAGAATTCTACTCCCAACTCGAGAAGACAAAGCTTTGTTCCCAAGCAACGATCCAGAGACAGTGCTCATAGTAATGAACATCATACAGAAGGAAAGCTAGATGAGAAATCAGTAATTATCTTCTTTTTAAGTTTTGATATAAACGTTAATGTCTCAATTATAGTCATATATCACTATCGTTGATATTGAAAAAGATAAGTTGGATGGAAATGATGGAAGGTCAAGCCCCTCTAGCCATGTTGAACAAGTTGATATATCAATGGCTGATCCGGAAACGAAAATATTATATTTTGCTCGTCGAGAAGACTGGCCGAATGTTGAGCACGAACTTGACAAAATAACGAAAGGCGATTTTTCACAAGCTGATCAGGTATTTTCGTACATTTAAAGAACTTATTATGCTTGATTATGTATTAGAATGGGTTCAATTCATTGCTCTTGGCAATTAAAGATGGTCGACGAACAATCGTTGAAAAGCTTTTGAAAAAAGGAGCTGACATCATGGTCACAACAAAGGTAAAACATCTGAATGAACGTGACATTTTTAATGATTTTCTCCACAGGATAAACGTAACGTTACACATATAGCAGTTATGTATGCAGGGGAAGATATGCTGGAACCACTGATAACAAGGAATAAAGAGCTTTTACGGAAACCTGCTGGAGTAAGAGTTTTATGAATTCATTGCAAAAAACCTCCTCAAATGTAACACTGACTTCTCGTGGAATTATAATGGCATATATGGCTAAGCAATCCATTGAAGTGCTCCAGGCGCTATTCAAAGCTACAGAGAAAAAGCTAGTTTCGGCTCTATTATGGTCAAGTTCAGGCACAAGACTTGCGAGAAATCGAGAAGCATGCTGCTCAATTTATTAGCCGGTCAGTGCGATTTGTGAAAAACTAATAGGAAGCTAACAAACACTAGCCATATTAGGTCTGCATGAGCTGCTTGAGCGTTTCGAAAGAAGGGACATAAAGTGTAAAACGTTTCCATAAATAGAAACTCTTGAAATATCAGTACTATCTTTTCCTATGTTTTATTAGTCGTTCTAGTAAGGTTAGTATGATTCATTCCGTTTTTCTTTCTCTGTCGCAATATGGGCGTTTGTTCTAATGGTCTTCCGGCTAGCTATTTTCGCTGTCTCGCATCTGCTCCAAGCCGTTTTCTGCTTCTTCCTCCCTTGTTCGCATTCTCTCTCTCTCATTCTCATTCTCAGTCTCTCTCTCTCATTCTCATTCTCATGCTCAGTCTCTCTCTCTCTCTCTATCTCTCTTTTTTTTTCTCTCATTTTTTCATTGGATCTATGTCTGACAATCTTTACGCTTTCTCACTCCTTATTTAGCGTAGTAAGGAATGTGGAGTTATGAGTGGATATAACTATACGTTTTCGCATAAATATATGAACTATAGCTCCTGCTATAGCTAGAAACTAGTATAAACTTGATGAGATAGTGCTAAATCATACAGTATAAGCAGTCTGAACAAAATGATAGTGCAACAAACAGGGATATAGGAATTACCCAATTACTCCCATTTGTTTGATCCAAATCGGGATTTCAAAGATATGTACTCTTAAGTGTACATTGCAGTTCAACGTTCTAATTACATGTATTCGATTTTTTCAGTCCAAGAACCAACTTCCTATACATGTAGCTTGCGAGAGAAGATCCAAGAAATCTTATTATATCGTTAAAAGGATATTGGATGATTTAGATCAGCGATTAACAGCAGATGGAGATGGTTCACTGCCTATACATTTGGCATTGAAGGTAAAGAGTGAAATAAAGAATTAAACGACTCCCTGCCGTATTAGGCTCTGAACTTATCACTAGTTGAATTGTTGCTATCTAAAAGAGCTCACGAACAAAGCAGTAGTGTCGATGGGTCTGGCGATACGCTTCTTCACATTGCGGCGCGAACAGGCAGCATGGGTTTGACTTTTGTGTAAGCATTGAAAAAGATTTTATGACTTACAGATGCTGTTCGAGTCGCTATAGCAGCAGGTTGCGATAACGCTAATGCCCAAAACAAAATCGGAAGAACTCCTCTGCACGAAGTTGCACAGATTGGTGACGGAAACTTATTAAAGGTTATGTTCAAACTACATGCTGATGCAAATATTCATGATATGGTTGTTATAAAAACGAAAACGGTACAATCATTTATTCGATTAGGATGATAAAACACCTGTCCACGTTGCTGCCGAGAAAGGATATACTTCAATTGTTGAATCTCTCATAGACAAATTTGGTGGATCTATCAGAGCTAGGACAAAAGATGGATCTACCTTGCTTCACATTGCTGCTCAGTCAGGGCACACAAGTACTGCACTTGCATTCCTTAAAAGAGGTTAAGTCTTGAGATAGTTTCGACGTTTAACTGTCTTTTAAGGTGTTCCCTTATTTATGCCAAATAAAGAGGGTGCTCTCGGGTTGCATGCTGCAGCTGCTGCAGGCTTTAATGAAGTAGTGAAGATGTTGATTGCTCGTGGAACTAATGTGGATATCAGAACCAGGGTATTATAAGTATCATTAACAAGATTTACGAAGTTTTCAAAGGATAATTATACTGCACTACATGTTGCTGTTCAATCAGGGAAAGCATCTGTTGTAGAAACTCTCCTTGGAGCAGGAGCAGATATTCATGTCTGTGGCGGGGAACTCGGGCAAACAGCTCTACATATAGGTACAGTTTGCTTCCTTCGAAGAAGAAACTTGATATTTTTTAGCCGCTTCATTAAATGGACCTGAATCCCGTGACTGTGCAATGATGCTTTTGAAATCAGGTGGACAACCTGATGTGGCTCAGGAAGATGGTGAAACGTGCCTCCATATTGCAGCAAGAAACGGGAATAAAGACATCATGAGGTGATATACTTTAGTTGATAACAAAAAAACTATATTATAGACTGTTATTGAATGAAAACGCGAATGCTCAATTGAGATCGAAAGCCGGAGAAACTCCTTTACACGTAGCAGCAAAATCTTGCAATTATGAAGCTGCTCAGATGATTTTGACCCATTTGTCAGAAAGATACACGCCTGAGGAGATGAAGAGCTTTGTTAATCAGAGAAGCAATGTATTTGCTGCTTGATGACACTTCTCACATTTCTCGTTTCAGGATAGTTTCACAGCTGTTCACTATGCTGCTGAGATTAAATCGGGAGATCTGCATTTTCCAGGAGAAGATGCGAAGCTAGTCAACCTGTTGATAGACTTTGGAGGTTTAGTTGAAGTGCAATCGCAACACACACAAGAAACTGCGATGCACATGGCAGCTAGATCGGGCAACCAGGCCGTTCTTCTGGCAATGGTTAACAAAATCGGTGCTGGGTCTGTTCAAATTGTTCAGAATAAACAGAGCAAAGTAGCATAATATTTTTTATTTTCTCGTGAATTACTTGTTTTCAGAATGGCTGGTCTCCACTCCTAGAAGCTTGTGCCAGAGGTCATACAGGAGTCGCTCATGTTCTCTTACAACACCATGCCCGGATTGATGTGTTTGATGAGCAAGGTCGAACTGCGTTGCATTTGGCAGCTTTGAATGGTCATTTACAAATCGTTCATCTTTTGCTGCAACATAAAGCTTTTGTCAACAGGTATGTGATAGTTGTTTTTCTGTTAACAGTGAAATATCAGCAAATCAAAAACCGGAGAAGCTCCTCTACATCTAGCAGCTCAAAATGGCCACGTTAAGGTTATAAATGTTCTAGTGCAAGATCATGGCGCGAGTCTAGAAGCAATAACACTGGATAACCAGGTAAAGCGATTGGTTTGAAGTGTTTTGATTACAAAGTTCAGACCGCTTTACATTTCGCCGCAAAATATGGTCAGCTTGGTGTAAGTCAAACTTTGCTAGCTTTGGGAGCAAATCCTAATGCTCGTGATGACAAAGGACAAACCCCACTACACTTAGCAGCTGAAGTAATTCTAAAATGTAGTTCAATCTTTATTTCAATCTTCTTTTAGAACGATTATCCTGATGTAGTGAAGCTATTCTTAAAAATGAAACAGAATAACCGAGGAGTTCTCACAGCGATAGACCATAATGGTTTTACCTGTGCCCACATTGCTGCTATGAAGGTTTAACGGCTATATGAATTGATGAAGATCTTTTTTGTTAATTTAGGGTTCTCTTGCTGTTGTCAGGGAGTTGATGATGATTGATAAGGCTATGGTTATTCAAGCTAAAACAAAAACGCTCGAAGCTACTACTCTGCATATGGCAGCCGCAGGTGGTCACACCAACATTGTCAAAATTTTATTAGAGAATGGTGCTAGCGCTGAAGATGAAAACGCCGTAAGCTTCAAACTAAACTTGAGAAAATAAACTCAACTTAAGCACGGAATGACTGCATTGCATCTCGGTGCTCGTCATGGATTCGTGTCGATTTTGGAAGCATTTGACAAACCACTCTGGCGTAGATGTTCAAGAAAGGTATGGTACTTTCTTAAACCTTCGAAGTCATCCTTTTCAAGACCGGGCTGAACGCCCTACACATAGCGGCTTTTTATGGAAATTCAGACTTTGTTAATGAAATGTTGAAGCATGTGCCGGCATCAATAAGATCAGAACCACCCATTTATAACCATCATGTCGTGAAAGAATTTGCGACTGAGGTAATGACGTGTGTTTGTTTTCCTTCTATACTTTTTTTTTCAGTATGGGTTCACTCCACTGCATTTAGCTGCTCAATCAGGACATGACTCATTAGTGCGCATGTTACTGAATCAAGGAGTCCAAGTAGATGCAACAAGTACAACCATGGTAGAGTCTTCAATAGTATACTCGTTTTGATATCGTTATCATTCTCATTGATGATGTGTTAGGGGAAAGTGCCAAAAGATTGTGACAGAAAGCAACGTATGAAATGAGTTTTTTTTTCGAAAACTTCGCTTGTAAGAAATATGTTAGCTCTCATTTTTTGGATGCGACAACTTTCCTGCTTTATATAAGACTACTAACTTACATTGATTTCGTTTTCTCAGAATGTAATTCCTCTACATTTGGCTGCCCAGCAGGGGCACATTTCCGTAGTGGGTATGCTGCTCTCGCGATCGACACAACAACAACATGCTAAGGTATAAAAAAGGTAAAGCTGTTTTAATTGCGTTGAAACAGGATTGGAGAGGTCGGACCCCTTTACATCTCGCGGCAATGAATGGACATTATGAAATGGTATCCCTATTGATTGCGCAAGGGTCTAATATCAATGTGATGGATCAAGTTTGATGTCGAGTTCTTCTAAGTTCTATTCGTAATTTGTATAGAATGGTTGGACTGGAATGCACTTTGCTACAAAAGCTGGACATCTGAATGTTGTACAGCTTTTCGTGAAAAGTTCAGCTGATGCATTAGCAGAAACTAAGGAAGGAAAAGTAAGTTTTTTCTTTTAGCAGAATAGCAACTGAGTTTGCTTTCAGGTGCCTTTATGCTTCGCGGCAGCACATAATCACATTGATTGCTTGCGATTCTTATTAAAGCAAAAACATGATACTCATCAACTGATGGAAGATAGAAAGTTCGTTTTTGATTTGATGGTACGTACAAAAATTAGAGACTTTTTAACTCAGTGAATCAGGTTTGCGGTAAGGGCAATGATAATGAGCCATTACAAGAGTTCATACTGCAAAGTCCTGCACCCATCGATACAGCTGTCAAACTTTCAGCTTTATATAGGTACGCTTACATTCTAAATCATGATTGATCCCGTCTTATAGAGATATGTCTGAAAAAGAAAAAGAACGAGCGAAAGATTTATCAAATGTTTCTGTGTTTTCTGAAAACATGGCTGTTGAACTGTTAAGTATAACTGCTTCTGAATACAATGCAGCTCTTCTGTTGAAAGCAAAAGACAATAGAGGTAGACCACTTCTAGATGTCTTGATCGAGAATGAGCAGGCAAGCTCCTATTAACACTTTCATTAATAGGAATTTTATTTGAGAAAGAGGTAGTATCATACGCATCAGTTCAGCGTTATCTTACCGAAATATGGACAGCTCGGGTGGATTGGTCTTTTGGTTTGTTCAAAAATTAGTTTCAACTTCAGATATATAATGAGGGTTCAGGTAAAACAGTAGCATTTTCGTTGTTTGTGTTAATGTGTCCTCCTGCTTGGTTTTATTTCTCGTTACCTTTGGATAGTAGAATCGGTTTGTATATTCTCTTATATTTTTTCTTATTACTCATTATCTTTTTCAGGACGAGCACCAATTATTAAATTTGTTTGTCACATTGTTTCCCATGTATACTTCACTATTCTGTTAACAGTTGTTGTGCTAAACATCACTCATAAAATGTGAGTTACTTTAATAAGTAATCTGTGATAGCTTCTATAGGTATGAGACGACGTCAGTTATTCCAAATTCTGTGGAGTGGCTTCTTTTGTTATGGTTATCTGGTAATCTTGTTTCTGAGCTTTCATCCATGGGCGGTGGTTCTGGATTGGGTATTGTGAAGGTTTGGAACGTGAACCTATTCGGAATCTTATTTTCTCCTTCTCATAGGTTCTTATTCTAGTTCTTTCTGCAGCTGCTATAGCTGTCCATGTTCTTGCTTTCTTACTACCAGCACTGGTATTAACTCATTTAGATAATGATGAGAAGTTACATTTCGCACGTACTATGTTGTATTTGAAAGTAAGATATTTTCTAAAGTGGAGAAGACATTTTTTTTTTCCAGAACCAACTTTTCGCTTTCGCACTCCTGTTTGCTTTTGTTGAATATCTGGATTTCTTAACTGTGCACCATTTATTTGGACCTTGGGCAATCATTATAAGGCATAGCATAACCCGGAAATTCTTAGAATAAATTCTTCCAGAGATCTTATGTATGATTTGGCTAGGTTTCTTGTTATTTTATTATTGTTTGTCGCCGGGTTCACTCTACATGTTACTTCAATTTTTCAGGTTTTGTTTGGTTTTCATCATTTCCAATAATATATATGCATATCATTTCAGCCAGCTTATCAACCTTTAGATGAAGATAGTGCCGAATTAATGAGATTGGCTTCTCCTGAACAGACACTGGAAATGTTATTCTTTTCTCTTTTTGGGTAGGTTAAATAGTGAAGCACTGTCTCAGATGTTCGTTTTTACAGACTTGTAGAACCAGATAGTATGCCGCCCCTTCACCTTGTTCCTGATTTTGCGAAAATTATTTTGAAGCTAATTTTTGGAATATATATGATGGTTACCTTGATTGTATTGATCAATCTACTCATTGCTATGATGTCCGATACGTATCAACGTATTCAAGCTCAGTCAGACAAGGTATTGACAAGACGTAGAACGCTACTTAACCTTGAATATAGGAATGGAAGTTTGGTAGAGCTATACTTATTCGACAGATGAATAAGCGGAGTGCTACACCTTCTCCGATAAATATGCTCACTAAGCTTGTTGTTGTTTTGAAAGTAGCTTGGAGGAACAAATGTGAGTTTTAGTCTCAGAGAAGCAATCCTAACCACCTGATTGCAGTGCATGTTTGTACTCAAAAAGCGCAGCAAGATCTGAGGTTTGAGGAGAATATAGATGCATTTTCCATGGGAGGAGGACAGCAAGGTAGAATCAGTCCAACTATGAGAGAAGATGGAACAGGTAAGGTTATGGTGCATGATGTTCGTGCTGGAGTAATACATCGTAGACTTGCGTGGTGATGGTGCTGAACTAGGAGCTTCTTCTGATTGGAGCATCGAAACAGTGATAGACTGGAAAAAAATTGTCAAAATGTATTATCAGATGAATAGAATTAACAGATCTGTTGAAGATGAAGCGGAGCTGAGTTGAAATTAAAAAAAGCCAGAGTTCAATAAATTTTTATTTTTTACTGCTGCAAGCAAAAACTGCTATTTAAAAGAGAACACAACAAAATGATTTGAATAATGTAAATTACGAACATAAGTCATGATAACTCATATAGTTAGAAGATTTACTTTATTATGAAGAACCGTGTTTAAAATGTAATGCCAATTTTGTAACTTGTTCAGAAGTACACATCAGAAATTCATAAAACATGAAATGAAGTATTTTCAGTTAGAAAGGATCAGGACAGAAATGAACAGAGAGTTATGGCGAATAGAAGAGTGAGCATGGACACCGCTCACTGCATTGCGCTAAATGAAAAATGAAACAGAGGAAAATATTTCATTCTCAAGATCAAATTTTAGCAGTGCGGTGGTACATTCATTTTCAACTGCCTGACGCGCTTGAGCGGTCGCTCACACGTTTCATAGCTGTGGTAAGTGTGAAAGTGTAGCGGTGGTGCATCGGCATTATGATGATTTGAGGAAAACGTTTTAACTCGGCGCAGAATGAACCAATTTCAAAAATTTTTTTTTCGATTGAAAGCTAATCGATAGCTCTTCCGAAACATTAAACTGATGGTTCGAAATAACGAAAGAATTATTCTAACAAACGCTTAGGTTCTTATGTATTGTGTCCCCCCGCGCTAGACTGTCCCCTTTTACTGTTAGGCTCACACTTTTCATGGTTAACTCGATTGGCTTCAAAACACTTTATGGGGGATTGTAATAGCTTTTTTATGGATTTCAAAATTACCGATACTTTCAAACCCTTGTTGTATAGAGGTCCCGCCTTATCTACTACTAACCTGCGATTCACACCCCGCGCCAAACGCGCCAAGATCAAATTTCCTATGCTTAACCATAGGAATTGTTTCGCGCGTAGATCAAAAAAGGTTCCACGTTTACATTTTTTGGTTGTAATCCCTGAAACAGGGGAAAAACCGAACTGCAAGCGTGATTCAGGAAAGTTACCGGTAAGTGTAGATCGGTAGATCAACCAGGAGGGGTATATAAGGACATGTACAACCATTCCCCAACCAGTCCCATTCTCGGAGTACTACATCCGAGGATTGAGTGAGCATAGGTGGAAGGCTCTAAGTTCAACCTGAGAGGTTCTGAGCGATGAACCTTGGACGAGGTTCTAAGAAAGATCCAGGCTCCTCCTAAACACTCAGATTGGGGAAAGTGAAATAAGAACGAGATGAGGAAGAACAGAATCTTCTCACATCCGTAGAAATAAGCTGCGTTGAAGGGACTGTGAACCTTTAACAAGGTTATAAGAAAGTTAAGGCTTTTCATGAATTGCAAGGTGGGGGGAACAGAAGCTACTAGAAGTGTTAGTAACTGACAGTGTTGAAGGGACTGTCAACCTTCGACGAGGTTCTGAGAACAACCCAGGCTCCTCCTGAACGCTTAGGTTGGGGAAAGTGAAATGAGAACGAGATGAGCGAGAATAGAAGCTACTCAGAGCGTTAAGAATAAGCTGTGCTGAAGGGAATATGAACGTTGGATGAGGTTCTAAGAAAGATCCAGGCCTTTCCTGAATGCCGAAAAGGGGGAGAGTGAGATTAGAGCGAGGTGAGGGGAAAAGGAGGCTACTCATAGCATTAGTAACTGACAATGCTGGAGAGACTGTCAACCTTTAACAAGCTTATAAGAAAGTTTAAGGCTTTTCATGAATGGCAAAGTGGGGGAAAGGGGGGTAAGAGCGAGGTGAGGGAGAACAGAAGCTACTTGAAGTGTTAGTAACTGACAGTGCTGAAGGGACTGTCAACCTTCGAGGAAGATCGAAGTGAGATTCAGGCTCCTCCTGAACACTCAGATTGGGAAAGTAAGATAGGAACGAGATGAGGAAGAACAGAATCTTCTCACATCCGTAGAAATAAGCTGCGTTGAAGGGACTGTGAACCTTTAACAGGGTTATAAGAAAGTTAAGGCTTTTCATGAATTGCAAGGTGGGGGGGGGACAGAAGCTACTAGAAGTGTTAGTAACTGACAGTGTTGAAGGGACTGTCAACCTTGGACAAAGTTCTAAGAAAGATCCAGGCCTTTCCTGAATGCCGAAAAGGGGGAGAGTGAGATTAGAGCGAGGTGAGGGGAAAAGGAGGCTACTCATAGCAGGAAAGTTACCGGTAAGTGTAGATCGGTAGATCAACCAGGAGGGGTATATAAGGACATGTACAACCATTCCCCAACCAGTCCTGTTCTCGGAACACTACATACGAGGATTGAGTGAGCATAGGTGGAAGGCTCTAAGTTTAACCTTTGACGAGGTTTTAAGAATCGACGAGGTTCTAAGAAAGATCCAGGCTTTTCCTAAAGGCTCAGATTGGGAAAGTAAGATAAGAACGAGATGAGGAAAACAGAAACTACTCAGATCCGTAGAAATAAGCTGTGCTAAAGGGGCTGTGAACCTTTAACAAGGTTATAAGAAAGTTTAAGGCTTTTCACGAAAGTCAAGGTGGGGGGAAGTGGGGTAAGAGCGAGGTGAGGGAGAACAGAAGCTACTTAAAGCGTTAGTAACTGACAGTGTTGAAGCACTGTCAACCTTCGACGAGGTTCTGAGAACAACCCAGGCTCCTCCTGAACAGTCAGATTGGGTAAAGTGAAATAAGAACGAGGTGAGGAAGAATAGAAGCTACTAAGAGCAGTAAGCATAAGCTGTGCAGAAGGGAATATGAACGTTGGATGAGGTTCTAAAAAAGAGTTAGAGAAGAGCGAGGTGAGGGGAAATGGAGGCTACTCATAGCATTAGTAACTGACAATGCTGAAGGGACTGTCAACCTTTATTAAGGTTATAAGAAAGTTATGGCTTTTCATGAATTGCAAGGTGGGGGGAAGTGGGGTAAGAGCGAGGTGAGGGAGAACAGAAGCTACTTAAAGCGTTAGTAACTGACAGTGCTGAAGCACTGTCAACCTTCGACGAGGTTCTGAGAACAACCCAGGCTCCTCCTGAACAGTCAGATTGGGTAAAGTGAAATAAGAACGAGGTGAGGAAGAATAGAAGCTACTAAGAGCAGTAAGCATAAGCTGTGCAGAAGGGAATATGAACGTTGGATGAGGTTCTAAAAAAGAGTTAGAGAAGAGCGAGGTGAGGGGAAATGGAGGCTACTCATAGCATTAGTAACTGACAATGCTGAAGGGACTGTCAACCTTTAATAAGGTTATAAGAAAGTTATGGCTTTTCATGAATTGCAAGGTGGGGGGAAGTGGGGTAAGAGCGAGGTGAGGGAGAACAGAAGCTACTTAAAGCGTTAGTAACTGACAGTGCTGAAGCACTGTCAACCTTCGACGAGGTTCTGAGAACAACCCAGGCTCCTCCTGAATGCCGAAAAGGGGGAGAGTGAGATTGAAGCGAGGTGAGGGGAAATGGAGGCTACTAGAACCGTGGACTAGGATCTGAGAACAACCCAGGCTCCTCCTGAATGCCGAAAAGGGGGAGAGTGAGATTGAAGCGAGGTGAGGGGAAATGGAGGCTACTAGAACCGTGGACTAGGATCTGAGAACAACCCAGGCTTCTCCTGAATGCCGAAAAGGGGGAGAGTGAGATTGAAGCGAGGTGAGGGGAAATGGAGGCTACTAGAACCGTGGACTAGGATCTGAGAACAACCCAGGCTTCTCCTAAATGCTTAGATGGGGGAAAAGTGAGATAAGATCTAGGTGAGGGAGAGCAGAAGCTACTCAGATCCGTAGGAATAAGCTGTGCTGAAAAGCATTTGAACCTCGGATGTGCTCTAAAGGGAGATCCAGTTTATTCCAGAATGCTGAGGTAGAGTAAAAGTGAGAGAAGAAGGAGCTGAGAGGAGTATGAACCGTGGATTAGGATCTGAGAACAACCCAGGCTTCTCCTAAATGCTTAGGTGGTGAAAAGTGAAAAAAGAACAAGGAGAGGGAGAATAGAAGCTACTAAGAGCAGTAAGAATGGATTATGTTGTAGAAATTTTGAACCTTGGAGTAGGTTCTGAGAACAACCCAGGCTTCTCCTGAACGCTCAGGTTGGGAAAAGTCAGATAAGAACCAGGTGAGGGAAAATAGAAGCTACTCAGAGTCGTAGGAATAAGCTGTGCTGAAGAAACTGTCAACCTTGGACGAAGTTCTAAGAAAGATCCATGCTTTTCCTGAATGCCGAAAAGGGGGAGAGTTAGAGAAGAGCGAGGTGAGGGGAAATGGAGGCTACTCAAAGCATTAGTAACTGACAATGCTGAAGGGACTGTCAACCTTTATTAAGGTTATAAGAAAGTTATGGCTTTTCATGAATTGCAAGGTGGGGGGAAGTGGGGTAAGAGCGAGGTGAGGGAGAACAGAAGCTACTTAAAGCGTTAGTAACTGACAGTGCTGAAGCACTGTCAACCTTCGACGAGGTTCTGAGAACAACCCAGGCTCCTCCTGAACAGTCAGATTGGGTAAAGTGAAATAAGAACGAGGTGAGGAAGAATAGAAGCTACTAAGAGCAGTAAGCATAAGCTGTGCAGAAGGGAATATGAACGTTGGATGAGGTTCTAAAAAAGAGTTAGAGAAGAGCGAGGTGAGGGGAAATGGAGGCTACTCATAGCATTAGTAACTGACAATGCTGAAGGGACTGTCAACCTTTAATAAGGTTATAAGAAAGTTATGGCTTTTCATGAATTGCAAGGTGGGGGGAAGTGGGGTAAGAGCGAGGTGAGGGAGAACAGAAGCTACTTAAAGCGTTAGTAACTGACAGTGCTGAAGCACTGTCAACCTTCGACGAGGTTCTGAGAACAACCCAGGCTCCTCCTGAATGCCGAAAAGGGGGAGAGTGAGATTGAAGCGAGGTGAGGGGAAATGGAGGCTACTAGAACCGTGGACTAGGATCTGAGAACAACCCAGGCTCCTCCTGAATGCCGAAAAGGGGGAGAGTGAGATTGAAGCGAGGTGAGGGGAAATGGAGGCTACTAGAACCGTGGACTAGGATCTGAGAACAACCCAGGCTTCTCCTGAATGCCGAAAAGGGGGAGAGTGAGATTGAAGCGAGGTGAGGGGAAATGGAGGCTACTAGAACCGTGGACTAGGATCTGAGAACAACCCAGGCTTCTCCTAAATGCTTAGATGGGGGAAAAGTGAGATAAGATCTAGGTGAGGGAGAGCAGAAGCTACTCAGATCCGTAGGAATAAGCTGTGCTGAAAAGCATTTGAACCTCGGATGTGCTCTAAAGGGAGATCCAGTTTATTCCAGAATGCTGAGGTAGAGTAAAAGTGAGAGAAGAAGGAGCTGAGAGGAGTATGAACCGTGGATTAGGATCTGAGAACAACCCAGGCTTCTCCTAAATGCTTAGGTGGTGAAAAGTGAAAAAAGAACAAGGAGAGGGAGAATAGAAGCTACTAAGAGCAGTAAGAATGGATTATGTTGTAGAAATTTTGAACCTTGGAGTAGGTTCTGAGAACAACCCAGGCTTCTCCTGAACGCTCAGGTTGGGAAAAGTCAGATAAGAACCAGGTGAGGGAAAATAGAAGCTACTCAGAGTCGTAGGAATAAGCTGTGCTGAAGAAACTGTCAACCTTGGACGAAGTTCTAAGAAAGATCCATGCTTTTCCTGAATGCCGAAAAGGGGGAGAGTTAGAGAAGAGCGAGGTGAGGGGAAATGGAGGCTACTCAAAGCATTAGTAACTGACAATGCTGAAGTGACTGTCAATCTTTGACGAGAATCTAAGAAAGATCCAGGCCTTTCCTGAATGCTAAGGTGGTGGGGGGGGGGGAGAGAAGAGTGAGGTGAGGGAAAATGGAAGCTACTAAGAGCCGTATGGTTACGCTGTTCTGGAGATAATATGATACTTAGATGTGCTTCGAAGGGAGGTCCAGGATATCCCGGAATGCTTAGGTAGAGTAAGAGTGAGAGTAGAGTGTGGTGAGGGAAAACGGAAGCTGCAGACAGAAGTTATACAATTGTACTGTGTTGTAGGAAATGTGAAACTTGGACAAGGTTCTGAGAACAACCCAGGCTTCTCCTGAACGCTTAGGTTGGTAAAAGTCAGATAATAACAAGGTGAGAGAGAACAGAAGCTACTCAGAGCCGTAGGAATAAGTTGTGCTGAAGGGAATATGAATGTTGGATGACGTTCTAAAAAAGACCCAGGCCTTTCCTGAATGCCGAAAAGGGGAGAGTGGGATTAGAGCGAGATGATTGAAAATGGAAGCCACCTTGGACGTGGTCTTGAGAACAAGGGCTAAAAAACCCAGGCTTCTTCTAAGTGCTTAGATGGGGGAAAAGTAAGATAAGATCTAGGTGACAGAGAGCAGAAGCTACTCAGATCCGTAGGAATAAGCTGTGCTGAAAAGCATTTGAACCTCGATGTGCTCTAAAGGGAGATCCAGTTTATTCCAGAATGCTGAGGTAGAGTAAAAGGGAAGGGAATATGAATGTTGGATGAGGTTCTAAAAAAGACCCAGGCTTTTCCTGAATGCCGAAGTGCGGGAGTGTGGGAGAAGAGCGAGGTGAGGGGAAATGGAGGCTACTCATAGCATTAGTAACTGACAATGCTGAAGGGACTGTCAACCTTTAACAAGGTTATAAGAAAGTTTAAGACTTTTCATGAATGGCAAGATGGGGGAAAGTGGGGGTAAGAGCGAGGTGAGGGAGAACAGAAGCTTCTTGAAGCGTTAGTAACTGGCAGTGCTGAAGGGACTGTCAACTTTCGACGAGGTTCTGAGAACAACCCAGGCTTCTCCTGAACGCTTAGGTTGGGAAAAGTCAGATAATAACAAAGTGAGAGAGAATAGAAGCTACTCAGAGCGTTAGGAATAAGCTGTGTTGAAGGGAATATGAACGCTGGATGAGATTCTAAGAAAGACCCAGGCTTTTCCTGAATGCCGAAAAGAGGGAGAGTTAGAGAAGAGCGGGGTGACGGGAAATGGAGGCTACTCATAGCAGTAAAGAAGCAGTAAGGAAAACTGTGTTGTAGAAAATGTGAACCTTGGACTAGATTCTGAGAACAACCCAGGCTCCTACTGAAGGCTTAGGTTGGTAAAAGTCAGATAAAAACAAGGTGAGGGAGAATAAAAGCTACTCAGAGCCGTAGGAATAAGCTGTGCTGAAAAGCATTTGAACCTCGGATGTGCTCTAAAGGGAGATCCAGTTTATTCCAGAATGCTGAGGTAGAGTAAAAGGGAAGGGAATATGAATGTTGGATGAGGTTCTAAAAAAGACCCAGGTTTTTCCTGAATGCCGAAAAGGGGGAGAGTTAGAGAAGAGCGAGGTGAGGGGAAATGGAGGCTACTCATAGCGTTAGTAACTGACAATGCTGAAGTGACTGTCAACCTTAGACGAGGTTCTAAGAAAGATCCAGGCTTTTCCTGAATGCCGAAGTGGGGGAGTGTGGGAGAAGAGCGAGGTGAGGCTAAAACGAAAACTGTAAGAAGGACGAGGTAAGGGAAAATGGAAGCTACTCAAAGCATTAATGACTGACAGAGCTGGATGAGATTTTGCTGAAGATTTTAGTAGAAATGTTGGATGTCGGGAAATGTCGAAGGCTCGACCGAAACCAAAACATCACAAGCCAGTTGCGAGCAACACGAAGTGTTGCGTTCAGCAACTGGTTGATCGCGGCACACTCCCAGCCAGGTAAGTTTAATGGCCATTCCCCGTAACGAGCCTAGGTTTTTGTTAACCGTATATCATATATGTCGATATAGTTAGGCTCGGTGTCACCAGTTCCTTACATATATGGATATGATATCTGATTCAAAATTCCGGAGACACCATCACAATTTGTACCAATTATGCAAGGATTACGGTACTGAGCAACCTGATGATAGACACTATATGGTGTACCATAAAAGACCAACATCTCCACTCATCTTGATGCTCGATGCTTCACGATCACTGAAGTTGGAACTGTTCGGGGACGCGCGAACGCATCCCCCCACGCAAAAATTTAGCTGTAGGCGAATCTCAACTCGAGACTGCCTTACGGGTCAGCCCAATCAAGAAGTGCAATGATCAGGCCTCGCCATAGAGGTCCCGCCTTATTGATCGCGGCACACTCCCAGCCAGGTAAGTTTAATGGCCATTCCCCGTAACGAGCCTAGGTTTTTGTTAACCGTATATCATATATGTCGATATAGTTAGGCTCGGTGTCACCGGTTCCTTACATATATGGATATGATATCTGATTCAAAATTCCGGAGACACCATCACAATTTGTACCAATTATGCAAGGATTACGGTACTGAGCAACCTGATGATAGACACTATATGGTGTACCATGAAAGACCAACATCTCCACTCATCTTGATGCTCGATGCTTCACGATCACTTAAGTTGGAACTGTTCGGGGACGCGCGAACGCATCCCCCCACGCAAAAATTTAGCTGTAGGCGAATCTCAACTCGAGACTGCCTTACGGGTCAGCCCAATCAAGAAGTGCAATGATCAGGCCTCGCCATAGAGGTCCCGCCTTATTGATCGCGGCACACTCCCAGCCAGGTAAGTTTAATGGCCATTCCCCGTAACGAGCCTAGGTTTTTGTTAACCGTATATCATATATGTCGATATAGTTAGGCTCGGTGTCACCAGTTCCTTACATATATGGATATGATATCTGATTCAAAATTCCGGAGACACCATCACAATTTGTACCAATTATGCAAGGATTACGGTACTGAGCAACCTGATGATAGACACTATATGGTGTACCATAAAAGACCAACATCTCCACTCATCTTGATGCTCGATGCTTCACGATCACTGAAGTTGGAACTGTTCGGGGACGCGCGAACGCATCCCCCCACGCAAAAATTTAGCTGTAGGCGAATCTCAACTCGAGACTGCCTTACGGGTCAGCCCAATCAAGAAGTGCAATGATCAGGCCTCGCCATAGAGGTCCCGCCTTATTGATCGCGGCACACTCCCAGCCAGGTAAGTTTAATGGCCATTCCCCGTAACGAGCCTAGGTTTTTGTTAACCGTATATCATATATGTCGATATAGTTAGGCTCGGATTTCACCGGTTCCTTACATATATGGATATGATATCTGATTCAAAATTCCGGAGACACCATCACAATTTGTACCAATTATGCAAGGATTACGGTACTGAGCAACCTGATGATAGACACTATATGGTGTACCATGAAAGACCAACATCTCCACTCATCTTGATGCTCGATGCTTCACGATCACTGAAGTTGGAACTGTTCGGGGACGCGCGAACGCATCCCCCCACGCAAAAATTTAGCTGTAGGCGAATCTCAACTCGAGACTGCCTTACGGGTCAGCCCAATCAAGAAGTGCAATGATCAGGCCTCGCCATAGAGGTCCCGCCTTATTGATCGCGGCACACTCCCAGCCAGGTAAGTTTAATGGCCATTCCCCGTAACGAGCCTAGGTTTTTGTTAACCGTATATCATATATGTCGATATAGTTAGGCTCGGTGTCACCAGTTCCTTACATATATGGATATGATATCTGATTCAAAATTCCGGAGACACCATCACAATTTGTACCAATTATGCAAGGATTACGGTACTGAGCAACCTGATGATAGACACTATATGGTGTACCATAAAAGACCAACATCTCCACTCATCTTGATGCTCGATGCTTCACGATCACTGAAGTTGGAACTGTTCGGGGACGCGCGAACGCATCCCCCCACGCAAAAATTTAGCTGTAGGCGAATCTCAACTCGAGACTGCCTTACGGGTCAGCCCAATCAAGAAGTGCAATGATCAGGCCTCGCCATAGAGGTCCCGCCTTATTGATCGCGGCACACTCCCAGCCAGGTAAGTTTAATGGCCATTCCCCGTAACGAGCCTAGGTTTTTGTTAACCGTATATCATATATGTCGATATAGTTAGGCTCGGATTTCACCGGTTCCTTACATATATGGATATGATATCTGATTCAAAATTCCGGAGACACCATCACAATTTGTACCAATTATGCAAGGATTACGGTACTGAGCAACCTGATGATAGACACTATATGGTGTACCATGAAAGACCAACATCTCCACTCATCTTGATGCTCGATGCTTCACGATCACTGAAGTTGGAACTGTTCGGGGACGCGCGAACGCATCCCCCCACGCAAAAATTTAGCTGTAGGCGAATCTCAACTCGAGACTGCCTTACGGGTCAGCCCAATCAAGAAGTGCAATGATCAGGCCTCGCCATAGAGGTCCCGCCTTATTGATCGCGGCACACTCCCAGCCAGGTAAGTTTAATGGCCATTCCCCGTAACGAGCCTAGGTTTTTGTTAACCGTATATCATATATGTCGATATAGTTAGGCTCGGATTTCACCGGTTCCTTACATATATGGATATGATATCTGATTCAAAATTCCGGAGACACCATCACAATTTGTACCAATTATGCAAGGATTACGGTACTGAGCAACCTGATGATAGACACTATATGGTGTACCATAAAAGACCAACATCTCCACTCATCTTGATGCTCGATGCTTCACGATCACTGAAGTTGGAACTGTTCGGGGACGCGCGAACGCATCCCCCCACGCAAAAATTTAGCTGTAGGCGAATCTCAACTCGAGACTGCCTTACGGGTCAGCCCAATCAAGAAGTGCAATGATCAGGCCTCGCCATAGAGGTCCCGCCTTATTGATCGCGGCACACTCCCAGCCAGGTAAGTTTAATAGCCATTCCCCGTAACGAGCCTAGGTTTTTGTTAACCGTATATCATATATGTCGATATAGTTAGGCTCGGTGTCACCAGTTCCTTACATATATGGATATGATATCTGATTCAAAATTCCGGAGACACCATCACAATTTGTACCAATTATGCAAGGATTACGGTACTGAGCAACCTGATGATAGACACTATATGGTGTACCATAAAAGACCAACATCTCCACTCATCTTGATGCTCGATGCTTCACGATCACTGAAGTTGGAACTGTTCGGGGACGCGCGAACGCATCCCCCCACGCAAAAATTTAGCTGTAGGCGAATCTCAACTCGAGACTGCCTTACGGGTCAGCCCAATCAAGAAGTGCAATGATCAGGCCTCGCCATAGAGGTCCCGCCTTATTGATCGCGGCACACTCCCAGCCAGGTAAGTTTAATGGCCATTCCCCGTAACGAGCCTAGGTTTTTGTTAACCGTATATCATATATGTCGATATAGTTAGGCTCGGTGTCACCGGTTCCTTACATATATGGATATGATATCTGATTCAAAATTCCGGAGACACCATCACAATTTGTACCAATTATGCAAGGATTACGGTACTGAGCAACCTGATGATAGACACTATATGGTGTACCATGAAAGACCAACATCTCCACTCATCTTGATGCTCGATGCTTCACGATCACTTAAGTTGGAACTGTTCGGGGACGCGCGAACGCATCCCCCCACGCAAAAATTTAGCTGTAGGCGAATCTCAACTCGAGACTGCCTTACGGGTCAGCCCAATCAAGAAGTGCAATGATCAGGCCTCGCCATAGAGGTCCCGCCTTATTGATCGCGGCACACTCCCAGCCAGGTAAGTTTAATGGCCATTCCCCGTAACGAGCCTAGGTTTTTGTTAACCGTATATCATATATGTCGATATAGTTAGGCTCGGTGTCACCAGTTCCTTACATATATGGATATGATATCTGATTCAAAATTCCGGAGACACCATCACAATTTGTACCAATTATGCAAGGATTACGGTACTGAGCAACCTGATGATAGACACTATATGGTGTACCATAAAAGACCAACATCTCCACTCATCTTGATGCTCGATGCTTCACGATCACTGAAGTTGGAACTGTTCGGGGACGCGCGAACGCATCCCCCCACGCAAAAATTTAGCTGTAGGCGAATCTCAACTCGAGACTGCCTTACGGGTCAGCCCAATCAAGAAGTGCAATGATCAGGCCTCGCCATAGAGGTCCCGCCTTATTGATCGCGGCACACTCCCAGCCAGGTAAGTTTAATGGCCATTCCCCGTAACGAGCCTAGGTTTTTGTTAACCGTATATCATATATGTCGATATAGTTAGGCTCGGATTTCACCGGTTCCTTACATATATGGATATGATATCTGATTCAAAATTCCGGAGACACCATCACAATTTGTACCAATTATGCAAGGATTACGGTACTGAGCAACCTGATGATAGACACTATATGGTGTACCATGAAAGACCAACATCTCCACTCATCTTGATGCTCGATGCTTCACGATCACTGAAGTTGGAACTGTTCGGGGACGCGCGAACGCATCCCCCCACGCAAAAATTTAGCTGTAGGCGAATCTCAACTCGAGACTGCCTTACGGGTCAGCCCAATCAAGAAGTGCAATGATCAGGCCTCGCCATAGAGGTCCCGCCTTATTGATCGCGGCACACTCCCAGCCAGGTAAGTTTAATGGCCATTCCCCGTAACGAGCCTAGGTTTTTGTTAACCGTATATCATATATGTCGATATAGTTAGGCTCGGATTTCACCGGTTCCTTACATATATGGATATGATATCTGATTCAAAATTCCGGAGACACCATCACAATTTGTACCAATTATGCAAGGATTACGGTACTGAGCAACCTGATGATAGACACTATATGGTGTACCATAAAAGACCAACATCTCCACTCATCTTGATGCTCGATGCTTCACGATCACTGAAGTTGGAACTGTTCGGGGACGCGCGAACGCATCCCCCCACGCAAAAATTTAGCTGTAGGCGAATCTCAACTCGAGACTGCCTTACGGGTCAGCCCAATCAAGAAGTGCAATGATCAGGCCTCGCCATAGAGGTCCCGCCTTATTGATCGCGGCACACTCCCAGCCAGGTAAGTTTAATAGCCATTCCCCGTAACGAGCCTAGGTTTTTGTTAACCGTATATCATATATGTCGATATAGTTAGGCTCGGTGTCACCAGTTCCTTACATATATGGATATGATATCTGATTCAAAATTCCGGAGACACCATCACAATTTGTACCAATTATGCAAGGATTACGGTACTGAGCAACCTGATGATAGACACTATATGGTGTACCATAAAAGACCAACATCTCCACTCATCTTGATGCTCGATGCTTCACGATCACTGAAGTTGGAACTGTTCGGGGACGCGCGAACGCATCCCCCCACGCAAAAATTTAGCTGTAGGCGAATCTCAACTCGAGACTGCCTTACGGGTCAGCCCAATCAAGAAGTGCAATGATCAGGCCTCGCCATAGAGGTCCCGCCTTATTGATCGCGGCACACTCCCAGCCAGGTAAGTTTAATGGCCATTCCCCGTAACGAGCCTAGGTTTTTGTTAACCGTATATCATATATGTCGATATAGTTAGGCTCGGTGTCACCGGTTCCTTACATATATGGATATGATATCTGATTCAAAATTCCGGAGACACCATCACAATTTGTACCAATTATGCAAGGATTACGGTACTGAGCAACCTGATGATAGACACTATATGGTGTACCATGAAAGACCAACATCTCCACTCATCTTGATGCTCGATGCTTCACGATCACTTAAGTTGGAACTGTTCGGGGACGCGCGAACGCATCCCCCCACGCAAAAATTTAGCTGTAGGCGAATCTCAACTCGAGACTGCCTTACGGGTCAGCCCAATCAAGAAGTGCAATGATCAGGCCTCGCCATAGAGGTCCCGCCTTATTGATCGCGGCACACTCCCAGCCAGGTAAGTTTAATGGCCATTCCCCGTAACGAGCCTAGGTTTTTGTTAACCGTATATCATATATGTCGATATAGTTAGGCTCGGTGTCACCAGTTCCTTACATATATGGATATGATATCTGATTCAAAATTCCGGAGACACCATCACAATTTGTACCAATTATGCAAGGATTACGGTACTGAGCAACCTGATGATAGACACTATATGGTGTACCATAAAAGACCAACATCTCCACTCATCTTGATGCTCGATGCTTCACGATCACTGAAGTTGGAACTGTTCGGGGACGCGCGAACGCATCCCCCCACGCAAAAATTTAGCTGTAGGCGAATCTCAACTCGAGACTGCCTTACGGGTCAGCCCAATCAAGAAGTGCAATGATCAGGCCTCGCCATAGAGGTCCCGCCTTATTGATCGCGGCACACTCCCAGCCAGGTAAGTTTAATGGCCATTCCCCGTAACGAGCCTAGGTTTTTGTTAACCGTATATCATATATGTCGATATAGTTAGGCTCGGTGTCACCAGTTCCTTACATATATGGATATGATATCTGATTCAAAATTCCGGAGACACCATCACAATTTGTACCAATTATGCAAGGATTACGGTACTGAGCAACCTGATGATAGACACTATATGGTGTACCATAAAAGACCAACATCTCCACTCATCTTGATGCTCGATGCTTCACGATCACTGAAGTTGGAACTGTTCGGGGACGCGCGAACGCATCCCCCCACGCAAAAATTTAGCTGTAGGCGAATCTCAACTCGAGACTGCCTTACGGGTCAGCCCAATCAAGAAGTGCAATGATCAGGCCTCGCCATAGAGGTCCCGCCTTATTGATCGCGGCACACTCCCAGCCAGGTAAGTTTAATGGCCATTCCCCGTAACGAGCCTAGGTTTTTGTTAACCGTATATCATATATGTCGATATAGTTAGGCTCGGATTTCACCGGTTCCTTACATATATGGATATGATATCTGATTCAAAATTCCGGAGACACCATCACAATTTGTACCAATTATGCAAGGATTACGGTACTGAGCAACCTGATGATAGACACTATATGGTGTACCATGAAAGACCAACATCTCCACTCATCTTGATGCTCGATGCTTCACGATCACTGAAGTTGGAACTGTTCGGGGACGCGCGAACGCATCCCCCCACGCAAAAATTTAGCTGTAGGCGAATCTCAACTCGAGACTGCCTTACGGGTCAGCCCAATCAAGAAGTGCAATGATCAGGCCTCGCCATAGAGGTCCCGCCTTATTGATCGCGGCACACTCCCAGCCAGGTAAGTTTAATGGCCATTCCCCGTAACGAGCCTAGGTTTTTGTTAACCGTATATCATATATGTCGATATAGTTAGGCTCGGATTTCACCGGTTCCTTACATATATGGATATGATATCTGATTCAAAATTCCGGAGACACCATCACAATTTGTACCAATTATGCAAGGATTACGGTACTGAGCAACCTGATGATAGACACTATATGGTGTACCATAAAAGACCAACATCTCCACTCATCTTGATGCTCGATGCTTCACGATCACTGAAGTTGGAACTGTTCGGGGACGCGCGAACGCATCCCCCCACGCAAAAATTTAGCTGTAGGCGAATCTCAACTCGAGACTGCCTTACGGGTCAGCCCAATCAAGAAGTGCAATGATCAGGCCTCGCCATAGAGGTCCCGCCTTATTGATCGCGGCACACTCCCAGCCAGGTAAGTTTAATGGCCATTCCCCGTAACGAGCCTAGGTTTTTGTTAACCGTATATCATATATGTCGATATAGTTAGGCTCGGTGTCACCGGTTCCTTACATATATGGATATGATATCTGATTCAAAATTCCGGAGACACCATCACAATTTGTACCAATTATGCAAGGATTACGGTACTGAGCAACCTGATGATAGACACTATATGGTGTACCATAAAAGACCAACATCTCCACTCATCTTGATGCTCGATGCTTCACGATCACTGAAGTTGGAACTGTTTGGGGACGCGCGAACGCATCCCCCCACGCAAAAATTTAGCTGTAGGCGAATCTCAACTCGAGACTGCCTTACGGGTCAGCCCAATCAAGAAGTGCAATGATCAGGCCTCGCCATAGAGGTCCCGCCTTATTGATCGCGGCACACTCCCAGCCAGGTAAGTTTAATGGCCATTCCCCGTAAAGAGCCTAGGTTTTTGTTAACCGTATATCATATATGTCGATATAGTTAGGCTCGGTGTCACCGGTTCCTTACATATATGGATATGATATCTGATTCAAAATTCCGGAGACACCATCACAATTTGTACCAATTATGCAAGGATTACGGTACTGAGCAACCTGATGATAGACACTATATGGTGTACCATGAAAGACCAACATCTCCACTCATCTTGATGCTCGATGCTTCACGATCACTGAAGTTGGAACTGTTCGGGGACGCGCGAACGCATCCCCCCACGCAAAAATTTAGCTGTAGGCGAATCTCAACTCGAGACTGCCTTACGGGTCAGCCCAATCAAGAAGTGCAATGATCAGGCCTCGCCATAGAGGTCCCGCCTTATTGATCGCGGCACACTCCCAGCCAGGTAAGTTTAATGGCCCTTCCCCGTAACGAGCCTAGGTTTTTGTTAACCGTATATCATACATGTCCATATAGTTAGGCTCGGTGTCACCAGTTCCTTACATATATGGATATGATATCTGATTCAAAATTCCGGAGACACCATCACAATTTGTACCAATTATGCAAGGATTACGGTACTGAGCAACCTGATGATAGACACTATATGGTGTACCATAAAAGACCAACATCTCCACTCATCTTGATGCTCGATGCTTCACGATCACTGAAGTTGGAACTGTTCGGGGACGCGCGAACGCATCCCCCCACGCAAAAATTTAGCTGTAGGCGAATCTCAACTCGAGACTGCCTTACGGGTCAGCCCAATCAAGAAGTGCAATGATCAGGCCTCGCCATAGAGGTCCCGCCTTATTGATCGCGGCACACTCCCAGCCAGGTAAGTTTAATGGCCATTCCCCGTAACGAGCCTAGGTTTTTGTTAACCGTATATCATATATGTCGATATAGTTAGGCTCGGATTTCACCGGTTCCTTACATATATGGATATGATATCTGATTCAAAATTCCGGAGACACCATCACAATTTGTACCAATTATGCAAGGATTACGGTACTGAGCAACCTGATGATAGACACTATATGGTGTACCATGAAAGACCAACATCTCCACTCATCTTGATGCTCGATGCTTCACGATCACTGAAGTTGGAACTGTTCGGGGACGCGCGAACGCATCCCCCCACGCAAAAATTTAGCTGTAGGCGAATCTCAACTCGAGACTGCCTTACGGGTCAGCCCAATCAAGAAGTGCAATGATCAGGCCTCGCCATAGAGGTCCCGCCTTATTGATCGCGGCACACTCCCAGCCAGGTAAGTTTAATGGCCATTCCCCGTAACGAGCCTAGGTTTTTGTTAACCGTATATCATATATGTCGATATAGTTAGGCTCGGATTTCACCGGTTCCTTACATATATGGATATGATATCTGATTCAAAATTCCGGAGACACCATCACAATTTGTACCAATTATGCAAGGATTACGGTACTGAGCAACCTGATGATAGACACTATATGGTGTACCATAAAAGACCAACATCTCCACTCATCTTGATGCTCGATGCTTCACGATCACTGAAGTTGGAACTGTTCGGGGACGCGCGAACGCATCCCCCCACGCAAAAATTTAGCTGTAGGCGAATCTCAACTCGAGACTGCCTTACGGGTCAGCCCAATCAAGAAGTGCAATGATCAGGCCTCGCCATAGAGGTCCCGCCTTATTGATCGCGGCACACTCCCAGCCAGGTAAGTTTAATGGCCATTCCCCGTAACGAGCCTAGGTTTTTGTTAACCGTATATCATATATGTCGATATAGTTAGGCTCGGATTTCACCGGTTCCTTACATATATGGATATGATATCTGATTCAAAATTCCGGAGACACCATCACAATTTGTACCAATTATGCAAGGATTACGGTACTGAGCAACCTGATGATAGACACTATATGGTGTACCATAAAAGACCAACATCTCCACTCATCTTGATGCTCGATGCTTCACGATCACTGAAGTTGGAACTGTTCGGGGACGCGCGAACGCATCCCCCCACGCAAAAATTTAGCTGTAGGCGAATCTCAACTCGAGACTGCCTTACGGGTCAGCCCAATCAAGAAGTGCAATGATCAGGCCTCGCCATAGAGGTCCCGCCTTATTGATCGCGGCACACTCCCAGCCAGGTAAGTTTAATGGCCCTTCCCCGTAACGAGCCTAGGTTTTTGTTAACCGTATATCATACATGTCCATATAGTTAGGCTCGGTGTCACCAGTTCCTTACATATATGGATATGATATCTGATTCAAAATTCCGGAGACACCATCACAATTTGTACCAATTATGCAAGGATTACGGTACTGAGCAACCTGATGATAGACACTATATGGTGTACCATGAAAGACCAACATCTCCACTCATCTTGATGCTCGATGCTTCACGATCACTTAAGTTGGAACTGTTCGGGGACGCGCGAACGCATCCCCCCACGCAAAAATTTAGCTGTAGGCGAATCTCAACTCGAGACTGCCTTACGGGTCAGCCCAATCAAGAAGTGCAATGATCAGGCCTCGCCATAGAGGTCCCGCCTTATTGATCGCGGCACACTCCCAGCCAGGTAAGTTTAATGGCCATTCCCCGTAACGAGCCTAGGTTTTTGTTAACCGTATATCATATATGTCGATATAGTTAGGCTCGGTGTCACCAGTTCCTTACATATATGGATATGATATCTGATTCAAAATTCCGGAGACACCATCACAATTTGTACCAATTATGCAAGGATTACGGTACTGAGCAACCTGATGATAGACACTATATGGTGTACCATAAAAGACCAACATCTCCACTCATCTTGATGCTCGATGCTTCACGATCACTGAAGTTGGAACTGTTCGGGGACGCGCGAACGCATCCCCCCACGCAAAAATTTAGCTGTAGGCGAATCTCAACTCGAGACTGCCTTACGGGTCAGCCCAATCAAGAAGTGCAATGATCAGGCCTCGCCATAGAGGTCCCGCCTTCTACTACTAACCTGCGATTCACACCCCGCGCCAAACGCGCCAAGATCAAATTCCGTATGCTTAACCATAGGAATTGTTTCGCGCGTAGATCAAAAAAGGTTCCACGTTTACATTTTTTGGTTGTTATCCCTGAAACAGGGGAAAAACCGAACTGCAAGCGTGATTCAGGAAAGTTACCGGTAAGTGTAGATCGGTAGATCAACCAGGAGGGGTATATAAGGACATGTACAACCATTCCCCAACCAGTCCTGTTCTCGGAACAATACATACGAGGATTGAGTGAGCATAAGGTGGGAGGCTCTAAGTTTAACCTGAGAGGTTCTGAGCCATGAACCTTCGACTAGGTTTTAAGAATCGACGAGGTTCTAACAAAGATCCAGGCTTCTCCTGAACACTCAGATTGGGAAATGGACTGGCAACCTTCGAGGAAGATCGAAGTGAGATTCAGGCTTAACCTGAAGGCTCAGATTGGGAAAGTAAGATAGGAACGAGATGAGGAAGAACAGAAACTTCTCACATCCGTAGGAGCTACTAGAAGTGTTAGAAACTGACAGTGTTGAAGGGACTGTCAACCTTGGACAAAGTTCTAAGAAAGATCCAGGCATTTCCTGAATGCCGAAAAGGGGGAGAGTGAGATTAGAGCGAGGTGAGGGGAAATGGAGGCTACTCATAGCATTAGTAACTGACAATGCTGAAGGGACTGTCAATCTGCGACGAGGTTCTGAGAACAGCCCAGGCTCCTCCTGAATGCCGAAAAGGGGGAGAGTGAGATTGAAGCGAGGTGAGGGGAAATGGAGGCTACTAGAACCGTGGAGTAGGATCTGAGAACAACCTAGGCTTCTCCTAAATGCTTAGGTGGTGAAAAGTGAAAAAAGAACAAGGAGAGGGAGAATAGAAGCTACTCAGAGCCATAAGCATAAGCTGTGCAGAAGGGAATATGAACGTTGGATGACGTTCTAAAAAAGACCCAGGCCTTTCCTGAATGCCGAAAAGGGGAGAGTGGGATTAGAGCGAGATGATTGAAAATGGAAGCCACCTTGGACGTGGTCTTGAGAACAAGGGCTAAAAAACTCAGGCTTCTTCTAAGTGCTTAGATGGGGGAAAAGTGAGATAAGATCTAGGTGAGGGAGAGCAGAAGCTACTCAGATCCGTAGGAATAAGCTGTGCTGAAAAGCATTTGAACCTCGGATGTGCTCTAAAGGGAGATCCAGTTTATTCCAGAATGCTGAGGTAGAGTAAAAGTGAGAGAAGAAGGAGCTGAGAGGAGTATGAACCGTGGATTAGGATCTGAGAACAACCCAGGCTTCTCCTAAATGCTTAGGTGGTGAAAAGTGAAAAAAGAACAAGGAGAGGGAGAATAGAAGCTACTAAGAGCAGTAAGAATGGATTATGTTGTAGAAATTTTGAACCTTGGAGTAGGTTCTGAGAACAACCCAGGCTTCTCCTGAACGCTCAGGTTGGGAAAAGTCAGATAAAAACCAGGTGAGGGAGAATAGAAGCTACTCAGAGTCGTAGGAATAAGCTGTGCTGAAGAAACTGTCAACCTTGGACGAAGTTCTAAGAAAGATCCATGCTTTTCCTGAATGCCGAAAAGGGGGAGAGTTAGAGAAGAGCGAGGTGGGGGGAAATGGAGGCTACTCAAAGCATTAGTAACTGACAATGCTGAAGTGACTGTCAATCTTTGACGAGAATCTAAGAAAGATCCAGGCCTTTCCTGAATGCTAAGGTGGTGGGGGGGGGTGAGAGAAGAGTGAGGTGAGGGAAAATGGAAGCTACTAAGAGCCGTATGGTTACGCTGTGCTGGAGATAATATGATACTTAGATGTGCTTCGAAGGGAGGTCCAGGATATCCCGGAATGCTTAGGTAGAGTAAGAGTGAGAGTAAAGTGTGGTGAGGGAAAACGGAAGCTGCAGACAGAAGTTATACAATTGTACTGTGTTGTAGGAAATGTGAACCTTGGACAAGGTTCTGAGAACAACCCAGGCTTCTCCTAAATGCTTAGGTGGTGAAAAGTGAAAAAAGAACAAGGAGAGGGAGAATAGAAGCTACTCAGAGCCATAAGCATAAGCTGTGCAGAAGGGAATATGAACGTTGGATGACGTTCTAAAAAAGACCCAGGCCTTTCCTGAATGCCGAAAAGGGGAGAGTGGGATTAGAGCGAGATGATTGAAAATGGAAGCCACCTTGGACGTGGTCTTGAGAACAAGTGCTAAAAAACCCAGGCTTCTTCTAAGTGCTTAGATGGGGGAAAAGTAAGATAAGATCTAGGTGACAGAGAGCAGAAGCTACTCAGATCCGTAGGAATAAGCTGTGCTGAAAAGCATTTGAACCTCGGATGTGCTCTAAAGGGAGATCCAGTTTATTCCAGAATGCTGAGGTAGAGTAAAAGGGAAGGGAATATGAATGTTGGATGAGGTTCTAAAAAAGACCCAGGCTTTTCCTGAATGCCGAAGTGCGGGAGTGTGGGAGAAGAGCGAGGTGAGGGGAAATGGAGGCTACTCATAGCATTAGTAACTGACAATGCTGAAGGGACTGTCAACCTTTAACAAGGTTATAAGAAAGTTTAAGACTTTTCATGAATGGCAAGATGGGGGAAAGTGGGGGTAAGAGCGAGGTGAGGGAGAACAGAAGCTACTTGAAGCGTTAGTAACTGACAGTGCTGAAGGGACTGTCAACTTTCGACGAGGTTCTGAGTACAACCCAGGCTCCTCCTGAACGCTTAGGTTGGGAAAAGTCAGATAATAACAAAGTGAGAGAGAATAGAAGCTACTCAGAGCGTTAGGAATAAGCTGTGTTGAAGGGAATATGAACGCTGGATGAGATTCTAAGAAAGATCCAGGCTTTTCCTGAATGCCGAAAAGGGGGAGAGTTAGAGAAGAGCGAGGTGAGGGAGAACAGAAGCTACTTGAAGCGTTAGTAACTGACAGTGCTGAAGTGACTGTCAACCTTCGACGAGGTTCTAAGAAAGATCCAGGCTTTTCCTGAATGCCGAAGTGGGGGAGTGTGGGAGAAGAGCGAGGTGAGGCTAAAACGAAAACTGTAAGAAGGACGAGGTAAGGGAAAATGGAAGCTACTCAAAGCATTAATGACTGACAGAGCTGGATGGGATTTTGATGAAGATTTGAGTAGAAATGTTGGATGTCGGGAAATGTCGAAGGCTCGACCGAAACCAAAACATCACAAGCCAGTTGCGAGCTGCACGAAGTGTTGCGTTCAGCAACTGGTATTGATCGCGGCACACTCCCAGCCAGGTAAGTTTAATGGCCATTCCCCGTAACGAGCCTAGGTTTTTGTTAACCGTATATCATACATGTCGATATAGTTAGGCTCGGTGTCACCAGTTCCTTACATATATGGATATGATATCTGATTCAAAATTCCGGAGACACCATCACAATTTGTACCAATTATGCAAGGATTACGGTACTGAGCAACCTGATGATAGACACTATATGGTGTACCATAAAAGACCAACATCTCCACTCATCTTGATGCTCGATGCTTCACGATCACTGAAGTTGGAACTGTTTGGGGACGCGCGAACGCATCCCCCCACGCAAAAATTTAGCTGTAGGCGAATCTCAACTCGAGACTGCCTTACGGGTCAGCCCAATCAAGAAGTGCAATGATCAGGCCTCGCCATAGAGGTCCCGCCTTATTGATCGCGGCACACTCCCAGCCAGGTAAGTTTAATGGCCATTCCCCGTAACGAGCCTAGGTTTTTGTTAACCGTATATCATATATGTCGATATAGTTAGGCTCGGTGTCACCGGTTCCTTACATATATGGATATGATATCTGATTCAAAATTCCGGAGACACCATCACAATTTGTACCAATTATGCAAGGATTACGGTACTGAGCAACCTGATGATAGACACTATATGGTGTACCATGAAAGACCAACATCTCCACTCATCTTGATGCTCGATGCTTCACGATCACTGAAGTTGGAACTGTTCGGGGACGCGCGAACGCATCCCCCCACGCAAAAATTTAGCTGTAGGCGAATCTCAACTCGAGACTGCCTTACGGGTCAGCCCAATCAAGAAGTGCAATGATCAGGCCTCACCATAGAGGTCCCGCCTTATTGATCGCGGCACACTCCCAGCCAGGTAAGTTTAATGGCCATTCCCCGTAACGAGCCTAGGTTTTTGTTAACCGTATATCATATATGTCGATATAGTTAGGCTCGGATTTCACCGGTTCCTTACATATATGGATATGATATCTGATTCAAAATTCCGGAGACACCATCACAATTTGTACCAATTATGCAAGGATTACGGTACTGAGCAACCTGATGATAGACACTATATGGTGTACCATAAAAGACCAACATCTCCACTCATCTTGATGCTCGATGCTTCACGATCACTGAAGTTGGAACTGTTCGGGACGCGCGAACGCATCCCCACGCAAAAATTTAGCTGTAGGCGAATCTCAACTCGAGACTGCCTTACGGGTCAGCCCAATCAAGAAGTGCAATGATCAGGCCTCGCCATAGAGGTCCCGCCTTATCTACTTCTACTACTAACCTGCGATTCACACCCCGCGCCAAACGCGCCAAGATCAAATTTCCTATGCTTAACCATAGGAATTGTTTCGCGCGTAGATCAAAAAAGGTTCCACGTTTACATTTTTTGGTTGTAATCCCTGAAACAGGGGAAAAACCGAACTGCAAGCGTGATTCAGGAAAGTTACCGGTAAGTGTAGATCGGTAGATCAACCAGGAGGGGTATATAAGGACATGTACAACCATTCCCCAACCAGTCCCATTCTCGGAGTACTACATCCGAGGATTGAGTGAGCATAGGTGGAAGGCTCTAAGTTCAACCTGAGAGGTTCTGAGCGATGAACCTTGGACGAGGTTCTAAGAAAGATCCAGGCTCCTCCTAAACACTCAGATTGGGGGGAAAGTGAAATAAGAACGAGATGAGGAAGAACAGAATCTTCTCACATCCGTAGAAATAAGCTGCGTTGAAGGGACTGTGAACCTTTAACAAGGTTATAAGAAAGTTAAGGCTTTTCATGAATTGCAAGGTGGGGGGAACAGAAGCTACTAGAAGTGTTAGTAACTGACAGTGTTGAAGGGACTGTCAACCTTCGACGAGGTTCTGAGAACAACCCAGGCTCCTCCTGAACGCTTAGGTTGGGGAAAGTGAAATGAGAACGAGATGAGCGAGAATAGAAGCTACTCAGAGCGTTAAGAATAAGCTGTGCTGAAGGGAATATGAACGTTGGATGAGGTTCTAAGAAAGATCCAGGCCTTTCCTGAATGCCGAAAAGGGGGAGAGTGAGATTAGAGCGAGGTGAGGGGAAAAGGAGGCTACTCATAGCATTAGTAACTGACAATGCTGGAGAGACTGTCAACCTTTAACAAGCTTATAAGAAAGTTTAAGGCTTTTCATGAATGGCAAAGTGGGGGAAAGGGGGGTAAGAGCGAGGTGAGGGAGAACAGAAGCTACTTGAAGTGTTAGTAACTGACAGTGCTGAAGGGACTGTCAACCTTCGAGGAAGATCGAAGTGAGATTCAGGCTCCTCCTGAACACTCAGATTGGGAAAGTAAGATAGGAACGAGATGAGGAAGAACAGAATCTTCTCACATCCGTAGAAATAAGCTGCGTTGAAGGGACTGTGAACCTTTAACAGGGTTATAAGAAAGTTAAGGCTTTTCATGAATTGCAAGGTGGGGGGGGGACAGAAGCTACTAGAAGTGTTAGTAACTGACAGTGTTGAAGGGACTGTCAACCTTGGACAAAGTTCTAAGAAAGATCCAGGCCTTTCCTGAATGCCGAAAAGGGGGAGAGTGAGATTAGAGCGAGGTGAGGGGAAAAGGAGGCTACTCATAGCAGGAAAGTTACCGGTAAGTGTAGATCGGTAGATCAACCAGGAGGGGTATATAAGGACATGTACAACCATTCCCCAACCAGTCCTGTTCTCGGAACACTACATACGAGGATTGAGTGAGCATAGGTGGAAGGCTCTAAGTTTAACCTTTGACGAGGTTTTAAGAATCGACGAGGTTCTAAGAAAGATCCAGGCTTTTCCTAAAGGCTCAGATTGGGAAAGTAAGATAAGAACGAGATGAGGAAAACAGAAACTACTCAGATCCGTAGAAATAAGCTGTGCTAAAGGGGCTGTGAACCTTTAACAAGGTTATAAGAAAGTTTAAGGCTTTTCACGAAAGTCAAGGTGGGGGGAAGTGGGGTAAGAGCGAGGTGAGGGAGAACAGAAGCTACTTAAAGCGTTAGTAACTGACAGTGTTGAAGCACTGTCAACCTTCGACGAGGTTCTGAGAACAACCCAGGCTCCTCCTGAACAGTCAGATTGGGTAAAGTGAAATAAGAACGAGGTGAGGAAGAATAGAAGCTACTAAGAGCAGTAAGCATAAGCTGTGCAGAAGGGAATATGAACGTTGGATGAGGTTCTAAAAAAGAGTTAGAGAAGAGCGAGGTGAGGGGAAATGGAGGCTACTCATAGCATTAGTAACTGACAATGCTGAAGGGACTGTCAACCTTTATTAAGGTTATAAGAAAGTTATGGCTTTTCATGAATTGCAAGGTGGGGGGAAGTGGGGTAAGAGCGAGGTGAGGGAGAACAGAAGCTACTTAAAGCGTTAGTAACTGACAGTGCTGAAGCACTGTCAACCTTCGACGAGGTTCTGAGAACAACCCAGGCTCCTCCTGAACAGTCAGATTGGGTAAAGTGAAATAAGAACGAGGTGAGGAAGAATAGAAGCTACTAAGAGCAGTAAGCATAAGCTGTGCAGAAGGGAATATGAACGTTGGATGAGGTTCTAAAAAAGAGTTAGAGAAGAGCGAGGTGAGGGGAAATGGAGGCTACTCATAGCATTAGTAACTGACAATGCTGAAGGGACTGTCAACCTTTAATAAGGTTATAAGAAAGTTATGGCTTTTCATGAATTGCAAGGTGGGGGGAAGTGGGGTAAGAGCGAGGTGAGGGAGAACAGAAGCTACTTAAAGCGTTAGTAACTGACAGTGCTGAAGCACTGTCAACCTTCGACGAGGTTCTGAGAACAACCCAGGCTCCTCCTGAATGCCGAAAAGGGGGAGAGTGAGATTGAAGCGAGGTGAGGGGAAATGGAGGCTACTAGAACCGTGGACTAGGATCTGAGAACAACCCAGGCTCCTCCTGAATGCCGAAAAGGGGGAGAGTGAGATTGAAGCGAGGTGAGGGGAAATGGAGGCTACTAGAACCGTGGACTAGGATCTGAGAACAACCCAGGCTTCTCCTGAATGCCGAAAAGGGGGAGAGTGAGATTGAAGCGAGGTGAGGGGAAATGGAGGCTACTAGAACCGTGGACTAGGATCTGAGAACAACCCAGGCTTCTCCTAAATGCTTAGATGGGGGAAAAGTGAGATAAGATCTAGGTGAGGGAGAGCAGAAGCTACTCAGATCCGTAGGAATAAGCTGTGCTGAAAAGCATTTGAACCTCGGATGTGCTCTAAAGGGAGATCCAGTTTATTCCAGAATGCTGAGGTAGAGTAAAAGTGAGAGAAGAAGGAGCTGAGAGGAGTATGAACCGTGGATTAGGATCTGAGAACAACCCAGGCTTCTCCTAAATGCTTAGGTGGTGAAAAGTGAAAAAAGAACAAGGAGAGGGAGAATAGAAGCTACTAAGAGCAGTAAGAATGGATTATGTTGTAGAAATTTTGAACCTTGGAGTAGGTTCTGAGAACAACCCAGGCTTCTCCTGAACGCTCAGGTTGGGAAAAGTCAGATAAGAACCAGGTGAGGGAAAATAGAAGCTACTCAGAGTCGTAGGAATAAGCTGTGCTGAAGAAACTGTCAACCTTGGACGAAGTTCTAAGAAAGATCCATGCTTTTCCTGAATGCCGAAAAGGGGGAGAGTTAGAGAAGAGCGAGGTGAGGGGAAATGGAGGCTACTCAAAGCATTAGTAACTGACAATGCTGAAGGGACTGTCAACCTTTATTAAGGTTATAAGAAAGTTATGGCTTTTCATGAATTGCAAGGTGGGGGGAAGTGGGGTAAGAGCGAGGTGAGGGAGAACAGAAGCTACTTAAAGCGTTAGTAACTGACAGTGCTGAAGCACTGTCAACCTTCGACGAGGTTCTGAGAACAACCCAGGCTCCTCCTGAACAGTCAGATTGGGTAAAGTGAAATAAGAACGAGGTGAGGAAGAATAGAAGCTACTAAGAGCAGTAAGCATAAGCTGTGCAGAAGGGAATATGAACGTTGGATGAGGTTCTAAAAAAGAGTTAGAGAAGAGCGAGGTGAGGGGAAATGGAGGCTACTCATAGCATTAGTAACTGACAATGCTGAAGGGACTGTCAACCTTTAATAAGGTTATAAGAAAGTTATGGCTTTTCATGAATTGCAAGGTGGGGGGAAGTGGGGTAAGAGCGAGGTGAGGGAGAACAGAAGCTACTTAAAGCGTTAGTAACTGACAGTGCTGAAGCACTGTCAACCTTCGACGAGGTTCTGAGAACAACCCAGGCTCCTCCTGAATGCCGAAAAGGGGGAGAGTGAGATTGAAGCGAGGTGAGGGGAAATGGAGGCTACTAGAACCGTGGACTAGGATCTGAGAACAACCCAGGCTCCTCCTGAATGCCGAAAAGGGGGAGAGTGAGATTGAAGCGAGGTGAGGGGAAATGGAGGCTACTAGAACCGTGGACTAGGATCTGAGAACAACCCAGGCTTCTCCTGAATGCCGAAAAGGGGGAGAGTGAGATTGAAGCGAGGTGAGGGGAAATGGAGGCTACTAGAACCGTGGACTAGGATCTGAGAACAACCCAGGCTTCTCCTAAATGCTTAGATGGGGGAAAAGTGAGATAAGATCTAGGTGAGGGAGAGCAGAAGCTACTCAGATCCGTAGGAATAAGCTGTGCTGAAAAGCATTTGAACCTCGGATGTGCTCTAAAGGGAGATCCAGTTTATTCCAGAATGCTGAGGTAGAGTAAAAGTGAGAGAAGAAGGAGCTGAGAGGAGTATGAACCGTGGATTAGGATCTGAGAACAACCCAGGCTTCTCCTAAATGCTTAGGTGGTGAAAAGTGAAAAAAGAACAAGGAGAGGGAGAATAGAAGCTACTAAGAGCAGTAAGAATGGATTATGTTGTAGAAATTTTGAACCTTGGAGTAGGTTCTGAGAACAACCCAGGCTTCTCCTGAACGCTCAGGTTGGGAAAAGTCAGATAAGAACCAGGTGAGGGAAAATAGAAGCTACTCAGAGTCGTAGGAATAAGCTGTGCTGAAGAAACTGTCAACCTTGGACGAAGTTCTAAGAAAGATCCATGCTTTTCCTGAATGCCGAAAAGGGGGAGAGTTAGAGAAGAGCGAGGTGAGGGGAAATGGAGGCTACTCAAAGCATTAGTAACTGACAATGCTGAAGTGACTGTCAATCTTTGACGAGAATCTAAGAAAGATCCAGGCCTTTCCTGAATGCTAAGGTGGTGGGGGGGGGGGGGGGAGAGAAGAGTGAGGTGAGGGAAAATGGAAGCTACTAAGAGCCGTATGGTTACGCTGTTCTGGAGATAATATGATACTTAGATGTGCTTCGAAGGGAGGTCCAGGATATCCCGGAATGCTTAGGTAGAGTAAGAGTGAGAGTAGAGTGTGGTGAGGGAAAACGGAAGCTGCAGACAGAAGTTATACAATTGTACTGTGTTGTAGGAAATGTGAAACTTGGACAAGGTTCTGAGAACAACCCAGGCTTCTCCTGAACGCTTAGGTTGGTAAAAGTCAGATAATAACAAGGTGAGAGAGAACAGAAGCTACTCAGAGCCGTAGGAATAAGTTGTGCTGAAGGGAATATGAATGTTGGATGACGTTCTAAAAAAGACCCAGGCCTTTCCTGAATGCCGAAAAGGGGAGAGTGGGATTAGAGCGAGATGATTGAAAATGGAAGCCACCTTGGACGTGGTCTTGAGAACAAGGGCTAAAAAACCCAGGCTTCTTCTAAGTGCTTAGATGGGGGAAAAGTAAGATAAGATCTAGGTGACAGAGAGCAGAAGCTACTCAGATCCGTAGGAATAAGCTGTGCTGAAAAGCATTTGAACCTCGATGTGCTCTAAAGGGAGATCCAGTTTATTCCAGAATGCTGAGGTAGAGTAAAAGGGAAGGGAATATGAATGTTGGATGAGGTTCTAAAAAAGACCCAGGCTTTTCCTGAATGCCGAAGTGCGGGAGTGTGGGAGAAGAGCGAGGTGAGGGGAAATGGAGGCTACTCATAGCATTAGTAACTGACAATGCTGAAGGGACTGTCAACCTTTAACAAGGTTATAAGAAAGTTTAAGACTTTTCATGAATGGCAAGATGGGGGAAAGTGGGGGTAAGAGCGAGGTGAGGGAGAACAGAAGCTTCTTGAAGCGTTAGTAACTGGCAGTGCTGAAGGGACTGTCAACTTTCGACGAGGTTCTGAGAACAACCCAGGCTTCTCCTGAACGCTTAGGTTGGGAAAAGTCAGATAATAACAAAGTGAGAGAGAATAGAAGCTACTCAGAGCGTTAGGAATAAGCTGTGTTGAAGGGAATATGAACGCTGGATGAGATTCTAAGAAAGACCCAGGCTTTTCCTGAATGCCGAAAAGAGGGAGAGTTAGAGAAGAGCGGGGTGACGGGAAATGGAGGCTACTCATAGCAGTAAAGAAGCAGTAAGGAAAACTGTGTTGTAGAAAATGTGAACCTTGGACTAGATTCTGAGAACAACCCAGGCTCCTACTGAAGGCTTAGGTTGGTAAAAGTCAGATAAAAACAAGGTGAGGGAGAATAAAAGCTACTCAGAGCCGTAGGAATAAGCTGTGCTGAAAAGCATTTGAACCTCGGATGTGCTCTAAAGGGAGATCCAGTTTATTCCAGAATGCTGAGGTAGAGTAAAAGGGAAGGGAATATGAATGTTGGATGAGGTTCTAAAAAAGACCCAGGTTTTTCCTGAATGCCGAAAAGGGGGAGAGTTAGAGAAGAGCGAGGTGAGGGGAAATGGAGGCTACTCATAGCGTTAGTAACTGACAATGCTGAAGTGACTGTCAACCTTAGACGAGGTTCTAAGAAAGATCCAGGCTTTTCCTGAATGCCGAAGTGGGGGAGTGTGGGAGAAGAGCGAGGTGAGGCTAAAACGAAAACTGTAAGAAGGACGAGGTAAGGGAAAATGGAAGCTACTCAAAGCATTAATGACTGACAGAGCTGGATGAGATTTTGCTGAAGATTTTAGTAGAAATGTTGGATGTCGGGAAATGTCGAAGGCTCGACCGAAACCAAAACATCACAAGCCAGTTGCGAGCAACACGAAGTGTTGCGTTCAGCAACTGGTTGATCGCGGCACACTCCCAGCCAGGTAAGTTTAATGGCCATTCCCCGTAACGAGCCTAGGTTTCTGTTAACCGTATATCATATATGTCGATATAGTTAGGCTCGGTGTCACCGGTTCCTTACATATATGGATATGATATCTGATTCAAAATTCCGGAGACACCATCACAATTTGTACCAATTATGCAAGGATTACGGTACTGAGCAACCTGATGATAGACACTATATGGTGTACCATGAAAGACCAACATCTCCACTCATCTTGATGCTCGATGCTTCACGATCACTGAAGTTGGAACTGTTCGGGGACGCGCGAACGCATCCCCCCACGCAAAAATTTAGCTGTAGGCGAATCTCAACTCGAGACTGCCTTACGGGTCAGCCCAATCAAGAAGTGCAATGATCAGGCCTCGCCATAGAGGTCCCGCCTTATTGATCGCGGCACACTCCCAGCCAGGTAAGTTTAATGGCCATTCCCCGTAACGAGCCTAGGTTTTTGTTAACCGTATATCATACATGTCGATATAGTTAGGCTCGGTGTCACCAGTTCCTTACATATATGGATATGATATCTGATTCAAAATTCCGGAGACACCATCACAATTTGTACCAATTATGCAAGGATTACGGTACTGAGCAACCTGATGATAGACACTATATGGTGTACCATAAAAGACCAACATCTCCACTCATCTTGATGCTCGATGCTTCACGATCACTGAAGTTGGAACTGTTCGGGGACGCGCGAACGCATCCCCCCACGCAAAAATTTAGCTGTAGGCGAATCTCAACTCGAGACTGCCTTACGGGTCAGCCCAATCAAGAAGTGCAATGATCAGGCCTCGCCATAGAGGTTCCGCCTTATTGATCGCGGCACACTCCCAGCCAGGTAAGTTTAATGGCCATTCCCCGTAACGAGCCTAGGTTTTTGTTAACCGTATATCATATATGTCGATATAGTTAGGCTCGGTGTCACCGGTTCCTTACATATATGGATATGATATCTGATTCAAAATTCCGGAGACACCATCACAATTTGTACCAATTATGCAAGGATTACGGTACTGAGCAACCTGATGATAGACACTATATGGTGTACCATGAAAGACCAACATCTCCACTCATCTTGATGCTCGATGCTTCACGATCACTGAAGTTGGAACTGTTCGGGGACGCGCGAACGCATCCCCCCACGCAAAAATTTAGCTGTAGGCGAATCTCAACTCGAGACTGCCTTACGGGTCAGCCCAATCAAGAAGTGCAATGATCAGGCCTCGCCATAGAGGTCCCGCCTTATTGATCGCGGCACACTCCCAGCCAGGTAAGTTTAATGGCCATTCCCCGTAACGAGCCTAGGTTTTTGTTAACCGTATATCATATATGTCGATATAGTTAGGCTCGGTGTCACCAGTTCCTTACATATATGGATATGATATCTGATTCAAAATTCCGGAGACACCATCACAATTTGTACCAATTATGCAAGGATTACGGTACTGAGCAACCTGATGATAGACACTATATGGTGTACCATAAAAGACCAACATCTCCACTCATCTTGATGCTCGATGCTTCACGATCACTGAAGTTGGAACTGTTTGGGGACGCGCGAACGCATCCCCCCACGCAAAAATTTAGCTGTAGGCGAATCTCAACTCGAGACTGCCTTACGGGTCAGCCCAATCAAGAAGTGCAATGATCAGGCCTCGCCATAGAGGTCCCGCCTTATTGATCGCGGCACACTCCCAGCCAGGTAAGTTTAATGGCCATTCCCCGTAACGAGCCTAGGTTTTTGTTAACCGTATATCATATATGTCGATATAGTTAGGCTCGGTGTCACCGGTTCCTTACATATATGGATATGATATCTGATTCAAAATTCCGGAGACACCATCACAATTTGTACCAATTATGCAAGGATTACGGTACTGAGCAACCTGATGATAGACACTATATGGTGTACCATGAAAGACCAACATCTCCACTCATCTTGATGCTCGATGCTTCACGATCACTGAAGTTGGAACTGTTCGGGGACGCGCGAACGCATCCCCCCACGCAAAAATTTAGCTGTAGGCGAATCTCAACTCGAGACTGCCTTACGGGTCAGCCCAATCAAGAAGTGCAATGATCAGGCCTCGCCATAGAGGTCCCGCCTTATTGATCGCGGCACACTCCCAGCCAGGTAAGTTTAATGGCCATTCCCCGTAACGAGCCTAGGTTTTTGTTAACCGTATATCATACATGTCGATATAGTTAGGCTCGGTGTCACCAGTTCCTTACATATATGGATATGATATCTGATTCAAAATTCCGGAGACACCATCACAATTTGTACCAATTATGCAAGGATTACGGTACTGAGCAACCTGATGATAGACACTATATGGTGTACCATAAAAGACCAACATCTCCACTCATCTTGATGCTCGATGCTTCACGATCACTGAAGTTGGAACTGTTCGGGGACGCGCGAACGCATCCCCCCACGCAAAAATTTAGCTGTAGGCGAATCTCAACTCGAGACTGCCTTACGGGTCAGCCCAATCAAGAAGTGCAATGATCAGGCCTCGCCATAGAGGTCCCGCCTTATTGATCGCGGCACACTCCCAGCCAGGTAAGTTTAATGGCCATTCCCCGTAACGAGCCTAGGTTTTTGTTAACCGTATATCATATATGTCGATATAGTTAGGCTCGGTGTCACCGGTTCCTTACATATATGGATATGATATCTGATTCAAAATTCCGGAGACACCATCACAATTTGTACCAATTATGCAAGGATTACGGTACTGAGCAACCTGATGATAGACACTATATGGTGTACCATGAAAGACCAACATCTCCACTCATCTTGATGCTCGATGCTTCACGATCACTGAAGTTGGAACTGTTCGGGGACGCGCGAACGCATCCCCCACGCAAAAATTTAGCTGTAGGCGAATCTCAACTCGAGACTGCCTTACGGGTCAGCCCAATCAAGAAGTGCAATGATCAGGCCTCGCCATAGAGGTCCCGCCTTATTGATCGCGGCACACTCCCAGCCAGGTAAGTTTAATGGCCATTCCCCGTAACGAGCCTAGGTTTTTGTTAACCGTATATCATATATGTCGATATAGTTAGGCTCGGTGTCACCGGTTCCTTACATATATGGATATGATATCTGATTCAAAATTCCGGAGACACCATCACAATTTGTACCAATTATGCAAGGATTACGGTACTGAGCAACCTGATGATAGACACTATATGGTGTACCATGAAAGACCAACATCTCCACTCATCTTGATGCTCGATGCTTCACGATCACTGAAGTTGGAACTGTTCGGGGACGCGCGAACGCATCCCCCCACGCAAAAATTTAGCTGTAGGCGAATCTCAACTCGAGACTGCCTTACGGGTCAGCCCAATCAAGAAGTGCAATGATCAGGCCTCGCCATAGAGGTCCCGCCTTATTGATCGCGGCACACTCCCAGCCAGGTAAGTTTAATGGCCATTCCCCGTAATGAGCCTAGGTTTTTGTTAACCGTATATCATATATGTCGATATAGTTAGGCTCGGTGTCACCAGTTCCTTACATATATGGATATGATATCTGATTCAAAATTCCGGAGACACCATCACAATTTGTACCAATTATGCAAGGATTACGGTACTGAGCAACCTGATGATAGACACTATATGGTGTACCATGAAAGACCAACATCTCCACTCATCTTGATGCTCGATGCTTCACGATCACTGAAGTTGGAACTGTTCGGGGACGCGCGAACGCATCCCCCCACGCAAAAATTTAGCTGTAGGCGAATCTCAACTCGAGAATGCTTTACGGGTCAGCCCAATCAAGAAGTGCAATGATCAGGCCTCGCCATAGAGGTCCCGCCTTATTGATCGCGGCACACTCCCAGCCAGGTAAGTTTAATGGCCATTCCCCGTAACGAGCCTAGGTTTTTGTTAACCGTATATCATATATGTCGATATAGTTAGGCTCGGTGTCACCGGTTTATTACATATATGGATATGATATCTGATTCAAAATTCCGGAGACACCATCACAATTTGTACCAATTATGCAAGGATTACGGTACTGAGCAACCTGATGATAGACACTATATGGTGTACCATGAAAGACCAACATCTCCACTCATCTTGATGCTCGATGCTTCACGATCACTGAAGTTGGAACTGTTCGGGGACGCGCGAACGCATCCCATCACGCAAAAATTTAGCTGTAGGCGAATCTCAACTCGAGACTGCCTTACGGGTCAGCCCAATCAAGAAGTGCAATGATCAGGCCTCGCCATAGAGGTCCCGCCTTATTGATCGCGGCACACTCCCAGCCAGGTAAGTTTAATGGCCATTTACCGTAACGAGCCTAGGTTTTTGTTAACCGTATATCATATATGTCGATATAGTTAGGCTCGGTGTCACCAGTTCCTTACATATATGGATATGATATCTGATTCGAAATTCCGGAGACACCATCACAATTTGTACCAATTATGCAAGGATTACGGTACTGAGCAACCTGATGATAGACACTATATGGTGTACCATGAAAGACCAACATCTCCACTCATCTTGATGCTCGATGCTTCACGATCACTGAAGTTGGAACTGTTCGGGGACGCGCGAACGCATCCCCCACGCAAAAATTTAGCTGTAGGCGAATCTCAACTCGAGACTGCCTTACGGGTCAGCCCAATCAAGAAGTGCAATGATCAGGCCTCGCCATAGAGGTCCCGCCTTATTGATCGCGGCACACTCCCAGCCAGGTAAGTTTAATGGCCATTTACCGTAACGAGCCTAGGTTTTTGTTAACCGTATATCATATATGTCGATATAGTTAGGCTCGGTGTCACCAGTTCCTTACATATATGGATATGATATCTGATTCAAAATTCCGGAGACACCATCACAATTTGTACCAATTATGCAAGGATTACGGTACTGAGCAACCTGATGATAGACACTATATGGTGTACCATGAAAGACCAACATCTCCACTCATCTTGATGCTCGATGCTTCACGATCACTGAAGTTGGAACTGTTCGGGGACGCGCGAACGCATCCCCCACGCAAAAATTTAGCTGTAGGCGAATCTCAACTCGAGACTGCCTTACGGGTCAGCCCAATCAAGAAGTGCAATGATCAGGCCTCGCCATAGAGGTCCCGCCTTATTGATCGCGGCACACTCCCAGCCAGGTAAGTTTAATGGCCATTCCCCGTAACGAGCCTAGGTTTTTGTTAACCGTATATCATATATGTCGATATAGTTAGGCTCGGTGTCACCGGTTCCTTACATATATGGATATGATATCTGATTCAAAATTCCGGAGACACCATCACAATTTGTACCAATTATGCAAGGATTACGGTACTGAGCAACCTGATGATAGACACTATATGGTGTACCATGAAAGACCAACATCTCCACTCATCTTGATGCTCGATGCTTCACGATCACTGAAGTTGGAACTGTTCGGGGACGCGCGAACGCATCCCCCCACGCAAAAATTTAGCTGTAGGCGAATCTCAACTCGAGACTGCCTTACGGGTCAGCCCAATCAAGAAGTGCAATGATCAGGCCTCGCCATAGAGGTCCCGCCTTATTGATCGCGGCACACTCCCAGCCAGGTAAGTTTAATGGCCATTCCCCGTAACGAGCCTAGGTTTTTGTTAACCGTATATCATATATGTCGATATAGTTAGGCTCGGTGTCACCGGTTCCTTACATATATGGATATGATATCTGATTCGAAATTCCGGAGACACCATCACAATTTGTACCAATTATGCAAGGATTACGGTACTGAGCAACCTGATGATAGACACTATATGGTGTACCATGAAAGACCAACATCTCCACTCATTTTGCTCAGCGAGCGAAGGATTTTGAGAACATTTTCTTTGATGATCTTCTGTCAGCCGAAGACTCCGTTGGAATAATTCGTGATACACTGCTACGCCAAAGGATAAAATGAAATTAAAACCATTCACAAACTTCTATCCTAATTCGACAACGATATTCATCTGACAATGAATGAGATCGCTCATAGTATAAGTTTAGGTTCTTGCTTTCTTCTTTAAATTCATGTATACAGATAAGGGTCTTAAGCTGTGACTCCGAGAAACCTTTGGAGTGCTTCCCTCATATTTTCTTCTAAATTTCTTTTCGTTTAAGGCTGTACCGATGCTTTCTGTGGAATCTGTACTGTTCCATTCTTTGAAGTCTGTGCTGTTCTGTTATTTTCTTCTAAATGTAAATAAAAATTGAACAAAAGATGTCTGTAAACGAATGAGTTTCCAGAAAGTTATGGCGAATAGAAGAGTGAGCATGGACACCGCTCACTGCATTGCGCTAAATGAAAAATGAAACAGAGGAAAATATTTCATTCTCAAGATCAAATTTTTGCAGTGCGGTGGTACATTCATTTTCAACTGCCTGACGCGCTTGAGCGGTCGCTCACACGTTTCATTGCTGTGGTAAGTGTGAAAGTGTAGCGGTGGTGCATCGGCATTATGATGATTTGAGAAAAACGATTTAACTCGGCGCAGAATGAACCAATTTCCAAAATCTGTTTTTCGATCGAGAGCTAATCGATAGCTCTTTCTATATAATGTATGCTACGTATAACTTGAGCATGTCGTCAGAGGTACAAGCTTTTCACAACCCCTATGAATTCCTACATCGGGGACGTGCGAACGCATCCCCCCACGCAAAAATTTAGCTGTAGGCGAATCTCAACTCGAGACTGCTTTACGTGTCAGCCCAATCAAGAAGTGCAATGATCAGGCCTCGCCATAGAGGTCCCGCCTTAGTGATCGTGGCACACTCCTAGCCAGGTTTAAGTTTGAGGAAACCTTAATTTTCTGTCCAAGATATATGTTAGCGGTATGTGCTTTGGGTGGAAGGGGAAAAAATAGACAAAACATTAAACACAAGCTTTGATAACGAATCCATTTTTCAAGGAATACGGTTAAACATTGATCCACCATGAGATCATTGGTTTAATCTCGTTCTCGAGGGTTACTGTAAATCAGAAGCTGAATAAGACGAGGATCAAAGTTTTTTTCCGTGGACGAGCGAGAGGATCTCACTCGTAGAGTTTTATCTGTGAGCCTTTCGCTCTTTCGTTACGTTATGAAAGACGAAAACGAATAAAACAATAAGATTGAAACAAGGATTATTAAATTCATTATTAACGTGAACTCATATATTATTATTATTCTCACTACACAGGGAGTTTGTCATAAAATTTTTTGTAGAACTCCTTTTTATCTATAGTTTTTGCTGGCTTCCTCCTTATATTCGAAACTTTTTCATCATCAAGAGTGGCCAAATCGAAGGGAGATACTGGGTTAAAGGCATTACCGTGGGCGTAAGCATATGGAGAAGTTCCCTGCACAACACTTGTTTAAAATCAAACTGTTCTGAATCACCTGTTCTACAGCACCTGATAGAGGGAAGCGAACACCCGCACCTCCAGGACCTAATGGCATCGGGAAATCGATTCCTCCGATGAAAAAACTGTCGTCTCCTACAACATGATGAAAAGTCCTCTAATATCAAATGAAAGTTCAATAAAAACCTTGCTCAACTTCGACAGCGACTCCGGTAGAATGAACAAACGGATTGCAATATGGCGGTTTACATTTGATTGGCTCATAACCATAAGGAACTCGTCCAACCACAATTTCTTTTGCTTTTTCTGGAAGAAGGATCATTTTCAAATTTCTGAAGATATGTCTGACTTCTGGCTTCTCGGAATGCTGGATTCTGCCCTAACAAAGCTAATGTCTCTGGTTTGATTCCTAGTTTGTTCGTTGGACGAATTTGGTATCCGACTTTAGTGTCGATGTTAATATTACCAAAATATACGTTTCCATCCAAATCGAAATTGCCCCAACCTGGGACAGGAATGTTCAAATCTCCGGCCAATGACTAGAGTAAATATAACACATGAATATGAGAACACTATACACAGTGCTTACAACTTTGTTTGCAGGGTTAATTTCGAATCCTGTAGAGAATTGATCCGTGAAGGGGAACAAAGGAAAGTTATCAGCGGTGATCAAAGCAGGGAATTGAGCTTGTGGTCCTTGAATAGGTACAACTAATGGTTCGTCATTACCATATTTCTGATTCAAAGCGATGGGGATATCTAATAGATAAGTATAAACAATGTTCAAGTTTAAAAAACTTACAGAAAAGGATGAATATGAATGGATGAAACATTCGAATGCTTCACTTGATAACGCAAAAGATTTTATTTGGGGTCAAATGTGGTCACATGAATCCGGTTTTAAGATTAATCTCCTTTTTGTTTCTCAAGAAAGTGAATCAAAAATACTTTATTATTATTGTTTTATTAATTTCTTGTACGAGATGATTTCTTCGAATTGAATCCTGGTGGTTCAACAGGACCCATTCCATGTCCGTAAGTAATGAGGAATGGATCCGTTCCAACATTGACAGCTCCTATAATTATAGAAACAATGAAGGTTTCAATGATCACATATGTTATACCGCTGAGAGGAAATCGAACACCGACTCCTGAAGGAGCAAGAGGGATAGGGAAATCAACTCCTCCATCAAAGAGATAGTCATCTCCTGGTTCCACATCAACACCAAACGCAGTGTTTTGAACGAAGGGATTACAGAAGGGAGGCTTGCATCTCAAAGGAACAAAGTTACCAGGCAAGACAGATACAGGAACTGAAGGAACTCCTTCTGCAACATTCGACAATTATAATATTTTTCTTCCATTCCTAGTACTGAACCTCTTGCTTGATTGAAGTTGCCATCTTTGGCTAAAGTTGCAATAGTATCGGCGCTTATTCCAAGAACATTAGTGGGCCCATATAAAGATCCGAATCCTACACGAGTGTTAGGTCTTCCGACTTTTATTCCTCCTAGAAATTTAACGGAGTAGTAATATTGATCTTATAATTTCAACCTTTATAATCCCATATTCCCCATCCCAGAATAGGAACATTGACGTTTCCATCAACGGTCACACGTGTACCTGGATTGATATCAAGTCCGTTGTTGAATTCACTATGAAAAGGGAAAACTGGTGACAGTGAAGAAGCATCTCGCCCAGGATGGGGCTGAAATATCGCACCAATTAAATCAGTAGAATGAAGAAGTAAAGGTAAACCTGATAAAAAGGGGGGAGATTGTAGTCTTCTTTGCGAGCTTGGAATGGTGCTGGATTAGGAGGGTACGCTTGACGTCGTAGGCGTTTCGATTCTAGAATAGTATATTCGATGAGAATCGCAAGACCACTCACCTATAGTTAATATAATTAGCAGTATATTAACTGCTAAAAATATAGACTTCATTCAGATAGAAGCCTATTGTCTATGACAGTGGTTCAGCTGAATGAAGAATCTTGAGGAGGTGGAAACAAGATTCGGCTATATCCGGGTTGATGACTAGGTGATAAAAAAGCTTGATTAGCCGGCTTTAAAGCTTATCATTCGAGAAACGTTTCATTAGAGAATTAATTCGAAAATTTATTTTAATTTTCCATTTTTCAATACTTTGGCGTCGGACACGAGCGACGTCTGCACGTACAACAAAAGAAAAAACCAAAAACTAACGAAATTATCAAAATTGCTAATAAAATAAGATAAATGAGCATGAGGAGTTTTTTGCCATTGAAAACTTTATCACTCCAATTGATTGTTTCATCTGACTTATCGGTAATATTCAGGTGGGAAAGCTGACCATCACGAGCTGCTTGTTTTCCCAAATTTCCCTCATGTTCTTTTTCTTCGACACCTTCATTACCACTTTCTTCATCATCCTTATCATCATCCTCATCATCCTCATCTTCATTGTTGTCATAAACAGCTTCGTCGTCATCTTCATAATCCTGCAATTTTCTTTTTCTGTTTTTTTTTCGAGGCTAGGATCATACATCAATTATTCTTCTCTCCTGGTTTGCCATTTTGACAACATTGCCTTTATCATTATCTGAACTTATCAAAATAAAACACCGCTTTCTCTACTATTAACCGTGACTCTTATCTTCCTCATTCCAGCTTAAAATTGGCTTCCTAATAACATGGCCTCTGTTCAAGAGAGGAGAGTTGGCCTCCGAAGAAGGTTTCAAACTGGAAAATTGAAGGTTCAGCTAACGATTAAGGTATCTTATCTACCTTATAGTAGTAATTTCAACATCTTCTTCACTATCATTCTTACTATATACATAGTTCTGAGGTTTCACTTCTTCAGTGGATACGAACTCTTCGCCGAATAAGGTTGAAGTATCCAAATTAACGGGTGTAACAACGTCTTCTGTCCTTTCAGTGTTCTGAATAAACGATATTAGATATTTTTATGTCCTAGTTGACTATACCATTGGGATGGTATATCGATGAGCTCGTAGAGAGGAATAACGAAAGTTTGGAGGATTATGCTCCATAGAATCATCCGAAAACAGTTTTTTGTTCGAAGTGGTGGTTTGTATTGTTGGAACTGGAAACACATTGTCTTGATGTTTCTAAACCCTTTTTTCACCTGTAGAAAGTTCAGTCGAAGAGGAATAGATAGAATCAGCAGAAGCAGTTATTTGAGTTTCAGGTTTTTCTTCCTCTTTTTCGTCATCATCATCTTCTTCTTTTTCACTCTCCTGTTCTTCTTTTGCGTCATCATCATCATCATCCAGAACATCCATGAAGCTGAGTTGATTATCGATCATATCATCTTCTTTCTGACTGATGTTCTTCGGTTTTTCTGACTCTTCGAGTGACTTCAAAGTTTTAATGGCTGTTTTCTCAATACTATCCAACAGCTTTTCAATAACTTCAGTCGTTTCATGGGAGAAAATGGTAGTTGTCTCCACCTCTTCTTCTGCTTCGAAAGCTGTAGAGTTTTTAGTAACTTCGTCTTCTACTTCTTTCTCTGGTGTCATTGGAGTTGTGGTAGCTTGATCTCTCAATTCGTCAGTACTTAGTAAATCATGTAATAGTTCAGTGAACGCCTGAAAAGCTGGCGGTCAAACCTAAGTGTTGCTACTATTTTAACCTGTTTTTCTGTCATCTTCGAAGAGCTTGGAGCAAAAAAGGTCACTTTCGTAGGTAAGGTCTCTTCAACTTCCGAGCGGCTCCTGAGAGTTGTCAGTTCCTAAAACACGACTTTTGATATATCTGTCAGATCGAATTTGCAGCATACCTCGTCGAGATGCTCTGTTTCACTTCTCCCGGCAGTTTTAACAAAATTATAAATCTGGCAACTATCCAGATCTTCATCATCAAATATAAGATCATTTTCCGGAATGATGAAATTTAGAAAGTAATCTCTGTAGAGCAGAATATACAATACTAATCTAACAAACGCTTCACCTGAAGTTCAAACGACGAAAAATTTTCTTTGCTTTGGGACAAAAATTGTTGACAGTGTTTTCCAAACATAAAGAATTCAAATGAAGATATCTATAACGAACTTAGTAATTGTTCTGTAAGTACTATGTGGATGTGTCTTATACCGACATGTCTCCTTATCCGGGGTTAAATCAAGAGATTGTTTCTCTCTTCTACGAATAGCTTCATTGACAAAACTCGAACATCGTACTTCAATGAACGAATGATAGCGATTTATGCAAACTAACTTATCCTCGATATCTGTCAAGAAAAGATGAAGCGAAGTATGAAACTCAATTATCAGAGTTACCACTCAAAATCGACCGGCATTTGAAACGTACTCGTCTCACCAGCTTTTCGTGTTGCTTGGAAGATGGGCACCTCTTCATACAGTCCAGGTGATCATACATGCGCCTTCAATCCTTACATGAACATGAGAAATAAAAAAAAGAACTCACCAGCACACATCGCGCAGTGTTCCAAGTGGTTTCTGTTTTTCAAATAGTAAATCAACTTTCTCACTATCGAAATGAATTTTCGATAGGCTGCGATCATGAATGCGATTGCATCGCTCCAAGCACTTATTGGAGTATTCGTTCTGAACATGCAGGAGAATTTATAATAAAAGACGTTCAGTTGCATCTTTCATTGTTTTGAATATATTTTTTTCGAATATTCAGATGTAAAATCTCGAATTTCTCAATCATTACGAAGTAACAGATAGAGAAGTGGTGAAATCGGAGATGAGTTCTGTATAGTTTATCATATTTTTATTTGAAAAATGACTTACAGAAGCTTGAGCTTGTAGGAAGAGAAGAAATAATAAATAAAATAATAAAATCATAGCGTATCTACATAATATTCTGAAATAAAAATGTATGAGAATCGACTCAACAACAACTTCATAATCAATAGCCGACAATTAATTCTTTTTTATGGATGAAAAGCTTGCTTGATTATTCATGGAAACATCTCATTCAATGTCTTTGAATGACCATTAAGACATTGCCAATGACAAAACTTCAACAAATTAACTTTTCGAATATTTTTTGTTTGTATGATTTAGCAATGCCCTGAGGACATTCGTGCTCCTTGGAAGATCTTAAGATGGATGGCAGATTGACGAGAAATTAAGTTTTTTCAAGAGTTTGGAGCAGAGGGAGCATGTAGGGTTACAGCATAGTTAAGACAATGGAGGCTTTCTGACTTCACAAAAAAATAATTTGTTAAAAGCTTGAAAGTAATATTGCCAGGGAGCAATATGGCAGCAGATAACGGACTCAAGGCATTATATATTCCTATATATGTATAGCTAATAGCTATATATGTATGTAAATTGGAAATTTCATTTGAACCATCAACTGATTTTCTTCGATTTATAAGAAAAAATTCTTTCTTTTCCACAATAATGACAACAAATAAATAAATGATGAAAGAAAATAATTGTAAAGTAAAGATTAATTGACGCTGAAATGGATGAAGAATTCAATGAATTTCTCAAAAAGTGTTCGCAAAATTAATGAGATTACACTTTGGTCATGGCTAGATGGTTTTCCATCTGACTGGCAGTTGTTTTTTGTTTTTTTTATGTTAAAGAAAGGTATTGTTGTGAGCAGAGAGCATGTGTAAGAAACGATGAGATAGAGATAGAAGACAAGCTAGCCTGAGAGAGAAGGGTAGAGATTCTCAAAAGTCACAAATCCACTTAAGCTAATAATGAAAATTTCAGGAAAAAAGTTTCGAATGCAAACCAGATGGCTGAAATTAGATTTTGACTAAGTTCTCATGTAAAGTTTTGGCAGAGAAGAAGGAAGGCGAATTCATCATCTGAGGCTATCTGTCACCAAAGAAAACAACCACTGTTTAAGGAACTTATTGGTTTACATATGAGCTTATGCTCGAGATTCGTTTTTTCGTCGCATGACAGAAAGAGAGAAAGATTATATGAAAAAATAAATTTTGCGAGTACAAAGTTTACTCGAACACAAATGGCCAAATCTTAGGGATCTTTGTAAATCAGCAAAAGAAGGAGGAGAGTAGGAGGAGTAGGGAAATAAGAAGAAGCTAAGGAATTGGAGGAAGAAAGATGACATTGGTAAGAGTGCTTGAGAGATGTGACATATGCAAATGTATATTTCCTCATAGAATCTATATAGTTAAAAGTTTATTAGATAATACAGCGATATGTAGGAAAAGTAGAAGAAATATAAAAAATGAGAAGACGAGAAGAGAGAGAGAGAGAGAGAGAGAGAGAGAGAACGAAAGCTGTCGCGAGTTACGTGGGGTTTTAAAAGAGAAACGAACATGAAAACTGGCAAAGGTTTGAAGATTTTCTATTGACAACAACAAAACTAAGCTTATAAAAGCACAACATATGTTTCTATGATGAAGGAAGAGAGGAGAGAAATAAAATTCGATCAAAACCAAAGCCATAAAGGTACATTACTCAATTCTTAAATGACCCGTCTAATTAGAAGAGAGAGCTAATAATAATGCGAAGAGATATTATATTCTATTGAGAGGCAACAATACGACTTAAACACGATTGAAAAGGAAATCGTTGAGTTATTATGGATGAATGATCCTTTAGCTCTCACTCAATCTTCCGCAAAAGACCTTAGTATCAGCTTTATAATTATATAATTCATTAGCGTCGGAGGGCGATTGACCATATGCATTTTCGATTGAGTGAAATACATGAAGTCGGGTAATGAAAACTATTTTGACGACGCTCGGACTCTTTTGAAACTTAAAAACTGCCTTATGCATAAGTTTCATCCCTCAATAAATTCAATTTTTACTTTCATGCATAATAGAATGCGATGCTTCAGAACTAACCAGTTACCTGACAAATGGAGTTCTGATCTTTGATAGCAAACAAACGAAGAAAGCAATTCTTCTTGACATACCTTCATGGATATTTTAGTTCCACCGAGTTTCTCTATGCACTACCCAATTCTATCTCTTGCACTCAACGCATGTGACGTCTGCATACAAATATAGTACGCATTACAAGTCTTGTTACTTTTAAATAATAATATTTCGCAAACGAATTATGGTGTAGCGATAGTCTTTGACGTGGTGTGAATATATCTTGCTCTTTGCATCTTTTCTTTTCTAATTATTCCAACAGCTCACTCGTTTCACGATTAAATATAATTGCAGATGGTCTCTGTTCAAGATTTCAACAAAATAGATGAAGAGAATTGTAATATTGTGCAGCAGTTCACCAATCTTTTTTATGGAGGAATGGATAGGAAAAGAGAGACACTAGGCTTGTTCTATGTAGATGAAAGTCCCTCTTTTGTATGGAACGGTAACACCTGCGAAGGAATCGAAGATATTTTGAGGTAAAACGTTGGATAGTTGGTTAGGCTCATATTCATCTTCAGATTTACCGGCACTATTCCGGAAACACAACATGTTGTGCAGTCAATTGATGTACAACGGATTCCTGATTCTCATTCTGGTATGGATTGCTGTTTGATAGCTCATATAGGGGGCTCCGTTACGGTTGGAGGAGAAGTCCATGCTTTCACACAAACATTCACTTTAACAAAAGAAGGAGAAAAACATAAGGTACGATTATTTCGAATTGTTTTGTTAATGCATTACTTTCTCTATGTGTTTTTCTTTCAGATAAAGAGTAATCGTTTCCGATATTGTGATTGAAGAGATTTGTTATGTTGCATCAACAAATCTTTGTTTTTGTTATTTGTTTGTTACTAACCATGCTCATACGTGTACTTAATGATATATTTAAACTGAGACTATTGTTTTTCTACGAAAGGTTATGAATCCTACAGATACATCTCTAATCATCAAAATGACTAACATTGCAATACATACTATTATATAGATGGAGTTCGAACAACTTCAGTACAGAACTGTGGAGTTATTAGCCTCAAAAGCTTCTGAGTTCGGTCTTCCACCCCATCATGATGATAACTCATTCGAGGGTTCGTTATCCAATTATCTCCTTTGTAACTCGTCAGTTATAGAAGAAAACATAAAAAACTACACTAATGATACTGTTTTCGCCAATTCTTTGTCGGCGGCTTTGAAAGAAGCTTACGATAAAGAGTTGGCTATTTCTGAAAAACAAGATGCTCCCGAAGTTATGGCCTTAAGGTCGAACATGAAGAGACTGAGAATTTTGAAAGAGAGAATAGACGTATATACAACAGTATGTTTACCTCTCTCTTTGAAAACTTTGAGGTCCATGTAATTCTAGACTATGAAAGAGCTTAGATCAGCTTATGATGGAGTAACTGCTCGTACTTCATCTTTACATGACGCTTGTGATAGAGCTTTGGCTCAACAAACTGCTCTCGCTGCTGGCTCAGAACAAATTAAAACTAATTTATACTTTTTCAAACAGGCGGATATCATTATGAAGGTTCGGTTATCGTTGTGTAAGGCTATAGTGTTTAGTTACAGAAGCTTAATAACACTACGAAACTCTCTGTAACTGGCCAAACTTTCACTGCTATGTTAGCTACAATAGATGAGTGCATCACGTTTTTGAAGCAACATCCAGAATACAAAGAATCTGCTGTTTATATTGGAAAGTATGAACAGTGTCTTAGTCGGTTAGTTTGAACTTTCTTGCCTCTCATTGCCTCGCTTTCAGAGCTATGACATCTATCCGAATGGGTGTTCTAGCAGACATTGAAGTATCAGTTAATGATGTTCGTGAAAAACAGGCACAATTACAAGTCGATTACGAGAAGCTAGGTAAAGGAAGAGCTGATGATGATACTTTCGCTCTACTATATGGTGTGTTCGCATCGAAAGCCAGTTCTGTCAAGTAAAGTCGCTCGAGTTTTTTTTTCATTCCGTTTATTAACAGAACTGCTTTATCAGTGGCCGAGCAACGTTTTTCTGCTGTCCCGGAATTTCAGGCAATGTTAGCCGAATGTCAACAAGCTTACTTCCAAACTAGAGTTCAATTACTAGGACCTATTATTCAAGCTACTTTAAATCATTTAGCCAAGTAAGCTTCCAAAACCATGTTTCTTAGCCCGTTTTTAGCATACGTGGCGAGTCATCATGTGGGCTAGCCAGATCAGGATGTTTGTTCATACTTCGGGTATGTGACGATGAATACCGTCTTTATAAACAGTTTTTCAATACTGAAGGAGTTGAAGATTCAGATATTGAAAGAACGAAGTAACTATTCTTCATTTTTCTTCTAACGTTTTCCCACAGCAGAGCGCCCTCAGTGTACTCTTCTAGCGCAGGTCTCACTGTGCATCCTTTCGAAGAGTTTGTCGAAGGAATATCGCGAATTCTCTACGATATGCTGCGGCCTCTAGTTGTACATAATCCTCATTTGGAAACACTAGCTGAAATATGTGCCATTCTGAAAGTAGGAAACACTCCCATTATCTTATTTTTCTGTTATATTTAAGGTGGAAATGATTGAAGAACGTTGTGCTCTACTCACTTCCATTGTTGAAGATGGAAGCTTCGATCCTAGAGCTGGATTTATTCATGTCATGAATGAATTAGTTGGCGATGTAGCTGAACGTATAGTATATAGGTTCGTATCAACTTTTATTGCTCTACTTGATGAGAGGATTCAGGGCGGAATCTTATGGCATATCAGATATTGTGAACTACAAACCTGCAGCAGGGGATTTGGCATATCCTGAGAAGTTAGAAATGATGAAATCCATTGAGAAAGACAATCTGAAGAATAAAGCAAACGAAGGCATTGAAACGATACCTGAACGTCAGTGATGTTTTTCTTGCCTCGTTGACCAAATCTATGTTTAGAAGAATTGGAATCTCTCAAAAATGATTCCGATGTTCTGTCTTCTTCGGCTCCGATTTCGGCTGTCGATCTTCATTGCTTATGGTATCCAACTGTTCGAAGAACAGTCATGTGTTTAGCTAAGTTATTCAAATGCCTGGACGTAAGAGTGTGTTTTCATACTTCTCTTCATGTTTTTCTCTAGATGGGAGTGTTCCAATCTCTTGCCCGAGAGCTTCTCATTATGTGCTGTGATTCTCTTGAAAGTGCTGCGGAGCAAATCGGTTCTACTACCGTGAAAAAAGTTTGTAATTCGATTCATTTTCTTAATCAACCACAGCAACCGCTCTTCTCTTCCGCGTTCAGTAAAATCATTTACGTTGAATTGAGTGACGTACGTGAACTGAAAGAGACACGTGGACAGAATGACACACGTGAACTGTTCATTCATATCATCTAAATGTTTTCGTATAGAGTGGCCGAATTAAACGAATAGATGCTGAGCTATTCGTTGTTAAACATTTATTAATTCTACGTGAACAAACCACCCCATACAGACAGGCTGCTTCTCATAGGTATAAGGAAGTTTTCTTATTCGCACATACGTTTTTACAGAGCTGATGCTACTTTGCCGACTCGTGAAGTCACTTTCGATTTCACTAAAATGAAAAATAGCATTTTCGAAGATCCTAGTCGCTTATTTCAACTCAGCTCCAACAACGCTTTCCTCGAATTACTGTTCTCCGTATGTGATTTTAAACTACTGCTTTTCAAAAGTCACTTCAGGTTCCTGTTCATCTAAGTGAGCAATCGAATGATAGTCGTTTGGTGATTGATACACGATTGAGAGCATCATGTAATCATCTCGTTCAAACTTCAACGCAGTTTGTGTTAGGAGACCTTAATGCTCTCGTTGACAAAGCAGAAGATGAGGCGAGTTCTACCGCTCTTCAATCTATATAAATTCATCTTCTTTATTAAGTCTCTTCAACCAAATTTTGATCTGAAAGCGCGTCCGCATTTGTCTCCAGAAAAGTTTGGTGAAGCTGTCAACATAGGCTTTAAAGGATTAAGCACAAAATGGCCAGAGGTTTTATAGCATGTGCTGTTAATATATATTTATATGCTCTTTTATAGATTCGAATGCTATATAATTTGTACATAGGCGTTTCGGAAACAGAAGGGATTTTGCTATCTCCCGTCAGGAAGAGGATATCAGAAGTTTTCTCTCGAGCTATAGCTTTTTCGAACAAATGTTACGATGAAGAAAGTAAGAGTATTGCAGCACTTCCCAATATTCAACAAGTTCACTTACTGTTGAACAAGAGTTAACTTATCTTTTATACATAACGTGTGGGTAATAATGTGATATGTATCCGATTTGGATGAACTAAATCAGTTTGAGTCAAATCGAAATTCATTCTTTGGTAATGGTATGTAATCTGCTTGCTTTCATTTCTAACTTCATATGTAATGACGATGTTATTCTCACTCTCTCATTACCGTGAAGATGTTATACTTCTGAACGGAATGCTTCCTATTTATTATGTATATATAATCTAATAACTTATTATTTTTCAAATCTTTTGTAACTTTCGTGGTTGGGGTAACCTTATGGCTTTTTCTGTTAAACTGAAAACCACATCTTGAATACGGGATGGTATGAAAGATAGTGGAATAAATCTGTAAAGCATCTGAAGTTCCTCGAATTTAAATAAAAAAACGCACAAGAAGTTCGCATCCCAGCCAATTTGGTAACGTAAACGAGGGAAATATGCTGTAATTGCATGGAAGTAGGCGTCTACCACCCATTCAATGTGAGGAGATGAAATTCCTTGTAGAAGATCGTTGGTTTTCTCTCGTCCTAATGAATAAAAGATTAAAAGAATACGAGCATGAGAACCTTCACGGAAGAAATGTTCTCCATATTCCTCTTGTACTTGCTGAGGACATTTATGCCAAACTTGGTTCAGTTGTCTCTATATGGAATTCTTATCAATTGAAACTGATTTTGAAACCTCGATGTTTGTTTTATCAATTAATGGTGTTCGGAAGAAACCAGGCTCCAGAACATGTACAGAGACTCCCCACATACGTAGCTCTTGTCTCAAAATAGATTGTAACACATAGTTATATTGCTTAAAAACAAACCGGATGACATCACAATAACCGGAAACTCCGAACTTAGAGACAGTATAGGGTCCGATTCCCATAATACCAACGCGTGAACAAATGCTCGAAACAGTTACAATTCGCCCCCTAAGAATTGCAGTTCGAATATGTGGAAAAGGTTAGAATAAACTTCATTTGTTTCACTAAACCCTTGAAAGCTTCGGTAATTCTTATTACACCAAATAGGTTAACCTCACAGACCTAGAGAGAAACAAATTTCCATCATGCTAAGTATGCATACGCTTACGTCTTTATAATCTTCCACAGTTAAAAAATCGGAAAAGAACGAATTACCAACTATGCCAGCGTTATTTACAATAGCATGTAGCCCTTAAACGTTTAATTTCCAGATAAGTTTTCGATAGACATTAGTCTTGCTTACCTCCATATTGAGATGTGGCAGACTCGAGATAGTTTTTAACATTGTTAACGCTCACATCGTTCGAGACATCCAGCAGAAATACATTAAGAGTTCCATTATAATTTTTCGAATCATTAATAAGTTTATCGACCCCCTAAGTTGTTCAACAATAACTGAGAAGCATTTCCTCATAAAACCTGTTGGGAGAAACATCCGGCAAAAACTGGCATCCCCCGGGATAAGCATTTGATGGCCAAATGGTATCCAAATCCTACAAATAATCTATTCAACTTGATATAAGATCTTCTCCAACCTGAATCACATCCAGTGATGAAAACAGGCTTTTTCGTTAGGTTTCCGATTTCTACTTTCTCCCAAATAAAACGTAAGAAGAAGTAGGTAATCGACACGAGAAGTATGGAAGATAGAAGAAAGATGACATCCATAAAGAAAGTCTGTTGTGAGGGTAAATGAGTTAGTTTAGAAAATAAGTTGTGTTGATGTGTTATCAGTTGCTTCTTATCATTGAGAACATATTTAAGAAACTAAAGTATAGTTTGAAGAAAAATAAACTCACCGACCACATGTTGATTGCTAGAAAGAGTTAAAGAAGGATTCATTTCTTCTCATAACATTTTCTTAAACTTATGTAGTAAATTGCCAATCAGGTTTGACTCGAAAGAAACTTTTTGAAAAAGGATTATAAAATGGTCGAAGTCCTTGATCTAAATCAGATCACAGTTGGTAACTGTTTAGAATTATTCACAAAGGACAAATACATCAAATGGATTAACTTTGGACTTTTATAGAGAAATTTCAAGTCGATAGAAATGAAAATATTTATTTAACAAGGATAAAACAGAAAACCCGATTTTTATATCACAAGAGGTTTGAATCGATATGTTGTTAATCAAAGTTATTATGATTATTATTATTACTTATTTATGAATAAATCAAGAATCAATCAATAGAAGAAAGTATCGATGATTGAGTTGCACGAGATGGATTCTGAGATATTTCCCATGACCGAGAAGCCAATGACTGGAAAATTTCATCAAGTGTTGACTGAGATAATGAGAAGTCTTCCAGCTTATATTCGGTTTTCACCTGAACATATTATAATTTTGAATATAAACATTCAGCTTTCAGCGCTTACCCGGTTAATATTATGCAGGATATTAGCTATGGTTGTGCATTCACGAGGGATTTGGAAATAAATCGTCGAACAATGAACAGCTTCTAGATGAGCGTCAGACACAAAGCTCTTGAAAAGTTTCACAACAGAAGAGGTATCAGAAGAATTACATAGTTTCAATGTCAATGAATAACCGTGTCCGAATCTAAAAAAAGAGCAAATGAATGAATCAAGAGCATAAATATTACTTGTTTTTCAAATGCTGCTTGCTCCCTAAACATCTTATTCTACCTTTATCCATAATAGCTATACGAGTACACAAAGCTTCGCACTCTTCCATAGAGTGAGATGTCATTACCTAGAAATCAATTGCTTTCTATCTCACTATTCCTACTTACAACTGCTTTTCCACTCTTCCTCAGCTTATCTATCACCCTCCAAAGGAATTGCTGAGATCCTGGATCCATTCCAGCCGAAGGTTCATCCTAAGATAATTTTCAGTAAAAATGAATAATGATCAGATTACCAGAAGAATCAAAGACGGCTGACTGATTAAAGCTATTGCGACAGAAAGCTTTCTTTTATTTCCTCCTGAAAGACTTCCTGTCAATGTATGTGAATAAGGTCTCAGATGTAATGAACGGAGAAGACGAGAAGCAAGCTGAATAGGAAACGTTAAGGAATAGACTTGGTCATCCTAACAACCTTCGGGATGTATTGTTCTGGAATGCCACGAATTCTAGCGAAAAAAATTAAATTTTCTCTAGTTGTTAACTGAGTGTTCAAAGCATCGAATTGTGGACAATATCCTATATGTGTGAAGTCTTTTGAGTTACCCCCAGAAACTCTGGAAGAAACACTAAGAGCTGTTTTCAAAAACCCACTTACTCGGAGCCATTCAGAGATATAAAACCGGCACCTGGAAAAATTTTGCCTGTCAGCATACCTGAAACAACTGCAATCTTACATAACTCATATTATATATTACCAAAAGTTGTTGTTTTTCCAGCGCCGTTCAACCCCAGCAAACCGAAGCATTCTCCTTTCTCTACAATGAAAGAAACTCCTTTAACAGCTAGGGCGGAGGAGGAGTATGCCTAAACCCGAAGTATGAAAAGCAAAGAATGTTTATCATTACCTTAGCTAACTCGGACACAACGAGAGGATAGCTTTCTGTTTTGTTTGCTGATGCTATAAGAGCCCTTTCTTTCTCTGTCTCGATATCATTTTCTTCTGTTTTATCTTCCTTGTTTAACAATCTTTCCGTGTAGACTCGTTCTTTTCTTCTAAACATGTAACTAGAATAAATTTAGTGTTGTTGTGAGTTACCTTAAGAAGCCGAAGGATCCACCTTCTAGTATGATCAACAAACAAGCTGCTATACATATATGGAGTAATAAAACTACACAATGCATTCCCATCAGATTCCATTCAATGATGTATGGCAAAGGTATGGATTTGATAAGATCAGGCCTGTTAAGGTCAACTAAAAAAAGTTTATCAACGGTCTCGTGGTGTAGTGGTTATCACATCTGTCTAACACACAGAAGGTCGGCGGTTCGAGCCCGCCCGAGATCAACCTTTTCGTTTTTTTCCGAAATCAAAGTTCAATGTAAATAAAGCTTACTTAGGTACTTTTCTCCCATTTGTACTAGTTGATAAACATACGATCCCCTGAACACTGCCATTCCTAGATTGTACTGTGGTATGATTAAGAAGGTGATTGAGAAAGCTGTGTGATAAGGTTGAAGTGTTGGGTCCTATATGTAGATTTCAGTGAAGGTTCGTTTGTGTATTTAATAAATACCGTTTTCATCATTTGCTCGATCATTATTACAGTCATGGATCCAACGATTCCCACGAAAAAAGTACCGACGGCTATCAGGACGAATGACAGTGCAGGAACAACGAACCATCGTTGTAGTACATAAGCCCAGAGGACAGCACAAAGCCTGAAATATCTAAACATAAAAAAACGGTTTTTGTTTCTTTGGAATTCAATAGTCATATTGTTGCAACGTTGTAAGATCTCGTGGTGTAGTGGTTATCACATCTGTCTAACACACAGAAGGCCGGCGGTTCGAGCCCGCCCGAGATCATATTTTTTAAGGGAGAAACTAACCCATAGATAAGAAAAAGAAGGAAAAACGAAGCTGCGGTTGAACTATCATATGTGAATTCTTTAACTCCGAACGCTGCATAAGCCAGAATAATGATTACTATAGCAACGATGTATATAGCCTTAAATCGTAACAGTTAAATATATGATCTTTCTCTGGTAGTCTACCATATCGAAAAGGTAACTTGTTACCCAATATGTTTTACGAGATAAGCCAGACACAATTTGAAGGTGGTAACTATCTGATATACGGTCTTGAACCAAAAACACCGTGAATCCAGCTGGTATTATACTCAGTACTAACACAATTATAACGATCCGGAAAACTATGACCTTCTGGCTGCAAAAAAGAGCGAGTATGAAGTATTGAGAGTGTTTTTAGGAACTCACATAGCAGTATTATCGAAAGAGTTTCGAACAGTTTCGTTCATTGGATGGTTGATCGTTAATATCCCCACCTCAGCAGGATCTAAACAGAATATATCTTTAATAGTCTGAAGAGAAATTTTCACCATGTTTAACATCCTCAAATCGCAAGATCGCGTTGTAGATATTACCCAGATATATTGGTAGGGAGGGCCATGCTTTGTTATTAAACCAAACTTTCGCGTTCTGGCGAACATCCATATTGGTCAACAGACCATCCACGAAAGAGTCTGTTGTTATATTCTCTACAAACGGATCCTCAATAAGAGGTTCCGATGGTTTGATTGAAGAGATATTCCATCCAAGTTCTTTCGCCGAATCAGTTATTCCTGATTATACATAATGAAACTATGGCATATTGAAAACAATACCTTTAAGAAATATTCTCCATCCGCTTTGCTCTGTCTGTATTTGATCCTGGTCTTTGGCCCGAAGACTAAGATGTCCTAAGGAGAAGCCCCCCAAGCTGAATAACAAGTTACTTTGAGAAAAGAGATGAATGTTTACAAATAAGGAGCATTCATGGAGTCATTGTTGGACCATCGAGTGTCCATTCTCAGTTGAGAGATATTTCTAAAAGACAAATCCCATAACCGATCAGTCGTGTTCAATTCTAAATGGTCTAAAGACCACAACGGATAGTCTTCCTACGTAGATGTTTGGTTAGTTCAATTCTTGAATTGAATAAGCAAACCATTGTGCAGTTCCATCCGACATTTTCGGTACATTCACATATTATATCTTCATTATAGCTATAAGATGATCCACTATTCGTCCAGTTGAAAGATCCAGATGCCAACCCCTTGACACAGCCTATTCCGTCGAAACTGAAGGAAGATAGCAATATAATTCGAAGTAGTTGAGACCCCTCGATGAGAAATAAGCCACAAAGGAACAACAGAAACAAAATGGCACACAGTTTTACCTTTGATATCGTCTCCCGTTCTGTGGGTCTACATGCTTGGCCAGTTTGCTCATCATGCTTTCTCTGAAGGAAACAACACAATTCACAGCACAAAACAACAAAGGTAAAAGCAACATAGGTATAGATTTGGATATGTAGTACCAAGACAAACTCACAGTTTTGGTTGGTTTGTAGAGCATCTTGTTCCCATTCCCGGGCTATTTGTCAAACTTTTTGTTATACCATAACTGTATGTAGTCGAGTTTCTGTCCAAAACACTATAAGGAAGAGCTTGTTTCCCGAATTGTTCAAATCTCAACTTGATGTAGGTATCCGAAAAATTTCCGAATAATCCGTTCACTAATGGCAAAGGAAACTGAGAAATCATGAACGAACTGGACGGGTTTCCCATGGCGATTTTAGTATACAGCTCACAAGCCATCAGAAGTAGTATCGGTAAGATTACCTTCGATTGCAGTTTAACAGCATACGGAAACTTTAAAGCTACCTCGAAGAACGTTGTTTTGCTACTTCTCCAAGTGTATTGCCATCTGCAAGCCAACAAAGCTTTACATTGTCCATGAAGCTTTGCAATACCAGCCGATACAAATGAAGGAATGTTGAGATCTGCCAATAACTTTTGTTTCAATCATAAGCTTGTCAAATCGTACCACAATCTTCCTCACAGATCGGGTTATTCTGCGGGAGGAACGGAGGAGTAGAAGTAGAGATATTCTGGCTCCCACCCACAACATCGCGTAGGAGAACTGTATTCTCAGTGTCTATAGCTGAAGAGCGACAACACCACCAACTGAATACAAAAATGAGCTGAGAATAGGAATTATAAGAACATACGATTTGAGAATTGTCCAAATACTCCGATTAACTTTTGGAACATTATATTCTCTTTGTGGAGCCAACTTGATGAATATCTATAAGAAATGGTTTGTGAGTAAAAATAGATAGTGGAGAACTTGTTGCAAAGTTGGAGCAGATATTCCATAGCCGGATATTTGAAAAACAGATAAATTCCTATCAAGGGCATCAAAGAATATAGCAAGGTCGCGAGAATCCGTTGTCAAAGGAATTCTAAGAAGAAAAAAAAATAAAAGAAAAATGAAATAAAATTAGCTACTTGAATGTTATCTCCTCCTCATTCTCATCTTTGACATCTATACCAACATCATGCAGAGCGATAATGCTCTTTATTATTTCATCGTAACTAAACTGTTTCCTCTGAATAAGAAGCAATATATAGTTTTACTTTCTAAATCAGATCTTACAGATTTGCAGGCAACAAGCTCTAAATTCTCGCCGAATCTGTTTTTCAGGAAGACAGGAGAACCCAAAGTTACAAGTTCTCCTTCAGATAAAACAGCTATTCTGTCAGACAGAACATCAGCTTCGTCCATATGATGAGTCGACAGAAGGATTGTGCGGCCTACAAGAAGATTGAAACTATTCATCAGAAATGTCAATTTACCGATCTTGTTCTCCTGCAGTAATCTCCAAATATCCTTTCGGCTATTGACGTCAACCCCAGCTGTAGGTTCATCCAAAATAACAAACTTTGAATTCCCAATGAAGGCTATTCCAATACACAAGCGTCTTTTCATCCCTCCTTAAAAAATATGATTACTTAAAAAATTGATAGTAGACACACCAGAAAGCGTTTCTGCCAAGCAATCGGCTTTTTCCAACAGTTTTACGCTTTGGAGGATACTGTTCACTTCCTGAACAGCTATTTTCAATTTCATCGATTAATAAACAGAGGAACCTCATCAAGTTTGTTATCGGCACATCCTTTCAATGCAGCAAAGAACCTTAACTGTTCCCTAACTGTCAACCTATATATATATTTTAATGATGAGAAATAAGAAAACGACCCCCACAAAGTGAATATAACATTGTACTGAGGACAAATGCCTAGAACATCTCGAACTTTCCGCATATTCTGTCTGATATCGTATCCGTAAATAGAAGCTGTACCCGCTGTAGGAGAATACAACCCGGATAAAATCGACCTTAAAAAAATGATTCCTTATTGCTCCCTGGAAGAGTTAAAACGATTCTTACATAGTTGTTGTTTTTCCAGCCCCATTATGTCCTAGCAAGGCAGTTACATGATTCTCATACAACCGAAGATTCAATTGATTCAGCTAAAAAAATAATGAAAATTAATGTTTTTATTATTGCAAACTAACAGCTTTTGTTCCGCTCTTGTATATTTTACTCATTGCTTTTACTCTTACAGTATTCTTGAGATCATTCGGATCTGCTTCAAAACAGTCCCCAGCTGAAGTAATAATGTTAGTTTGTCCAATTGTTTTGTTTTACCTTGTATTTGATCAAACGTTTCAATAACATTCTCTTCCTCACATTCAGTGCAAGAGTTTGGGAACCAATAACGACGAGTGAATGGGAAATATAGCGGCTGAGAAACTCCATAAACTCCTGGTGCTATTGCGCTAATGTACCAGGCGAGCAGACAGAAAACTACCGTTTGAATAGAGAAAGCAACCATACATTGTATCAGAGATACATCATAAGCTTTAAATAAATAAAACGGAATAGGGGCATTATACACGAACAAACCTGGTAGATAAATCTTATGAATATAATGCCAGCTCGCTTCCTGAGCTTCGTTAGCCGAAGCCAACATCAGTGCTCCATATCCCAAAGTAGTTTGTGGAAACATAAGCTATAAGTTTTCATTTGAACTATCAATAGTCTTTCAAACTAACAGTGAATTGACTGAAAACTCGGTTCTTAGACTTGACTGATAATTGGAACGGGAAAAAGAACAAGAAGTACACAATGCAGGTAGCGGCAGTGGAGATGTTGGCATTTGTGAAAAAGGTTGAGAGAAAAAGAGCCAACGATATAGATGATAGAGCGAATAAACTTAAGAATAAGAATAACAGCGTAAAATCGCAGTGATCGAATATTCGTCCATACTGAAAGTTTCTCTGGACTGTACGATTACTAGTTACAATCATACCTTTAGTATAATGGAAATTATGAGAACGCTAATCATATTTAGAACAAATGAAACGATGGCCCAAGAAACAAAATGAACAGTATCTCCTAACCCCATTATACGCATTTGTTCCTAAGTAATAATGATGAAGAGATAAAAAAAAATAAGAGTACCTTGAGACGATGTTCTTTTTCAAAAACAATATTCTTTACCAGAAGTGATGCAGGTATGAGAAACGACAAAATAACGAATAATCCCAAGAAGTTGGATACGTTGAAGCTTCAATTTTCTTGTTAAACATTTCTGTATGAATACGTACTTGTCTTTTTGAGCGCATGGGTATGGCTCTTGTTGGGCATATATCCCAATATCCACACTTTTGTTGGTGGATATGCTAATGATTGCTCTGTTGACGGCTTCTAAAATTACCAAATTTGTTGATCTTCATTCAATAAAGTTTACCTTGTAAAAATGCAAAACCGTATGTTATATACTTCAAATCTTGAAACGGTTGATCACGACTGAAAGGACGTTTGGAACTGTCCGCTAGAGCATCAGTGCCTAGGCAAAATAAAAATAAAAATGTCGACATCTTGTTCACAGTACTATCAACGAGTTGTGGATGATGCCGTATCTTGTATGTGTTGAATGCCCCAAAGGAAGAAGAGTTGGAAGTCATATTAGGAAATACTATTCCAGAGAAGTACTGGTCATATTCCATAAGACAGACAGCGGCCTTAAAAAATTGAAGACGTTTATCTAAAACTGTGACGAATTGATATCAACATACTTCTTCCATATCTTTGTCAGAATCCACAAAAACAAAACGATCCATAAGAAAGCACTAAAATCGAAATGATCGAATTTCTTCAATCAACAATCCCTTCATGCTTACCGATGTATACTTGTTCATTTCTCCGATATACTCCTTAAGAAGCTCACCTAACGAGTCTGGATCATTCGAGTTGTTAAATATATGTTCTAAGACAAATTCTATCTTATCTAACCATGGTGTAGGATAAGTTGTTGCTGGGTGAATTTTCTTCAACCAATCGAGTATATTCTATAACTTATATTCTGTAACAAGTACCCTGCAAAAATAGCTTACCTGTGTGGCATTATGCAAATCGCTTTCATACAAGGATTGTTGAAATTTATCGGCTATAGAAGGGAAAATATAGAAACCTCTTCTCAAAAAATCCAATTGTTTTAAAGGCACATTCAACTGGAGTGAACGAATCGGTAATTGAGAGTTTTGTAAAGATTACCTTATCAATCAGCTGTTCTGTGAGAGGTGATCTAGGGGATACCAATATATATCCTTGGAAAATAGGTCTCAATCTTCTTAACACAGCATTTTCCAGAGATGAACAATTCAAATCTGGAATAATATTGTTTCACACATTTCTCTGTTTTCGGATACCTTCATGTACAGGGACGTTTTTGCAGAACTGTTTATCATGTTTTTTATCTTGACCCGGTACTACTTGCTCGATAAATCTCAAACAGTTTGTGATGTTATGTTTAAGATGTAATAAGTTACTTTATGAGAGATTTTCTCATTCGATCGAAAGCCGTCTCAGGTCCAACATTGGGTGGTGTTAAGCCAGCAGCAGATGTAGCTGAATGATTTACATGAAGCAGTACAAAAAAATGCGGCCCAACCATATGGATTATTCCCACAAAATAGCCAATTAACAACATCTGTTGAAACATTTGAATATTTCGACAACAATTTCACGATTGGCTCATTTTCAATTAAAACATAAACTTCGTTTGACAGAGTGATAACTTCTTGCAATTCTATAAAATTTCCATCCTTCGTTCGCAACTTCTGGAACAAAATTGATGAATGAAGAGTAAAATGCCTTCGACTGGAAGCAACTCGTTCAATTTCTTTCAAATGAAGAAATTCGAACCAGAGCGTCTTGTACGCATTCAAATTTATGCAAATTAGCTGTTGTTATCGCAACGCGTACCAATGTTATGCAAATCAAGCTAACCTGTTGAAAGTTTGGTTTGATTTTATCTCTAAATTCTGAATGAGCTGCAAACTTGGTGACAGTTAGTTTGCATAACGAGTCCATATCATCAGAAGTCAGCGATGTACTACAAAACAAATATCAAATTACCAACCAAGATAAAGATGGTGAATACCCATTCTGAAGATGAAAGCTCGCTGTGAACCTTTCCTTATCACAAAAGAACGGAACTTCCGGATCATTGACTAATAAGCTCAACAAAGATTGTGTTTTAATATAAGTTGCCTGAAACCATTTATAAATTATTAATTATGATAGCATAGATAGAGATTATTACAAATTGAAAGGTTTCTAAGAAAAATTGAGAAGTTAAAGCAGCTTGAGTGATGGCCATAGCAGCTGTTGGTGTCACCCCCATATCGGTAAAAGCTCGAGTTACATTGAACGTTGAGTCATAAAACTGAAAGTTTGTTTTTTTTTCTCGGACTCGCTTATCTCGGACATACATTTGATATAGTTAAAGGACTCATGCTACTACCATCAATGTTAGCTATAATTTGAATGATTTTGGTGATTTTCCTGACAATGAGTTGAAAGTGAGCTGGATTGGCACCGATTTCATTTAATTGTAAAGATGAATAGTACAGAAAATCAACTAATCTGTAATTCAAGTGATGGAGATCAGAGAGCAATGTGTAGCTTACATAGATTCATGTTTGGTTGTCCCATTGTTTATGTATAGAAGCTCGTCACCTGTAGTTGGTGATTGGGAACATGCGTTTGAGAAAGAACACAGGAAGGAGTGAAGAAATGGCAAGACACCAGACGAAGGAAATCCTTTCGAATCATAATGACCTGAACAGGAAATAAGTACCAAAATGCTCAATGACATTTACATTGAAGACGAGAATCAGTGAAATCTTTAGTTCGAACCAAAGCTAATATGGCGAATAGTATTATGGGCACGACAATTTCAATGGCCAACCAGAACTGAAACGATAACTTCTTTTTAAACAAGAGGAAAGGTTGAATGTAAACTTTTTGCCTTCTTTTTATAAGAACTCCTTTCCATAGGAGAAAGCGTAATTGACGCCGAAAACTTATCATTGAAAATTAAAACCTAATCTCATCTGAAACAGAAAACAGTTGAATGACGTGTTTTACGTGGAAAAATGGTTTTTATGTACAAATGTGTGTTTGTTCATTTGATATAGTAATATTCAGAGTGAACGGTTGTGAAACAAGTTTATATAAGAAGGATGACGTCATCAAACACATGTTTGAATTCGTTGGTCGTCTTGACAACTCAACTATATGTATAAATAATAATTATTTTAATTTTTGAAGGAATAAAGAGTCAGCTTTGAGAATGAAAATCAATTTTCTTCAGCAACTATGAAGGTGAAAATGGGAATTTTCTGTTTACTTTTCATGCACACGATTGTTCATCACTATCGAAGCTTCTTATTTGCTAAAACCATGAATTATACAGAAAAAAAATGTATTTTTTATATTTTAATTTACATAAACGGCTTACAGCCAATTGATAAACATATGCTCTGAGTAAAAGCTCGTTCGAGCTAACCGAAAGACATTCGAATCGATACTTTTCATAATTGAAACTAAAAAATACTTTCGCTTCTCTCTCTCTACAACCAATAGAAAAAATAGGAGGCAAATATATTAGGTAAAACACAATAATTTAAAAAAAATAAAACATTACTCTGTGAAAGTAGGGAAGCAGAGTTCGCAGAAGACGAGAAAATCAATAGAAGGGAAAAAGAACTGGCATACAGAGAGTGAGAGACAAGCCTTCAGCATACACAAAGCAAGAGAATCATAGAAATTTTGCGTTATCTTATAAGGAAATTTTGAATTTTTGTCGTCAAAATCAACAAAAGTGATGATGATTGATAAGAGGAATTACAAAGCATTATGTTGAACTTAATAATTGAATGAAATGATACATCATCAACTTCCTGATAACTTACATTTGAAATGTAAAGCCCTAAAGTGAGCAAAATTATCTCATCACCGAAAGAGAGAGAGAGATAGAGAGAGAAAGAGAACGGGGAGGGAGAGGGGGACATACGTCTGAACAAAGAAAGATAGAGAGAGCGACTCTTTCCGAGAGAAAAGTAGTGAAACAGAGAAAAGAGGGTGGGCAAAAAAGACAAAAAGATAAAGTTTTGACGAAACGAACGAAGAAGCTGCCACAAGTTAAACAAACGAGATTACGGAGGATGTGATGATCGAAGAAGGCGATTAACTACATATGCATGAAATTAGCAAAAAACCCTTTCCTGTTTTTTATCTGTGAGGTTCATTTTTTTTGATCCCCTCATTTACTTTCCTTCTTCTCCACTCTTTCTATCTTATTCTTATTTCAGGTAATTTTTCCCGGGTTGGATCCGAAGTTCCGATAAAATCGAAAGATGAACATCTCATGGAAATCCTATATGATTCTCCTATTTCAACAATAAGAAAGTCGAACAAACTTTTAGTTTTAAATTATTCTGTTTTTGGAGAGGAATCATCGTTGCCATTGGATTCAAAACGTTTAGAAGATGCTTCGAGTTTGCCGTTTGCGAACAGTATTCAGTGAACTTTCATTTATTTCTTGCTTCGTTATAATTTCAATATATCTTCTGTATAAGAATAATACAGCCGACTATGTAAGTCATTCTCCACCTCATAGAACTCTTAATTGGCATCAAAATTTCAGAAATTATCGAATGAAATTAATTTAAATCCTTTAGTTTTCAATAATATTGACAAAATATCCAAAAATATTACCTTATTAGTCGTGTTGGATCATTCAACCGATATCAATCAATACAGGTTTTCATCTCTTCCCTTTCGTTATTTCCCTTTTTTTTCAGTTTCCCACTCAAGACTATCAAGTGCTATGCCAATTTACATAAACATAATCTTATAATTGTTAAAGATGATGAGTTTGATAGCTGTCAGCAGAAAGATGTAAGATTTAAAACTTCGTAAAAGGAAAGCATCTGGGTTTAAGCCTATGTTCCGACGACACTGTATCGCGGCTGAAGCTCTTCGTGGAACTGAATGGTTGCTCTTCTTAGACGCCGACATCGCTATAGCCAACCCCACTCGGTATAGCCATCACACGTCCGTTACCATTTCATAGAATACATTTAGACTAATAGAGGAGTTCATCGATGAAAATTACGATTTGACCTTTTACGATCGTTTCATCTCCTGGGAAATAGCAATGGGATCATACTTGATCCGCAATACTCCATGGTCTCAACAATTTCTGTATGAGTTTGCTAATTATGAAACTGAGCTTCCGAACAGCTTTCACGGCACAGATAATGGAGCCATTCATGTAGTATTTTGAGATGAAAATTCTTTAATTAGAATATATTTTAGGCATTTTTGATGACGAAATCAAACATTTCGGCAGAGAAAAAACGAAAATGCTTGAGAATTTGGTCGAATTCAACTGGTTTCTATACCTTATACTTATTTGAATTATGTGTCCGAAATGCGATCAAATCCAGTCTTAATAAGCATATAAGGATAATACCAAAAGTCGCTTTATCCCTCATGTATTCTCTCACACTCTTCATAAATCTTTTTTAAGGGCAGAGCATGGGTTCGAGACATTTGGCTCACATCTTCAAAAATTAATTTAGAAAGAGATTTTATGGTGCACGGAACGAAAACCAAAGATCGGCGAAGTTATCCGACGTCTATATTCGATCATTTCAGGTTATATTAAGATATTATTTGATTCATTTTAATAGTGAGGCCTTCAGAACATTCTTTAATTCGCAGTTCGACTGGTATCCTTTCCTTCTTAATAATTTGAATAATGAAGGTTGCTCGGCTCTCCGTTAATTCGTTTAATCTTTCACTTCTTTCAGATTGTGCTTATGTCTATGACGAAAGATTACTTTCTTCCAAGGAACATATTGAAAACCTGCTCCGTGCAATTCACAAAACAGTTGAGTATCGACGCTCCAAATCGTTTTCAGTTTTACAGAAGTATCTTTGAAAAAATAAAAGTTTTTTTGAATCATGTCTTATTGGATAATTGCTGGCAAATTTGATTTTTGAACACTTTCGGCCTCATTCCACCTCTCTCTTTTTCTTTCTTTCTCTGTCTCTCTCTTCCTCTCTCTCTCTTTCTCCCCCTTTCTTAAGCTTTATCTCATTTCACTCAAGGAACACTGACTCTCAAATCTTTTCATGTAAAGCTTCAAAGGATTCTCCAATTCGCTGCTGACATCTCGCATATCATCATTTGCTTCCATAATGCTATTCCTATGATTTACTTTGTTATCTTTCTATTTTTATATTTATTTCCAACCTATTTCCATTACTAATACTCAGAATCAAAAAGGCCCGCTGATAGAACAACTTTCTCAAAATAGTAGAGCCAACAACTAACTATATGTATAGTTAGGATTAGATAAATCAAACTTCCGTTTTTATCTTCAAAAGCTATTAAGCTTTATGCAGAATTAGCTTTTAACTAATTTTATTTTCAAAAATCTTCCTTCTCTTTTTCGAACTGAAATTTCCCACATTTATGTGTATTGATATCATTCAATTCTTCTTTATTCATAAAAAAAATATTTTTATTGATTTTTATCCGAATAGCAACCGTTGATCTAGTCTTGTCATCCATCAATGGCGTGAGCAAGCTTCATTTTCACGTGAGACACGTGTAATGTGCAATACCGTTATACCCCATTCTCTCTCTCTCCCTATCTGTCTTTCTCTCTCTTTCACTGTTCAAAAATCTCTTGAAATATTCATATTTCCACATAAATAGATATCCTAAGAGGTCTTGAAACACTAAGCATTCTGCTCATTTGAACATCGAATCAATAGCTTTTCGGATTTTACTATGCCTTTTGACCTTTTTGGTACGAAATGTTTGTTTTTTTACACTTTAGCTTCTATTCGATGAAGATTATTCAAGCATTTTCAGTTTTTCATTCGAGATTTTCTTATGAATATCGTCCACTAGCCTCAGCTTATTGTCAAAGCCCCCATGAGAAAGTTGTAAGCTGAGAGATTTTAGTCGTTGTCGTACAGGTGAGAGAGATATAGAATAAGATTGCATTGAGGAGGTAAAAGTTGGAAAAGATAGAAAGAAAAAGAGAATGAAAGAGATTTGCATAATCCTTTCATAATCTGCTTGTTATGTGTGTAAATCATTCCAACGAGAAGATGTTCAATTATGAATTAGCTGGTTTCATGGTATAGTTAGCTTCAAGTTCTTAACTATAAGATAAAATCTAATATGCGAAAGATTTTTTATGATAATCTTTATATTTGAATATCTGTTAATCTCCTCATATGGCTTCCAATTTACTTAGCATATCATTTCATAGTCGTCTTCCTCACATTCCTTGTATTTTTTTCTTTCTTCTCTTTTTTTATACATCCTCTGCCTCTCTCCATTTCCAACTCAATTTGTGATTTTCGGATGAAGCAGTCATCTAGCCTGAGGCTGAGTTTTTGGTAAAAGCTCATAAAGAAACTTTTTGAGCAAAAGCTGCGGAAGGAAATGATTGTCTATTCTATTTATACTTGTCTTTTCTATTTCTTTCATACATAATTCTCAGTGAAGTACAGTAAACTTCCTTTTTTAGACTCTTTATAAGCTTAATGTGATGAAATGAATTAAAATACTTTCAGAGAAGCGAAACATTCTAGACAACAGACTAATGAACAACTTGCCGGTTGACAAGCCTGAGCTAGTCGAAATTCTGAAAAATCTATCATGTGAAGAGCAAGCCATCATTCGACCTGTACTGGAGAGAGATTTGGAATTTCAACGTCGTGAAAAAGAAAGATTACAGTAATTTTGTTTTTCAAAATTAAATCTCTTCATTCCTTTTCAAGAAAATTACGAACAAACTTGGATTTCGAGAAGTCGAAGCTATCAAATTGTCATGGAAGTGCTTACAGCATTACAACAAGTGAATCACAAGAGAGTATGGCTTCCAGCAATATTTCATCTTCTGCAAGGTGATCCATTCGCTTTATTTCATAAACACAAATATTTCTTTTTTTAGTCCATCATCTCCATCTAGAGCTTGCTGTCGTTGTTCAACAAAGCTTGGCTTCATTCTTAATGCTGGATCGAAATGCAAGTGAGAAGATTTGTGTTGACAATGCTATTTTTTATTATCTTATCAGGAAATGTCAACAGCTTGTATGCGATAATTGTCGTGTTGTTCCATTGGAATCTAAAAAAATTGTTTATTGTTCTTTATGTTTTAAAGAAAGGTTTTCCCCAATACCATCCACTCACCCTCATAAACAACTTTGTTTTTCAGAGAATTACAAGCAGCATCTCGCGATTGGCTCGAAAATAGAGGTGATGATGTCTCGCAACATTTACTTTCTCAAATGAAAAGAGCCAATCGAGAAAGGAGTAACTCAGCTAAACCTGGACCAGCTCCTTTGAAAAACTCTCGTAAGCTTATAATCTCATGAGATTTAAGCTCATGTCTACTTTTGTAGATCATGCACCACCAATATCCCGACGGAATATGACGTTGCCAAGTCTGGAAACAATGACAACTCTCACAATTCCTTCAGAAGATGAAGTACTAATCGATCCATTGTTTTCATTCAGACAATTTTTCTTTAAAGGCTATTGGTCGACAACTACGCGGAGATATAACCAAACGATTTTGGGGTGGTAGTCCATCTCCCCGAAGTCCATCGCCTCGCCCCGGATCAACAGGTTTATCAACAATCGCTTCATCACCTCCGCATTCAGCGAATTCTTTACTGGCAGAACTGCATCCAAGGTAACGGATTCCCATCATATCTACAATATATGAGATAATATAGAGAAATCATTGGCAGCCCATCGCCTCGTTCATCATCAGCGAATGCTTTCATTCGTAATCCATTCAATACTCCATCAACGTCTCCTTTGCCAACGGCTGAGGTAGATTCCTTCCCAACTTCCTTATTATATTATCGATCGTTTTGTTTTCAGATAGCTCCTCCAACACCAACAAACATCACCCATTCACCCATAGCAGAACATAGACGTCACGTTTTCACAACTAAAAGGTATCCTGGGCAACGACGTCAGAGTGAGCTTCCTGTTCCTACGTTCAGCTTATCAATGTGTTAATTATGCCTTCGCTTCCGCACCTCCATGCGTTTTATATTTTTTAATTTGTGTGTGTCTCTGCTTTAACTAACAGCTGTATATAACCATTCATTATATCGATAGTGAATGATAATCATTCGTTTATATTCACCTGAACGAACTTTTTGTTTTCAAAATGAAAAATTTAAAAATGACATAACTGTCGCTTTGCTTTGTCTTTTTAGTTTGCTTGTTAAGTTTCTAGTCATATAATTATCATAAATTCTCAGTGAACCGATCAACAGACAGTATCTACAACCGAACTCTACGTATCATCGCCGACAAAATGAAAAATGTATGTTAATTAGGCTTACGTGATTATCACGTGAGCTCAAACTGTTCGACTTCTTCATTTTCATTTCTTAACTTCTTTTCATGCTGTCGGCTGTGTTCTAGAATTATCTTTATATATAACTTTTAGATAATCAGCTAGAGTCAATCACGCAAACTACTTCTACTGTTGAAGAGGTTTTGAAACATTTGAAGTGCCAAAAAATTTTATTTTTGAAGGATCCATTCGAGGAATGGCAACGTGTGCGAACATACTCGACGAGAAGAAGCGTCTCCCAGGTAATCAAGGCTGTACCCGGATTTGAGTTTCTTTGAGTTTGAACACTTTTAGTCAACATTAGATCGTCTCGATAATATTAATAACAATGCATTAACGAACGGTATCAATGTGAGCCCTAGCCGTTCAAGCCAAGCGTGGTCATGTTCGGAGCCGAACTCCTCCTTAAGAAAGAGATCAATCTATAAATCTATAAGTAGAGATGGAACGTCTTACACATCCTCAGTAGATGCTTCTGTATGAATATATTCTTCTGTTCATATCAGTTCGCTCTGTTTAGTCACAAATCGACAATTCACCAAGATTCATCGGAGAAATCCAATTGCGTTTAACATATAACTCAAGCAGCTCTTCCTTGAATGTCCATGTATTACAATGTCGATCGCTACCGCATTATGGACAGCATAGACCAAATCCATATATAAAGGTATAACACATTTTGACGACAAATGATCTATCCTGTGATTTGAGATCTTCCTTATTGGTGAGTACACAACAGATATGTCACAAAAGTATAAGACTGCTCCGAAGAAATCAGCTGTTGATCCGACATTTAATGAAATCATCAAAGTACAAAACTATTCAGCTTTCTGTTTCATATCAACTACCACTCAGATTCCAAATGTCAATAGAAACCATCTGAATAACCGTCGACTTCTAGTTGGAGTTTGGCATCACGATCCCTTAGGACATAACTCTCCAATCGGAGAAGTGAAATTCCCCACAACCACTGATGTACAAAACATACTTCCAGACGATAATAGCCTTGAATGGATACGATTGGAATAGCATGCAACCTTTTTGGTACCCGATCGAAGCCAAGGCGGTTGGTAGGTGCTTTTGTGTTGTCTCATACGCTCTTTACCATTCATCGAAACGAGGAATGTTATTTCATGTTAACATTACTTAAGTGTCGGCTCGATTCCAATCCAAAGACTTATCGAATTCTTCTGAGCCTTCAACTGTCTTTTCAATTGATCGATCGAGAACGAGGCTTAGGCAATCTAACAGTTTGCCTGCAAACTATCAAGTGGCCAGCAATTCTACCGGATATCCTTTATCATACTCCAATATGTCTCCAGCTGTAAGATGAGCAAAGATGAAAATCAAAAGTCATACTAACAATTTGAGCAAATATTATTTCAACGAACGGCGGTTATTAACAGTGGACAGTCGACGACAACGTCACGAAGTCACAGCGACAACTTCAGAAACATACGTGAACTGGAAAGAGAGCATAAAAAGTCAAAATATCAACGACCTTCATTTGAGGTAACGAAAACAAATATGAGATAGGACGGGAGAGAAATGGAGAGAGAGAGAGAGAGAGAGAGAGAGAGAGAGAGAGAGAGAGAGAGGTTGGAAAAAAAAAGAACAAGAGAGAAGTGATAGGGGATAGACTAACAAATAATTATGATTTACTTTCCAGGAGTCTGAAAGTGTCGATTCGGGCACGGATTGGACGATTTGGATATAAAAACATTTCAAGTAATATTTTCAACGATTATCTTCATCGAAAAGGTATCAATTGAATATGAAAGACATAAAAGTGTAATATAGGGAGAAGCATTTATCATCCATGCGATTGTGACAACTGTAAGCCATGGCATAATCTAATCAATATTCATCAGAGCCATATAGAATTACCATTTGATATAAATAAAATTTAAAAAATGTTGCATACATAAGGCTGTCCAAACCAATGCACTAAAGAACAATGAGATGAATGAACAACATTTCTGCAATACAAGCTGGCTGGAAGAGTTGCTAAACATTCACAAAATGAGTTATCACAGATCATTTGAGGAAATTGGCAGGAAGAATAGCATAGATCATGCTCTTGACAACATGAGTTAACTAGAAGTTTGATTATTAAAAAAGTTATAATAAAGATTACTCGAACTTCCTTGTTGATCACATACAGCTGTACTTAAATAAGACATTAAACGAGAAAAGCCATCAGCTCCGCAGTAATAATTAGCCAATATAGTCTGTGAGTATGTTTGTGAACCTAATAAAGTTAAAAACAATATTGTTGTCTTCATGTCAAACATTCTGTTTTGAATGTTTCAACCGGGAGGCTTTGCGGTGACAAATAAAAAAAAGTATTTGAAACTGGTTCATCAATTTATTCCACAAAAAACGGATAATCTGCAATTCATGAATATTTCGAGAGTTTTTTGAAGAACTAATTGTTTCTACATCTATTCTCTTTTCCCATACATGGAAAATCGCTTCAGCTTATTAGACTTCTGTACCTTCATGCTCACGCTTCTTGTATCATTCATATTTGGGCACTCCCTCTCTAACACTTTTTTCCATTTTTTTCTTCATCTCATTTTGCTTGTCTTTTTCTCTCTCTCTCTCTATCTCTGTGACGATTGCTTCTATACAGTTTAGTCAATCAGGTTTTCGATCATTTCGAAGTTGTAGAGAGATTCTTTCAACCTTTTTCCTGTCTCATATTCTCTCACGGACTTATCTTTTTCTTCTCCTCTCTCTCCCTTCTCTCCTTCTGTGTTATCAATTATTAACATTTTATATGAAATAACAAATGATGTTTAAAACAACAAATAACTGGAGAATACTTCCTTTCTCAACGTTCATTCAATCTCAGTCTTCGTTTTATTTCAGAAGTTTTCGTTTTGTTGACGTTTCTCTTACGACTATTCAATTCCTTTACTTGCCAAAATAGATTTTCGCTTGATAGCAAAGACAATATTCGGAGAGATCATCTTTAAAGTTTGCAGACATGACCGTTGAATCATCTCAATCAAGTAAGATACACCCTATAGAAGTAAGTTTAGCTCTTTATTGGAATATGCAGTTTCTCATTAAGATTGCTCAAACAACAAAAGTGAAGCATCGAAATGCTGAGGGTATGAATTGGTTTGTTGCGGCTATATTCATTGTTGGTGACATGTTGGGAGCAGGAATGATAGCTTTGCCTGTAGCTTTAGGCCATACTGGTAGTATTCGTTTTGAGGTTCTACTTCTGATTCCTTAAATTAAAGGATTATATATGGGGATCTCGTTGATTCTCCTTGCTACTATCTTTTCCGGGATCACAGGTCTACAGCTCGGTTACTCATGGGCCATGATGCAGGTGACCTTTTCTAAGAGAAGAACGCTCGTTTTTCGAAATTTATATCAACCAAACCAAATGCGGATCATCTCTTGATCATTAACATCATCAAGCATTTGCATACCAATGATATCTCAAAGATATTCATTATCTTCTGATAGTCCCAAGCCGAATCATTCTCAAGCAGCAACTTACTGTCAAACGGTTGCATTTACAATTCCCTGGATCAGTAATTTCATCTATTCGGCACATTTTGAACAGGGAATAAAAAGAAAAAAAAGAAAGAAAATGTGATTGACAATCATTGATCAGTCCAAAGATACTGTAAAATACAAAGTTCATAAAAGGAATTTATCGATCTGTTGTATATATAGGTTCGATGGCCTGAATATCAAGAACACTGCCGTAGGCCATATCCAGAGATCGCTTATCGAGCACTAGGTCGAACCGCTAGGTATAATCAAAGTCTAATTGATTAAAACAATTTCAACTTATAGAACATTCGTAGCCATCATTGTATGCGTCACGCAGTTCGGATTGATAACTGTTTTGACCATATTAGCTGCTAAGAATTTATCAAACTTCTTGTTGGCCATTTTCGATGTTCATTTACATTTCTGCTTTATTGTTGTACTCCTTGGGATATTCATATCTCCGTTCTGCATGCTCAGAAGCCCAAAAGATTTCTGGTACAGTTCTGTTGGGTTCACTACTCTCAACATTTTTTTACAGGCTCGCTGCGTTCTGTTCCGCCATTTCTAGTATTTTGGCTGCAATCATAATAATCGCTGGATCTTTGCACGATGCTCCCGCTTGCGCGTCGCATGCTGTACATGAGAGTTTCAATCTCAAAAACATGTTGCTCGGATATGGTACTATCGTATTCGCTTATGGTTTGGAAAATAATAGTTATTTCAATTGAAATAAAACATATGCAGGAGGCCATGCAGCTTTTCCTACTATCCAACATGATATGATTAAGCCGTTCCGCTTCAACCGTTCAATGATTTTCAGTTATTCAAGTAGGTGGACAGCAATGTTTGAGAATATTGTTGAATAATTCAGTTTTAACTGTGGTTTATCTCATCGTTGGAACTTCTGGCTACTTTGTATATGGAAACAGTATGAGAGATACTATAGTGCCTTCCTTACAAGTAGGTTTAGCAAGCATCTTCTCATCTCGATTATAAACATAGGTAACGTGGATGTCACAAGCTGTTAACATCATGATCACTCTTCACGTTCTGCCAACGATTATTATAATTTTCTCTCCTATAGCTCAACAGTTTGAAGATTGGACTAGAGTTCCTCATGGTGAATTCTTGGCATCACAACTTTATATAATATTGATTGACAGATTTCTCTTATAAAAGAGTGATGGCACGATCTTTCATTCTCTGTTTGGTAGTGTTCGTGGCTTTGTCAATCCCAGATTTCGGAGTCTTCTTGGATTTAGTTAGTCCCTCTTATACGCGTAATGATCTAATGAATCAAGTGCAGGTCGGAGCAACAACCATGTCTCTGATGAGCATGATATTGCCCAGTATTTTCTTTTTGTATCTGAAAGCTTCTCAAATAAAGAGGGAAGCTCTCTTGACGGAGAAAAAACTTTCATCGGATGCTCCTGATGATTGCCGTGCAACAATGAAAGAGTGAGCCCGAGTTGTTTATAGTTTTCAAATTGAGTTCAGCATTATCAATCTCATCCCAAAATCTCTCCTGATACTGTCCGTTGTTTCATTAGGTTAGTTGTTCACTAACTTTGTTCCTTCTCTTCCAAGTCCTTAGCTACAATACGCAACAATCGTTTATATAACGGAGAAGGAGACATGGTGAACCTTTTTTAATATCATTTTTTAGCTTTTGGAATTATCGGAGGTGTGGCCGGAACAATTGCTGCTATGACAACAGTAAGCATTAATATTATCAATTTACATTGAACTGCCTTTAAGTTATTAACATCAAGTGAGGTGGCGACTCCTTGTTATATCACTTGGTTCCGACAAGGGATTAGTTTCGAAAAAACTGCAGCTGGAGCCGTGAACTGCTGTGGTGGATTTAGGAATGTTACTGTTTTCGGTTATGATCCTTTAGGCTATTGCTCAATCTAATGATAATTCAATAATCTCATTCATAATTATGAACCAATATTCTATGTTTTAATAGAATGATACGACTAGAACGATAAAGTGTGCCATTGATTACATTTAAAGTTCCATTTCACTTCATACGCTATTCTTCACTACAAAAAAAACACGGAACGATCAGAAGTTTGCGGTTAAGGGATAAATGATACGACTTTATTTGAAATTTCATTCTGAACCATAAATATATCCTTTTTATCAGTGGAAAGATCTATGTTACAACTTCTTTCTCATTGCTCAAATTGCGTGATGCAAATACCTTGGCGTGATTGCTGTGTCTTCATTGTTATATTCAAGCTTTACCTACTTCGAATCTTCTCTCTTATTAGTCATTAATATTTATATAATCGCTCGATCGTTTCAGTTGTTATGGGTCTTGTTCGTGATCTTGGAGCTTATGCTCCGAGCCTTCCATTTAGAGGGAAAGCGTCCCGAATTTGGACTGTTACTTGGAATTACGATGGACTATTATTAGCTAGTGGAGGTGATGATAAAACTGTTAGAATATGGAAACACACTCCAGGTTTATTGAGCTTAAAATCACTGTAATTCAAAGTTTGCAGACGCTGAAAAAAAGTTAGAAAACACTTCCACTGTGGATGATGGACATAGCAAAGCTGTGCGAACACTTGCGTTCTCGCACTGTGGAAAGTTTCTGATGTCGGGTAGTTTCGATGCTTCTATGATAGTTTATGCTAAAGAAAAGTAAGATTTTCTTTTGTAAATCGAATACTTTTATTTTCAAGTGGAGAGTTCGCCGAAACAAACACATTGGAAGGACACGAAAGCGAAGTTAGTCTGGTTTTCTATATTGTAATACAAGGGTTCAGGTGAAATGTGTTGCATACAATGCCAGCGATGAGTTTTTAGCTTCGTGCAGTCGAGATAAAACTGTTTGGTTTTGGCAACGTATGTTTCTACTTAATTCAATAATATCTTTTGTTTTTAGTCGATGAAGATGATGACTATCAGGTAGTTTCGGTATTACAAGCTCACACGCAAGATGTCAAGTTCGTGGTTTGGCATCCTACCGAGAACGTTTGTTCTTTCGATAATCTTTCTGATAAAGTAAATATATGTTTTCAGCTTTTAGTATCATGCAGTTATGACTCCTCTATCAGATTCTATGTTTATGATGATGAAGATTGGATAACTCAACAGAAATTTGACAATGTAGTTTGTTAAGCTAGACAGATGTACTCAGAGTTTCTCAGATACATGAAGGAACTGTTTGGTGTGCTGATTTTGACGGATCAGGTGATAGATTGGTGACCGTAGGAGAGGATCACTTTGTTCAGGTGGAGTTATCATCACTGATATTTACATTAAAGTCTTTGTAGATATTCAAAAGAGAGTACAGTAATCCTCAAGTTGTCAAAGATTCTTGGAAAGTTGTTTGTAAACACGAAATCACTAATTCTCTGTGGCCACTATATAGTGTCTCATGGAATAAGGTTTGAATCTTTGTAGAGTGCTCCTCATCATACTGAGCCATTTCTCATTCAGACTACAAACCTAATTGCAATAGCTGGGGGTGACTCAACTATCAGGTATTTGTCCTTATTTTTAGAGTTTTTCGATTATCCTTCTTAGAATTTTCTCTTATAACGAAACAGGTGATGATGTTCAGCTGACAGAGGAACACGTGATAGAGAAACACACAGGTATGTGAAAAGTCATTCGATATCATTCTCTAACCCAATATTCTGCAGGAGAAGTCAACTGCGTTGCATGGAATCCCGTTTTTGTCAACGTTCTTGCCTCTTGTTCAGATGACGGAACTATCCGGCTTTCAGAAATTGAAATTTGAACAGAGACTGACCCTTGTGAATGATCTCCAGTCCAAGCCAATGATAGTTAAATCTTTGAATGAAAGAAGAGTCCATTCTAGAAAATGAACATTCCTGTTTCAGTACTGCCGAATATAGATTTTATACTCATAGGGACTTTTGAAATGAATATTTATTCCAAATACTCTAGTCGATGATCGTATCAGAATACAAGTTCTAGCTTCTGTTCCAAAGCTTCTGTTAGTTTTATAGCTTTTTGTTTTTTTCCACTGCTCAACTTGAAACGCTTAACGGATTAAGTGTATCACGAAAGCAGCTGCAGAGGAGTAGAACAATAATAATCTTCCTCGATAGTTTTTTTACTTCCATAACTATGATTAACAAGAAGGTGGCTGCATCATTCATCGCTAGTGGTTTCTACTATGCTCTCTAGCCTGACGGTAAAGGTTTCCTGATTGAGCAGTGTTGTTCGTCTTGATCTCCGTAGGCACGTTCTCACAGTTGTAAATTCGAAGGATTAGTGATTTACTGATTCAACACTCATCGGCAGAGAGAGTAATAATTCTCAGCTTTTTATTCAAATTCTCAAAATGAGGATATATTGGATGTTCCTATTTCTATACCATGGCTTTTGAAATAAATATTTATTCCAAGATACTCTAGTCAAGAAACATATTTTCTATAGAAACTTTAACTGTACAAAAACTAGCATAAGCTCTCTACGTAATGGAAGAGAAACACTTAGAAAATGACTAGAATTGGTAATTGGATACCAGTCATGTTTGATAAGTGTAAGATTGAGCACAATTCAATTTTACAATAAAAAATAATTTAAAACAATGAGAAATAACAAAAGGTTTCCATACCGTTTTTATAAAATATTTTGAAACAATGATGAATACTTAGCTTTCTCGTAACAGTTCTGGAGCGACAGCAACAACTCGGTCACGAATCCCAACGGAAGAACGAGAAGTAGAACGTAAATTCAGAATAGCACTTCGGTCATACGTCATCTGGAACTGAAGTTGAACATGCTTAATGCTTCTCTATATGATTTTTCGTGAAAAAAAGCGAAGCTTCAGACAGAAAGCGTTTGATTAGATGCTTAGTTTAATCGAAAATCACAGACTATGGTTATTACTTAAGCTTTGAAATTAAAGCGATTTTTCAGAAAAATATAAAATCACGGCACACTAACCGACCACTTGCTACCGTTCGAATTGGCTGCGTGATGATTGTTATGAGCTCTACCCTTATTGGGAGGGACGATTGCATCAGCCAAATTTGGAGTAGAACCATGGAAAGTTCTCGATGGCTGAATGATGAAAAGAATATTCAGGAATTGAAGAGCGACATACTTTGAGTGTTGATGAGTTTTGGTTATTGGTTTGTTGCAAAGGCAAACTCTTCCGGCGTTCCTTACGCTTTTCTCTCTCCTCAGCTGATGGGCGTGCACGTACCCTTAGGTATTCAGATAAAGCTTCTTGTGCGGCCTTGAAAATATACATTATACCTAATTAGGTGCTTCCTCTACAACCTGCAGAACTTCAGGATCCGAGCAACAAAGTTTCAACATTCCGTCTTGAGTTGTTTCAATTGAAATGTCATTGTCATCGTACTCTTCTTCGTTTCCGTTCACTTGGCCAGAATTGGAGGACTCAGACGAGATATCAGCCTGGAATTATGCATACAAACACGAAATAAAGAAAGTTTTACCCGGGATGGACTCATGTTCCTGCGAATCGTTTCATTGATGAGCTCCTTAGCTTTTTCGATGTCTTCCGCACTACTGGCAGTAATGGTTAGTGTGCGTTCCTTGTTCTTAGGATCAACCTGTAGGCAGTACAAATAGTAACATTTTTTCTCTAAAACCAAACCTTCTGGAAGCTGATGACTGTGTTTGTGAGCTGTTCAACTAAGGCGACTCGTCGTCCTTTAACACCCATGATTTTACCACTGTCGCTATTTCGGATAATCATTTCATGTCTCAATTGTAGAGAGCGCGGATTAGATGTCTGCTAAACAAAACAAAAAATTCAGAAGTAGTTTTAATTTTTACCTTTTTGATACTACGTTGTCTCATTAACAGATTCTCGGGGTTTATCATTGTTTGAGGTAAGAACGGGTTCTGCTGAATCATTGCTCCGGATGGCATAATGGGAGGCATCCATGCTCCACCAGCTGGAATCAAGAAGAAGCCAGGATTCGCAGCTGAACATACTCAATTATCTTACTTTAGTATAGCACAAAAAACCTTGAGTCGGCATTTCTTGAGGTAGGTACATTGGCTGAGGAATGAATTGAGGAGTGGAAGCAGCAGAAGCAGTTTGGACCGAGCTGCTTTGAGGAGTAGCCTGTGAGTGGACTGGGGTAGCATTACTTTCATTGCCTGAAATAAGCGAATAAGATACAATGGCAGAAGATTCTCCTACTGTTTTCAGGTCTGTTAACATAATACTGACTGTGAGCCAAATTACTACGCCAGTACATAGCACGTAATTCCACCAGCTCCATTATTTTCAAACTGAAACAATGAATGAGCCGAAAGCTTTCCGTTTTCTTACCGGCATGGTGTTCCAAGTTGACCATTATCACGACAACACGCTTGTCTCAAAGAAACGAACACCTTATTCAATTCATCTGTAAAAGAGCACAGCTTCGAAAAGAGTCAGCCCGAGGCGTAACATACTTTTATGAGTTTGCTCCAACATCTGTCCACTGAGCTTCAGCTGTGCACAAAGCTGGAAAACAGTGCTTGCCAATAATGATGTGAACTGCCCATTCTTGACCATAGAATTCACAGTGTTCATAAGTTCCAAAACATGATCTGTAAATGTTCAGGTCAGAGTATCCTCATCATTCAATAATTAGCATAATGTCCGGTCATTAGGAGCTGCAAAACTCATTTTGATTTTGACGATCAGAAAGAGCGGTTGATTAGATGGTCGCTCCAGCTTTCGCAGCAATGGATTGACGTTTGCAGGCTGGTTCGTTCAAACACAAAATCGTTATATGATCCTTAGGAAATCATTGAGGTAATTTACACTGCCTCTTGTTTCAAAATTTACCTTCTCAGTAAGATTCTCATTTTTTTCAAATTGTGACTTGCTAAGAAAGTCGAGATAATAGGATATAGGAGATTTTCTCTCTTCTTTGACTTCTTCGAAATATTTTATTATTTTCAACATTCTTTCATGTTTTCTTTCTCTGTTTCTAAACCCTGCGGTCAGCTGTTAGGCTATCGACAATGAAGTAGGTTTGATGTGAAAAGATGGAATGAGCGACCAAAAATTGAGAACGCGTAATGGAAAGAGATGCAAAGCTTCACAATTGTGAGGAGATTTCAGAAAAGATCTTAATTAGACAATAATATGAATATCTTGTAAAGGGTACTTGAGCACTGTTTTTCGTTTTTCTTTTCGTTCTCCTCGCAAAACATTAATCCGTTGCAGTTAATAGCTTGTTTGCCGACCTCAAATTTGAACTTTCTTCTTTTGTCTTCTTTCACATTCCTCTCTCACATTTAATCATTTCAGTTCCATAAATCAATTTATCAACATGTAACCGAATCCTCGTTTTTCAATTGAAATAGGATTAAAATATTTGTTCTACTTTCACGTATGAGGCTAGATGAATCAAAAACCGACTGACGTTTTTGAACCGGATGTTCATTATAATGTTTTATCTTAGGTTTCAAATTGAATTAAATCAAAAAGATAAATGTCATCAAAATTTAAAAGAGCAAAGTGATTGATCAAGATGAATTGCCTATCACATGACAGGACAAGCGAAATGAAAAAAGTTATCAGTTTAATGTAAATAATTTGTCAATATATAATTATGTAAATCGGCTTACCAGTTGGCAATGGGTTTGATCTCTGTGACAATGAAGCTGAGTTTGGATGAGAACGAAGCAATGAACTATCCGAATCTGTCATTGCTGATCCAAGAAATAGTTGCTGGTTTTGGGACGTCATATTTATCATCATTCGCGTTTAGAATAGACTCTTGACTTGTATTAAGTTATGATTTTTTTTTACAGAATTATTAGTGATCTATAGAAACTGCCGGTTATATAGTTGAGAATCAGAAACTGATTAAGAAGCCGCTAGTAGTAGATAATGCTGTCGTCTCCTCGTCGTCGTGCTAATCGTCGTCGTCGTCAGAATACAGAATGAATTGAATACAGGTGCGTATGTGATTGAGAGTGAGAGAGTGAGTGAGCTGATGTTGATATTGAATCTAATAGTGAAGGTGCAGAAGTGAAATGACGATGATGAGGAGGTCGATCGTCTTCGTTGTCGTCGTTCGGAAAAGGAAAAAATTAAAAATTGGTTTCAATTAGCATTCGCGAAAAAAAATCAGTGAAAAAAAAGGGAGTGTTACAGAGGACTAGCTCAATGCATAATCCTCTGAATTGCGGAGAGGTGAACAAGAAATAACATAGGTAGTATTGTACAGTTGGTGAACAATTGAAAATAAACAATAACAATAAAGTATGTGATAAAAATGAAGAGTGATCTAGGTGCTCGTCAGCATTACCGTTAATGTCTCCGAAGCCGCAGTCTTGGTGGTCGTGGACGTCGTTGTCAAAGTGAAGTAGTGTAAACAGAGGAACATAAGAAAACTAAGAGCCGGACAACAGAAATCAGAAAGAGATAGTAGCTATGATTCGGCAATTTCTAAGAGACGACGATAAGAGATGGTCATATTGAAAAAGAAGATGATCAGTTCACTTGGGATTGTTAGCCGTCCGAGTTGGCTGCAAGAACTACCAACTGAAGGTTTAGAATTAATAAAGATAGAGACAATGAGAGAAAACAAAATAGAATGTGAATGAAGAGAAAATGAGGGTAGAGAGAGAGAGAGGAACGGTTGATAGCTAGAAGAGACAGAAGAAGAAGCTACAAATATAAAGCCACAGACGCACACACTTGTCGGTGTCGTCGTCGTCGTTGCTGTCCGACAAGGTGAGCAATGTGGTCGAACTGTCATAGACGCAGAGAGATAAAGAGATGGGAGAAATATTCAAGAACTGACTTTTAGATATACAGGATGAGAGAGCGAAAGAAAAGTATAGAAGATGAACCCCGAAAGATATTATGTTCGAGACAGAAGCAGAGAACCAAAGACTTGACTCTTGGGCGGTGCTTTTATTACAACCATCATCTTCTTCATCTTCAGGCTTAACCCCTCCATAGATCGCCCTCTCAGTATGACGGATTTCCCGGATATATTTTGATACTTTCTCTCGTTATCTTCACATCATTCGCTTCTCAAATGCTGGTTTTTTCTTCAAGTTGGAGTGTTAGGCTCTGAAGCAGTGGAGCGTTACTCATGACGGGTAGGGGAAGGGAAGTATTTGTGTACTTTTCCTATGTGTTTGAAAACAGAGACCTGACTTTCATTCATATAGATGATAATCCTATTATGGTAAGTAAAATATTGCACAGTTGTCTGTTGCATTAGCATTTATCGCACAGCCCCTAGACTGCCTTGTTCTCTTGGTTCTTCAGTTTGCTCAGTTTTCCAGATGGAAGTATTTAGCTGGACAGGATCTTATATCACGTGATTTTGTATATATGAATAGACTTTGAGGGAAAAAAAGCAAAGAACGATGAAGATATGCTTGTTTTCCGCTTAATCATTCTCTATTTGTCTACAGTCTAATCACATTTAAAATACTGTAAATCTGTTGATTTAGATATCATCGTATCATCATTTTTTCATTTACTTAATGTTCTTCATCTTAATTTCAATGTTTTATTTAAAACACAAGTACTTTTTACAACAACATGCGCGAAAATATCGCAGACATTCAATTTTATTGAAATACAGAATATACTTAATCTATTTTTTAAAATAAAAAATATTTCCCAGCGTTCGTCATAACGGACGCTGAGGCAAAGGATCTTCGCGTCTTGGTTGAATGGAGGTATCTTCAAAACCTTCAGCAGCCCAGTGAGCTTTCTCGCCTGAGGCAAACAAACAGAAGATCAAGTTGGTAACAATCAATATCACTCCTTGGACGATGAAAACGACAGCCCAAGAGGCTGGAATTGATCAATGAGAAACTCCTTGTAAACTGATATAGAAACTAACTATATTCATTGTTCTTCGCTATGAGAACATTTAGTAAAGAGCACAAGAACATTGATCCCAGATTAACGCTGAAGAGATTGATGAGAATGAATAAATGATATTGAACAGATCGTAGTTGAAGCATATGGAGGAATCCACATGAACAGAACCCAAGGAACGAAGATCCAACGACATATAGAGTCTATGATATGATATGTTCATTTCATCTAAACAGTGAGACAGTTTTACCGCTGCAGCTCCATAATGACTTTTGGCATCCAGACATCCAATAATTATGTAAATAATTCCCGGTACAACAGTTCCTAAGCTGTTGAACAAGCGCAGTTTTGTAGTTGTTTCGTTTCTAAGTTATTCATGAGTATAGGGAAATAACAATGATTCAACAACTTACGCCATTTGAGGGAAAATGATATAGACCAAAAAACCAATAAATAAGTTGACAAAAGGTGGCACCATGGAAACTAATCCCGTAGTAATAATATTCAGATCAGCAACCTTTTAATCAATAAACTGTCAATAAAGAAATATTAATCACCTTGTTGAGGAAGGTTGGTCCCCATTGCAGATACAACTGAATCGTTGTAAAATATCCTAATCCAGCTATCAAACATGACCACAGTCGAACATCCTATAAAAACAATTTGAAGTATACCATGTCTTAATGGAAGTACTTAACTTCCTTATAAGACTATCTTTCTAGAAGTATTTACCTGATAAATGGAAAGGTATGGTAGTTGCAATGATATTGGCTTTGAGCGTGACCTCTCGTATCCGAATAAAGCCTATAACTTTCAATAAGGAAACAGGACAATGGTTCTCCAACTTTTACGAATCCTATATGGGAAGATTTCTCTTTAAATGCTTCGCCTGATGTTGAGACTAAGCAAACGATAACAAGGCAGAATGTCATAATTGCAGACCCATAATGAACGGAGTGCCAACCCAATGATGACCACGAGAGGATAGCAGAAAGAGGAAACGTCAGAAATCCTGCTAACTGTAACTATAATTATGGAACTTCAACACCAGAATACTATACTTGGATAAAAGCAAAAGCGATCGAAGGTATAGCCATATGTTGGAATGGTAGAAATACCGACAGCTTGCAAACATAAGGAATGAAGGAAGCCAAAGCAAATCCTGGAAATGAAAAAGTTTAAGTGAACATTGGGAACAACTAATTTTCCTTTGAAAATTACGAAAAAAAACTAGTCAATTCGGATGAGTGAAATGGTGGATGTTCGATAATTCTTACGATTCAAGCGTTTCTATGGTACCATGTAGGTGTTTGTTGATCGCATTAGAATTCATATACTAAGTTATGGGAAGCCAAAACTATAGAAATCATTGCGTTTCATAGATGCTCTATGGGATAAATTGAGGTGCATGAAATGATTTTTAAGGCTTGAAATAGAACAAAAGTAGTTCACCGGCTCATATTTCTTTCTGATATTATTGAGGACCTCGGAGTTTTGTGTCTTCTTACAACTTCGTTAACTGAATTACCTTGTATGATACGAATCATAATCGCTAGAACATAAGTTTGGGCTCGTGTTACTGCCGGTAGTAATATATCAGGGATAATACCTATCGCTGCCATAATAACGAAAGTTCTTCTAAAACATTCTTTTTATGTTGCTATGACTGAAAGATCAACTAGTCAACCTGAAACCCAGATGATTATAGAGGAATGCGGCGGGAACATAAAACAGAATTCCACCTATAGGAACGACAGTGATCAGAGATTCCTAAGAGTGAAGATGAGATTAGAAAACAAGAAAGATAAAACTTTTTGTGGATTAGAGAGAAATTTGTGTTTCCTCACAGTAATGTTGCGTTCGCCATCATGATGTCTTATATAATCAGACACATTATAAACTGAAATGGCTTTCTACGAAATGCTTCTTCTCTAGTAGTTACAGTCACTCTCTGAACCGTTGCCATATGAGTGGACCATATTAACCGTCATATGAAAAGATAAGATAGTTGAATATAAAGAAGTCATGCATAATGTACACAATAGAATATATCCTACTGGTATCTGAAACTTCCTTGAATTTCTATATCAGACTTGCTTCTTACATTAGAGGGAGTACGTTGCCATTCTCGTTTTTCTTCTGTTGGTTCTGCCATGCGAAGTTCGAAGTTTATTGTCGTTAATCTATGAAAGCAGCAACTTCATTTCGAAAATCAAAGGGAAAATCACAACAAAATAAGCACACGAGTGATGGCAAGGTTAAACATTAGAAGATCGTTTTGATATATAACCGTTGCATTTAAATTTCCGGTCTGACACCGAAAGCAATGCGCGATCCTCCCAATTTTTAAACTTTTGCTAACTCTTCTTTAATCTTCTCCGTATTTTGCCATGCTCTCTCCTATCGCGACCCTGTTTCCTAAACGTTGTATAATTCAAATCCGATTTTCACATGTCCTTCTTGATGTGTTACATCATAAAAACGCATACTTGTTTCTTATCAAATGTTTTTGAATAAAATGATTTTATATGGTTAAACTCATCATAAGAAGTACAAAAAACTACGAAAAACCTAATTCTTCGCTCTCAGAATAATAAGTTTTGAGCAAAACCATATGTAAGTATAATTGCAAACTACATTAGAGACAGACAAAAAGTAAAGATGCAAAAAAAATGAGAAGTTGAGATATGGATTTTCCAATATTCAGTGTAGAGAACCAATACTTTGAATTCGGATTCACATAATCCTAAGTAAAGTCTACACTGAAACAGAACACATTTGTTTCACGAAACTTTGTTCGTAAAACGAAAATATTTGAAGATGTTTGAGCAAAAGACACTAAGAACGTCGTTGGTGAGTCAGCTGTGAATTCCTTTTTCTGATACTTTCTTGAGAAGTTGAAACGAAGGTTGCTTAATTACAACTGACTCTCCAATTGTCACCGTGGCTTAGTTAGAGAAGTTTGACTACGATGGTTGGTAGACGTTGCTGACGAAGACTTCGATGATACAGAAGATGTCAGGTTATTAGCTTGATACAATGGATGAAGTTGATTCAAGCTACTACAGTTATTGTTACTAGTATTATTATTACTGCTGTTATTGTTATGTGTACTGGATGGAACTAATAGCCGGCGGTCCCCAGTTGATGGAGGGCGAGCAGGGTTAACCTGCGAATGATTAACAGAAGAACCATTCTGTTGACGTCGTTGACGAATAAGTTCTCGTAAACGACGTCTTTTATGGAATTGATCACAACAAATGCACAGACATATGATCAATAGAATTGCAACAAGACCAGTACTCGTAACAATCACAATCTCTCGAGAATAGCCTACAAATTAAATCAAAAAATATAAAATAAACTTTGTTCTTTTACTCACAATGCTGTTCGTCACTATAATCACCTTCCACGCAATTGGGAATTCCATTACAAACCAAAGAAGAATGGATGCACAGTTGCGAGCGAGACGCACATGCTCCTTGCCCCTAAAACCATTTTTTTATTTTTAAATATGCGAATGGTAAAGTGAACCTGTTCAATACAGATTTGACCACCCTTACACACAAACTGATCACATTCGTCTTCGAAGTTACTCGAAGTGGGAATAACTTCTGGACTAGGAGTTGTTGAATGGAGGGAGTTAGGAGCAGTTACTTCACCAACCAAGCTTTCCACTGCAGTCCAGATTATCTAAATTATGTTTTTATCCAAGTTTCTTCAACTAATGGAAAGAAACCTTAAAACCTATACGCTCTCCTTTAGATGCACTTGAGGGCTGATCTGTTGTAATGAATCTGAAACGAGAGCTAATTAAAAAAAGAACTATGAAGGAACGAGTGTTAATTTATTGATTAAACAGAAAAGCACAACCAATCTTCACGTCTACTTGAGCAAAATGATTTGAGATGTAAACTGAAAACGATTGATGCCTCTCAGCTAAAAATGAAAGTCGAGACGAAATACGAAGGTCAAAATTTGATTAAAGTAAACTTAAGGGTTGAAGAAAGAGTCGAAGAAGAAATGGAGGATAGTCAATTCAGAATTTGAGTAATAGAAGTTTCGATGATGATATTGAGCAGAGTAATGATCGTTAATTTGCGAAACTTTCCAATATAAATTATATTCTAACTTACTTCACAATCAATCGATTTCCTGCTGACAAATAACTTTTCATTCCTTCTTCTGCATAGTAATTTTGATTTCCACAAAACCTGGCCTCTGACGCATCAGGAGTAATCTCTTGGGTTAACTGAATAAACAGATGGGAGTCAGCAGGAAATTAAATGAAAATACTCTTTTATCACTGTTCAGTTGATGCTTATAACCATCCATTATAGTCAAGGAAGCTCGATCACATTCAGCTTAAAACATTAAAGTAGGTGAATAAAAAAAGGAAATGTTACTTAGTTTCGGAGAGAGATGTAGAATAGCAATTCTTATATATATTCTCTGTTGTGGCTCCACTCGGATTAACCAATGGCAAGTGCAATTTCTCGGAAAAGTGAGCGGAAAACCAGGTGATATGATTTCTCCTGTAATCTGTAGCTAAGCGGGTAAGCAAGCTGCGATGTTACCAGTTAATTGAGCCAATTGAGTTCGACCTCCACATGCAGGTGTTAGTTCATTATCTTCAGGAGCGATAAACGAATTGGGTTCAGGAATTGCTGCTGAAATTCAGAAAATGATCAAGCATCAGGACCTTCCGATGAAAAAAATAAATTTTCATTAGTCAAACGACGATTGCCCTCCCCCTGCCATTGCTTAATAGGAAGTACACTTCAAGTCATTTAAGCCATGTTAATTTTCAGTGTTTTGGGTAAGAGGTTCTGCAAGAGATTTCAAAAAAGGTTAGGGAAATGTTTAGAAAAAACAGATAAACAACATAAATTAAAGGCTCTAATCGTAATTTTTGAGGGGAAACAATCATGCAAAACATGGCAGACATTTTTTTGGAGGAATTAGAGGTTTTTTGCGAAAACTTAAGAAAAAATTACATTCAGATAGCATTTCATATTGTACACGAAAGCCAATATGACGTCCTCCCTCCGTATTTGTCACAAATTGAATCCGTAATGTCGGCTGCATCGTCTCTAATTTTCTGGGAAGATTTTGACCACACAAGCGTTCGCCGACATGTTCTCTCCCTTCAAACATAGATTGAAAAGAAAAACAAAGAAGAGAGTTTTAACCTTGTCGATCAACAATGATGATGATAATATAAGCATCTAAGCATTGATGGCTTTTCTCATGTAAGGTGGCTAGATCGAAAGTTAAGAACTTTATATGAATAACAGATGATGGCGATGAAGTTATATTGTAAATGCAATTGATACCAGATCGATATGGATGTGGAAAACCAGGAGATTCAATTATACCTTAAATTTGTCTCTAGGTATTAATTATATTTAATAGTTACCCGTAGTTGGCACAAATGATTGAATGTGACGAATACAATCTGTAGATGTTTGACCGATGACGATTTGATAGATCGTCGTCCAAGTCAAAAACCGAATGCACTTGGAATACATCAGACATCACTTCATTTAAATCATCTGTTAATCAGACATTACGAGCTGAAAAAAAAATAAACCATATGTGATATGAGGAATGGTAAAAGAAAAAAACTATTCAGAATAGGAAGAAACAGAAATGTCTTGGTTCAAACATGATTCAAACGAGAAATGTTAGTCAACGAGTTAATCACCAAGAAATGCCTCGTTTCAACTACACAGAAATTCAAGGCTTGAAAATAGTTTTTGAACAAAAACGAAGAGCAGAATAGAATGAGAAACGGAAGTGTTGAAAGTAAAGAGGATCTTCTATGAGCAATAAGTCTATAATAAGTCCAGTTGGCTGGCTAGTGGAGCAGTTCAGAGGACACATTGACGGGTAATAGCATACAAGGACGACAACACAAGAAAATAGCCTTCAGTAAGAGCCTAAGCTCACACACGTCTATAATTTCATAAGATGAATAGTATGTAAGTAACAGAGTGAAAAGAACACATAGAAGGCGTATAATATATGTAAAGAATCTTTAAAATTCTTATTTTCTGAACAACTCGTTAGCCCAACATTTCTTGTTCTTCAGTTTCATTCTCTTTTGGCTTTATTGAATGACAAGAAAAAAGTTCAAAAAAATTAGTTGAAAAATTGGATAAGCTGTCGTAAACTTTCTGAAGAGACGACAGATCCCAAAACTAGCAAATGCGAAGAAACAAGATTACAAGTTAAGCCAACGTGGGTCGGCGCGTAAATCAGGTGCCGGAAGAAGAAGAACCATCAATTTAGCGACGGAAAAAGACGTTAAATCGATGTATATTCAATTCTGCACAACTACTTTGTCATCTCTCTTCATAAAACTTTTGTCGCTTAGCAGATTTGAGGAAGAATTCGCAGATCGCTTCAGGGCATGAACATTCCAGTTTTCATATAAAGAGCAAGTGGCTACATTTTAACATAAAACGTACGCTATATGACGACGAGCCAACGAAACTACAAGGGAGACATTAAGAGAAAATTAGAAATGCAACCGATCACCGCAACTCACTGAATCGAAATGATAATAGAGTGCGAATGATCGAATTGCAAGTAATTCGCAAAGCTCTCATATTTTGGTCAATTTAACTTTCTCCGATATTTCATCTAAGCAGTTCAATTCTTTTCTTGGAGAGTTTTGACAAGTCTTATATTCTAAACGCCTACACATCCAAAAACTTAGGTAAAAGAATCGCCTAAGGCAAGAGACGGGAAATAGTCACATCGTAAACAATAAACTGTTCTCAGTATTTTCTTTCGTTCTCACGAGAATGTCTGTTTTTCTTCTATACTCTCTTACTCTATATCTCGTCGTATTACATGATCACTCACTACAGCATACAAGTTCCTGACATTCTCCACACTATTGTTAATTGTGAGACGAGTGTGATAAAACTTCAGAGGGCAAGCACCATTTCTGAACTGTTTTCATGTGGGAATTTATTTTTATTTTCAAAAGATTTGAAGAAAAAATGCTAAACTAGAGTAGTTGTGTTCGCTTCATTTGGCTCTTTCTTACATAGGTTGCAAACTCATGCAGAAATAATAAATAAGTTGTTAAATCTGAATTGGAACAGAAAATCTCAAACCTTTTCAGGACCCGCTTCCCACTTGTTTTAGTTTTGGCGTAAAAGATGGAAAGAGTAGCGAGACTCGTTCAATATTTTCAATAAGTTTAGAAACTCCTTCACATCTCAGACTTGATAACTGAAAAAATGAAATTATACTGAGCACGAGGAAATAGTATAAAATCAAAAGATGCAGTCTACTAGCGCAGTTCAAAAGTTGTCAAATTTAAGGCAAGACCAAAGAAATGGACGTAGAAGTCAGACTAGAAGGGTGAACAGCAGGCGGTCGAGAAAGGTCCATGCATGCAAGTCTGCTCCTAATTCATCTGCCTTGCCTCTGCTTCAAGCTTCTTTCTAGTCCCGCTATCTTCTTGTTCAGTGCTTTCCGAGTCCTCGAAATCGATGGCCTGTTCCATGCTCTCTTTCATTCTGTCTCTCTCTATCTTGGTCTCGTTCGATAACAATTGGTGGAAACTTCTTTCCAATAAGCTGTGTAACTTCCATGAAAAGAAGAGAGCCCAAGAGTGTAATGATCTGTTTATGGTTCTATTCCAAATCAAACGTGCTCTAGTCATTATATTTGACGATCAGCAGATGGCTTATTCTGCCTGTGGTATTAACTCTTCACATGCAGCGTCAATTTCCAAATCCAACAAGACAATTATTGAATGAAGTTTACTGTGAGATGAGTGATAACAAAATCAAGCAATTTCAATAACAATTGAACTTAGAAATGCTTCGATTACAAAAACAAAAATGTCAACAAGTAAAAAACCACAACAAAAGTTTCTAGGAAACTAACTTCAGATGACAACTTTCTATCTAACTTCAAACATGTTGCCGATAGGGAGAGACTTATAAAAACAGGGATGCAAGAGGAAAAGAAAACATTTAGGCTAGGAAAAGAGCGTCCAACAATTTACTGCTGACCAAACTTTTTCAATTTAAAAGGTTTAGTTTCCGGAATCGGAACTTCTATTCTACAACAACAAACTCTCGACGATGGCCTGAATTGTATAGATGTGAATTCTTTACTTGTGCTTGTTGATAAGTGAACTTGGTTTCGAGTCTTAAATGAGGAAAAATGAATATCCCAAAACATGAAAACGACAACCTTATCAATAATAGCCCATTGCCCATCAACAGCACTAACAAGAACTCTGTCTCCAGGGACTGCAGACACGGATAAGGGTCGAACGCCAACCGTTCCAAACAAGTTAGCAGATGAGATTGAACGTTTAGCTGCTCCGCCGGCCTTAGGGAACTGAAATCGAGATTCTAAATATAACCATATTCATACAAACCTCAAAAAGGATTTTCTTCTTTTCCTCAGGAATATCGAACCCTGGAGCTGCTGTTAAGACGAACAAAGATTCGGTATCGTTGAAGCAAAAATCTACTGGTAGTTCGGCGCGCACAGCTCGGGACTCTCCTGAAAAGAAATATAAGAACTGCGTTTTCCAAATTTGATATTGCCTTTAGTAGCATCGATGGCGAATAGTTGAGATCTTGATGTCAAAACGGCAATATGTTTACCACAAGATGAGGCGTCAATTTGGGAAACAATTCCACTGCCAGCTGAATGAATGGGAGTAGAACGTAGATATAACATTGCAATAAAATACTTTGCTCAACGACAACAGTAGAGTCGGTTCCATCAAGAGGAACCCTGCTTATCTCGAAATCACCGTAAGCCAAATAAGCGAAATCTTTGAAAACCTGGAGAAAAAACAATGATAGAATTCACAGTATAATACCTTGATGGCGTTAGCAGGCCGGCTCTGTACGGACAGTTTGCTTATTGGTGTTAGCTTTTTTTTTAAATTGATTTTATAGAACGAAGTGGACTCTGATGAAGAGAGGGCAATTAATGTACCGTCAGTCGAAACATCACTGAAAAGGTGGTCGAAAACCTAATCAAATAATTATCGAACCATGCTGTGATTGGAAGTTTTGACGGACTGTAGATTCTTGCTAAGTATAGAGGCTGTACAGCTACGTTGATCTGCAATACCAATTTGTTTTGGATAGAGATTAAACAGTGATTACTTCGTCTTTGCCTTCAACCGATTTTTCACCTTTTCCACAAGTATATAAATCGACGAAGTTACTCCCTCTGATGACCGACAAACCTGTCGCCAAGAGCACCTCTTTCTGAACAAACGACTTTTCCATGAGTTTAAAGCTAATTTACGAACGTTCCATTGCCTTCTAACGATTTGGCATCCACTTTCTCCAACATAGATATTATGATCGTCTCCAGAAGCGTAAACCTGTTACACAGTTTTGTTTTCAATAGCATGAAGCAAACGAACCCTTCCTTCATAATTAACTAGAGCTTTAACGTCTCGGGAAGGTCCATTTATTTTCCTAATTACTTGATAATTATTGGGGCTCTTTAATTAATTTTCTTCAGAAAAAATTAAACAAGAATGAAACATACAACTTCTTTGAAGCCCATAATTCTAGGATCAACTCCTGCAGCCCATAATGTGCCATCAAGAGAACAAAGAGAGAGAATATCTGCTTGGTGGGACTCCACGCTCTTCAATTATAATTTCGGTGAAAGCTCTCTCTCATTACCGAACTCACCTTTATAGCTACTCCACTGTTCGTGTTCCAAAAAGTTACAATTCCACGAGAATCTCCGCTCGCAACAACATCATCCTTCACGAATGCTACAGACCAAACAATTGTAGGTAATCGTTTTTCCTTAAAAATTGATTATTTTTTTCAAACTTCTCCAATAACATACTCTACGAGGGACAGCTTTGTTGAATTTTATTCGATCAGATTCGACGAGGAATAACGAATCACTTGCTCCAATAGCGAACTGAAAGCAAGAGAAGAAGTCTGGAAGGGAAGCATAGTCATCCATACCAAAGATTTTCGTGTGGCCACAGAAAATAACCTATGCCCAACACCCAAGTTCAAAGTTGATTTGATGATGTTCTCTCTGATATTGAAACAATATAAATTAGCGGAATGGGTAACGATAGCAGCGTTCTCATCATCAATGGCACAAGCAGACCATAATGGAGTGGCGCACAATTGAGTTCTCTGCAACATTAAATTCTTCTCAATTACAAGAATATCAATGAACCTTGACTATATCGTTATGTGGATGAGCAATTGTAACAGAACCATTCAAATGAGTAGATAGAATATGATCACCAACAAACACTACGCACTCAATTCCACCGTTTCTCGGACAAATAACCTATATCGAATTAAAATTTTGTTTTCCACACAAGGTTCTCACTTTTTCTAAAACAAACATCCATCCTGGGAGGATATTGTACTGTTCGATTATATCATCAACAATGGTCTTACTATAAAACCACATAAAATGAATGTAGATCTTAAGCTTACTCAGAGGATTTCTTGGCAACCACGAGTTTACCAAAGTCTTTGTGGACTGCCATGGAATGTCCAGGTGCTCCATGGACTTTCAAATCCCCTCTTTCCTCGACTTCAACCTTATCCATCTAAACAACGTTTTAAGCATTACACTGTTTTCTGTAAGTAATGAATGGACGTCCGTAACGTTTCTCAAGTAGAAAGAAAAATATTAGTATTCTTATTATTATTAATCAATTAGTACATATAAGTTTGATATTAACATTAAATGTGCATAGGTTTCGCACCAAAATATATAATCATAAAACGATATTGGTTAAGATCATGCCTTTAGAATGAATGCTTTTGGATATACAAGGTAACAATTTGAATAAAACGTCATAGATATGTCAACATTTCGAAAAAAAATTACATTTAATATCATTTACAAGTCGGTGTCAAACCAACTACTGTTATTGTGGGGGAGAGGGAAGTTGTTCGATTCCATAGAATGTACAGGATACATCTCTCCAAAAAGCTCAGGTTCCAACCCGTCTCTTTGCCATCCATGACCAATATCATGGTCAATATCCTGTAATGCAAAGATACATACTGAAACTGAAAACCACAAACTTGTCTATAATGTGAGGAGCGATCATTCTCCAAATTCTTTAATACACCTGTTGCGTAAGTAACCACTGCTTTATGATCAGATCGAAGAGCGTCCATAAGCAAAGGAGTAGGACCAGCAGCCTCCACTAGTCTTGCGCCTTCAGCAGATTTTGAAAGTTGATAAAGTAAGCCCAATAGTTCTCTTTCAATCAATTCATCATCAGAACCAGAAACTTCTGGCCTTCCTAATAGTTCGACTATAATACTGAGCACTTCCGGATCTTGGAAAAGAAGTGATGCCACAGCGCTATCACGAGCGAGCTGATGAAGAGCAGATATAGCTCCTGCAAAATTTTTTGAATATGCTGATGCGACTTCCCCTTACCTTCAACTACTCCCCACATGGGAACGCCATCACTTTCGGATTGCGGGTCTTCTCTAATGGCGATAGTAGCACGTCCGAGGATATCAACTGTTAAGGAAACAACTGAGTCACCTTGTAAAGATCTCTCCTGAAAGAAGTGGTCGGTTCAGATTATGGAGTTCAATATTTAGAAGATACATGAGTCAATTCCATCAAATTAGCAGTCAATAGAGCTGAGTTTCTGATGACACCGAGAGCTGCTTTGATAACAGGAGCTCGTAGGGTGGCCAGTAAAGACAGCAGAAGAGGAAAACTGCCTACCAAGCGAAGATCATTTTGAGCCTGGAAATGGAAAGGTCCTCATAAGTAAACGAGTTAATGGGAAATTGCTCTCACTTGTTCAGCGAAAGAATGCCTAGCAGTGCAATGACGTAAGGCACATAATGCGGGTTCTGTAGCATCTTCTACGTGTGGGAATCGCCGGATAGCCTCTACCAAAGATTCAATACCGGCTTTCGAACAAACCTAAACAGCACGTTCCATTTTGTAAAAAAAAAAGAGAGAACGAAATACCGTTTGTTTGTTGCGGATGTTGTTACAGGTGAGATTACTCAAAATACCACAGGCGCAAGCAACCAGAGCTTCATCAACTTCATTTCTTACAATATCGAGTAGAAGTATAATCTATTAAAAAATAAATTCAAAAATCGTTATTCAATCAAAACATACCAGGCTAGTCAAGTTTTCTTCGTTTGTAGCCGCATCTGATAGATTACGCATGGACACTAGGATAGCGATTCGAGCCCGATAATCCGTAGAGTTGCACAGCTCATTGTAAAGACATAATAAGCATCCTAAAAAAATAGTTAATGAAAGAAAAGAGGTATATGGAATAATACCTAGGCTAACAAGAGCTGACTTGTTCTGTGGACAAACCGACAAAGCTCGAATACAGCGTATAACAGTATACATCAGCTTTCTGAGAACACGAATAGTTAGAGTCTACCATTTAAATGCACAAACTTGTGTTCCGAGTAATTTTTCATGATGTAAACTAGTATTTTAGGTCCACCTAGGGATAAGAATGTTAACTTCGATTGAGGATCATCTAGAAAACATTCAGCTCATACTCAAATAAAAATTTTAGGATACCTAGCAATAATATATATAAGCTATCAGAAACTTGGGCTAGTAGCTTTGGATTGTTTCTATACAACAGAGGCACTAATGCTTCAACAGCACCCAAGTTACGTGCTTGAACTTTAACAGGTTCGACATACATGAGCAAGTTTCGTAATGTCATGACGGCATAATGTACAACACTCTGAAAAGTACTGTTATTCATGTTGATACGAGGCGACTCACTTCAATTTTACAACTTAACATTCTAATGAGTTCGGCTAAGCCGCCTGATCTGAATATATGCATACAACCTTCCTTGAATTCCGATATATGACTCAAGGCTCCAACAGCATCTCTTTGAACAACAGGGTTGGAGCTTCTTAAAAAGTAAAATGATTTCGAACGTGATAGGCTTATACAAACCTGCTTGCATGAAGTAGTGCTTCAATCAAATGTGGATAAGTTGCGATAGTGCGATCTTCCTGGGTTAGTAAAAAAACACGATGAACAGCTCGAGCAACAGTAGCCTTGAAAACACAAAATGCTTGTTTCAAAGTTTAACATACTTCATCAGCATCCGACATGAGTTGTATTAAATCAGGTACGCCGAGTGTACTTATATCAGCACTGCCTTCAAAACTTAGAAGATCAATGACAGTTTCTCTGATTTCACGTGAAACAGTTGATAACTAGAAAAAAAATATAAGAGAAGATGATTTGAAACAAACCTTTTCCACTATTGTGCTGCGTGATGGAGTAGCGGTAGAAGTCGAGGCATATAAGTCTCCGAACATTGCTCCTTTAATACGTGAAGCTCGTGTGTCCGCATAAAATGCGTTCGCTTCTTTAAAAAAATTGGATGCTGGATTATAATGAGCACACAAACCGTTATAAGACTGATAAACATTTTTAAGTCGATCGTATTCATTTTGCGCACCCATTTGAAACGCAAACGGAAGAACTTCGTTAATCTAGAATCAATTGTAATTATGGAATTGAGGAGAGACGGATGCACAGCCGGTCAGAGCAACGCGGTTTTACGAAATAAGAAAAACTATGAACAATGTGTTATGAATATGCAAATGTGATAATTCACACATTACGAATTCGATACTATACAAATCATTTTAAACATGTAACATAATATGTGAATTTAAAAAGATTATTAGCTGATTGGTAAGCACTTAGCATGCGCAAGCGCCTTGGCGCATTTCGTATAATAACGCAAATCATCTCTTTATCATAGCGAACCTTAATTGTTATTAAGTTCTTAATTTAAAACTCGAGAAATTGAAGCTATACAAATAAAAATTGCATGCAGGGAGAGGTGACAAAGAGATGAGCGCAACGCGATGACGCATCGGTGACGAGCAACGCGTTGAGGGCCAAAAATGGGTTCTGTCCATCTATGGTTTATGACTTGACCCCACACGAGACAGCCTCTCGCCTGCGTGACCAATCCTTTGGGTCTTAATGTTTCTCTTTATCTGTGCTATTTTCTCTTCCTCTCCCTTTCTCACCCCTTCTCATCTTGTGTATATCCAAAAAGAGCGATTAGAAGAATTAAATCGAAAACATCGACATATTGGCCTTGAGACAGCTAGCCTCTCTTCACAATAGACCAATTTTATTTTTAGAATATGCAATGCAGAGAAAATAACAAGTCATAACATAACATTTTTATAAGCGATAACTGTATTTTTAATATTAGAACAACAGCCAACTTGCAATGAAACAGAGATCCCAAGGAGACCAAACTTTGAACAATTAGTAATATATGCGAAGCTAACGCATTTAAATGATTCCGTTTCCACGGTATGATATAAAGTATATGTTACATAACATGTAAGAAAGTAGCAAACCTTATTTAAAATAATGTATCACGAACAAAACTGGAAATGGAAGAGAACCAACCAGTAGATTTGGCTTGAGCATATTCATTAGTTACCACGCAGGATTTTGGATCCACAACTTCTATCTGCTCGTCCAAATACTCAGGCAGAGCCACTTGGACTCTGTCTGCGCGATCTTCAGCATACAGAACATTCTCTTCCTCTATTCCATCATAGAATGTTACGTAAACGATTTCCTGGCATCCACAATCGAAGATAACATCGGCAATATTCTAAGCATTTAATTATAACTCAAGTGTGCTTAAATAAAAACTACCGAAGCTTCTACGCTGAACAATGTTCTTATGATAACGCGATTCAAATCCATTCGGAAGTACACACTGATAACTCCTTTTGTACGTAGCAAATTCCTTTCCACCTCTGCTTTCAATGTCTGAATTATGCTATAACTACGATAAAGCTCCTGAACATTACGTCGTCTAGGTCATAGAAACGAAAAACTAGTTGTTTTGACTTCCTAGAGAATTTCTTGGAAAGCGTATCTCCCATTCGTGGAATGGTTGCTTCTCCATCTTGTCTAGAGTAGTTGGGAGAGCATTACAAAAATATACGAATGTTTAACTTACTTTTTTTGGGTTTTGGAAGTTTGTATACGACTAGCAACTATTAAAAGATTTTTTAAAATAGAGGGGGAGAAGTTCTTATCAGAGGCTGCGCCAATGGAAGCCTCCAAACCAGCTACTTCAGCCAACACGATCGAGTCTTCTTTCGTTTCAGTTAGAAGTAAGAGTATCTGAGAAAAATCGTTAGAATATTGGAAAAATTTGAGGAAAAACTTACTTTGACAACATATATCATTACCGCTGGATCATTTTCATTGAGCACATTCGTGAGAAGTCCCAAGAAGGTCTTATCCTGAGATTACATGAATGCAATTATGTACAATAACATCAAGTTACCGAAATAACGACACTTCTATGTGATGGTTTCGAGCAAAGCTTGGTATAAGCCTTCAAAGTTGCAATGACAGGATTGGTTTGTTCTAGTCTAACTGGCTGCGAAGACATTCTGATAAAAGCTTTACTAAACTCAGTAAATATGTTTTAACTTTTTTTGAAACGGGTTACGATAAATTCAAATTAAGCCACGCCCATAATGCAATAAACTCACGGTAAAAATAGCGCGATATCTATATGGGCTTATTACATTATAATATGTTTGATATTTTACAGATTGAAACAGAAATGTGATCTTAAGTTTGTGGAGAATGAGCGAAGAAGGATAACTTGAGTGCTTGAGAGATATTGCGAGTGGTTGAATAAAGTTGTTTTTTATTTACTTGACCTAAGCACGAAATGGGAAGCGATAGGGAGGGCCTTGGAATTCTATTGATATGCCGATAGCTAATTCCCTCTTGTTGTCCTCTTTTCCTCGAAGCATAAAGTTTTTGTGATTTTAACAGTTGAGAGTTCAACAAATTGTTTTCAAGGTGTTATTTGTTGTTTTCACTCTGCCCTAAATAGACCAATTTGAAGAACTTGGTAGCCTGAGAACCACAAATATATTTGAATCAAGAGTTTCAAAGCAAAGAAAGCTCTTCATTCCGTTTTTGAAGAAAAATGATAATGAGAAGCTTTTTATACTATCTTAGCCTTATGATAGTACTGTATTTCTGTTTCGACTGTCCAGATCTGCTGAGTTACGAACTCATACTACAAACCTTACCCTTTACAGATATGACAACACGATACGCCTACACAGCTTTGGATGAACTTCGGATGTGGAAATATGCTTATAAGTAGGGTTCACGAAGTTAGTGTTAACTAGTATCTTGTAGAAAACTAGTTGAAAATGAGAGTGTCAGTCTGAAAGGTTTGCAAATTTGGAAAGAGTATTATGAGAAATATGATGATTCTCGATCAATCTCTAGCTTAGCTTCTCAGTTAGTTTTTGTCTGTAGTTCTGATACTTCATGTATTTACCCATTGCAGTTTTCGGAAGAAAATGTGTACACATTTGATTGATGCGGGCTTGACAGTAGATGAAAAGTTATTATTCCATAGACTTGGAAAGATTCCTCTTGATATGGATAGGTTTCGAACAGATATTTATTCATTTATTCGATGTCGTTCCACAGATTTAAATTATTATGTCGAACAATGGGCAAGATGGATATATATAATAAGCATATGGAACTGCTAGGTACTAATCCTCGCACTGAATTTATAACTTACATTGAGCGTTTAAGAAGCAAATAAGAATCATTCCTTCTGTAGTGAACAGAGTGGAAAGTTCTCCATTAAGAAAAGGTCCATGCTCAGTGAAGTTACGAACGACAGTGGTACTATAGATCATTATTCGAGGACAAAACTATTGAATTTTCAAGATGAAATCAACAAAGTGATCATAACTTGTAAAAAGGCAAAAGTGTTGCAAGCACCGAAACTTGAAGAACCTGGAACTCCGGAGGTTACGATCAAGAGAGCAGACAGTGAAGCTGAGTCTCTGCTTGTTAATATTAACGATGACAGCTCAAGTGAAGATAAGAATCCATTTATGCAAACGCCCGAATCCTTGAGTGGTATATACCTCACGTTGTTGCTTGAATTCCAAGTTTTTAGACGAACAAGAGAATAAAACCCATCCTACTGAGAACGAATCGGGAGATGGCATACAAGGTAAAACTTTGATTTAGCGTTCTACCATTAAGTCTTAATGATAGATGGACAGGGGTTACAGTTGAAAGACATGGAACAACTGAATCATCCACAACCTGGTTTGAATAATTTTTTTTCTAATATAAAGGCTAAGCTATAGAAAGTGGAAATGATTACCTTGAGGCCGATCCTTATTCTGATTTAACTGTTCATGAGGTTTCTATCTTAAGAAAATCATAACACTTACCTCTTATAGATCAAAGAGAGTATAGTGAAGGAGATGTGTTCGAAAGTCGATTATAAGTTGGGGGTATTCGTTTCGCTCGACCTCCTAATCAGAAAGGAAGTATTCTATATTTCATCGAATATCAAATCTCGAAAGGAACTGATTACTAGACTTATCTTGTTCAAAGAAAAATTTGTCAAATACGTCAACGAAGATATTGACGTGAGCAAGTTTTTTGTGAGCGTAGATAAAAAGGATATCGTTGCATTGTAAGAATTGAAGAATATTTTCACTTTCAAATCTTATTTTCCAGTAATAGAATGAAGTTCAAGACAGTAAGGAAAGTCGAAAACTCCGTCAGTTGGCGTTTCAAAACGTTAAATTCATGCCATTTTACAGAAAATATCAGAGGATAAAAGAGATGAATACTACAAAAAGGCTCAATTACATCTAGGTGGCTATTCATTCAGCAGACTGTTCCGAATTCAACACAGGTTACAATGTATAGAAGCCTTGGCAGCTTCTCTGAGTGCAATGAACGAGGTTTCCAAACTTTCTGATATTTCATAATATCGTTTCATCAGAACTTCTACTATTCAATCATGGATGAACTTTACGCAGAAATAGGAATAGCTTTGTGAATTCAAGAACGTTTTAAAAGAAGATTTAAAAAAAATTTTCGATGAAATCTTGTGAATAATCTTATGTATGCTCTGACTCCGCCCCTCCTGCAACTGCGACGCAGTTGAACTTTCATTTCACGAAATCATATCTAATTAATTTTCCTGCTGAATATTATTACTAATATTATAATAAACCAACGTTGAATCGTTTTTGAAACCGTGTAGATTGTCATGTATTTCATCATCCGTAATGAATCAGTTACTATATGAATTTGAATTACAGAGAAATGAACAAGAAAGACTATTGGTTTGGCAACTTAAATTTTATAAATATTGGAGAACAACGTTCTATATTAACCATAAACTATGAAATTCTCCAAAAGTCTTGGTCTATGAATACTGAGGGAAGGATATTAGACTACAGCTGTACCCACAATTTTGCAACTGTAGTAACTTCGACACACATTTTTGTGTTTCGTCTAGATTTCCCTCGAGTGAGTAAATGCTGTTAGTTCAGAAAAAAAACTACTTTACAGCTCGCTTATAAATGCGAGAGAAAAGACTCGGAGTTTCAAAGATTCACACCAAAATTTGCAGAGAATTGTTTGACTTCTGAGGTATTATTCTGTCAATTTCGTTGAAATTTTTCGGCTTCAGGAATCACACATAGCACAAGATGGTACATTACTGACTTCTACATCAAGAGCAACTTACTTGATTACTTCAGATAGTTCTAAGAGTATGATTAAAAGGTATCTGATCTGATTTAATCTAGTGTTATGCCTAATTACAGACTATTCTTTGATGTGGAACTCGCAGAACATGGAGAATTCAACATTGCTCTTCTTCAGTTTCCATTTAACTCTTTGATAGTTTCAGTAAGTGAAAATTCTCAGAGAAAATACTTGTTTATTGAAGGCTGCCTCTGGCTTTGATCATACACTTCTGTTAACTGCCGATGGCTCAGTTTATAGTTTTGGTACCGGAAAGTTTGTCCTGTTATACTGAGGAAATTCATCTTCCATTTTTTAAGCCATGGTGAACTCGGATTACTCGATACCCTGTTTATTCAAGAACCTACAAACATTTTTGCTTTGGAGGGGGTGAAAATCCAAAAAATAGCTGCAAGTGGATGGCATTCATTAGCACTGACAGGTAGTGCTCTGGTACTTCTTTATAATTTTCATATAAAGATTCTCACGATGTATATGCTTGGGGTTGGAACTTGTCGGGGCAGTTAGGAGAAGAAGCGGTATTTCAAATCCTTTAACTTAATGAACGGAAAAGGATTGAAGGAAGAAGTTGAATCATTGCCGACGCCACTGAATATAGAGGATGAAGCTATTGACATCGAAGCTCAAGACTGTTCCACGTGGATTACTGTTAAGAAGAGTAAGATAAGATCCAGTGTTACACATAAACTTCTGTCACAGAAAACGATGCTTGCGCAGTTCTGCACTTTGGTACTGATTTCTCCTTCTGATGTTCTAAGTTCCGTGAGTAATAAAATCGTTTTTCAACTAATTCGTAGCAGGAAACGTCGTTAATCAGAAAACAGTTCATTTTTCGTGAAGAAGCATGAAACGATAAAAAATTGAATTATAAACTGCTTCTAACTCATCTACAATCAACACAAGCGTGTAGGGCATAACAGTATGAGATCCATTCTGTAAAAGTTTGCCAAATCTTTCCTCCATTTCTTCCGATCACTTGCTCGAAACAATTTGTGACTGATGCTCGCTTTTTCGGAGTTTCATTCATATGCAATAATCTTCATAATGTACCGCTAGAATGCGCGTGCTCTGTCTGACCTCACGAGAAAGAGAGATTGTGCTGAGGATGGCATACTGTAGCCTTTCCCGCCGTTTCGCGTTCAAATTTAGCATTATCTTGATCTTGTCTTCTGTAATAGCGATACTATAGTTTTGGTAGATATGTTTTCAATTTTAAATATATATATATATATACATATACATAAACATATTCGTATTCATACGTATAAATAAATAAGTTTTTCAGCGCTATGCCTCCGGCTCGTAAAGGAACCAGGGGGGAGACGCGCAAAAGGAAAGGGAAAGATGAGCCGTTAAGTGATCTCGCGGGTACTATAAAAATTGATTTGCCCTTATCTAGTTTCTTGCCGGTAACTTTTCCAGTTTTCTTAATTAATAATCTTGTAACTTTCAGGGTATTTCAGAAGTGCATGAACAAGCTATATCTTTGTATGGTGGAGAAGTGAGAGCTCTACTGAAAAGTGTTTTGAATAGAAAGGCTTTGCTGAAAACTCTTGCTGCTGAATCGTATGTTGATCAGTATACCATCGTTTTTTCATATAAAAATGTAGAGATTCTGTTGTTCCGAAAACGCCAAAACCTAGATTGGGAGCTTTAGCTAACATAGCAAGAACTATACAGCTTTTTGATGAGCTGTCGTTTGGAACTGATCAGTAAGTCTAGTCATGTTGGTCTTGTACGTTTTTTTATTTCAGTTCGAGGCCGGAACGTTGCAATTTGTTCAGTGATGATGTCGATGATAGTGCGGTAATTCAGTGAAGAAGTTCAATATTTCTATTCTTGTTCTTTTATAGGAAATTCCTGCAAATTTGGAAACTGAACTCGATGAACAGTTCAAGAATATAAGCATATGTGAAGATAAGCACGAGTCTGAAAATGTCGGCCAGCAAGAGCAATCTCCACAGGTTTCAACAACAGAACATCCTGTTGAATCTGCAAGCTCGCAAATAAACGAGCATTCAAATGATGATGAGGGGCAGGAGCACGATGCCAATGATGCTGAGATTCCTGAAACTGTCCAACAACCTGAGGAAAGTGCAGAGGAGGATACAGAGGGAAACAAACAGGATGATTTGGTGGAAGAACCAGTATCCAAAGAGCTTTGTTCACAAGAAACGGATTCTGCTCCAGAACAGAAAGATATGTGTAAAACTGAGTGTGTAGAAAAAACACCCTCCGTTACGCAAGTCAAACAAGAACTAGAAACACCCGATAGGGTCACAAGAAGTCAAACTAGGAAGCTCTCGAAGAAGGTAGCCTGACTCCTTTGATTCTTTTAGTTTTTATTCTTTATAGCCTAAACCAGAACCTATTTCCCCATCTCCAGAATATACTAGACCTTCGCGGGTACGGATACCCTCGGAGAATGAATCACAGATTTTATTACAGACTAGGCTTAAAGCTCAAAAGGCTGAAAAAGCCCTAGCAGAAAAAGCGCTAGCCGAAAAAGCGCTAGCCGAAAAAGCCCTAGCCGAAAAAGCCCTAGCGGAAAAAGCGCTAATTGAACGTGCAACTGCAGGTCGATGTGACAGGTACTTTTATTCAACACGAAGTTTAGTGAACTCTTCGCTTAAGAGTTCGAAACCAAGAATGTGAAAAACGTGTGCTTACACCTCACAAACATACTGTAAATACTCCTACAAAACCAGAACGAAGAGAGCAAGTTCAAAAAATTATATCCGCTCAGGTACTTATAATGTCAACGTACATCATTGAGCATCGTCTTTCAGGATCGTATGAGGAACGCTAAAGCAGCTATTACTAACGCTCAGCCAATATCTGAAGTTAAAGCTACAAGATCTGTGCAAGCGCGATTAGTAAGTTTGTAGATTCATCTATCAATATAAGTTTTGTTCATCAGAATGACGCTAAGTTCCAAGATATTGATCAGAAGTTAATAGAGCAACAAAGACGAGTTGAGATTGCTCAGCAGAATAGAAATATTCGGGTTAAGGAACAGTCTGAAAGACTGAAAAGAGCTCACGAAGAGAAGCAGCTTAGGGTTTATAGAGACTTCATATTTTTTTTCAAACTTTTTTGTAGGCTCAACGTAATAGGGAAGAAAAGGAAGCGAAAGAAAAGGAGAAGATAGAGAAGAAACGTTTGAAAGATGAAGAGCGTGAGAAAAACTTCCGGAACAAATTGAAAAGTCCAGCGTAAGCAACATAATGAAGCAACATTAGACTATACTGATATATTTTTACAGTCGTGTGGGTACTAACCCATCCTCCAGAGTTGCGAGTCCCTCACGTGCTGTAATCAGACCGACTGCGTTCACTCCCAAAGCCAAAGTTCACCAAGTAACTAACTCTATTGAAGTTTTAATTAAAAGTTGTTTTAGTTGTTTGAGGAAACCGCCAATGATCGAACTCCTGGAAGAGCAGCAGCCAAAGCTTCTAAACTCATGCAAATTGGAGGTGAGACTGCTAAAGGAGAAACTTTTGCATCGGTAACTGCATAACCTTAACAGTATTCTATGTCTTTGTTTAGCCTGCGAGGGAAGTTAAACGAAAGTTGGTTAACAAGCTTGTGGCTCCAGAAGAAAAACAAAAGCTCGGCTTCTCGGACGAGGATATGAAAGAACAGTATTTCTCATTAACATTTTGAGTGAAACGTATTATTATTAAGAATGGAAATGGTTCTGAAAGAGCAAGAGATGCTTCTTAAGCAAGATGTAATGAGGAGGAGGATGTTGGAAGAAAAAGAAGAAGAAGCTCGACAGTTAGCACTGGAACAAAAACGAAATGCTCAGGAACAGGAGGAGAGAAGAAGATATGAGGAGAAGCTGAAGATTGAAGAAGTTGAAAGAAAAATGAGAGAAGAGGAAGCCGAACGTGCTAGACTGGAAGAGGCACGGAAACGAAAGGATCAAGAACGGGTTGATCAGCTACGTCGAGAGGCTGAAGCTGAGAAACAAAGGCAGCTTGAAAAAGCTCGAGAAGAAATGAAGAAAAAAGAAGAGCTGAGATTGCAGCAGGAACTAGAGAAAGAGAATCAGATTCAATCGACCCCAAAACCCAAAAATAAACTTATTGAGGTGATATTTCCCACCAAAAGACTTAAAATCTTGTTTTTGCAGAAAAATGTGGAAATGTATGAGATGACCCCCGATAAAATATTTTTGCCTTCTTCGAAGGATAATTATAACATCGAAGACTTGTCCAGTGGTGATGAGACTGATTGTGAAGTTAGTTAGTTTTAACAATCTGCTTTGATTTTTTATGTTAGGATGAACCAAGAAAAGCCGTTCCTGAGTGGGCTAGTTGGAATAACCTTAAGCGAACTGGATTTGATCAGTTCGACCCTAAAATGGATACTACCGTTATGTTTGGATTCATGCCCGCGGTATTCCTCTTAAATCTTACAGAGACAATTCTTTTTTTCCAGCCTGATCTTGAATTAATCTTCGGTAAAACCGAAAGAAAGAAGTCTAGAAGAAGAGCGTCGTCAGGCAAATGGAATTCTCCTGCTTCTAACCCAACGAAGGGAATGAGTCGATTCCTTGGATTCTAGGGTCATTCTATTTCATCCTCTTCGGATGTGTATTATATTTATTTCGATACTAGTTTGTGTCACAGTGTGAAAGCTCCAACTTTATGAAGCTTTGTATGATAATGCAATTGGAATAAACGTATTCGTTTTATCAATCAGTTCTTATCATGTGAATGTTGACCAACATGATATTTTTTATTTTCTAACGAACCGCAATAAGAATAGAAATAAGACTCAGATAAATGTCGGACGAGAGAGGCCAGTTTATCCCTAAAGCAACAGGTCAATCCTCTTTTAAACTAAGGTAAAGGAAAGTTCTTGTTTTCAAGTTGCTTTGCTTTTACAGGATATTGCATGCTCTGAGAGTTCCTAAATATAAGACAGTACCTGCATTTGTTTTAGCTGTCGGAATTTACTTGATTACTTACAATGGTTTTGTTAGGTAATTATGATATGCTCTCGATATAAGACAATTGGCTTTGAAGATTATGGAAGGGTCCGGATCATCCACTTAACAAGTTCGGTTGGGACCGAATGAAAACTAAGGGAGAGTTAGAGCCCGAGCTTCTGATAAAGGAGAAGGTTCTGAACGAATACTATAAATCTCGAATATACGATGCCAGTGATAGTCCTCCTCCCTCCATAGGATATTAGATGTGTTCAATGTTAGCTTAGATGTTTCTAGTCTTTCCGAGTTGTTATGTTATGATTAAAAAATAAAAAGTATCAAAAAACATTACTATTTTCTCTCTGACAAACTTGAGAATGCTTATGTTGTGTGTTTGTAATTCTAAATTCCTTATCAGTGAGGGCTGAACGATAACACAGCATGCACTTCTATATTACTGACTGCAAAATTTGTGTGCATGGCTCAATTTCACTACGAACATGGTAGAAGTATTACAATCAAAGGAGGTATGTGTGTAGAATATCAAGAATATTCGTATTCTTCTTTCAGGTAGTACTCTAGCTACGAAAAATACGAGTAAGTTCGGGTCCAACTGGGTATTTTCACGTAGGTTAGTTGACCAATGAGTTGTACACATATAGTTTCCACTCAGAGATGTGAAACAAAACGAGATTGTTTGTATTAAAATAACAGAAACTGGTAAAGACAATGGAAGGCGGTTCGAAATCGGTTTCACCGACGAGGATCCTGCGTTTCTGTCAATACGGCCTAAGTAATCACCAATGTATCAAGCGCCTCATTGACAACGATTTACAGGACGACTTACATGTTTTGTAATAAGAAGCTTTATGTGCCGCAATTCGATTTACATATGGGCTCAGAGCTCATACTAATGTACGACCTCAATGAGCGACTCGTTTATTTCGGTATTGATGGAATACTCAAAGTTCTAATTCATACAGTTCAAATCATCAACTCATTTCTTCAGGGAATCACATCTTTATATGGTCCGTATGATGATCGTCAGAGATGGCTCGCTATTAAGATAGATTCAACCGTATTAGGTGTTCAGTTCAAAAGTAGACTTGTTCTCTCTTACTTATTAATTATCATGTCTTGCCAGCTTTCTCCGATTCTCTATGGAACTCTTTTGTCGTTGAAGCATCGAGAATTTCTCAATGTTTCAAAAAAATTGGAAACTTCAATTGCGGTGCGTTGTATGGTCAGATAGCTTACAAGGATTTCGTTCTAGGTGGGACAGGAATACGCAAAGCCCTCTTAGGTTTTGATCGTCAAGTGGGCGATTTCCGCGTCACAATTAGTAACGTTTTTTCATCTTCACTCTTTCATAGTATTCTCCATAGATCAGTCAAAAGCCATACTCGAAGGAAATTTACAGTCGCCAATTATTTTAAATACTAACAGGCAAGCTCAAACGAGAAATGAAACTCACTTGTCATTACAGAGTAGTTTATGTCAATGAAGTCGTTTTGTTGCGTGTTACCAAAGCCACATACGGTACCTCTCTACGTGTTTATACCTCTTCTATGAGAAACTCAAAGAAACGCGATGATATGTTAGTTTCTTGATGTTTCATATTCATAGTTTATTAAATAGTTTGTATTCCCTTATCTAAATATACACTTTTATAGAGAGGATAAACTTTCTATTTCGATTACTCGTGATGAGACAATTCAATTGGTGTGTACAGAGCACGGTGTCATAGTTCAGGGTCGAAGTTCTTTTGTTGAGGTAACAATTACAGGTTCAATGATAATAAGCGAAACGTACTCACATGAAGTTCCACACTCATTCGAAAAACCTCATTTTCCATGCAGAAATGAAAAGAGACCGGTTGCATCATTTTTAATTGCAGGCTTCGTCTAGATTTGCCCCAATCACACCATGTTTCTTAACATTCGAGATCTCATCCATGTCAACTCATTGTCAACTAATCTTTTTGGGTTAGATACGGGAAATCTTTATTGCTTTTTCAATTCGTCTGTTTATAGATCCCATGGAATCTTGTGATATTTTTGCAACAACCGAAAGCAACTTCCCAAATTCCTTTTTCAATACAAAAGAAGCTAATTTATTCGGAAGAGTCTTGAAGAAGACTGGATTAAGTCATTTAACGAGATAGTCAGTTCGATTATGTCATACGTCTATCTGACGCGTACAGAAGATTATTTCTGTCAGTATGTAAGCCTCGTTATGAAAAAGAAAAAAAGTATATAAGAAATATTTATAATTTGTATTTACAACGTAACGATATTATATCTCTGAACAGAAAGAAGATTTTGGAAATCAAATCATACTGAATGAGCATAATCTATCCATAGCGAAGTGGAATTAGTAAAGAAAGCGTTAATAAGCAATAAATTGGAACAAACGCAATGGTATGTTTTTAAAAGACGAGATCAAACTTATAACATAACCTATCACTGTGATGGGTTGATGTTGATAATGACAAATAACCCGTAGCATAAAATGAATTCAAAATCACTCAATGGATATTAAAACAAGCTAAAAGAGGAAATATGATCGAGTGATAAGAAAAGAAAAAAATATTAAGATCGAAGTTAGCATGACATCGATCAGAAAAGGACTAGATTTCGAGACATAAGAACAAGCATATTACGGTTATATTACTAATTAGAAGAGAAGTGAAGTTGTTGAAGAGAATTTTTGAGGAGCATTCAGTAAGAAATGTTGAGTGGAATACCGGTATTGGAAGAGATATGAAACAAAGGTAGAAAGGTGAGTCGATTATTGAATTAGAAAACGACTATAAGTAGACCTTCTTAACCTTATAGTCTCTTGGCAACGTATTTTGGTTAATTGAAGTCATAATAGCGTTTTTATCTCTAGAAGGGGTGTTTATACCGCTACCATGCTGACTTATGCTCATACCACCTCCTGGCATTGTTAATACCATCGAAGTTGCATCCATGCTCTATAAGAGAGAGTGTTAAGATTACAAATGTGAAATGAATCATACTGCTTTCTGTTGTGCACCATAAACGTGCTCCATTTTAGCTGATGTTGTCAGAGAATCATGACGTGTTAATCTTGCTCTTCCATAGCTATCATAGTCTGATCCACTTGTAGATGAAGCAGAATGATGTTGATCAGATAGCGCTCTAGCTTTTCCTAACTGAAGGCCGATCTGTAAATGAAAACTGATTAGATTTTTGAAGAAAAATGGGTAGTACCAATCCTCCTATCAGAAGGGCTACAGTCGTTGAAAGTACACATGCCAATATCAAGTTTTGGTTCGAGAGAGAACTAACACGAATGGCGGATTTTTCAGCTATTTGAGAGTCTTCTGCGAAAGCATCTTGTATGATTATTCCTTCCGGGCATTGAGCTGACATCCCGATTTCAATGTTCTGTATGAAATGCCCTCCGTTCCAATTCGCACTGTTAACACAACGTGCACTGTTTAGGTCCCAAGCACAATGAGGATCTTGTAATCCAACACATCGACTGCAGGATGTTTGTTGTCCGCAGTGGTGAAGAGGAAGAGCGGCGATTTCATCAGGAGAAACAATAACAAGTTGATCTTCCTTAGATAGGAGATTGACCTGGAAATATATAAAATGATCCGAGTTGTATATCAAACAACAAACCACAGGATTTGTTTTTCCGAAAACATTTGTTGATTCGATAATTGTGGAGTTGCCATCAATACTTATGGTTTTCATGATTCGGCCATCAGAAGTCCCCAAATACAAAATGTTATATTTCTGACCACTGACTGATTTCACCTACAAAAAAGAACAATAGAGATTAGTAGAATTACACGCTACTCACCCCACTAAGAACTGTAATTTGAGTAAGATCAGGCCTATCAGAGCCTTCAATCAACAAGGGCAACGATTTTGATTCGACAGCTCTGTGTATAAGAGGGTTCCTTGTCAAGAAAGAAATTGTTGTTTCAGGAAGCTTAGTAGAGTCAGGTACACAGCTGCCAGGCCTTGGTTTCGGAATCTCATTTCGAGAATATGGTTCCCAGATGGAGTTTGGTGAACGCTGAAGAAAGAAGAATATGTTTCTCAAATAACAATGAAGAGCCCGAACCTGGTATTTGAATGTGTCGTACTCAAACAAATCATTGATTTTTTTCATGGAGAATGAACAGACTGCAGTCATCTGGAGAGCTGATTCCGGTGTTGAAAAGACAGCATAAACAGTATGGTCAGAGCCAGATGGGATTGGATCAGATACTGCTTCTAAACAATTGGTTTTCAGAATTTGCCGATATATCTTTCGCATACTTATTTCATTGAAGTAGAATGGAGTGCTAGACGGCAAAGAACAATTTAAACGAGCTTTTATGAAAGATGTCCATCTCTCATTAGCAGGTCGAGCTCCACCACGATCTCGTTTGCACACTCGAGCAACACGTGAATAAATCTGTAAAACCATATTTGTACATTGTGTCACTAGTCAAATAGATTACTTGTCTTTCTTCATTGTTATCCATAGCTTCTGCTGCCCATTCACGGTACCAGTAGTAAACATAGTCTCCAAATGCAAACGACCCAACAAAGTTTGGACTATCCAAAACTCGAGCATCACTTCTACTGGTACGTAATCCGACATCTTTCGCATTATTTATATTTTTCTTATAAATAAGTGGATCATTTCCAATAAAATCCGAGACTGTTCCAGTGAAAATTTCGTTAGACTCTGGCAGAAACAAGGCAGTAGAATTATCGCGTGGATCAAAAGGAGAAATTCCCTGCAATCATAAAGTTCCAGTTTCAATCCAAAGTTTCTTAAACATACAACTCCATCGAATTGTCGGCGATCTTTTAATTGTCCATCTACAGCATCGTAAGAATATTCGCGGCATTTTGGTGAGAAGGCGTGGGTTCCGCAGATTAAACATTTCCCATTTGATTGGGACGCTAGGACACGAATGTAATTCTGACAATCTCCCTGGAAGCAACACAGTTAATTTGTGGAAGAGCAACAGAATAGTGAAACCTTTGATTTGCCCTTCATCATACATTCTTCTATTATACTAGCTGGTGGAGCCCAGTTGATAGTCTGAAATGCATGATTAATGGCTATTCCATTCATTTGAAAACATACATGATGAACTTTCAGAGTAGTGAGTGATAAGTTATATACGGCGTTCCTGGAAAAAAATTAAATGAATAACAAATGACAAAAAAAAATAAAATTAGCAGTTCCTCCCCCCCCTGTAAGGCAGGTTAGCGTGATTCGTATGTTTATAGGCCGACAGAATCTCGCTATCCTTTCGATAACCAGATGACAGGGTTACTTTGAAATTGAATACCTCTCTTTTTATTATGTTTATGACAAAATTAATACGCATTACCGCCTTCCGGTAAGTATACACCTACTAGGCCCAGAAGCTAATTAGCATATGATAACTTACGTCATCTGTGTACTCTTATGAACTCATTTCATAAATTGCTCGCAGCATACGGTTGTGCAAAAAGATTTGCCTGTTCACTTTCTGTTCCCCCATCATTATACCCAACATCCCTCAATACTAATGTACGCATTACTTATAAGATCCAATTCAAAACTGAAGTTGTATAAGTTGGTGCTGCATATTCATTTAAAGCTCAATAACGAAAACAAGTATTAAAGATTGAGTGTTCGTTGCGTGACAAGGTCTTACATGTTGACTTCTTTCAAGCTCCGAGTCGTGCTAAATTCTAACATAGAAACCATAGTGGACTGCGAATTTCTTAGGTGTGGGGTTAAGCGAGAGGATATAGAATATGTCGTGTTGAATTATGCATTCATTCATTGGCCACTTGACAGCTAACTCATCCGTGGCATTTTTGAATTAGCTTCCACTATGGGATACATTGAATGATATCGTACGGCTTAAGCATATATGATCTTGAGAGTTTTTCACTCCAGATGACTTTTTGAGATCTGCTTACACTCCCTTATGCTATTGACACGTATAGGAGTGGTAGATACCTCTAGTAGACAATCAAACAATAGACTCTGACCCCACAATAAACAAACTTCTATGAAAGTTGAGCTGATTGTTCAACTCATCAAATCATCTTGACCTTGCTTGTTTTGCCAATAGGTGAGATATTGGATGTTCTTCAATAATAAATACGATCATCATTGAGCTATCAATAACTCCCTCATTATAAATAGATTTTTTAGTGTAATCATGGCAGAGCATTGCCTATTATGAGTGATTTACGAACCATAAAAAACTTACTTGGCTCCAACTAATAGGCTATCACCATCTAAGGCCAATAATTTGAAATGATCGCTTTCGTCAGCATTGTCAGCACCTCGTCCACCAAAACGATATCCTAGGCCCACTGAAAATACACAAATAGTAATTGGACGTCTTCACATAATGTTAATTTCGTAAATTAGCATTTCAATAACGATGAATATGAGTTGTAATGAGTCATATGAACTTTAACTCGAGATGTTTCAAAAAGATTAAAAAAACATTTTATATCCCCCAGTCATCTCCAAACATCCTCTTGCTTCATCAGAATCTCACAGTAGCCATGATAATCTCCCTTGAGATTTTTTGAAGAATCATGATCGATTAGTAGCATATCATGCATTGGCTACTTTAATGGCCATTCACTACAATATATTGCATGTGTTGCTTTTTCTCCCACGAGATTTCAAGCCGAACAAACTAGAATGCCAATAGACTCAGATATGTATCTTATTCTATCAGCATGATTTGAATAAAATAATGCATTAACTTCGAAACCACTTTGACATTTGCATTTTTTAATGACTCAATAGGTCAAAACAGCAGGAGATTCCTCAGCTTATGATGTTTTCCGTCCATAAAGTGAACACAACGAAACTTGATGTGACCCTTGGGTTTAATTTCTTGGTCACTTGGCTTCTGACCTGTTTTTAGTCCGAAACAGCCAATTGTTATGAACGGTTCTATATAAATGAGGAACAAAAAGAATCATTTCAGAGTGAGCAGTTTTTATGTCCGTTATTGAACTGTAGACAAACCTTTTTTTCGTTTTCTCTTATTTTCTACAAAACGGGAGAACAAATGCAGGTTGTGTAGTAAAGTGATGTGAGACTAGTTCAATTTCGTTTGGCTAGTCTTCTAATAATTGTGTCAACTCATGTATTTGGAACTTTTTTTTTTATAAAAAAAGAAAAAAGGACGGAGAAAAGAAAATTGTCGCTATTTATATTTGTAACTCATAGGGCAAATAAAGTATTTTCCTTTTAACGGTAACGGATACTCATAATGACACTTGTTTACGCCTCGAAGACATCTAAAGTTGTCACATCAAGTATGGTTACGGAAATAATTGATAGAATAGGAGAGAAGGAACAAATGATTCTTATCGTAACCAAGACCTCGATCATAAAACCCTTCTAAATTCATTTTGATTAATTTTTTCTCCTTTTCGTCATTTCTCTTGCAGAAATGCAACAGACTGCCAATACAGATCAGATTGCTTTTCTCACATACGCAGACAGTACTTCAATCAATTGAAAAATGAAAATGGAGCAGTCCACACGGTACTCAGAGCCCATCTGTCTACTCTTTATATGGTAATTGGGTGACAGTATGCTGAATGCTGATCAATTTTCATTCATTTACATGTCCTGTACAGTCAAAATCATATTTTCAATCTTCTCAAAAACTGTTTCGTCTCATTCCCAGCAGACCTCCTGTGGCGTATGAGGTTGAAAAATGAAAAATGGGCACAGACTCTGGTTGACGTAAATGTACGATTTGTGCGGCACACATGAACATCGCAGGTGCTAGCATCTTCATTTTTCAAAATTTATAAGACAATCTCTCATTTTGATGTTGGGAGCAGATAGAAAATGAAGCTTCAGATAGCTTTAAGATATGCAAGATGTGTATAAATGAAGAAATGATATGTTGCTGAAGCAGTTGTTAGATGTAGTTGTATCACTTTATCTCCCTCAATGATTCTTTTAAATTGCTCAATGTAACATTAGCTGAAGCATAAGTATATCGATGGCAAAGATTAATTAATTGAGTACAACTTTTCTCTACTTTTCAACTGCAACAACATATCATTTCATGATGTATGAACCAGACTACTCATCTTTCCATTGGCTCTGCCATGAAGTCTATGTATGTTTCATTCAATACGCACAGGTTGGAAATAACAAGGTCATGAAGTCTCTTGTACCTGTTAATGAATGATGGACAAAGTGAGAAGAAAGAAAAGACAAGTTGGAACATGAATGACCACAAATGAATTGTTTCTCTCCTTCCATCTACGCAACTTTTGGCAATTGACTATGACCCTTTTCGTTATGTTCCGATTGAACGATTGAATGAAGGACATGCAAGATCCTTACTGGTAGAAATATGCAAATTTATTTTTTGTATTTGCTCCCTCTTAAGCCAGTGTAGAAGATGTTGCGTTATTCCTTATACCAGATTGTTTAGTGGACACAGGTTATGAAAGGATAATAGGATTAGTCGTCATATAAGGTTCGCATGTATTTCCTCTATGCCTTTCATAGAAATAGAAGCCGGACATGTTATATCATCTTCATTGCTTCATCTATTTGATCTCACCGATTTCTATGAGCATGTGTTGTTGAGCCGGAAATTCAATGACCATACCATTTATGGTATTTGGGAATAAACGTTAAAACAAGATGGAAGAATAGATAATGAGCTGATTCAACTGATGCGATGGGAGGATGTCATATGTCTCTCCTTAGCCAAACATCTCAAAAAGTATGGAAAACATTTTTTCAGTTTTCAATTTAACCTATCGGCAAGATGAAATGAAAGAAAGCTCTCTTCACCTCTTTCATTTTTCCAATCAAGAAAGGAATGAATTGAGGTAAAAGAGAACGGCACTTCTATCTGAAGGTTGTCAACTGAAAGAAGTAATCCACTCATCACAAGAGGAAAGTACTATTCATCTAATTAATGGATCAAAGACGTTTCTCAAAGAAAAATCTCACACAAAACAAGACCAACGATTGGCTATAAAGACCTCCAAGTCATCGTTTTCAATCAAGACGTTCGGAGCCAAAAAAGGAAGAACCGCGCGAGTTACCAATTCAATTAAGATCAACAACTCGTGCTATAACCGTTTTCATTTGACACATACCGGTTTTTGCCTTCCTTTTTCCCTTCAAATTCTCTGCTCATTCAGACGAAATAACTTCTTTTTTTTGTTGATTGGGCTGGGAAAGGAAAGCAAAGAAATGTATGTTTGATAGACAGATTGAGGTTGTGATTTACATTGCATAAACGGTCATGCTATGCTAATACTCTTGTCATTCCATTCCTCCCCTCTTGCTCTTCTTCTCACTTCATTCTCAAAAATAAAATGTAACAAGAAACGAGACGGAAAAAAAGACGTTTTTGGAATGAAATTTGAGAAAAATCGGATTTGCCAACAATTGCTATATGAGGCTTTTTCTCGGCTATTTCTCTCAGTTTTTTTCATTCATTTTCGCCGATATATTCACATCCTTTTTTCGGTTCAATCATGGCTTTAGATTGATGGTTGGGGATGGTGCATTTCGCTTATTTCAGATGAAACTAACAATTGTATTTTTAAGAAGAAATACAAGGGATAGAGAAGGGTAGAAGGAGAAGAAGAAGAAGCTTACAATCTCAACATGTTCTTCATCTTTAACGGAACAAAAGAAACTGAAAGAGAGATAGGGAGAGAGGGAGATTGTTGACGTTTCGTATTGTTATTACCTTCCATACAAACCATACTAAGAAGGAAAGAAGAGTAGACGAAAGCGTGAGTCTGTGAAGAAAAGGAAAAAGAAAAAAAAGGAAAAGGAAGAACAAGGCTTTTGTCTAAAACGAAGAAAAGAATCATCTCACTTACTGTAAACATCTGATTCATTTCAAATTATAAAAAGCCTATAATGGACGAAGAGAGAGAGACAGAGATGAAGCTTGAGACCATCTCATCAGTCACTTTGCCACATAATTAAACTTAATATGAGTAAGTAAAATGACAAATGCATGAAGCCTTTCTTTTAATTATCTTAAAAAGTTGTCTGAAGATATCTGGCTAGTCTCTAGGTCACTACTAGGTCATGAGGATTATGGATGGAAGCCAAAGAGTATGGAGAAATAAAAAAACAAAAGAATCTCCAAAATAAAGGTCATCTTTGAAATCAAGCCTTAACTATATTATTATGGTATATAAAAGAGAAACAGTGGATATATTGTGTTTCCCTCAAGTATACTCCAAAACGTTCAAAGAAAGCCGTTCCATTACATTCAACCGTTCAAGCATTTTTTGAAGACAAACATGAGCTTTTCCATACAAGGTACATCTCAAGGACACACAACTGAACAAGATGACCCCCAAATAAACTTTTTTCTCTTCAATTTCATTTTCGACGCTTCATTTAACACATCTTGGAAGCTTTAATGATGCTCAAATTAGTTGGAAGTTATATACACATAACTAACCCATAGAAAGCTGCTTTTGTTTATAACACTTTTATAACAATAAACACATTTTCTTAAACTATATTGTCCATTTATGGTTAAATGACAGCCAGATTGGAAGTGGGAAATACTGGGCAATCAGATCGGAAATGATTGGAGATGAGGAAAAAGACATGACCATTTATGATATCTTCTCTTCTTCTTCTATTCCTTATCGCTACTTAACTATCCGATATGCATGTCTATCTTTTCCTTTCTTTAACCTTTTTTTCCGTATCGGATTGTGCGATTCATGGCCAACATGATCCGACTGACTGCCAGGGGGGTGTTAACCTCCTAGTAGACCAGATGAACACCAGATAGCGGCAATATGAATTACAAAACAGATTAAAGAGAGATAAAAAAATGGAACTCGAAAAGCTTGTTGAAACAAGGGAATTAATAGAAGGAAAACAGAACGTGAAAAAAGAAAACCGTGACCCGCCCAAATGAGTGTATGAAGTTAAGTAAAAACAGCGAGAGAGAATGATTTAAATCTCCACACTCTTATCTTTTGACCTCGCAAATCTCAGATAAGCGTGAATGAACAGTAAAATAACACAACTTTTAATAATTAAAAACATAAATAAAGAGAAAACGGTAAACATACCAGCGTTCACAGACTGCTTGGGTCGTCGATTGAACTGACTTTCAGTAGAAATAGAATGAATTAATATTGAAATTAAAATTATTAATCTCATCTTTTGTGCCACATATACCTACAATTCAGTAAACTAAAAGATTTAGAGTTATCCAGTAGACGCGAAACAAGACAAAAACAGATAATAAGAATCAAAAAAAAAAGGCAGCAAAGACGATGTTGAAGATTAAAACGAAAACGAACTTCACGATGAGGAACAATTGAATATAGTACAGAAATATATGTTTAAAAATAAATATAAGTTCCTATTTTCCTTATAAGACTTATTTTTGAGCAATCGAACTGAACTAATGGTCGGATGAGTGTACACTAAGAGAGATGAGAGAGAGAGAAAGAGAGGCGGGGCTCCTCTTCGGCTATTCGCCTGCCCCACCCCTGTGAGGACTTTTGGGTTCATTTGACCAGTTAATATAGAGTATTTTCTCATCAAAATAGTAAATAATTACATCATTATGGTTAATTCTACTGTTTTGAACGATAACTTCATGAATGAATGAATTGATTATTCAAATATTTGAGTGAAAAGTTGAAACGAACACTAGAGATCTGAAAGAAAAGAGGATATCGGTTGGTAAGTTGGATGTGACGAACGGTTGAAACATCGATGAAATGAAAGATGTGGAAAAATAATAAAATCTAAGCAGGCGATCTTTCTCGTACAGAATGTGAGAGAAGCAGAATATATGAGAGAGAAAGAGAGAGAAAACGAAGAAAATGGACAGTGTCGATTTTGCAAAACTGTTGTAATAAAATAATGGTTGAATTGAAAAATTGTATGAAAAACATCCGAATGTAATTGATAACAGAATTAATAATTCCATTTGACATCTAGCCGGATAGAATACGGAAGGCATGCAAAAGCACAACAAACGTGTTCTACTTGTTCGGTGATACGTGGTTTGTAATATTAAAATGAAATAAAGAGGGATAGGTCCACTTACAGACGACCTCTTCTTCTCTATTCTGTGGTGGACAGAAGACGAACAACTGTCCAGCCAACTTTATGCCAGATGATATCTATTACATTGAGTTAAAGTTGATTGAGTAACAAAAAGTTCCAAAAAAGCTCAAAAAATCAATGAAGGAAGATGAAGATGTTGCTTCTAATCAACAGCACAAAACTAGATTTATCAATGGAACGGTAGTATTAGGTTGATAACTTGAACCTTTTATGATAAATGACTTGAACAATGACAAAATCCAGTTCAAACTTGAAAATATTTAAACATCCGCCATTGTTAACACAAAAACGATGCCAAATGACCATTTAGGCGTTTGGCATGAATGGATTGTAAACTACAAATTTAAGGAACAAAAACTGTTTTTCTGGCAAAAAAAAGCGAATAAGGCAGAGAGATGGAGATACGCATAGATAGAGAGAGAGATAGAGAAAACGAGAGGAGAGGAAGAAAGTTTCTCGAATGCAACCGCTTTCAGCATTTCATTTACAGAGAATGATGGTAGAATCAAATGAGAATCACGGACGTCAATGTCAAAGCACCCAAGATGGATCAGCGGGGTGAGGAAAAGATGTTTTTATAAACAAAAAAAACGAAAGAAAAGGAAGAAACACAGGTGTCTGAGCAAATAATTACTAGACGAAGACGTTGAAAAGTTTAAAAAATGAATTTGAAATGTTGTAATGAAACATCTGGAAGAAGAAATGAGAAGATCTACAGCTGAGTTAAAAAGAGTCAATGAGAGTCAAAGATAAATCGATAAATGGCCATATTGGAGAGATATCTAGACAGTAAGTACCAAATAGTAGTCGTTGACTAATCAAATGTGAGAAATTAATAATTATCAGATGATTATTCATCTGATAAGGTGATGAACAACATAATGACCGGAAATGGATTGATAAGATTAGTAAACAAGAGGTTGAAAAAGATTTGTTTCGCTCCTTCCCCTTTTTTTTTGTTTTCAACAACTTATCTCCAAAGTGAATTGAAGAGAAAAGAATCATTTTGGCTGATTCTTCAAGGACGATTACTTCTTATGGCAACTGACATGACTTTTTAATTGAAAATGCACCACCTCCTCTCTTTATATTTGGAAGAGTTGTTATTTGGATGAGGAGACGAGACGGCAGCGCATGCGCGGAGATTTTCTTACTTTCCTCCCTCTTGAGTCTTGGCCCACATAGTAAATCGCCTGTTTCAAATGAAATTTTGAATGAAAAAGACCAAAAGAGGGATATGTTTCATCAAAGAAACGTTTATGATTAGTCATTATGGTTGGGAACGCGTATGGACAAAAAATTATTTTTTTCGAAAGCAAAAAATAAGTTAAACAAGAGAAGGAGAACTTGTAAATCTGAATTTGGAACTCGTTTTTAAATGGATGAGAAGACAACAAATATGTAAATAATTAGTATGAAGAAGTATATACAGAGAGAAAGAAGGGGAGACAAGTTAAGAGAGAACAATTAACAGATTAAGATAAAAGCTCAAATTAGCTTAAAGAGATGGCAATGAACGATAAAGGGAGAAAATAAAAAAATTGGGATATTTTAACAACAAAATTGAAGGCAAAACTACTTGATGAAGGGCTAGTGTTCATGAAATCTTTCCTCAAAATGGCAACTAATTAGAGAAAGAAAATTCTTCTTAAGACACTCGATTAGAGCGAACAAAGAGAGGCTGGAGAGTAAGATAGAGAGAGATCTTGAATCGACTTCGTAGAAGCTCACCGTTGAGGCAATTTCAATATTATTGTAACGTTTCCGTTTTGATGTGAGAATACAGAAAAAGAAAAATTAAAGTCAAATAGAAATTGGAAAACGACGATGGGTTGTGTTGATTACGAAAAACGTATCGAGGTCAGTCGTCATCTCCTTTGGAGTCTGATGGAAGAAATTCTCCTCCTTTTCTTCCTCCTTTTCGTCTTTTTCTTCTCGTAATTTCAGATTTCGTTCCGACGCAGGTAGAGAAGGATCAAAGAGACGTTTGAATATAAAAAAAGAAAGGAGAAGAGAGAGAAAAAAAAAACATGGAATGACTCAAAATGTGAGGACGATTTCAATGGACAATATGGGTCTATCATGCATCTATGAAATGAAAAGTGTTTTTCTTTACATTTCGACGCCTCAGTAACCAACTGCAATCCGTTAAGATAACTTTCCGGTCCTTTGAATGTGGATATAAGCTGGCTTAGAGGTGTAATTACCGCCACTTTCATCGAAGAAATAGCCATTTTTTAATCTTCGGAAGCATCTCATGAGTAGCTAATAGGCCAGCTTCATCTCATGTATGGCCAGTGCATGACCAGAAAAACGATTAGTGAATGTTGCAATTGTAAAGCAATTTAAGAAAAAGAAGGTAGAAATGTATCAATAAACGATCATTTTAAAAGTAAATAACCAGTTGATTGGATGAGAAGAAGAAGAAGAAGAAGAAGAAGAAGGTAGATGTCCTTAACGGAATGCCAAACGACCATAAAAGAATAATGGCTGAAGAGCTTTCCTTCTTTCTACCATCTCTCCATTTACTATTTACAAGAAAAACAATTCAACAGACGCAGAACCGTTAAAGCAATAGTCCATATCTTCCATTGTTCTCAAAAGCTAGATGAGAGGGGCAGAGGAAGCAAGAGTCCGGAATTCAGAGTCAAAAAAATGCGACAAATGTTTTAATGCGCCATTAGTTTTAGTCTTTAGACTGAATATAATTAAGAAGAGACAACAAAAAACTGATCGTAACTTATGAAGCTTTGGGTTTAATGTCTTCTGCAGACGATATTGTCAGCACCGTCAACAGACATCTGAGATGACATCTAATATCATAAAGGAATTCAGGTAATTGCACGAAATCAAATATTTTCAACTCTGTTACGAGAGAGCGTAAAAATAAAAATAGAAGGTCAAAGTACTTAATTTCACTAATTAACTTGAAATAAAAATTCTAAAGAACATTCAAGTAGCTCGAAGATTTCAAAAACCTCTCACGAAAACGTTGCAATCCACAGAAAGAGAGTGACTTACCGACCCAAAAAAGGAACAAAAAGTAGGGACGAAATGATTAATTTTAACAAAAAAAGGAGGGGAAAGACGAGACAGTGGTGATTGAGTGAGGTTGTAGAGTGTAGAAGAGTTAGAGATATACAGTAGAGGAAAAACGTTCGAATGAAATACCAGAATTATCAATTAAAATGAACAAGGAGATGAGGAGGAAGATCAAACAACGGCCGACCTTTCGTGTGTTCACAAAACTTCCAAAAACAGGGAGAGTGTTGATAACAAGAAGTTGCCTAGAGCTATGAATTGCGGAAGATCGAAGAGAAAGATGATGACGAGAATAAACGAGGAAAGTAGAAAAAGGAAGGAAAAGCTACAAAATGTAAGAAAGGAGCTCAAAGGAAGACACATGTATTGTTCGTGTTTAAGTGTCTCTTCAATAGAACCGAATAGAGCAATGGATCGACGAAGCAAATTCACGAAATATAACCATATTAGGCAGAAGCTTATTGTCAAAACGTATGTAGGAGGGTACAGAAAAATCATTAAAAAGAGAAATGTCAATATTTATTACAAATTATGTCATTTAGATGATATAAATGATAATCAGCTGATATCAAATGACATCTTAGAACCAGCTTTTAACTATCAAGGACACTTATTAGAATATTCAAACGTAAACTTTCCTTAAATGCGAATGAAGAAAGAGAAAGTGAGAGAAACAGTGAAGAAGAAAGTGGAGGATTCATGAAGAACATGGAAGAAGAGATATGTAAGAGCTGTGATTACATTTACATTGTCATGAGTACCAAATGAGTAGTCATCTAAGTCTAATGTCGTTAGAGCTAAGCAGTCATTAACTATATCTATATACTATAGAATACAAAACAACGTACATATATAGTATATAGACAGCATAGATACCATAAATGGAACTTAATCATGGCATTTTTTTAAAATAGACAGATGATAAGTCATTGATCAGTAGAACAAAAACACGACGACAACAACGAGGCATCATCATCATCATCATCATCATCACGTTCATCATAGCTGATGTTTAAAAGGAAATTCCATTAAACACAACAACTTGATCAACGCAATTGGTTCATTGTATTATTTATGTTCGATGAAAAAGGAAAATGAAATCAGATTGCAAGGCAAGTTACTTCCACCACCTTCTTCCTTACTGTCACATCTCAAGATGACAGATTGTCAAACAGTTTGAGTGAGATTTTGACATTTTTCTTAACTTTTTCAGTGAAGAAGAAGAACAAAAAAAGCAAAACAAACGAAAAACTCTGGAAAGGAAACTAAATTATTATAATTTGTAAACATTCCTCCACATGATATACGTAAACTGCGTCATACATATGATATAGACACCTAAAACACAACAATAACTATTTGTTTAAGTCAAGATGGAGAACGGTTGATGTACGTCGAGAAACTAATGAAAGAATCTAATAACTCAAGTGGTTACTAAGTAGGCTTTTCGAATATTTTTAAAAACGCAAAAACCTTCTTTATTTCATTGTGTGTGTGTGTCTGTGTATGTGTGTACAGAAGAGAAGATGATGAAGAAGAAGAAGCTCATCGTTAGAGCCGTATTGATGGCTAATCGTCAGTGATGTGTGAATTAGAGAGAATCCAAACTATTAGAGAGAGAAATGAGAGTAAAGCTTAAAACACAAAAAAAAGGAAAAAGACCCAAAAAGATGATTTCGGTAGAAGAAAGCTGAAGAAGCGAGTATGAAACATACATACGTTTGATCATCAGTTTATAGTTCACATAACAATATTATTGAGAAATATATAATTAGAAGAGCACGTCTTTCATTTCACATTGAATGAGATAGAAGGAGAGATAGATAAAGGAAAGCTCGAATGAAATTCAAAAACATATCCGATTCCTTATATAGTCAAATGTAAGCTTAAAAGAGTCGGAGCTGAATAATATATATAATTTTCAATGGCATCTAATTGGGTTCAGCGGCTGAAAAAAAAATATTTTTCTGCCTATCCTTATTAACAGGTTGATATTGAAATGGAAAACGAAAATCTTCACATGAACAATCAAGAGATAGCCCGTCCAGAAATGTGTGTATGTGTGTGTGTGTGTGTGTGTACGGGGTGTGTGTGTCCGTCCGGTAAGCCGGGTTCATTTCTGACCGGTTTAGATGGGAAAAGCGATGCGCCAGCGTAAAGAAGCATTTTTGATATTTGTCATCGGTACGCCGCACCTATTGAAGCCTGGATGCTTCAATTTCCGGACTGTAAGGCATTTAATGGCTTCAAATGGAGGAGAAGAGATGAGAAATGAGAAGAAAAAAGACTTTTTTTCATTGAAGAGCTTGTCCATAATTTTTAATAAAAAAAGGCCAGTTTTACATTAAATAATCTTGAGCTGAGCTGGTTCTGACTGCAAAAAAATGTTTTGAAGATCAAATGGTCAGAAACGATGTGTGAAATGACATCACGAGAGTTACACTGTACGCTATTGATTTTTATTTTTTTTATTTTTCAAAAATAACATAATTGGAGAATATAAATAGAATGGAAAATGTGAGAAAATGAGATGAAGCCTGAGAATATTCCAAGTTGTGTATTCTCTTGTTTCTTCATCTCTCATCGTGTGAAGAACAGGTCATCTGAAGATGAGCTTCATCATAGCCGGATTCTTCAATTTCAATTCGAGAGCTATCACAAACAGAAAAAACATTCGAGATAATCATTTTCCCACTTTTTCCTTTTTTTTTTTCGATTGAAATATAAAAAGAAGAGCAAGAGATTGGTTGATTCACGCTATGAATGCCAATGGAATCTTACATGAATGTATACAGGAAGGAATAATTTATTTGAGATCTGATACATACAATTACCCTTATCAATTAAAGTATATCCACAATCACAGTCGGATAAAAAGTGAGCTTATAAGGAGAGAGAGAGACAGAGATAGAGAGAGAGAGAGACAGAGATAGAGAGAGAGAGAGACAGAGAGAAAGATAGATAGTCTTTGGAAAGTATTATGCTTATTGTCCCAATAAGGTGTTTGTAACTTCGGAAATTAAGTTGAAGCCCGTTGATGATGTATTGGCCGATAATACAGCTGATATTGCTGGGTAGTTTGTTATTGGAGCCTTCAGAAAATAAGTAAGTTAATCAGAAGAATATGTAATGTAGTACCTTTCCATATTCTAAATATCCATAGCGAGGGTCTATCTTGTGAGAATAAACCGCCGCAGATGATGTCATTTCATTGGGCATATCTTGTATGGATGTTGATGTAGCTGTAGCAAGGTTAGTTAGTTTGTCATTACTAGGTGATTCTTACGTTGCATACTTATCGACTGATTAGCATGCCATTGATAATCTAAATCAGTATAACCATGCAATGGATGAAGCTGCATAGATGGAACACTCGTTTGAACAGCCGAAACAACAGGATATGCTGGATTTGCTATCGGAATGTTTCCTAAATGATATGCATTATATAATATTAAGCTCTTTCGTGTAAACTTTGTGGTGCAGGGTAAGAGTATATTTCCTGATTGTGCCACATATCGCTCGAGCTCCATCCATGTTGATCGACCACCGGGTGTATTTGATGTGGAAATGGTAGAGCCGTAGCAAACTCGGACATTACAGGCTGTAAATTGAAAATAAATATGAATTTTGGAAAACAACCGTTCTATCTATCACAAATAAGAAAAAGAATAGTTTACACGTCACGTGACTTCAACGTGAGACTTGATGCATATGTGTTCGTGGAATACTCGCGAATCACGTGTTGACGTAAAGTTCATAAGTTTCATCATGAGTGGAACCAAAAAAACAAACCGGTTGAATGAAATGCCATTGCTCGTTTGGTATTTTCGGTACAAGAGCGGTCGGAGTAGCGATGGATACAGCCAGCTGATCATCTCGTTGCTTCTTTGTCCTCAAGTTCGAGTTTTGTTGGGATAAGTTTGATGAGAAGTTGAAGCTGTAATTGGATAGATGAATAGACGAAAAAGTTTCAGAAAAAAACCTGTCATCGTCAGGGAACTCTTCTTTAGTAGTTGGTATAGGCAATGCAGCAGCTGATTGGAGATTTCTAGGAGATTGAAGATATGAATCATCGAAAGAAAGAAGCTTCGCTTTGAGCGAAGATCGTTTCTCTAACAACATAGTTCCTTCGACTTCACTGCAATAATATTGCGTTTAAAATGCATAATTTGTCTAAGAAATGATTACTTTAGTAAACGATGTGTCAATCCAATAGATTCTGGTTTCCCATTCTTGTAAAACATTCGACAACTACTTTGAACGAAGTACGTTCTTTTCGATTTATAACTAATGAGTCGATATATCAATAATCCCGAAGATCCGTTTTTCAAAACTGAAAACCAGATTGTATTGTTAACTGATCGTATACGATAAATGGAACCTTCTTTATGAGCTTCCGCTAAACAGAAAGCATCTTCAACATGGATCAACTGATAAAAGCTCATTGGCAATTCATTCTCGGATAATTCCAGCATGGCATGAACTCTGAATTTGAAAACAGTATGACTAATGTGACATCCGATGACATACTTTTCATCCATAGATACTAAGGCTCCATCCAGATGATGCTTTGTCTTCAAAATCATATCTTCCGGAGGAGATTCAGACGTTGGCGGAACAAACGGACTGAAACGTTTAGTTGAGAGTATAAAAAAGGTAGAGAAAGTATTTCTGAACTTACGTGCAAACAACAGCTAAACCTAGAACGGGGCCAGTGGAAGATCTTCCCAATACATAAGAAGACGGCAGACCGTGTATTGCCATAAGCTTTCCTCTCATATCTATCCGCTGAAACAGAAAACAGTTAGGAGACTCATACAAAGCCTCTCATACAAGAAACCCGCAAGTGTTGTCTAATAAACATCGAAACCGAGCATTCACATTTCTCTCCAAATAGCATAAGTTCTCTGTAAGTTTAAAGTAAGCTGGCTATATCGTGGAAAACAAACCTGGTAGGAAGATCTCTTGATGACTTGTTGACGTTGTTGAAGTTGGCGGTAATCCGAAAGTAATATCGAGCTGTTGTCGAATATCTTCCCGATCTTCCGAATGGATCAAATCGAACAAAGGTTGGTGTAGAATATCCGACTATGAAGTAGTAGTTAGCTTAATTTTTTGAATCGTTTTGTTACTTGATGAAATCCCAAGAACTGCTCAACATTCTCTGATGCATAATAAATCTCCCCATTATCGTTGATAATCAATAAAAAACCTCCCAGAGCCTCAAAATAGCTTCCATTTTTTGCTTGAATGTTGATACTTACTTTCATGCTTATTGTCTCAAAGTCTGGTTCCTTGGGGTCAATTAGGGCATGACCTACGGATGGATGGAAAACAGTTGGAATAGTTGATGAGTAAGGTAAAGCTGGACGAGCAACGAATGAATAATTGTGTGTGGCTAATGGAAATTGACCCATATAAGTAGAAGTTTGATGATGGCATGCTGCAATTAACTGTCTTATAACTCTTCTGTGGTTTCTGATTCCTATTAGGAAGATTTGCGCTTTAATATGAGATAGACTTCCTCCTATTTCTAGTTTTCAACCCGAAATTTTGCATCTTCCGTTGAAGATTCGAAAACGGACATGAATAGAGTCGAACATGATGTTCAATTAGATATTTGAAAGAAATTTTATGACATAGTGGATCGTCTTTGACAAAAATTATAATGTGCCCTGTCAACCATCTGTTACATTCAAAATACATGTTTCATCTAATAAATTATTCTTATAGTTAAATATTTAAAGACATATCTTAACTATATACATATAATAATGACCAAAAAAAGGATAATAATATGATTCGCGTGTTTGTAGTGACCTTTCGATTGACAAGTCAAGTTCATTTTCAACCTACTTGACACCTTGTGATATGTCAATGATATATATTGGATTACATATAGGTAACTTGCCAGATGACATAGTTAACCATATCAAAATAAAGAAAAACATATATTTTCTTTATGTATCTTATCCATTCATTTATTCTTTTTTACTTTCTCTGACGTCACAATGGCTAGAAAGTAAAAGCCGACATACTGTTGTTTGGACACAATGTATCAAATGTAAATACCTTGGAAGTGAGCTTTTGCTTGAAGAAAGCTCACAGCTAATCGTAAAACACTCAGTTTATCCAAACGGCTGATTGTTTGATGATCATATGGAAGTAGTTGAGCGACCTATCAAGAATTTTTGTTGTTGTTAGAAATTCAAAAGAAAATACTAACAGTTTCCAGTTCACCATTCAGCCGCTCTCGATGTCGTTTAGAGGGATTTGAGGTTGTTGAAGGCTTCGTCGGCTCTCGAACTCTGAAATGAAATTTGGAGTTTCATTTTATGTTTCAATTCATCTATTTTCTTGTTCTAAGCTCGATCGGGATGTTTATATAGTCAGAAGGTTGTGTAAGGAAATGGGTACAACAAAACAGGTGTCAAGAAGACTTTTTTTTAAAACATCCAACTGTAATTATACTTTTTTTATATATAATAGTATATTAGAGCGAAGGTTTATTGTTTTGTTTGATTATAGACATAACCATTTGAATTGAAATCGAATAGAATGTATTTTGATTGAAGAAGGATGATAAACTGTCTCTCGAAGAATGCAACATACGATTGACATGTGAATCAAAAATTATGTCCTTGTAATGAGTACAGTGCATATTTAATTATTGTTTAATATGTTAACTATACTATGTTGAAATATATTTTCGGAGCAGACGATTGGCAGCAGAAGGAGCTCTTTACAAGGTGCTAATAGATGCTCATCATACCATAATTGGCCATGTCATTTATAAGACATACGGTAAGCAATTAATAAAAATAAAGAAGAATATTTATGTAAATATAGATGGAATAATAGCTTACACCTCTTGAATATTTCTTATATCTTATTTGAATAGTTAAAATATGGTTAAGTATTATGTGAAGTATACTGTAAAGCTTCTGCTTGTTGCCCCTTAGTTCCACAGATTTCTTTGAATCTTCCTTTTCCTTTCAACGGATAAAGAGAAAGATAGAAAGAAGGAGGAAAGGAGGGAGTAAGAGAGAGAGCAGTTCTCTCCATATCTTTTACTTGAGTAAGAGACTACGAGAGACGTGAAGAAAATGATGACAAGTCTTCTGCCAGCAATTCTCTTTTTCTCTCCCTCTTTCGATGGAAACTCGTCACGCGATTCTCTGACGACATGATGGCAACGGAAGCATATTCCGAAGAAAAGCTATTCATTTCTATAAGTCAAACAGAGAAAGACATTAATTGCATGTATAGTTAGTACTATATTTTGTTATAATTAATAACAAAGTAAACTGATATTTTCACATACGTTCGCATTCCTAGCCCTGTTATACGTCCTCTCAGGATCTAACATTCTCTCTGTCTCTTCTTCTTCTCAAATTTATATCAAAAAGACACAAAATATATTTATGTTGTCTGGCGTTCTTCAAATATATCTTAAGGTCTACGATAAGAGAGAGTTGAGAGACTTGCAGCTGAGATTACGGTAGCCTATGATGATGGGCTTCATCTCATTCTCGTTTCTCAGCCCTCCCATCATGGCTCTATAAACTTTAGTTGCCATGAATATATGAGAAGCTCAAGCTATCATCCGAAAACGAAAATAACTATATACAAGTAGAAAAAGAAGAAAAAATGAAAACACGAAGTAAGAATGGAATTTCTGGAAAGCACCTAAAGAATATGATGAACGGGACAGAGCCTTGGACGCAAACGATCTTTACATAATAGCCGTTCTCGCGGGCCCGTGAGATGCCATATCAGCTATCTACTAGTTTTGAGCTTTTTAGTTTTCAAAAAGGGAAAGCCCGTTTGTAGAAAATGATGGGCACATACCTAGTCACGCTCGTTGTCGTGACACTCAGCACGCATCATCATCTCCTTCTTCTACAGCCCTCCCTTCTTTTCTTCTTAAACTCTATCGTCTTCATCATCAGCTGGCTTTTCAACTTCTCATTTTCTTCATTTTACTTTTGAAAACAGAGAAGCACAAGGTAAGCGAATATTGGCGGTTGCCAATATCGCGCTCCGTTGTTCAGTCTCACTTTGTACCTTACGCATTCCTATCAATGAACACATTAATTCTTAGTACTATAGCTTCATCCACTGCTTTTCGAACGTTTCGTTTTTGCCAAAACATTCATTTACTACATATTAACATAAGACTCGATTAAATCTTTCATTCATTCTGCGTCTTAACACTACCCTCAAAAGCATCTGGTAAGAATCTTTCTATCTCCAAATTTCAAAATACTTCACTTTTCTTCGCTACCCTTCTATAACTGATACAAAAGAAAACAATCTATAGAATTCACATTTCATCTTTATAATTTCAAAAAACTAACCGCTTGAAATTCCGCTGACGACGCTTACTGGCATACATTTATATCCTCTTTCCAACCTGAAATGCCGTTCATGTTGTGTTTCAAAAATATTTTGTAGAAAGTTTGATTGAGATCTAGTCAATCACTTCATACTCGGAAACGATTGCTGATCGTTTCGAAATGAAGAGAGGAAAAATAAGTAAGGAATCGAGGAAGAGTTTCTAACAAATACTTTCTCGCATTTTGCTTAGATTCTCAACTCAGACTGTCTTTCGTAACAGCCGCATGTTTCTTGTCATCGGGGGTTGAGCGTTATAAAAATAGTTTGACAATAATCATGAAACTAGTGTTATATTGATTAAAGGGATAACATTAAAATAAGAAAAGACTCTTAAGTTTCCAGCTAAGGCAACGGCTATCCGAGCAGCCAGAGGCGGAGCCACAATCAAACCACAGACCTCAACCAATCACAAAGCTCAATGGGCGGAGATTGTTTGACACATTTTCATATTTGGTTTGAAACATCTATTAGAAGAAATCATCAAACAATTGGTCTAAATGTATATTATTTTAGACTGAGAAAAATGATTGTTCTCTGATAAAGGAAGAAAACATTTTTACCTACTTACTGCACCTTCTATCAGTTTAAAGCCGAACAAGAATACGTTTCACAAACATAAAGAATTATGAAGTTGAAAGAAAGAAAAAACATTTGTTCGAAAATGAAATTGGGTAAGTAGGGAGAATAAGAAACAGAGAGATGGAGAGAGAGAAAGGAAGATGAAAAAGCAACAGAAAGATATAAAAAAGGAATATCCAAGTCATCAACTGTCGTTCAGTTCAATTAAATATTTATAGAATTGAACTGTCGTCCTCTGAGGACACGTTTCCGACCTCTTTCTTCTCAATAATCCCATAGATGATCATCATTCCTTTTCATTATTAATTAAGTCTTGAAATTTAATCACAAACCTTTTTCTATTCACAAAACTATCGTTTCTTAACGTACAACCGATCTCTTCGCCCATATGACAGTGAAATGAACTCAAACAGCTTAAAACTCACGTGAAGTACGTGAGTTCACGTGCTGTTTGTCGCGTGACTATGTTAATTCAAATATAGTTGACTGAACTCATTCTTGTGACAGCTTCCTTGATCATCATTGTTCCTCATTAATGATAAGTTCAAAAGAACAACTAACTCTTCGTATTTTCCTTTATGTTTCTGATATCATAGTTACATTGTAAGTAATAAAAACATTTTAATAACTCTTGAGTTCTATTGTAACAGGCACTTTAGTCATTGTGAAAAAAAATTTATCATAAATAGGCAGCCTTTTCGCTAGTTAACGAGTCGCTCATAATTGTCGCTACAGGATTACTGATCGTGACCACTCTAGGATGGTTCGGCCCACTGGAAACCTTTTTTTGATATGAAAAACAAAGATGAATACCTTATTAAGCTCGTTTTGGGGAAACGAAAGTGTTGTTCTTTAATTTCTTCAAATTCTTCGAATTCTCTCCAGTTTCGTTCACGGAACTCCTGCCAAAGGTTCTTGACAACTTGAACGACTATCATATCACCAGCATGATTGGACATCATTCTCAAAATGAAAACCTTCAAATATACTCCATTTCTTAAAATCAATATATGTAAGATCTCACTCCATCTGATTTCAAGAAATTCAAAACAAAGCGGTCCAGTAAATGAGGAGCAAATGGAATGACTGAGTATACACGTTCGACAGATGTTTCCTACAGTAAAAACTTTTTCGATAAGGTTCAAGCTTAGCAAACCTTTGAGAACTTTTGTAGTTTTTTTTGCTCGCTTGAATGAGCAATTTGCATATATTTCAGAACGTAATCAACTTTTTCATTGACGACACCTGTATTGAGCAACCACGCCGTTGTGGAAAAGCTGGAAGAGGAGAGAGGAATGGTATTGATAAAGTAGAAAAAAGAACCTCGTTATGCACAGTAATATCAGATACCAACACCATAGGAAGGCAAATACTTTTTCATTAATTATATTTATCAGAAGTGCACATTGAACGGTGTATCTATGAGAATTTTTGGTTTAAGCGGAAACAAGAATGGGAAAACCTGTTGAGATTAGCCACATATCGAACTTCGAAGTCGCACAGAGTTACTCGAGGGAAATGGCCGGATTCCGTCCAAGGTTTCCCTTGAACTAAATCGTTCAATACCTACAAAACTCTTTTTTTTGAAACCAAATAAAACCAATTCACTTGAAAGCCAAACAGAAGATAATCGTCAGATTTCAGACAAGCGTTTAGAATGACAAACTGCAAGATAACATTGACAGCATAACAAAGCTTTGTTATAAGATATATAACAGATACATAATGACCGGACAAGAGCCTTAAAGTAACGATCTATCATGATAGCTGTAGTCAAACAATACTGACCTGTTGCACTTGATTCTGGATAATAAACTTCGCTGGTGAATATTGACAGATGGACATTGTAGATCTAAGTTGTCGACGAAACAAGTGGTGATCGCTTCTACCGCCTAATTCTTTTCCACAATAAATTCATCTCATTCATGAACAAACCTTCGCTCTATCGGAAGCATCAACAATGGCTTGAGTATCACAAGCAGCATTTATTAAGTGTTGAATATTCAAGCCTGAAATACGATTATTGATGGAATACAAAAAGAAAGTCAGAATACCTGATTGCCAGCTTAATAGTCTCCAGAATATGCAAGGTAAAGAGAACATGAGAGCTTCGGCAATTAAAATGAAAGGAACCCATTGATAATACCCTATTTGTTTTTCTAAAACAAAATTTTCTATTCCGAGACATTAGATATTTAATAAACCTTCTCGAGCCGTGTGGTCGTCTGGAACATTTTCATACATGGGAATCCAATAAGTATTTTGGATCCAACAATAGCTTTCAATATACTCCTCCATACTTTCTCGCGAGTGTGGATTGACCCAGCATTCTATTGGAGTACCTCCGTACTGAAAATCTCTGTATCTCTCAGTATAACGAAAGTAATAAGAGACCTGTTTAGCACTGATGATCAAGCAAGCTATTGACAACATAATTGGCGTATAATAATAGTTAAGTCTACATGAAAAAAATATTTTTATAAGCTTTAGGGTTTTTTGGAATAAATTTAGTTAAATCGAAGATTTTCTGAATAAATCATGAAAAATAATAACATTACCTGTCTACGAAGTCATCATCCCCCCTTAATGAGAGAGCATTGATGAAAGATCGAGCAAGAGTAGCATGGAAAAACATATTTTCCCTGGATGTTCCTCCCACCACTCCGCTGCTTCAAAATGAAATTTGAAAAATAGAAGTAAAATGGATAAGGTGTGAAGAGAAAGCGTTTCTAACATTCATCTGCTTATACAAACTCTCAAATTTTCTTAATTAGAATAAGCGAAAAGTAAAGAGAGAAGGCAGAGAGAAAGAGAAAGAGAAATGGAAGGAGATAGAAAGTAGAAGCATTGTGCCAATGACAACCAAAATTCTTGAATTAAGAGAGATTGAATAAAGTGAGAAGGAAAAGAAAAACTCGTTTATAATACTTCTGCGACAATCAAAATACTCTATTTTCTCATAAAAATTAAAAAATTTCCAATTGGCCCAAAGAGGCGAAAGCAAAAATGAATGTTCTCCTTCAATCAGCTCATTTAGTGCTCATGAAGATAAGTCATCCATAAGAGATTGGTTTTAAGGAGAAGGAGGAAAGACTTGGTACTTCTTCTATCCCTTCTTTCCCTCCCACAAAACCTCAAATGGAAGAGCAAAGAAAGTACTTAATGGAGGTGATTATGTATTTCCTTTATTACTCGCTCCCTCTCTGTTTCCCCCATGGAAAGCTTTTCAGTACAAATCTCTCTTTTCTTTCGTTTAACACAGATCTCTCATTTTCTCTCTCTTTTATACTCTCCAATACCTACAAATAAAATATAGAGCTAAGAATTACGTTCCAACAATTCTTTTCGATAATTATCATCTTATTCAGCGAATAGGAAGTAGTTTATAGAAAGATTAGAAGATCTCCTAAGAAGCTTTTATAGCAAACAAAAGCTTGGAGAATGGAGCAAGAAGCGTGGATATTTATCATCAAAAACACGATGCAAACAAGCCTTTAATTAATTCATTCTGATTTATGAAGTTATAGAGAAGAGTAAGGGCAGGAAAAATTTTTGGGAAAAGCTTGTTGGGAACAGACATCTGTTGTTGTGTGAAGGCATTTTGTAGAAATGAATAAGATGGCAAAAATTGGATGATAAATTATTCTCTGTCAAATGCACAAGAAGCTTATACATCCAGGGTGCAGGATGTCAAATGAGATAAGTAAACTAAGATAGATGTGGATTAGCTTTTGGAAAAAGCTATGAAAGCAATGAGAATTAGGTGAAATGGATAGTGAAGAAATTTAGTTCACTTTGAAACTATTTGAAGAAGCATAGCTGTTCGAAAAGATGCCAAATACTACTTGAGCTAGATGAAATTAACTAAGATGAAGCTCCCTTAGATTGTTCTTCATTCACTTCCCTTTCACAACATGTGCTATCGTTTTCATTCTATTGGTCAACGTCTTCTTGTATTCAAAAGCAACATTGTATCTAAGCTCACACAAATGAACTTTCCGGTTGTATAAAGCCTTTTAGAACTTATTAACAAGCTAGCGGGGAATAGCATAATAGCATATGGTCGGAAAGAAATATTGTTTTTTGAAACATACCCTATATGACTTGACCACATGGACAGTCAGACACGATGCAAAACCTTCCACGGAGTTTTTTTTCCACCAACAAGCAGTTTTTTGTGGGAAATCTGTCAAAAAAAAGCAGAATAAACTTCTTATTTTTAAAAGAAATAAGCTTTACAATTCAGTCAAACGTATTGCAAATATCTCATGGGCCAGATTTAGAAAGATTGAAAATCAGAGAGATTACGAGACTGGAAAAGATATTTCTATGGTCTGGAAAGCAATCTAATGCCTTGTAAACCACCTGGATACTAATGAGTTTATTAAGATATGAGGAAGAATGTGCATGTGTTACCTTCACTGCCAGCTATTGATTATTCACAAATAAAAATAAATACTCCTCATTATTCTTTTGCTGGATTTCTATCAGAAACTAGGCATAATGCATAACGCTTTTGAAAACGAATTCTTACGAGGATATACATATATATGGAGAAATTGAACTGATTGGAGCATACACTCACAAATTGAAAGAGAAAAAAGTCGTTCACACCACTTAAGCTTTTTATAGCTCTCAACATATATTAAAGCAAAGCGCTTTGTAGTCTTAGAATGGAACAGATCTCAAAACTACCAGGTGTTTTCTGTTTTCATAACAATTTAAAAAAAATGAAATTCAACTTACCCTATGAAGACAATGAAAAGTGAGAGAAGTATGTTATTCAATTATAGAAAGTACATACTGGGATTATTAAAGAAGTTGAATAGAACAATATGCTAGTAGTGGCTTTAGATTGCTGGCTGTAATCATATTCTTATAAGCGCCTAGGCTCTCGCACTTACCGATTCAATTAGTTTAATGAGTATTCATGTTGACCACTAGGGTCAACAATTAATAAGCGAATATCCTAACACATTAGTTTTGACTTTCTTGAAATCAATAAGTTTCAGATCTTCTATGAAGCTGAATGCAACCGCTCCTCTCATTGCTATAGATTAGAATGATTTCAAGAAAAATGAGAAATTCAAATCCGAACTCGGCCACTCCGTATGTATCAATAGAGAAGAGATTCAAAAGAATTTTATTTCAAATCGCTATCAATCGAGAACACACAAAACAGAGACTTCCAGCTGTTGTTTTTGTTATTTTTCAATAATTTTATTCAATTTAACGGTCACATCCTCAATTGTTAATCTATTTGAGGTGATAAGGAGAACTTTATTACGCGATTTTGCGCCCTTCAATAAATATATTTAGTTAATAATTAGGTTGAGAACAAACACCTTATCAAAGCTCAGTTCATTGTTTCGCAGACCTAACACCTCACGCATGTACGAAACCAACTCTTCATTGGCTTGACCTTCTCTTGGAGGCGCATTGATTGCAACACAAATTTCGTCATCTCGAATTTCTGGAAGGTCGAAATAAGAAAAAAATCAAAGAACAATCACAGAACATGCGACATTGTATCGCCATCATGCATACCTGTTACAATACTCTGTTTGGCTCCTGGTCGAGCATGAACTCTCAACCTTACCTGGCCCTGACTACTCAGCGAAATTGCCTTATCAGTCTCAGAATCAGCACCAGCTGAATTTGAACTCGATTGAACAAGCTGAAAAGACGTGAGGCTAAATCACTGAAAATTTCCGAAATCAACTTTGTTATTTTTCGTTTTTCCCATTTGTCGTACGGATATGTTGAAGAAGTTTATCATCGACAATATCTGATACAGTTCAATGTACAATAAATAAAGAGCGAAGTTCTGTTTTTGATAGATCTTTTTTGTACTGAAATAATCAATAGAACCCGCCAAAAAAGAAATCAGTGGGCCATTGTCATAAATAAGTTAAGGTTTATTTCTTTTAGTATATATGTTGTTGTGCTTCAACAACAATTAGTTTTAAAACTTTATAATGTGTGTCTGTTCGTTGATACAATCATTTCTTTCGTTTCTCCCATTTCTCTTCTCTCATTTCATTTTCTTACATCAGATAAATGCTACTAACAAACAACTCATCACACTACTTTCTATTATTTCTCGGTTTTACAGGCAATTATGGAGAATTCTGTTCAGGAAAATAACGAAAACCAAACATATTACGATGCCGTTCTGGATAACCAATGGGTTAAACAGGTATGAAAAGCTTCGTGAGAGAAATAACTGTTGTTGTTGGTATCTTCACTTTAGCATCCGAGCATGTTTCATCACTGATAATTTCTTTCAGGCATTCGCTACCTATGACTGGGCTAAACACAGCTGTTCTCTTGTAGAGAATACCCTTAACACTGTAGAAAAAGGAGTCAACGGTGTATCTGAAGTAAACAACCTTGTTCACTAGTCATCTTTAAGTTTTTATTCTCAGATCGCCCAAAGAAAAGCAACAAATACATACAACACTCTTTATGTTCGTCCAAGAAATGCTGTAGCCGGTGTTTACTCTGCAGGTTTTTGATATTTGTGATGATGTTTTCACAACTTGAAGCTTACAGGAAAAGGAGCTCTTGAAAATGGAAAAGTTGCTGCTGTTCATGGAACAACTGTAGGACTCGGAGCTGCTGTGCTTGCAACTCAGGTTTCACTCTGAATATCGTATAGTATAAGTTCTTAACTTCAGTTTGGACTAGCTTTGTCTGCTGGAGGAGTTGAAATTCTTCTAGACTCTCTCAACTCTGCTAAAGGTGCTGGACGCCGCGTTATTTACTCCATCAAGCAGCTTGAAGAAGCTCTGGTTCAAAAAATCTGGGCTTGTATTCATGAAGTTCAACGTCTCGCTAATGTAAGGGTACATGCGTTTATTAATATTGTTGTTTTGTTTCTTCAGATTCCTCTTTCTCACCTCACGGAAACTACTCACTCTCTTCTAGATTTGATAAGAGCTCTTGTTGAGAAATCGCTATCTCTCCAAATTAAGGAGAGTCCTGATCAATCTGTTGGTGAACGTGTAACCGGAATCGCTTCGGCTATAGTTTCTTCATTGAGATCGAAGGTATGGAAGAAAAGATAAATTTATGAAACATCTTGTTTAAGGCTTTTGATTCTGTTATCGACCCTATCAATGACAAAACAAAAGTCCTACTCGACCAGTTATCAGGAAGCTTTCTTTTGGTATAAATTCTTTTAATAAATAGTGAGAAAATTGATTTTCCCAGGTGGACATTATGAAATCCAAAGGGGAGTGGGTACGTGGCAAAGTTGAGGATGTGTCAGCTTCTCTCTCTGAGCTTAAGGTCATCAATATCAGAGTTCGAGCAAATGATTAATCAATGTTCTAGACTCGCCTTGAAGATGAAGCCCGTCATTATAGCGCTGCACCTGAAGAAATGCTTATGAAGTCTATCAAGTCCAATGCTGACCAGCTTGTTGCTCAATTGACATCTTTAAGAAGTACGGGGCAACAGGTTAGAGCAAAGATCTTAGAACTACGTTCAACATGATACGTTTCAGCTCTTCGGCGATGACACGTATGTTGATGGCGCTATCAGTTATCTTCTCACTCTTGAAGAAAGCTTGAAAGAAACGGAAACTATTTATGAAGTCAGAGATGAGGTTAGTTGAATGAGGAAGAAAATGTTGCATTGGTCCTTTGCAGGTTTTGAGAGAAGCTCACCAACGCTTTATGGAGTTGAAGACCTGGGCTTCTGATGTCCTCCACCTTAACTAATCCTATTTCCTCATTTATGCTTACATCTTTTAACAACCTTTCCTACTACTTATCGATTCAAAATGTTTTTATTTAAAATGGGCGGAGCATGTGGTTTAACAGGTTCTCACTGTTTTCTCCACAAGACCAGCTGATATCCCTTTGTTGTCCCCGTGCCTTCTAATGCATTCGGTTCTAAACTTCATTTTGGGTTCTGTATCTGTAAGTTAATATCCGGTTACTGTATAGATTTTTTTTATTTTAAAATAAAGTTTTTTACCACTTTCCATTGAGTTGTAATTGTTCGTTTACAGCTTATCAGTTGCGATGTAGAGATATGGAAATTTACAGCGGAGGATATGCGATTCTCCCATCTTATGATTTCCGTACCCCCTCCTATCTCTTCCAATTGCCGAGCACGTGCCTAAGATCCTAGAATGACGTTCCAAGAGTATGTGATCCACTGTGACTGTATCATTATTCGAGTAATCGGTAATTTGAACACTTTTCTGTATATAATCGCTTGTATGTTTATGTTAAGTTATAGTAGAAGGCTGTCTATTTTGCGGCGAAAAGCGATGAGTAATCAAGCTGTTGGTGAAGTAACATTTGCTGTCATCAGATTGTGCAAAATTATGTGATATCTTGATCGATAGCAATCACTCGAGCTTGTTCATGAATAATATGTTGACAAATGGTTTTCCAAAACCGGTTGACTAATGTTCCTTCATTAATTTATTTAGACATTTAAATATATATACAATCGATTATTTCTGGAATTGATAAAAATGATATGACATTCTTATTTCACTTTAAATCACATCACAGTTTCTGTCAGAAGGGCAAAACATAGTTGGGGTTGCCTAAACGCCGTATATATATAGGGTTCGTTGTGTTTCCGCTTTCGGACGCATTACTGGAAACAGTGTTGACACAGAGTTCTTCCTGGTCTCTTCCACATCTAGAAATATGATATAACATATGATTAGTACTAGGTGTACTAGATACATTCTAAACATATCCCTGCATAGATAAGTGATGAATAATAATGATAGCAAAGTTGCCACTGAAAACAATACTGCTATCGCAACAACGGCTGTTTGGTCCAAACATGTCAGTGTTGATGCATTGTTGAACGTAGATGCTTTAATCAGATCAATTGTTACATTGTTGATGCTTTACCTACCTTCTGCATAACTAGGTGAAATTTCATCTTTTGGCTGAATATAAATCATATCAGTCTCAACGTCTATGACTTGATCAGCTAACCTCCGTTGCCGAGAATCTATATTCATATCGTTTTTACGCAAAGTCAGGAACACCTCAAATACCTCTCTGCCTCATTGGTTCTGTTGTGGTCAATGGCGAGCTACTCTTAACGAAGATTTCTAGTTGTTTCGATGGTTTCGTGACATCTTCGTTCATAATAAGGGAAGGTTGGTATTCTAAGGTTGATGTTGTTGTTTGGGGCGCCATAGTCTGAACATTACAGGTTTCTCTCATTTAATTAGCATATAGAATCATTTGAAGTGTTGACGTTATTTTTCATTTTCATTGTTTCGCTCAAACAGTGCGGTTGCATCACTTCTCCCGAGTTATAACGCGTTTCCGAGTTTTCTGTTGATTATTATTTACTCACCACATTCCTGTTATTTCTTTGAGCGAACGCTTGCGAGGACTGTTTTATTTCATTCGTTTCCTCATAATCCATGTTGTTCTGATCGTGCTGCCAGGGTGGATGATTATCTGTGTGTCCTATAACTAAGATGCGGCTAAAAAGTCGAGAATTTCCCTTTTACCTCTAGTGATGCTGTTGTCATTTATAGTCGGTGTCAGTGTTCCATCAATTAGAGTCTGGCCAATGTTATTAGATAGCACTGCACCTTTGAATATGGCCACAATCTGCAATAGATGCATCTTTTTCGTAAAACATCCACCTTTTTATGAACCTGAGTGGGGCTAGGTCGAAATACGTCTTTCGAATCACGTTGACAACTAGGAGGCTGAAAACATATGATAATGATAGTTAATTATGTTATAATATACCGTGAAATCCGAACAATCATTTCCTTCTTTATCGCAAACTGATATTTGACATTGGAATATCAACTTGCTCTTATCTGGAAATTGGAACATTTCCATCACTGTATAAGCTGATGGAAAGGATTTATCATATGTGATTTCGATAGGACCAAGTTCAAAGCTTGTCGGACAACTTAATTTGAATTATGGTACGCTTTACTATTAATTCAGCTTACCCTCGTTCATCTATTACTTTAACCGATGGACCTCCGACTCCATCAGCTATAAAACAGTTTTTTACGAGCATTCCGTACCGGGCTAAACAAATAACGATCTTCACCCATTCTAAGATGAATAGGCTTACGGTTATCGCACTCCCAGCGATGCACAATCCTCTGTCCTATTTTGACAACTCGAACTTTATGTCCTTCTAAAGAGCCTTCTCGGATAGAATAATGACAGGCTGGTAGAACTATTGTAGATTGCACCAATTCTTCTGTAGGAATGCCGCTAGATTCAACAGTTTTTTTCCTAATCACGAAAGGAAATCGAATACCTTACATCTACATTGGCATTCACCATTTTATCGGCATGCTCATAAAAGCATTTCACATTGAAAGCTCTGTCCGCTTTAGTAACGAAATCGGGAAGAAAAGTAGTGACAAAAACCAAAGAATATGTCATTCCATAAGGATTGAGCTATGATGAGATGTAAGTTGGTGGAACGAGCCTCATCTAACCTGTCTTGTACGCCTCATTCCACAGTCTCCTAGTCGGACTGTGAACGTAGCTTGGCCTAGCTCATTGGCGTGGAATATATGGCGACAGCCTTCAATAATATATTGGTCTTGTACATAGATGCTGCCTCTGATAATTTCTGGATTATTACAACAATGCCCAAGATTACTATACCGAAAAGGAGTTTTTGTTCGTATATTAAAAGTAATTGCATCCTCAGCACATTTAACGGTAGGTAACTCGGTGATTAAGTTTTCATCTATTATAGCTGAACTAACACGAAATACCTGCGATATAGAACTTATGGTTGAATTTAAGAAAAAAACAAACTAGAAAGAGTATAGTGAGCCGGATCATGATTGTTGTATCCTTAGGTTCAATGCTGAAATAACATCATGATGAAAGGGGGAGGAGAACTTCATGAGGATCAGCATAAAAAGGTCGAATATGAAACTAACAACATATGCTAATTAATCAGCGCAGAATACTAAGGTATATATATATATATATATATATACATCTACATGTATCTAAATATCTATACATAAATATATGTATTTATATGTATGTAGCAGTGTATAATCAAAACAAGATGAAGCAATTCAAAATGGAAAGCAGGACTAGACAGTCTTCGCGCACCTTCTAACCTACACTAGCCTCTGCTCTTTGATAGCTTGTATTGAAATTCGACACCAGACATTAATAGTCTAAGAATTTTCTTAAAACTCTTCTGAATCACGGCATCATGAAAGTGCTAAAACAGAAGATGCAATTGATGCTTCTGGTCGGAAATATGAAATGACTGTCATGATAGGTACTGGACATTAGGAAAAAACAAGGTGATGGTCAAAGGTAAGCCAGATGACATATAAGTCAACTTAGTCCTACACAGCTGTTTCTCTGATTGGCAAGGTGATGAGGAGAAGGAGAAAAATATTTGAACAGATGCTCTACAGGGAATGAAAAAGCTCGAGAAAGCTTGTGAGATCAAGAACTGAAATCACTTACCGCACGTGTAAAAACAGAAACTGGACATTGATGTCAAATGTTATATCAATAGCTGTGAAAAGAGAACAAGTAGTCTATTATAAGAAATATCTCTGTTTGTACACATACTGCTTTCTACAATAGGTAACGGTCAGTAGTCCATTCTCTGATGTCCTCAATGGCATATTCTTCGTTCTTAACAAACAATATTGGCGTTTTCTCCCTAATTTATAGTTCAGAGACATCTGGTATCAGAACAAAGACAAATATCTATTATTTCCTTATATAAACTCAGGTATTTAATTCAAAGTGTTTCTGCGTTTTATGAACATTATTTAGGATATGATTTATTTCTCCAATAGTACGTAAATGCACTATGATCTAGAACTATGGGAATACAAATTAAGAAATTACTTGTTGTTAATTAATCTGTTTGCAACAGTGTTTAGGCTAGATGGGGCAGTCTCGATAGTGTCGAAAACCTGAAGTAAGATAGTCAAATTTGTAAAACACTGTCTAACAACCTTAGTTACACCGTTATTCCATGAGGTTCCTACTTTAACTTGTACTTCTTCTACAGAAGGAAGCTGAACAAACTAATATATTTGAAAAGAGAAAAGCTGTCACCTTATCAGCGTAAACTATTGTTCCGGGAACAATGTACTTCTTGATTTGATTATAAAGATCAGAGCCCTGAGTAATATCAATTGAGAATATCTTTCTCGTGTATACTTGCCTTCACAGTATTTAAAGACCAAATGTCATGATCGTAAGACAACTTAACAGCCCCGACAACAAGGCCAACTCTGACACCAACCCTACGGCAATTTGATTTTGAAACGACAATTAGTGACACTTACTTTGTAAGCTTCCAAAGAATACCCATAGTTAAACCAACAGGTTTCGATTTACCTACAATACAAAGCATTATGACGGATACTTTAACGAAACACAAAAATGTTTAGAAAAAGATATTATTTCCGATTATATAAACAATTAAAACATCAAAACAGGCAATCATTTTCATTAATTCGCGCCCAGAACTAACTCCCTATTCAACTCATTTAGTTTTCATTGTTTGGACAAATGGATGAAACACCTATGTACGTTACCACCTTCGTGTTTTTATAAGAAAGTTGTGGAAAAAGAAAGTAATTTATGTTTGTTATTCAAATTATCATAATTAACAGAGCTTGAAGAAGATTGATGAAAAATAGAAGCTTAGTTGAGACATTGTGATATTTGACAAGCACGAGGATTTTCTGCGTATCTCTTTTTTATTCCACGGCAGCATTGTTTATTTAATCACGATTGTAATTCAACCAAATGTCATTTTTATCATTTATTGAACGTTTTGTAAAGTTTGTACGGTTGGTGTTGTTTCAGGGACGTTCTTCCATTCGAAGTAACCATGGATTTTGATAAAGATGGAGGAAATGCAGTTATTTCATCCATTCAAAGACATATACAAGAACTGAATCAGCATGGTAAACAAAACGTTAAACAATTTTAACGCATAGCTGTTGGATTTAGTGATCAACTTGGAAGCGCTTCTATCCAGTTTAAATGAGGAAAGAAACCGGGATCAGTTCAATGAGGTTGCATCTTTGATTTCAAATTTTATTTTAACCTCTTTCACTTATCTTAAGGTTGCTCAACAAGCCCAACGTTTATCGAAAGAGATTAATACTTTAATGAAAAATCTTGTTGATATAAGCAACAATGAAGTAAGTGGAGCTATGTAATGACAGTTCGTATGTGTATATATTCAAAGAAATCTCTGCGAATTCAACGTTCCCGACTCCAAGAAGAGTACATCAGCGTACTCAACAGACTCCAGGCTTGCCAGAGAAAGGCAGCCAAAATTGAGCAAAGCAGCATGAAAAGAGTAAAAAACTATCACATATTCCAATTTCATTCCTAACTTTTAGGCTCGTGATGCTGTTGCTCAAGATGAGGCCGCTTACCGAAGTATCGAATCGGATCCTGTCAGTGGTCAGCAGCGTGCTCAAGTTCAGAAGCAACAGCAAATTGATTTGAAGGAGTTACAGGAGAGACAATTGGTATATTTTGCTACAATATTATTAATTAAATTCAAATTTCAAGTCTTTGCGTCAATTGGAGCAAGACATTGGAGATGTAAACCAAATTTTCGCTGAGCTCTCTAGAATTGTTCATAGCCAAGGAGAATTGGTTGACAGCATTGAAGCAAATGTGGAACAAGCTCAAATAAGAGTGACTCAGGTATTCATCTTCTAGAATTCACTCTCTTACAATTAATGAGCATGTTCAGGGTGCATCAAATGTTGAACAAGCTGTGTATTATAATCATAAGGCGAGACAGAAAAAAATGCTGCTGATTGCTTTCATCACAATTTTAGTTTTCATCATCGGCCTCACTATTTACCTTGCACGATAAATGCTTAATTTAAAACTTAAACTTACTAATGTAAAAGTAAGAAGGAATGGTTAGTTTCTTCAACTTTTCCCCTGCTTCTGTATTTTTGGTGTACAATTTTTTTTTGGAGAAATGTGATTTGGTAGTTGATAACTGGGATGGAGGAAGTGCTTTATTGTGATTCCTCTACTCCTCGTAACTGACACCTCTGTGATAGATCTGAATTGTCTGTATAGATCGGTATAAGTGATATATTTCATCATTCTTTTCTTGGTTTATGTAATAAATCTTTTTTTACTTTCTAAATCATTATATTAGTTTATCACAGTTCTAAAGTTCAATAATTGAGAATTCATTGAGTGATCGTTGGTTTCATAAGCTATCGTATAATGCGATTGCGAACCTCATAACACGTTAATATATTCGGAAATTCACTGTTTGACATCAAAAATCCTGTCTTGCCTCTACATGTGCTCCTCATCATTCACGAGGTTCCGCTTAATCGTACTGATATTCCATGGAAGAGTATGTATTTTGAAATTTGTCAATGATAATTTAGTGATCAAATGTCATTTTCAGAAAAATGGATGACCTATTGGACGTTATAGTTGCTCTCAGCGTTCTTACCTTAGGAGTTGTTGGTGGATCAATCTTGATTATTAAGGCTAGTTAATTCATTTTTTCATATTCCGATATTGTGTACAGAATGTCAAAGTCGTTCGTCAATTGTTCTCTTGTCATAGAAAGTCAGAAGGTGTTGAAAAGGCTGTTCACAGGTTTTATTCCTTTTTTTTTGAACCAATGATTATTCTCATAATATGAAGGCGAACAACCATTCGTGTTGTACGAAAAGCAGGAACGATTCATGGAGGAACAGCACCAAGTGTCGCATCAAAAACTCCCGTTAAAAGGTATTCTTTATGTCCTTTTCTCTTTTCTCAGCACTTGTATAGAATATTCTCCAATCCATTACCAACACCTCCTTCGGCTACGAAAGCCAAAGAATTCGTTTATATTGTTCCGAAGAGTCCGACGTATAAAGTAAGATGAAGTGAAAGTTTATGAATGCATGCCTGAATTTTCAGTTGGAAATGGCTTCCACAGCGCACAGCATCGTAAGCCCTCAAACGTCTTTGTCCACAACCAGCACTTATTTGCCTTCTCAACTTCCTCCTGTTCCTACTCGCAGAGGATCGTGTTAGATATTTTCTTTTGAAAACTAGATTGGTTTTTGAAAAGTCATCTATCTGAGACTCTGATTTGGAGAGTCTACCAAATTAATGATAACTTCCTTCCTGCTTCATCGTTTTCTCCAAGCATTTGATTTATATTGTTCTTGATTTTACATTTCTGTTCTATTGAACCAACACTTATTTAGAACTGGCGAATAATTTATAAACGTAATTAATTTACTTGAGAAGACAAAGCTCTTGGATGTATCTAGTCAAGAACACCAGCAACAGATATATACAAACAACATGAGGTCAATTAGGAAGGTAGGCTGGCTCATGGCGAGACAGCCTCTTCCGCAAGAAATACTTAGAAAAAGCAGAAAAGTGCTAATTGGTGTCTAGCAGTTTAATGGCTTGGGTAAGCAGCAGCGGCTTGTTGATAGCTGGTATCAACAACTTGTTGGGCGACGTCATGGACAGCTTGTGGGGCTTGGTAAGCGGCCTGAATGAAGAATATACTAAAAATCAAAGGAATCTATTACTCACTTGTTCAACTGGGGCTTGAACGGCGGCTTGAGCTGGCTCTTGGTAGGTTTGGGCGACCTCTTGTGGAGCAGCAGCGACTGGGACTTGTTCGGCTTGTTGGTAAGTTTGTCCTTGTGGGATTTCAGCGGCAAGTGGGGCCTCAGCAACTGGGGCTTGAGCGGCATAAGAGGCTTCTCCTTGTGGGGCTCCGATGACTGGGACTTGAGCGGCGTATCCTTGAGCTGGAGCTTGAGCGGCGTATCCTTGAGCTGGGGCTTGAGCGGCGTATCCTTGAGCTGGGGCTTGAGCGGCGTATCCTTGAACTGGGGCTTGAGCGACGTATCCGGCATCAGCGGTTTGAGCTCCTCCGAAAACTGGGGCTGGGGCAGCGTATCCGGCATCAGAAGCTTGAGCTCCTCCGAAAACTGGAGCTGGGGCGGCGTATCCTCCGGCTGGGGCAGCAGCGGCATATCCTCCGGCTGGGGCAGAAGCAGCGTATCCTCCGATGGCTGGGGCAGCAGCGTATCCTCCGGCGGCTGGGGCGGCAGCGTATCCTCCGGCAGCTGGGGCAGTGGCGTATCCTCCGGCAGCTGGTGCGGAAGCATAGCTGAAAATTAATGAGAAAATTAATTAGAAGATTCAAAGGAAAATAGTCTTTACCTGGAGCTAGAGCATGGTGGAACACCAGCTCCACATCCAGGGTTGGATGGGGCGCAGCATCCTCCTCCAGAACCTCCGAAGCAGGCCATCAAGGGAGAAGCAGAAAGGGCAACGAGAAGAGCGGTGCGAAGCTAAAACAAGGATATTAAGAACAAGAACATGGAAAGAACAACAAGGTAATTTCGCTAATTTCGCTAGTTTCCTGTTGAGGAAGAAAGTTCAATTGAGACTTACCATGTTTAATAGAAGGATTGTTGAGTGAACGAACAACTGACAGAAGATATCACGATGTTACTTCTTTTATAGTGCTGAACGTCCCACCCCACAGGTGGGTGGGAGGAGGCTATCTGGAATCTTCATCCTGTCAACCCCACCCCTAGCCAGGAAGGACGGTGATGCAGCCATCTGTACTTTTCTGGCATGTTCAATGTTCTTAACAATCTCCTATATCCCTTTTGCTATCAGTCCGTTGTCGATTGGTTTAAACAAATTTGACATTGACAGAAGTTCCAAAACTTAACGAAGGTGTACGCTTATTACGCCAGGTATGAAGTTATTGCTGAGACTTTACCTTCGAAAATAAAACTTGAAGATTATAAAACGTTTACCTTGCGCTAACAGTATGGTAGTAGTAGGAATTCATGAAAGTGCATATTCAAATGATTGGGAAGATTCTATATTTTGAACATTGAACCGGTTTGGATGCAATTTGAAATGAAGGAAGAAAACAACGTGAAGCGTAGAAAATGAAAAAAAAATACAATCGCATCGAAACGATAGAACAGAAAACAAGAATAAAGTTCGAAGAGTAACGAGTATGGCAGACATTATTGAAATAATCTCGAACCTAGAAGAATCCCGCCTGGCTCGAAAACGAATCGAACAGTTCTCATGTTTTCAATGCTATAAATGTATAATTTGTTTTTACTTTATAATAGTAATTGAAAATGCCGTATGTATCCTAATTTTCATAGTTTCGAAGTATTCGAGGAGAAATCTGGCTATTAGCTCAGTTGTAGTGTTGTCCTATGTCGAACAATCAAAAGACACTTCTGGTACAAAACGTCTGTTTTCTATTTCTATAAAATCATATCCTCTTGAACAATATCTAGAAATGTTGATTATGACAATGACGCCGACAATGGTTTTAGCCTGATTTTGCTTTCAGCACTTAGTTTGTTCAATCATTAGCATATTTCTTAGTACTATGCTTACGAAAAATCCTGTTTTATATCCCTTTCTCTTTCGCCTCGTTGCCGACGATTGACGACGGTCATGGCTAAGTTCTATCTAGCTGCTATCCTTTTTCGTAGGCTTAAGAGAACAAGATCTCGTTTGTAATTGATAAGCATTTGTCTGACTCTCTTTGTTTTAACATATGTACCATACCCCACTGACAAAGTCTCCTATCAAATTCCATTCTGGACTGAATACCTGCTAAGAGTGCAGATATTTGTTGAACGTTGTTCTGAAATATTTCAAATCCTTTATAGCAGGCTAATCTTATAGCGCCATTTATCATTGTCTGCTCATTATTTTACAGAAAAAAAAGCACGAAGTTCTATTTGCAAATGCCGATCTTGCTATCTAAAGTGAAAATGTTGTTCACCTTTTCGAGAAAGCTATTAGAACTACCCGTTAATAATTTTTAACCTTAATACCTGCTTTTCTAGATTTCTGGTACATTCGGTTATCCTTAGTAAAACCGGTTTCTTATGCTTATTCGGCTCATTTCACAGCTCCTTCGGAAATTTCACGAAAGGATTAACAACATCTATGAAAGACATTTAGCCTTCCTTTTGTTCGAAGTGTCATATCTTAAAACTGTCCGAAAAATGTTCTGATGAAAGAGGTATTAGTCATCATCGTATAAGGGAAATTGCAAGAAGCATTTAAGAATTTAGACAACACAAGCGCACTTATCAACACGGGGAACCTTCCTTTTATTAGTTTTCATATAAAATATTCGAAGGGATCGAAAAAGTTCATAAAAATAAGCTTTATGGCGAAGACCTTAGATTAGTTGGAATGAAGCTGACCGGAACAAGATTCCAACGAATTACCACACATGATCCAAACTTCCTTGAAAATTGCACAAGAGGTAGATCGTAATCCGGTATGCCTACCTCTCCATCTCCTATCGCCAAGCTTTATCACTCTGTAGATCTTGACAGAAATTGCCTGGGTGCTGCATCTGGTTTCACCCTTGTCGTACCAAGGTCGTGAAGTCCAATTTTAAAAAGGAGAAAAGCTGGGCAGATAGACAAAGCATAGTTATCTGCTGGTAATCTACGACGATGGATCTTGCGAAGACACAGCTTCAAAATTGCTTTTCACTTCTAGACTTATGACGCTAATGAAAGGGAAGCACGAGCTTCACAAGATATAGGAAAAAGTTCGTAAAACTGATTGAGAATCTTTCATTTTCTTGCAAATTGGGAGGCATTCTACCCGCATGAACCGAGATTTAGGGATTACATATTACATTTAATACTTATTTACAATTCAGACTCATATATGGATTAGTCTTCTTCCTCGTCGTCGCCAAACGATAATAATCGACTCTCAGGCTCTTTCACTTCTTTCTTTTCCTTATAGGTCTTTTTCTTCGATACCTGTAAAGTAATAGTTATGATGCTTTCAAGAACAGAAACGTCAACTACTTCTTCATTGGTTTCTTCTGCTAAGCGTTTCACTGGTTTTTTGAAAGTTATTTTACCGTCAGCAATCAACTTTTCTTAATTAAATCGAATTAACAACTAGAGAAATTTGTGAAACGTACCATCGATTTCTTTTTTCTTAGTTTCTAAAACATCTTTCAAATCTTCTGGATTCAAATCAGTCTCGGGATTTAGCACAACAACCCATAACAAACTGTATGATAGCACTATCAACGTTTAGGAATACCTGAGGCCGATCTTCCTCTCTCAATCGTAACAGCTCACCTTCAGTAGTTTCAACTTCCTCCACAGCATCTTCATCAACAAACTGAAATTATTTAACCGAAATAAAATGTTCTCCAAACTGTTTCTCGCTGAATTCAATTTTGGATTACGTAGCATACATAATAGACAGGAAAGAACTACAAATACCCACCTTATCTTCCAACTTCGGACCTTCTTTGTATCCCATTTTAAGCTTCATTTGCTTAATGAAAGGAGGATCATCTTGCTGAATGAAAGAAATAGCTGCTTTTTGCTTGTACGTCAATTTCTTTTCGGCCATTATAATCTGAAACAACAAGACCGTCAATCTTGCCCTATTTACCTAAGTTACGAAAATATGCTAAATTAGTATTAAAGAGTTATAAACGTTCATTGAAGTATAAGCTTTGCAGTTTTATTCTTCATGTAAATTGTTTCGGCGCTCTATAGATAATAAACAATCGCGGCGGGACTGTTTTTCAAATTTGAAGATGTTTTTTAATACTCTTTGGCGTTCATTATGCTTTTTGTTTATATGGCTTTATCAAATCAATATTTATGAATTATACTCTGAGAAATCTATTTCTACCGAAAACCTGAAGAATTTAAAACGTGAGTAACTTTATTTTTGAATCTGGAAGTTGTTATATCACGTAAATCTTATCACTTCATATTTTTCTTAACACTATGAGAAGTCTATGTAAATCTCGCTTCACAACATTTATTCGCAGAAGACTTAGGATTGCTTACCATTTGGTCCCCGTGTAACCCTTAAGTAACTCAACACATTTACACAAGGTGACTCTCTTAGCCTGCTTGTGGTTGGAAAGAGGGAAGAGGCAAATTCATCTTGCACTGCCTAGTATCGAGCGAGTTGTTGAGAACAAACAATCCTTGGAGCGTCCGTCAGCAGCCCATTCGATATGCCTTATGCCGCTATGCTAGTTTCCGAGTATATCACATCGTGATTTTCTTTACTTCTTTGAGGCCATGTCTAGGTTCTAAGTAGCAATTTGAATAATAGGCTGAGTGGGGTTGGAAAGTTGTTTGAAAAACTTTTTTCCAGTCCCTCATTCTTAACCATAAGTTTTGCATAAATGTCTTTTTTCTAATGCAACAACATTACATCAGATCTGCGAAGACAAGATTAATAGATTTGATATTCAGTAATGTTATTGGTTAGTTGTCGCTCAGTTCTTTAAATAATTGATTCATAAGCTATGAAGTTTTGCGCATCCCATATTTCGATATGTCCTATTGTTTCATCACATATAATTTTATCCAATATCCAAATAAGATTGCCTCATGGAAAACAACAACAAGACAAGTAGTCCCTCCAGCATCAATTTTCTTTCTTACTTCAAATCAATTTTCTCCAACCTCTATTCTGTGTCGCTCTTTATATCATCTAGGTTCGTTACATTTCTATTTTAGTTTTGCGATGCTGTGAGGGAATTATAAAGTGAGAAACAAAGTTAGAAATGTTATATGAACATCAACTTTAGTTTCCAGGGTTAAGTTCGAACAACTTGTTTTCACTTGGTAATCTCCAAATATGCTAAAAACTTAACGAGTTCATTTTTATGAAATGTTCCATAGCTTTTTATTCTTTTTTTGTTTGCTTTAGAATCATTGCTTCTCATATTACTCATATGTTGATCGTTTTTCTTTGCTTAATCTTATAAGTATTAGAACTGTACACTATTTATAACTTGGTGGCAAATGCAACCGGTCTATGAAGGCGTTATGCTGAAAATGAAACAGCAGCGTCAGCTCTAAGCAATCTCATTAGCATATGAGGTCAGATGCGATTCGATTTTTCACTGTATGGTCGTGCTTAGTCTAATTTTTATGATGGACGTCTGTGATAGACGGAGCGTCCCCATCTAGATTTTTTGCCTCATAATTTCGTGCTGCGAAAACATTGCAGATGTTTCCGTCTAGTTCTAATAACTTCTCGCTAAACTCCTCTCACTGTAATTTTGACCACCACCTGGACAGATAGAGAGAAAAGAAAGCAAGGCAGCGCTAGGCTGGAAATCGATCGAAAACACCTCCGGCCACTAGTCAATTTCAAGGCATTCTCAATAGAAATAACAAGCCGCAGCAACCAACGCCGCGATGGACGGAATGATGCCGGACGGAGAGGAGAATGGAAAGATGGATGAAATAGACTAAGAACATTTCTTTTTTGCGTAGGTCTTAGCTACTCCGAAAGCTGAGAGCGCTCACCTCAAGAGTTTTATTCTAAAGTTTTGAAGCGGAAGTTTCTAGATGAAACAATTGATGTGCCTGTGCCGCAGATTTGCCTTTTCGTAGTTAAGATTGTTTATCTGAAGTTTTATTCGATTCGACGTCTCGCCATGGCATATGCTTTCTCATTCTCATTTCTAACCAAATTTGCAAACGCAGCATTTACTTTTGCAAACCCTCGTCCTGTTCTTTACTTCTATCATTTCTTCAGCATGGACGTTAGTTTCAGTTAGGAAGAAATCTAATCCGGATCTCATTATAACCAGTTAACCTTCCCCAATCTTGCCATTAGAAAAATGACAAAAATAATATGGCTTGATAGCTAGAATATAAAACTTTAGTCGCCGCAATTCATAAATATTTCATCCTCCTCTCTTCCATAGAGTCATATAGTATTTCGATACTTCGTTTTTTTCTTCTGACACTTTCTCAATGCATTTAATTTTGAGGTAAAACAACGTGTTCAAATTGCTAATCCAACGGCCGTTACTATCCTCTACCCTCTCATATATAAATATGTGTATACGTTCATTTCATTTGTCTCTCCCTATTCAATCAATAGAGAACTTCAATCTGAGTAGTAGATGTCTGTGATGTCATCTTTAAGATTCTACTCTGCTGCGGTTTTTATTCAATATCCAAACAATAACAATTTCTTTTTACAACTTGTAAAACATCTTTTCACGTACATAAATTACCTTAATATTCCCAGTTTCGCTGTTTCAAAATATCCTTTCTTCTGCTTCTCGTTTATTTATCATTCGCACCAATCACAGAATTTTTTATTAAGTTATTTTAAGCTGTATCGTTTCACAATCTTCTTCAGATTTCTCAATGCATCAATTTTTCGAAAATTTCATTGTTTGCTTAAATCAAGGATCTTTTAACACTAATCAGATCAAAGCATATTATCATTCTCAGTTGATTAAGCTCTTCTTGGGGACCAGGATGACATCCATTTTGCCTTAGGTTCTATCTTCTATCGCAAAACGGGGCTAAGTTTTCGCGGTCAGTCAGCCTGGCGGGGGGGGGGGGCGCCGATAATCATACAAATTCTTCTCCAACCAACAAGAGAGCACACCCACCACACAACCCTAAAATCGATAATTCGGTGTGTTGCCCCTTCATAGTGTGCCGACTCACACGCACACAACATCCCCGGCAGTCCCATCCTCCATCCTCAGGCTTCATTGAGATTCAACTCTGAATTTAGGCTCATCACCTCTCTCTCTCTCTTCCCATCTGTTTTTCTTTATTACTCTCTTTCTCTAACCGACCTTCTCTCTCTACACCTCATTGTCTCTAGATTGATCTCATATTAACTACGAACTGTCATCAGTCAAATTCATCTAACTCTTATGCGGCATAAAATACAAGCCTTCACATAATAAACGTTTGGATTTATAATTATCGATTTCCTAATAAGTTCAAAATCACCACTCAAGACTGTATGACGTCAACAGTTTTTCGACTTCTATCTTGTGAAGCGCACAATGAAAGAGGCCCAGCTAGCTTTTCTAGCGTCGCGCCGTTGTTTAAAATGATGTGACACTATAGGCAATCTTAATTTTTAATTTTTCGTATGAATTTTTTTGATTGCTTGTATTTGTAGACTTGAATGTAGGAATGTTTAAGAAATATTTATTTGAGCATTGTAATCAGCGATTGCCTAATGGAGCCAACAAACCTGAGTGACCCATTTTAGCCGTATTGATTGAGTAAGTCTCACGGACGCATAACAACAATGCGACTCAGGACACTCAGATGGGCGCCACTACTACTCTTCCAATTCCTTAGAACGCTTTTTTAATTGTTCTTTTTGAGGTTTTGAAAAGAATCAATTAATCTTGTATAATTAATTTTTGAAGTTCATGAAATTTCCAACTAATCAAAAGTTGATGATGTACGTGTCGTTTATCCAAGTAGTTGACGTCGTCATCGTGGTTGTTTATGTATTGATTCCTGCTGCTTTTTTCTCCTTGTGAATTTTTAGTTGTTCTTATGAGTTTTTCTTTGATTTCGTTATTCGAACTTATTCTGTATTATGTTTTCTTAATCAATCTTTTATCATTCGTATTTTGATTACATTTTTTCCTACGATTATAGCGTTCCTGGTTTGATACTGCATGGAATGGCTTCTCAGTAACTTCATAGATACATACAATTTCTAAGTTTCTTTTATGACTATGTCACAAGCTGTGACAGAAACTCATCAGGTATGTCAGCCAGATCCCTTAACTTTCAATGCTCTCTTTCTTAGACCGGTCCCATACCCAATGGATGCGGAGAAACTGATGAACTGACTATTGAGCCCATGGATACTGATGTATCAAATATTCCCATATGTCTTTCTAATTTCTCATTTGCAGAAGCATGATGACTCGTCTGCCAAAGCTTCTCCCGATGGTGATCTGATGCAACTATCTCCAACTTCTGCTAGAAGAAGAAGTACTCGAGCTTCAGCCCTGAAAGCTCAGGAGAAAATCAAATTTGATGGCGTTCTACCTGTACCTGAAAATGTTCCTTCGGTAAAATAACCTAATCTTTTGTTTATTTGTTTATTTAACATGCTTCAGGAGAGTGGACTTTCTGATACAGCTGAAGATGAGGAAGACGGAGCTAGTGCTTCTAAGAAAAGAAAGCTTATAACAGGGACAACTATGGACCAATCCTCTCATACTTTCTACATTAAGGTTAGACTGTTGATTTGAAGAACAATAAGTAATTTTTGTGAAATACAGGAAGATAACACAGGCGATGTATGTGAAGTATCCGAAGAAAGTGATATTTCTTCTCTTCACTCAGTGGAAGTTGCTGCTTTAAAAGCGGGTTATGATAAGGCTTGCGAAGAAACCGATATGCAAAGTAAGCTTTACCGTTTAAGTTGCTCATGATTTTTATGAACTCACAGACGAGCAAACGCAAGAGAGGAACATTATCGTCAAAAGATGTGAAGCTGAGTTGAGATTAGAAGAAGCCCGATTGTTGTTATTAAGGAAAATAAACTCCAGCCAAACCGTTGCTCAGCAGAAGGTATGTACTCGAACCTCTTCAAAAACATAAAATTGTTCATTGCAGGCAAATGAAGCTAAACGCATGACACCCAACATAGCTTTGAACAATCCAGGTGGTGCCTACAAGCCTGCCGTAGCTCTTCCCAAAAATGGAGCTTCAGCTCAGCGAAGTAGTCTCTTCGATTTGAAACATATAAATTTTATTCGCTTCCAGCTAATACTCCTCAGAGACCAAATACGGCTACTGGTTTAACACAACAACAACAGGCAGAATTGATCAAGCTTTCATCGACTAATCCTCAAATGCTGCAGCAGCTATTACAAATGGCTAAAAATGGAAAAAGTCCTCAGGTGAGCGAATCATGTATCATGATTAATCTATCCAGAGATTTATTGTAGCAACTTCAATCATTTGTTGCCGCTCTTGTTGCTCAACAACAACAACAGCATCAGCATCAGCAGCTTAAGGACCAACAGTTGAAGGACCAACAGGCTAAAGAAGCTCTTCTCAAAGAACAACAACAGCAGAATGCTCAACTTAATGCTGTAAGTTTCTCTTATTTTTGATACCCGCTCATATTACCTCTTGAAGGCTAAGAACTTCGCTGCTTTGACTCCCCAACAAAGAGCAGCTAATGCTCGTCAAGCTTTCCGCCTCCAGGCTGACAAACAGCTTACTCAGGTAGTTTCATTTTATTATCATGTTCATCTGAATCTGTTCAGAACCTCAATACACCAAAAGCTCATCCTGTCGATTTCAACTTTGTGCCTAATCCAAATCAACCTGATTTCTGCCACTTAGTTGCTTTAGACTTAATTGTTCAAAGATTGTTGAAGGATAAAATGTCAACTGTGTAAGACCAGAGATAACGATTATATATATTAATGTTTCTATCTCAGCAATGTGTCTGAGAAGCCCTATGAGTGTGAGGAGTGTCACACTGATTTTTCACCATCATGGAAAGCCATGGGTTTGTTATATTCGTCTTCTTCATTTATTTTTTTCCACTTCTCAGGCTCTCCTGATGATTTACATTTATATTGTGAACGTTGTGTGCACGCGACACAGAAGAAGAAGATCCAAAAAGATCATACAGCATATCTTCGTAAGGCTTTCAATAAAGTTCAGATACAGGAGAAGGTTCGTCTATATTGAAATATTAGTTCTCATATTATTTTTAGGAGTTCGAAAAGCAAATCGCAGAAGGCAAGTTGGACGCTGTCATGGCCGCCGCTGCCCAAGCAGGTAAGTACAAGTTTACTAATAAGAGGCTGATTTCAAAAATAGTTACAGCTCCCTCAACCCCATCCCTATCAACAAAACAAAATGGAACAAGTAGTACACCCAATACAGTTAAACCATCCACCCCCTCAGCTACCTCCTCGGCAAGAACACCATCAACCCCTAGCTCAGCTTCAGCATCCAGTAAAAACAAGAATAGTGGAATGTCATTCGGCAATATGGTTTGTTCTTCTTTTTTTTAAGTCTCTGAAAGTGAATTTTTTTCTAGAACCAAGTGCAGATGGCAATGCTTCTACGAAATCCCATGATGGCTAGTCTCATGAATGGAATGCCGGCGAACTCAGCTAGTCTGAACACAGCAGTTACTAACATGATGGTAAGCTCAGAATATATATTAGTTCTAAAATTACTTCATTTAGATGTATTCCCCTGTCATGCAGATGTTCTTAGCTGCTCAGCAACAACAACAGCAACAGCAACAACAACAATCACGAGGAAACCAGCAAGTAAGATTCTTTTAAATATGCTTTCTCTCACAGTTAAATGTTTTTTAAGGCCGCTCAACCGAACATGGCAGCTATGCTACTGAATGCAGCAATGTCAGCACAGGCTCAGGGTGGGCTCACGAACTTTGGTGAGTGTATAATAGTTGTGATTGATGAATAATATTTGATTTCCAGCGAATATGAATTCAGCCGCAATGCTTACAAACCCGCAACTTATGAGACAATTCCAAGAACGTATACAGGAAGCATATAAAAAGAACGGGAAGAAATAATTTTTAATCCATAGAGTTTCTGAATGAGCATGATAACTTGTTAATCTGATCGCAATATTATCTCGTTGAGATGCCGGTGTTTGAAATATCAAAACATCCACTGTTCTATAGAACGAACAATCAATTTCCGATCAGTTTTTTTGAAGCTAGTCGGCTGTTTGATTTCCTAATATCGACTGTTTTCCTATTACGTGTATGACAATGGAATCGTAGGGACAGAATATTTGATGTTTTCTTTTCTGAATTCTTTAGTCTGTCAGAATTTTCCATTGTGTTTCACTTGATTATCGTGTCAAGCGTACCAAAATCATCACGCTGTTCTTTCTCACTGGTCTATTTCTAATTGGATCTTCTGGGAAGCGCTGTTAGTGCTTTATCTTCTTTCTCATCTTCTACTCTCCAACATACTCGCCATAGTTGCATTCTGTTTTATTAACAACTTTGAACTTTGTTATTTTGTGTTCGGATGTCATTATCCTCGGATATAGTTGTTTGTTCATTTTTTATTCTTTTTATTCATTTATCAATTCCAAAAACTTCTTGTTTGAAGGTTACTTATGTTGCTAAGTTTTTTCCTTTTCATAGATTAGATTACGGTCCATTCTTACCAGTAGCCTTGAATGAACTATAGGTTCCGGGCAGAAACATGTGTATATTTATACGATATTATCAATTCTTTTGATCCCTTTGTTCATTTGTGATTGTATTGTTCCGTACCTACCCTATATGTACATTTCAAATATTTCAATTGTAGACCAAGCGTGTTTTATTTGATAAACCATCTGTAGACATCTTTTATTAACCCGTAAATCTTTTCTAATAACTTTCTTTACACAAGAGTATCGTGTACATGTAGAAACCGGCGATTATTGAATGGATCCAGTCCGAAGTTTTCTTTAAAGAAATAAAATATTTCTTCTAATTTGTTATTTTCCTCGAAGTGCTGTAATCTGACTTCGCCTAGGGCTACAGGAACTGAATGTCTATAAATATTTATAAATTGAGATCATCAAGCTCCAAGCAGGCGACTAATGAATGGAAGATTTACCGTAGCTTCTGAACAGCTGTGTAATTACAAGATCCATCATTCAAAAGGAAATTGAAATTATTGGCTCGGAAAAGATCCATTTTGGATATTTTACTTCTATGATCGATCTAAATAGCCAATTAAGCACAGCGTTTTGTTTCTTCAACAAGAAAACTTCGAAAAAATTGAAAAACAGGAACAAGCTTGTATTAGTCGCTATCGTATGCTAATTAGTTACAAAAACAACATGAGAGTTGTTCAACCGTACTCATGGTATTAAAGAACTGATGGTGGGAACGGTTTTGTAAAGTATTACCTGCAACATTGCAGGTAGGAAGTTCCTGCTTCCAAGAAAGTAATCCGAGCTTGAAGCAATCCTGAAAACGAAAAGATTCTTTGAATCCATGTTCAAGAATTTGCCTCCTAGGTAGTTTCACGCATTTATAATGCTTTCTTCCACATAAGTAAGTCATAATAGCGGAGTCTGGTGATAAACGTCTCGTCATGAATAGTGCCACCTAATAAGGGATGAATGTCATTGTGTTCTAACTCATTTCAGCTAGGAAAGGCCCACTTTGTCAAAGAAATCAGCTGTAACATCATTGCCTCGAACGAAATATGTCGATCCACATATCCAGCCTTTCATTCTTTCGTATATTGGAATCTTAAGAGATTAGATAGAGCTTTATTTGGTTACATAAGCCTACTTGATCATTTCCCACAATATCAAACATCATGTTAGAGTTGGAATACATATCTTCTAAATTCAAATTGGCAACATTGTTTATCCATAAGCTGTCCTTAAAAGGATTTTTGATTGCTAACTAGAAGGCATCTTAACCTGCTGAACAGCCCAGAAGTCTATTTTATTCCTAGCTAAAGCTGCTGATATACGAGAGCGAAGTAATAAAATCAGTTGATAAATCAGATAGTTTCTGTTTTCCAAATCAGTTGATAATAAAGACTACAAACTCAACATTCCGAATATGGAAATACTACCCCTAACGAACCGCTACATAGGTGAAATCTACAGTCACAGTGGTTATTTCAGGATAGGCCTCGTTCAGGGCTTTTTCAGCTAGTGCATCGAATGATATGGCGACCAAGCTTTTTTTTTGAAAATAATTCTGAACGTTTTGAAACTAGATGATTACCGTTCTTTCACATCGAAGTATCGTAAATTACAAATAAAATTGAGAGTCACGTCATAATTTGATTGATCGAACTGTAATTTTTGAAATTTCTAAAAAAAAATCTATTTCAAAATCTTACGAAAACAATATATGGAGGGCTTTCATAATTGCGAAGCAGGTCGATAAATCTTTCAAAAGTGGGAGGCATTTCATCAACTGTGTTCAAAGGTAACTAAAAGGGTAAAAAACTATTGGAACGTCCGAACATTTTGTTTAACTATTTTCGAGTACTTATCCACGTTCTGAACAACTTTCAGCATTCGACTCCAGTGCTCAAAGTTAGGTTTCGCCTGAAAACTCCAATAGAATCATGTTCCAATAAATCAATATTACGTAGTGATAGTTGATACATATCTTCAGGAGTAGAAGTACTAGTAAAACGAAGGTTTGAATACTCTGACCGCGCTGCTGAGGAAGCTTGAGTGTTTTTCGTGAGTAAGTTGATGAAGACATTCGCCTGAATAAGAATTTTAAAGGATTAAAGCAGGGATATAGTAAGTATATTTATTCATTTTTAAAAGAAATTTTAAATTTTAGCGACTCTTACAGATGAGAATGGATGAGGACTTTAGATTGAAGTTTCGAGATAAGATGGTTAACTGGGTGGACCTTTTAGAAACTTTTCTTCGAAAACGAGAATTCTTATGTAGAAAGCTTGTTGATTCCTCATACTTTAGCTCGCTTACAACACAACCGCTCTAATCTTTCGATGCTTACAAAATGGTTTGCTAACCACGTGACCAGATGCTATGCTCTATGCTAATCTGGATCCACGTCACAATCAGTTTATAGGTTGATGCGAATGATGGATAAATCTCCGAGGAGACTTAATGACCATGAAGATACTCGGATGTTGCTGTTTGAAATATACGGGTGATATCAATGTTTTCCAAAGGTTAACATGATTTTGTTGTTTTCCTTTATAACTCAACTCTTTTATTTCGAACAATCTTGATCAACTTGTGACTATGCAAGGGGAATAAACGAAGTTCCCAACAGGAGAAGATTTGAATAACTTTTTTTTTGGTTCTTTTTTCTCTTTAAGGCTACATTACAACACACTGACCATCGCAATTGTCCATCGTTTACTAAAACCGGATTGGAATGGGAATTTCCATGTTCCGTTTGGATCTTCAACCAGTCAGAGGATGGATGGGATACCATCTGCAACGATGATATTGGCATTTAGCCAATGTTGTTTGTTGTTTTTTTCTCTTCCACGACAGATTTTTTTTACTTATATCAATATGAATAGAGATTAGAGAGATAGATTTTTTCAATCATTGTAATCATTATCTTGTTCTTTTTACCTTCTACTACAAGCTTTTGTTTTTGTTTTCTCTCTTACTCTCTGTCCCACTCATTCCCCTCTCAATAATTCTTTGTTTCTCTCGTTTCTCATCAAACTTTTTATATGTTACTCTTTATTCGTATTCTTTTTCTTATTCGTCTTCTTTAGCATTAAGACTGTCATTGGACAGCTTAAGGGCGGAGCGTAAACTGGTCGTCGCCTAGTCTGGGAGTACTTAGGGCTGAATGGAAGCTCTATGCAAGCTAGCTTAGCTTCCTAACCATACCAACGCCAACTATGGTCTGCCTCATTCAAAACTCTAGGAAAATATTGATGAAAACTTTGTTTTTTACAAATACATATATATGTGTGTTGAACAGCAGTATTTATGATTATTCAGAATCACGTCGTATTCCTTCACACACTTCTATAGTAAAACAATTCTTAAAATGATTGTGGTGTATTTGTTTAGTTCTGTTCAAAAGAATGTAATGAAAGATGCTTATAATTGATATTCCGTTCTCAATTAGGCCGTGTCGCCTGCCATGTTCAGCTTTGACGAATATTGCACTCGCCCCGGCCTGACTGAGATTCCGGATACTATGTATGTGTATGTATTTTGATCATATCGATTTGATGTGATAAGAATGAAATTTGATAACCACGTGCTAGCCATAGCATCCTCATTGATTGCCTTATTCTGTTATTTACTTGTGATGCTAATAAAAAATTATAGTTAATTAACAAATTATTGAAAAGTTATATTGATTGAAGAATAAAACTTATTTAAAAAAAGGAAAACGGAAGATATATTCCATTAGAGATGGAAATGTTGGATGGAAAGTGTAAATTCAGTGATTGTGACTGTCAGCTGTTGCAATAAAATTTGTTCATTTTGTTACATTTCTCGGTCATTTTCTTCCGAGATTTAATTTCGATTGCAAATTTTTCCAATTTTTAGTGATTTTTAAGGTAAAGAAAGATGGAGCGAGTCAATGCTTTGAGATCATTGTTACCAAAGTCTATGGTAACCTTCTACAAGGAGCCATTACTAATCACGAATGGTAGGGCACAGTACCTGTATGATGCTAACAATAAGAAGTACTTGGATATGTTCGGCGGAATTGTAACTGTATCTGTTGGACATTGTCATCCGTTAGCCTTTTCAATACTTCCAAAGCCTCTATCTCGTTTTCATTCCAGTAAGATCAATGCTGCTTTAAAAGAACAAGCTGATAAGCTGTGGCATACCACTTCCATTTACTACACTGAGCCGATCTTTGAATATGCTCAGAAATTAACTAGTACTCTCCCTTCTCATCTCAAAGTAAGTTGTATACATGAACTGTGAGTACAATTTCATTTGTGAAGGTATGCTTCTTCGTTAACTCCGGATCCGAAGCCAATGATCTGGCCATTGCTTTGTCCAGAGTTCATACTGGAAGGTTCGATATGTTGTCTCTCCGTAATGGATATCATGGAATGACACAAACTGTTTTTGGAGCCACAAACTTGGGTTAGAAGTTTAAACTGGATGTATTGTACCCTTCTCTTATCATCTTTTAGGTACTTGGAAACAACCGATGCCAGCCGGTTTCGGTATTCTGAAAGCGATGAGTCCCGATCCATATAACGGTCCATGGGGAGGAAAAGCTTGTCGTGATTCTCCTATTCAAGCAAAGAGGAACTGTGAATGCTCAGCCGGTCATTGCGAAGCCAACGAAAAGTGTGTTGTGAAACGTTAACATTGTATAAGTGTTTTTGTGGAATATTTTAGATATTTGGTTCAGTTCGCTGAAACTTTGAAGCATGATTTTCCAGCTTCATCGGGTCCAGCAGCTTTTCTTGCTGAATCAATTCAAGGTGTTGGAGGAACAACACAATATACTAACGGGTTTCGTTCTTTCTCTCTTTTCTCTGACCATCATCCATTTCTAAACTATTTTGATGCTAATAGCGTGATGCGATCGGTCAACGCATCATTTTTTTGATTCAAAACTTTTTTTAGATTTCTGAAGAAGGCTTTTGAGGCTGTTCAAAATGTTGGCGGAATAGCCATAAGTGATGAAGTACAAACGGGCTTTGGGCGCTTAGGATCTCATTTCTGGGGATTCCAAAGTAAATCTTAATGTGAAATCAGAGAAAACCGTATGTTGCAGCCCAAGATGCTAAGCCTGATATTGTGACCATGGCGAAAGGAATTGGAAACGGTTTCCCTATGGGTGTGTTTGCTTTACTTCATCATGAAATTGATTTAATAATATGAAGGAGCCGTTGTAACCACACAGGAAATTGCCGATTCTTTTGGAAAAGCTCTATATTTCAATACATATGGTGGGAATCCATTAGCTTCATGCGTAGGAAAAGCTGTACTAGAGGTGATTTTCCAGAAAAGAAAAAATATAGATATATATATACCTGAATGACATATAGATTAGAAATATACAGGAATGTTTATACCTTGCAAGCGAGATAGAGAAAGACAGGTTTTGAAACAGGATAGACGTGCCTGTAGACGCTTGTTAGATTAGATCTAGCTCTTTCCGACATTCAGTTCTTTTTGAGGATCTAATTGAACCTCAATACTCAACTTATAATTGAACTTGCATGAAACTCATTATTGTTGCTTGAAGGTTATCGAGGAAGAAAAGCTCCAAGAAAACTGCCTCGTTGTTGGAGAATATTTCTTAAAAGAGTTAGCTGCTATCGATAGTAAATTCATTGGTGATGTTCGTGGAAAGGTATGAAAATCAGAACACTACATATGATCTACGCAATATTCACAGGGATTGATGATTGGAGTTGAGCTAATCAATGAGGATGGTAAACCTCTGGAGAAAGAACGTGTAGCTGCTGTGTTTGAAGAGACCAAGGTTGGTATTTCTTAAAGTTTTAAAGCATTTTGTGACGATGAGTTTCAGAATAAAGGCGTATTAATTGGAAAAGGAGGAATCAATGGAAATGTGCTGAGAATCAAGCCACCTATGTGTATTACAAAGCAGGATGTCGATACTACTGTCTCTGTTATTGCTGAATGCTTAAAGAAAGCTTAAAAAAGTTTCATTGAATTAGAATAAATTTTGCAATTGAATGCCTTATTTTAGAAATCTCTGAAGGGTAGTATTATAAAAAACATAAACTTGGAAGTGCTCATTTGATAATTATCGACACTCATCATAGCAATGGCCAAATGTTAATCGTCTCGCGAAGCTGATAACATCAATCTTGAAGCTTTAACCTAAAAGTTATTGAGAACAGGCAAACGCACCCCTTCCTAATAAGATAGATATGGTCGAAAATTAAGTCGAGACGGTCATTCATACAGATCAGCTCAATGAAAAAATACAATGATCAGGCCTTGCCATAATGATCCCATCTCAATGGTCGCAACTCTGCCTTTTGTAGTACCTTTAATACTTTGTAACTTCTTCTAAGGTTGCTTAACGTCTTCCGTCTACTCGGTTGAGTTCTCGTGAGAGTCTCGTTCTTACGGAGTAGGTTATTAATCAAACTCGTTGTCGCTGTGGACAGTTCGGGATGATGGAATTCAACTATACTGTTCGGCAGTGAGATGCAACCGTTATGGACTGTTATCTTCCTACGAGCCTGTGCAGGGCTTTTCTCATTTTCCATTTTCTGACGTGTTGGCTGCGGTGGTTGATTTCCTCTCAACATCTTTCTATTACTACTTCATATATTCATACACAAGGCACATTACAACACAGCAAAATGAAATCGTGGCAGTTAGGTCTCCAGGTCGTCGCATGGTCGACACGCTTGAGGATTGAGCTCTTCAACACATTTAGGATGCAGATTCGTTCCCAATTTGAAGATACTTCTTTGGTAACGATATTCAACTTGTATCACTGTTGTACTATAATAATGCATGTGCTTAACGAACTGTTGGACAACTTATGTTTCTTGTAGTTAGTCGTCTTGATGGATTTTTCATTTTCCATTTTCTCACAAGACCGCACAGTCGTTCACATGTTTTAATTCCTGGCCAGCACATCAACCGGAAAAGGGTGGTGCACGGTCAGAAAAAGACGAATTCAGGAAATCGAAAACAAAAAAGCGATCTAAGATAACTTAACTGAAAGGGATCATTGATATACTTTATGTTCATAACTTGGATCCTGTTGTTTACAATCAAATCATCCTTCCTACTGTTACTATATTGAGATGAGCAAAGCTGAATGAGCCGAGCACCCGCTCGGTAAGGTTGCTACATCTATTCTTAATAAAAATGCAACAAAAGATGTCTGTAAATGGTTGAGTTTCAAGAGAGTTATGGCGAATAGAAGAGTGAGCATGGACACCGCTCACTGCATTGCGCTAAATGAAAAATGAAACAGAGGAAAAATATTTCATTCTCAAGATCAAATTTCAGCAGTGCGGTGGTACATTCATTTTCAACTGCCTGACGCGCTTGAGCGGTCGCTTACACGTTTCATTGCTGGAGTGAGTGTGAAAGTGTAGCGGTGGTGCATCGGCATTATGATGATGGGAGAAAAAGGTTTTAACTCGACGCAGAATTGACCGATTTCAAAAATTTTTTCTTTGATGGTAAGCTTATCGATAGCTTATTCTATATAATACTTTGGTGATTGGAAATCAGAGAATCAGTAACTGCTCTAACAAACATTCATTCTAATTATCTGAAGAGAACGTATGAAGAGGGGCGAAACAATAAAGTCAATCAACCTACGCACGGATATGCAAATCTCGTAGCTACATATAACTTGAGCATGTCGACAGAGGTCTAAGCTTTCCACAAACCCTAAGAATTCCTATTTATCGGGGACGCGCGAACGCATCCCTCCACGCAAAAATTTAGCTGTAGGCGAATCTCAACTCGAGACTGCCTTACGGGTCAGCCCAATCAAGAAGTGCAATGATCAGGCCTCGCCATAGAGGTTCCGCCTTAGTGATCGCGGCACACTCCCAGCCAGGTAAGTTTAATGACCATCCTCCGTAACAAGCCTAGGGTTTTGTTAACCGTATATCATATATGTCGATATAGTCAGGCTCGGTGTCACCGGTTCCTTACATATATGGATATGATATCTGATTCAAAATTCCGGAGACACCATCGCAATTTTTATCAATTATGCAAGGATTACGGTACTGAGCAACCTGATGATAAACAGTATAAGGTGTACCATGAAAGACCAACAGCTCCGCTCATCTTGATGCTCGAAGCTTCACGATCACTGAAGTTGGATCTGTTTGGGGACGCGCGAACGGATCCTCCCACGCAAAAATTTAGCTGTAGGCGAATCTCAACTTGAATGATCACGCCTACAAACGAAAAATCATAGCCCGCTTAACGCGCCGAGATCAAATTCCCTAAGCTTAAGCTTAGAAGATCAGTAGGGCATAAATAGAGTACATATGGAGTAAAGAATGACCAGTGAGGTAAAGAGTCTCTATATAACATTTTCTCTCATCTCATACTTCATATATAGGAGTCTAATACTTTATCTCTTACTGTTCTTCTAGTATTCAACTTCACAGCTGACAAATTCCCTGATCAGAAACAATTGGCTCACTCATCTTGGATCTCAATCAGAAACAGTGGGGTTTCTTATCATGAACGCTTCACAAAGCTGAGAATTTGATCAATTGAAAAATCTCTAATATCTGGGAAGCTAGTGTTTATAACTAATCAGATAAAAACAAACTAGGACTTAATGAATTAGAAAACAAAAAATTGGAAGATGATGTGGAATGGTCAGTATAAAGAAAGAAAATGGAGAGTTACTTTTAGCAGGACCAACGGTGCTCGATCTCTGGCACAGGTACAAGGAAATGCTAAGATAGAAAATAATGTTGTTGAAACTGAAAAAGAAGGCAAGTTGGAGAATGAGAGATTGATGATTGTTGATACTAATAACAATGTATTGTATCAACCTTGCCTAACATTTCGAGCTGAACGTTGTGAATGCTTCAGTGGAGAGGTATAGGTCAGAAGTTAAAACTTCCTGCATCTTTCGCAGGAGTACCAAGGGTTATAAAAAATCGTATCATGATGCCATGCATTTCGTCACTGAAACTGGGAAGCCTGACATTTTCTTAAGACTGACCTGTGAACCTGAATGGAAATAAATACAAGAGAACATTGATGTCCTGAAAACACCTAATTGCGGATAATTCCTTGATTATTCAGAATGAGAGTTAACGAACTCAAGCGCGATGTCACTGTTAACAATATCTTTAGAGAAGTTGATTCTTTTGTGTTAGTCTATAAATGGCAGAAAACAAGTCTGCCGCATGTCCATATGATTATTACACTGAGAAATTCCTTCGAGAATTTAACAGAAGCTCAAGCAGATCTTTTCGTGACTGCTACAATTTCAGAAGATTTTGACTCATTTTCCTTTTTTGTGCGGTGGATTTTCCATTTTCGATTATCTTATGAGGCCGCACGGTCGTTCACATATTCTCAATCCTTTATAACTTTAGTCTGGCTGTCAGAATATCCTTCTAAATGTCAAGGAAACGAGAACAGAAAATTCTCCCCGGCCGGGAATTGAACCCGGGTCTCGCATGTGACAGACGCGGATACTCACCACTATACTACCGAGGACTGATTAAGGCATTTTAACTTTGACACAAGTTACAATGACACATTTTTGACACTTCTTACATTGACACGGGTAATTTACATTGACACTAAGATGTAGTTACTTTGACACTTTCCTAATATTTTGGAATATTCCAATTTGAAAAGCTTCGTTCTTCGAGGTGAAGAGAACGTCATCAACAATCTATACTAAAACTTCAATTTTCGCAACGGAGTCGATTGAAATGCTTCAAAAGACATTATAAAGTTAGAAAAATATAGAAAATATTTCTGACACCTGGGGGCTCTGCCCCCAGACCCCCGGTTTTAGGAATGTATGCGTGAAGTGATATAGAAGTTGAAGCTCCTGACATACAGTGAAGTAACATACTATAATAATATGTAATAACATAGGAATGATGAGGTTAACTTAACAAATCAATGAAAAAACCCCGATCACATGTGTTTGTGTCAAAGTAACTACATCTTAGTGTCAATGTAAATTATACGTGTCAATGTAAGAAGTGTCAAAAATGTGTCATTGTAACTTGTGTCAAAGTTAAAATACCACTGATTAATGTAAATGATCACTATCCAAAATTTCCAGTCTATTGCCAATATTTTTTGGGGACAGTAGCGTATTCACGGATGTCTTCTCTCCTGTTTGGGAGAAATCAATTCAGTAAATGCTTTTTTCAATCAGAAAATCGAATTTAAATCGAATTTCTTGAAAGAGATAGGCAAGAATTACGAGCTCCGAAATGAAACCAGAAGGAAAACAGCAACATATTCAAGTCCATGATTCACAACGAGAGTCTCATGCCTAATTTTACAGGGACAGAAGATCTCATTACAAAGCAACATTCATACTAACAAAGCACTTCAAACCTATGTGAACATGCTCAGTATCTGTCATCAAATGTGTTGCTTTTTCTTACATAGTATGAGTGGCTTTTAATCTCCTTATCCAGATTGTGATTCTCTGGCCCTTGACCTGATGTCCAAAGATTTGCTTGTTTCTCATTATATCAATCATTGCATATGTTCATTGAAACAAAGGCTTTAAATATCCCAGAAACTCAAACTTATTAGAATGACAACCGGTATGGCGTAGCCACCTTTTTCGAACATGTATCCACAATTTGGACAGAACAGAAAACGTTCCGACAGCTGGCTTATATTCGAACAGTACAATCAAAGAGCGGAGTTGTGAATGTTGTTCAGTGACATCGCGAAATTAGCTCGTTTTCAATATGCACAACTATTTCTAATTGAATAAAGATATTTAATGCTGTTAAATGGTACAGGAGAAGAAACCAATCAGAGCTAATGGCACGCCCAATATCGTTATGTGACAGCTGAGCTCCGCCTACAATTAATCCTGTGATGCGGAGCACATATCAGATTTATCTTGAACGGTAATTCCGTTTTTCTAATTTATTGTTATATAATGTCTTTTTTATCGAGTTTCAAATAATATAATATTCTTTAATCTACTAGAGTTTGTCAAATTTTAACAAAAATTTTATGAAATAAAATAATTGCCACTACAGTACGAAGAAGTTTATTACTTGATCTGGTAACGACAGGAAATATGGATTACGGTGGATATTTTGGACAACAAAATGATAGCGCGATGACCACTCCATTTCATTTGAACGCTAACTTCAATTTAGCAGCAGCTAACACGGGATACGCCAATGGCTCCAACGCTTCTGCTCAATCTCAAACTCTTTATGGGCAGTATGCTAATCCTTACTTGGCCGGGAATAGGTATCTGTTTTATTCATTTCTTTCAAATAATCTTTATTTCTTTTGAACGTTGCCAAACCAAACGAACAACACTCAACAGTCGGGTGCCTATAGACAGTCTACACATGACTCCATACAGGCGTTCTTTAACTCAGGTTCCAAAACTATCTCTGTTCATACAATCAGTCATTCCTTGAAGGACTGCAATATCAGCTCTACCAGAAGTCCTCGTTAATATCTGGCGCAGAAAATCTACCACGCACAAATAGCATAATGGCTGGAATCCCAGGATCTTCACTAGTAGGTAGTTCTTACTATCGAAAACCCAAAATAAGAACGATGCATCAAGGTAGTTTATGTGGATCTGGCAACCCAGCTGAGAGAAGAAAACAACGCAGAATTCGAACAACTTTCACATCAGGGCAACTTAAAGTGAATAAATTTATTTGATAAATGACAGATTTTGAGAACAAACATTTAGGAACTCGAAAGAGCGTTTATGGAAACACATTATCCCGATATCTATACACGTGAAGACATTGCTCTCCGAATAGACTTAACAGAAGCTAGAGTACAAGTAAGTATTAGATTTTAGACTTTCGTCAACAGAAATTTTAGGTATGGTTCCAGAATCGTAGAGCAAAATACAGAAAACAGGAGAAAATGCGGAGAAGTAAGGAATGTGGAGACGAAGACGACAAGAAAAGCTCGGAAAAAACAGTAGAACCAACAGATGAAGTTACTTCAGATTCAACAATGGAGCAGGTTTGAGCTGAAACAAATGGTCTAAAATGATCAAAATAGGGAACAACTCACTTTAGATATGTATGTAACTTCGTAATTGTATTTATCCCCTACACACATTCAGTTTTTAGTTTTTTAACCGTGAGTATATCACAGTCTTCAGTTTGAACCGTGGGCACCTCAGTCCCGCTCTAAATAGAGAAGAATCAAGCAAAATATCTTGATGACTTACAACTCTCCGATTTATTTTATCAGTTATGGCTTTTGTATCTCGCAAATTTCTTTCAATTGTTGATATACGTTGTCCAGCCTGATGAGCATTCTCAACTACGATTGTGGTTGTTAGAATATGTTGAGCATGATCTTTGGCTGTCTTGAAAAAAACTAACTAACTCTTGATCTCAATAATAAAATAATGAAACCTCTATCAACTGAACTGTATCGTCATCACAAACATCGGAGTACTGTAAAGTTAAATAGGACCAGGAACAGAGAATGTCTAATCGATCCAGTTCGTAGGGTTTCCAGAACTGAGAAGCATTGGACCACAAGTATCTTAACAGCCAAATCACCAATAATGATACGATGACTCACTGAAAACTAGACTTGACACGTTTCCAAGTATCTTTTCTCATCTGTAAGTGGTTTCCTCTTCTGGGTAATCTCTCTTGGACACGACAAATCTGAAAAATGAGAGTTATGAAACCAATAACAGTTTATGTGACACCGTATGGTATGCATAATATATGCTGAGCTGTGAGCTTGAAATTACTCGCGGGTCTTTCACTCTGGGAATACGTTCCAGTGCTTCTATCCATTCCCAACACACCTATGATAAATCTACACTCTTATACTAAGCAATAAACTACTTCTATTACACTCTCATCGTAATGAGAAGTGTTTAATATACAAGCATAAACATGATCAATTAGTTCCAAATCTTCGACTCCGAACGCTTCTTCCGTAGAAACCGCGTTTCTGATGATGGAAACCGCTCTAGGTATAGATTTGGTAAAGCAAGATCATAAAAGGTGGGCATACTTTTCATAGTCTCGACTCACTGTGGCTTGAAAGGCATCCTTAAGCAGTTCACTCATTAGAAGACCGCTATCTGCATATGAAAACCAATAACGTTTAGACCGTAAAATATCACTCAATTTTTAGCAAAGAAAATAAATGTGAGTTGGCATAACAAAGTAATTATGCAGATGCCACTTTCATTGTCAGTGGTCATTTTTACGCTCGCAGACACATTGACTGGTTGCATTCACTTCATGGAAAATAACACGTGAACAGATAAAAACATTCTCATAAAAAACTTCACACACTGATTTACTCAAACTGATATAATTGATTTGAAATGATTTTTCCCAAGTCTAACACTCCCGATCATTTCATTAAATAGCAACACTTCACTCGATGAATAACAAGCGTTAACTGAGAGCGACTCACGGATATCTCCTTTCAAAACCTGTTCGTCAACATTGATTATTTCACATTTTCATCAATAATACTAATTTTAAAAGTTTACCAGAAGCTGGTTGCTCAGGTGTCAAAGGAATCGATGGTTGATCACACTGCATAATGTGCTGTAAAGGACTTGTCAAACAGAAAAAAAGTATGATGCTCATGTGAGGATTTTATATTTCTCAGAAAATCAACAGACAATAAAGTTAATTACAAGTTTTTTAATATTTTTAAAGCACAAAATAACTACCCAATAAGACAAATTGGTGAGAAATTGGGATGAAACTGGGAATGGTAGATGCGATATTTCAATGGCGTAGCGTTTTGGACATCTAGGTCACTGGAACGCATCTTTATAGTAGTTAGATAGGACGTTCATTTATATTTACCTCAGGAGAAAAAAGAATTTTTGACAGAACCTGAGAATCTGAACTGATCACCTCCTCGTTATGACCCCTGCTACTCCTTTTATATTCAAGCTCGAAGACTCAGATTCGGACACACGCCGAAAAGAATGATTCTTTCAGTCAACTTCTTTACAACCTACTTCACGTTTCTTTTCTTGCTAACTCCCAAATCTTTCCTATACTGAACCATCAGTTCAAAATCAATCACATACAGATATCCACAGATTGATAACTCAGTACTCTCCGAGTTTGATTGAAATGAAAACTCCATGAATTGTTCAGTTCTGGGCTCATATCTCCACCAACCATTATTACCCTTCATACTCTTTTATCATTGAAAAACAGAGGTACTCACTTCATAAAGCCAAAAATGAGTGATACGATTTGATGTACTATTTACTGAAATTCCATATCATGAAACCTCTGGGTTTTGAAAACCTGGTTCTGGGTCAACTACTTCCATAGGATTTCTATCCTGTGTAGCCCTTCTGATTACACGAGGGTTAATTACACCTCGACACATTGGACATTTGAAATCTGATAAAAGGCAACAACCTAAAACCTCAAGCGTTAAAACACCCAAGACGCACAATTTACCTTTCAAGCAAAGAAAACAAAATGTTTGCCTACAACAATCAACTTTGATTGGGATCAATGCTTGCAAATGACAAATTGGGCAGTCACCCTCTTCTGACATCTTCATAGAGAATGATCAATTTTTTGAGAACTTCGGTCAAATAAGAGGAAAAAACCAAATAATAAACAATGTTTATGAATGTAAACATTCAACCACAACAATCTTATTCAATGGCGGACAACAAAACAGAATACCTAGGAAAGGAACATCTGCAAGCCGCTCCCAACAACTTAATCAGCCTGGGTGACTTCAACATCAACTCCTGGTTCGATAGAGATGGAGGTGATCTGACGGAGAAGATCAGCGGGAGAGTGAAGGTTGATGAGACGCTTGTGGATGCGCATCTTTAAATTTGAAACAGAAAATTAGACTAAAAAAATTAATAACTAAAATACCTGGAAGCGATCCCAGGTCTTGGATCCTTCTCCGCAAGGTGTCTTACGGGTGGTGATACGGAGAGTCTTGGTTGGGAGACGGATGGGTCCCTTAACAACAAGGTTCTCGCTCTTAGCTCCTTCGATGAGCTGAGCGCATACTAGAAAAAAAAACAGTTGAAAACTGATCAAAAATCCAAAATGACTAACCTTTCTCAAGAGCCTTCACGTTTTGGGAGGTGAGGGTAAGACGAATACGGTGTTCAGCGTTGTCTCCGACAGGCTTTTCGCTCTTATGAATTCCGGCCTTCAAGAGAAGAAAAAAATAATTTGATTAATATAAAAGAAAAAAATACCATTCTCAGATTATGAGTTTTCAGAAAAGTTTGAATCAAGTACTATCTTTTATTCTTAGCTTTTCTGTGCTCTTCTTCTTCCAGTTTGAGTAACTAAAAAGCCAATAAAACTATGAAATCTAACATAATTAAGAAATAATGAAAGCAACAATAACACCAGAAGCTCATGATAATCAAAAATTCGTGAAAATAACAAATACCATTTCAAAATTATGGTATAAACGACAGCAACAAAATTTAGGATTGCATAGAATTCGCTCAGCATTCTCAGAGGCTGAGCTACATTAGATACTCAGCCAAGAGAAACTACCGTACCCTGACCTTCTCTTAAATAGCATTAGAGCGCGCTTGCGCGCATCTGTTTTTCTCAGAAAATTCAAATAAGTATAAGCTTTTTTTGTTTGTATTCTATGAAACTGTTCATAAAATGTTAGATTTTCAGCAAAAGGATGATTGGGGATGTACAATCTATATTATCCGGTGATGGCTCTAGGGAGAAAGATGACAACACATTGAAGTTGTCTTCATTAACAAGCGTTGGTAAAAAGGTACCAATGAAGCATATTGAATTTTACTAATCCTGTATTTCAGGCAATACCGAAAAAGCAAGATAACAATACTTTCAAGAAACCTGAAGGAATGCATAGAGAACTTTTTAATTTATTACGATCGTCAGATCTTCAGTCAATTATGCCGACAGAAATTAAAAAGGGGTATAGGAATCCGAAAGCACAAGTATGTTAGTATGAAAAGGATGTTAAACAAGCGTAATAATGTAGATCGGCTTGAGAGCTGTGAGGAAATATAAATGGGTTCCTTTCATTAATGAAGCACGATCGGACAATATGAAACTGTATCATTGGCAACGGGTCGACAGGCTAGAAAATCCACAGCCTTATCCTTTTGCAAAATTCAATAAGGTATTATCTAAAATTCATAAATATACAACAAATCAACAACAGGAGATCAACATACCGAAGTATACAAATGAAGAGTATGAGAAACATTTGAAATCTACTAAATGGACGAAAGATGAGACAGATTATTTATTTGATGTGTGTCGACGTTTTGATATAAGGTTTGTTTGTTATTACTTCGAAGCTTAAATACAAACTCACAGATGGGTGATAGTTCATGATCGATATGATAAAAACAAATTCGGAACAACTCGTTCCATGGAGGATATGAAAGATCGATTCTACTCGATAGTGCATGAGCTTGCAACGATCAAGGTATGAAGTAGCTGGGAGAGCGCATACATAATTCTTCAGGACTTATCTATCGAACCCATTTGTTACGACGCTGAACATGAAAAAAGAAGGAAAGAACAACTCAATAAGCAATGGAATAGATCGAAAGAAGAGGTGAGTTCTCGAAGATTAACAAAGAAGTAACAGATTTGTTCAGATCGAAGAAGAAGAAGAGTTGATGAAACACATGAAAAATATTGAAGCCAGGAAGAAAGAAAGAGAAAGAAAAGCTCAAGATCTACAAAAACTCATTAATATGACTGAAGCACCATGTAGCCCCTCTTTGAGGTATTTTTCTTGTTATATTATCGACAATATAGTTTCTTGTCAGTGGCGGCATGTCTCCTGCTCTGGGAAAGAAAAAATCGCAGTTCCGTCAAAAAACTGGGCCTGTGTCTGGTTCATCAGCCTTTAGCTTCAATCCAGTGAGTACTTTGAGTTAACTATGATCTATTTCTATTTATCTGTCAGATTGATATTTCTGTATCAGCTATTCGTTATCCCGAATTCAAGTCTGCAGGCGCGCATTTTAGAAGTCAAGAGATGAAGTTGCCAACTAATATTGGTCAACGTAAAATTAAAAACATTGAAGTTGTTCTGGAAAAATGTAGCATGGGTAAGTCATTGCACATTTTCCGTGATAATCTATCTCTAATTAGAAATGAATCCCATGGGATCAGAAGGAATTGTCCAAATATACAATGATTTCCGATCACAAGTTATGTTATTGCAAGAGCTAAAAGCTACACTTCAAACTGCCGAGTTCGAGCTAGAGACGATAAGAACAAGAATGCAGGATAATGGACTTGTAAATTTGATATTATCGAATCATATGAGCTCAGTGGTGTTTCAGACCCTTGAGATGGAACCCAGAATGAGAATATCTAACCTACCAGATGGTGGTTTTGATAAAGCAGTTGTCAATGGTGAGGAGGGTGCTCCTAGATCAGCAAGAAGAATATGCTCTTACATCGATGTGTCAACTGCTGCTAATCCAGTCATTGTTAGTTTCAAACAGGAGAAAAACTGTTCAAATTATTTTTCAGGCACGAAAGCGTAAGAATCCCGGCTCAACCTCTACCTCTGTAGACTTTAAACGTTCTCGTAAAAACTGAATACCGGTACTCGATCTCTTAAACGATTTCCTAAGTTAAAAAGATATGTTTACATTAGTTAATAACATGTAAATAAATACTAACAACGAATAAAATAAATATTCAGATTTCGTTTTTATTGGTTATCGATTTGTTTAATTCTCTTAATATGAATAAAAATATAAAAAAAATCATTTCCATTCGGGTCAATAATCACAATCATCACTTTCCTTTGAAGATAGCATCTCTTTCTGCTGGTTTCATAGATTTCAATACAAAGCCTTCAAAGAAAAAGAAAGTTCTCAATCTAATGATTACTTCAATAAACCTTGTTTTTGGAACTGCTGAATTTGTGCCGCTGTTAAACAGGAAGCATCAATGTGCTCAGCAGCTGAAGCTGGTACCTAATACGAGAAGTTCGAGAAGCGTAAGAACGAACAACGGAAACTTACAGTTTGTCGTATTTTACGTCCACCAACTTCAAGCACCCGATTTACAACCTCAAATAACAGTTTTCCTTTTCACACCACTCGACATTACCTTATCTTGTCGAACAACTGGGACATGAGGCATATTTTTCGCAGCACTCACTGTAGTTCGTACAACTTGCCCGACTTGTAAAACTCGGGGTTGCTTCCTGAAGCTCAGAAATTCATATGGCAAAAATATATCAAATTGCCAGACTCATACCATGGGACTGCGTGAGAGCTGGGAGGCTCAATATGTTCTATATGCGGATATTGTGGACCAGCTTGCAAAACAAGTATTATTTCAGAGAAAATGATATCGCCAACCGTTGTTCTCCTCATACTCCAGATCATCGGGTTCTTCCACTAGAAAGTTAGAGCATTCCTCGGCAGAGTTCGTTTCCTCTTTAGTGTATTCCTCATTCTTATTTACAATATCATAGAAAGTCGATGTCTGAAGTAGTTTTCAAATTTCCAGAAAGAAAAAACGGCGTACATAGCCCAAAGTTCGGGCGTAACCAGCTAACTTCCGGAGAATATCACTATTGCCAATACTTATAAGCTCTTCCAAGAAAACTCTATCATCATCATTAACAGAAGGCTAATGAAACACTTGTATAAACATATCAAACAAAATTAATACTTTAGTTTCAATGCTCTTCTTAATCCTTACAGCAGGTGTTGGTTTCTTGCGGACACCACTTCCACGAGCTTTACGCTTCTCGATAGTTCGTGTTTGTTTAGTATTTCTACAAAACTGGAAACAATCGTACTGAGAGCTTAGCATACCTGGGGCTGGTAGGCTTTTTTTTAGTTTTAGGTGTAGTCACCTTCCGTTTACTAAAGGCAAATTACAAGCTCAAATCTACCATGAACCAACCTTTGCTTGGCAATTTTGGGATTAGCGGATGACGTTCTTTCCAATTTGTTTTGTTTCGCACTTTGTGCTTGTGAAGGAGTTACACGGAGTAAGGATTCTGATGTTATTTCTTTTTTCTTATTTCCGATCGCAATTAGTGTCAAGTCGATCCCATCTTCTCGTAAACGTCTAACTGAACTTCTAGAGAGCCTTCTGAAGGAATATAAACTTAAAAGCTGACAGAACTAAACTTTCGAACTCAAATTGCCAATCCGGAACATCCAACATGGTTTATTATATACAACTAGAGTGTCTCAATTAACCTCAAAAACCAGTCAAATCAACCGTTAGACTGAAAATATCTTTTTTGGCACCTCTAATGTAAACTTAGCGTTTCTCCACAAACAGTTACGTACAACAGAATGAGATAACTTATCTCCGATAAGAAAGATTTTAGAAAAAAATTTCAAACCTTCCATGATAGTGGCTCTCAAAGTCTGCGGTTGATTTAACCGATCGGCAATTTTTTTATTGCAAATGTGTGAACATAAACCTACCAGTTTCTTTCCCAAAATATGTATATCTATAACATCTTATTGTTCCAGCAGAAGCTTGCTCAGATGTGGCAACAGCGTCTAGGCTGCTTCCATTGGAAGAAAACACATGTTGATCGACATATTTTAATTTTTCTCAATTGAACAATCGAATAAATAAAACAGTTCATACATGACATAATTAAAAATAATACTCTTCAGTTCCAATTAAAATTAACATCATATAACCCGTAAGAGGAATTTATTGTGCATGGATTGAGCAAATCCAAACCTTCAGGAGTTCAAGCTGAAAGGAATTCTATGCTACAAATAGGTGAAGTCGCTTACCTTGATCTAATTCTTTCACGAAGTCACTCATGTTAGTAGTGATTTGATCAGCGGCCAGCAATAAATCTCCCTATGATACATATCATAAACATTGGAACAGAAATAACGAAAAACCTGTAGGTTACTGCTTGCAGGTAAACTGCCAGCCCTGAAGGCAGAAGAAACTTTGTTTCCTACACCTGACAATGCATCAAGGGGAAGGTGTCCTGTAGAGACAGAAGGATATCCGGACACAACGCTTTGATTCTGAAAAGAATATCCTTTCTTCAATGTTGCCGATGAAACTTACAATATTAAGTTGAGACATAAGCTGCTCAAGCTGCATCATGAGATCTCTTCTTTTCTGTTGCATTATGAACATTTTCTCTTCTAAGTGTGACTTTCTATCTCTTAGACCATTCAGCTGCGAATCATCACCTTGTGTCTGTTTCATATAGAACGATAAAAACAATCTTCTGCTGACGATTACCTGGCTTTCTAGTCTTGCAATTTCTCGCATCATATCTGTGTTCTCTTCTTCAAGTTGAGCGATCAGCTGACGTTCGTCCAATGGAATATTAGCCTGATCATTTCCACCCATATTGCCCAACGGATACTACAAAAGATAATCGAATTGATATATACAAGTTATTGGTTACATCAGCTCTTCCACTAAGTTTTGCAGAGTATCTTGCAATTAGTTTATGCTCATCGTCCATCGTTCCACCGTAAGATATCTGTCCAGGCAGCAAGATAGGGGAGTTCTGCCATTCATTCTGATGATCAGGTGGATGCCTTCTGAAATTTTTTTTGAACAACTGATATAAATATATCACTTCCTATACCTCAAAGTCGTAGGAGTAGCCGGAACAATATTTTGCAATTCTAAAGGTCTCTGGGCACGGTCATTAAACAGAGGGTGATTCTTTTGAGGCACTGTTGGGACACATTGTAAAGACTTATGAATTGAATGAGCCAACTGTTTTGTTGGAGATTTCTGGAAAGGATAGGACATAGTTGAAAAAATGCAACATTACTTACATAGCTACTGTATTCTTTCATCTCATGTTCATTCGAATGATTTTGACTAGTACGTCCACGCCAGAAACAGTTTTGGCAAAGTTGATAATTCGCACATCGTTGACATTTATACCGAAACCCGGTGAAGGAACGTGCCTTTAACATGTTCTTATGGGATGTGCTTCCTAATCAAACAAACCTGACAAGCATCACAAACTACAGGATGATATACATGCTCCACGGCTGCCATCCGGTGGAGTAATGGCAGCCACATTATACAAGGAGGGCACGGATCGGATAGAAACACATCCAAAAACATATTCAAAGTAACTTTTTCTTCCTGAGAAAGAGGATATTAATATAATTCGGATATACCGTTATACCTTGTGGAAGCACTGTGTGACAGCTCCTTCAGAGAATCCGAAGGTTGGAGCTTCAAAAACAGCGGTAGTTAAAGCTAGGACTTGTTGTAAAAAGTCAATAAAACGAGTATGATCCATAAATCCGGACGAATCAGAAATTTGCGAAAACATATCTGAGTATCACAGTTTTAATTATATTCCATATAAACATACATCTTAATTTGTCCACTAGCTTCCCGGCACATAAAGTAGCTAAAGCGATTTTGATTGAAAAAACGGTCAACCTCCCTGTTTGTAGCCTAAAACAAACAATTTTCATGATTGAACCTTCTTCTGAACTTACTTATCATAGGCACCTAAAAGAAAACTTAATAACATAGAAATTGTTCTATCTGTATCGATATGCTGAGACGAAATTAGTCTTTTGTTCAAGTTATGAAAGATCGAAGTAAGGAGTAATTCTAGACGAGAAGTCTTCACCTAAAACAATTCAATAAGCTTCAATGGCTTCACAAAACTATACTAAAGAATGAACAGGCAGAGCATTCAGTCCATTTTCACGAAATGATTCTATCATGTTCCAAATATCAACCAAATGAACTGTAATAAACTTTGTTTAATATGCAACAAGCCTTCGAGCACAATACCATTCGTTTTCTTCTGAATGAAACGTAATTTACATGCTGCCCTATATGTGGCAAATCGTATGGAGTCGAAGTCTTGTAACCCTATTGACGTATATTTAGAAATGTGTGAAAGTAAACAAAAACTTACTCATTTCATCTATTATAGCTTGCATTTCCGTTGTTGAGTCACCAGCGCTTCCAGTTAAGGTCGGCCCAGAAGCCAAGCCGGGATTACCAGCCATGGTCGTAACTGTAACAGGAGATTTGAGGGAGAAGTTTCGGAAATTAAAAACATGTGTTGCGAGTATACGAAAGAAAGAAAAAGAATGAGAGACGATTTCCAGTGTACAACGAACAAAGAAAGAAAAGAAAATTTCCCATTTTTGCCAAAGATAATAGTTAGTAAACCATGAAAGATGAAACAATTGGTAAGGTTGTGAAGGGTTTGCCAGAAATCAATAGCAGTTCCATTAGTCTATATTACACAGAGCTTAAGAGAGCTAACGCGACTTCAAACTCTAATATTACTTTCTTACAATGTCTAAACAAATATTAAAAGATGATGATTTCATAGAAATTAATTAATTTTTTTAACATTCAAAACAAGTAGAAGCTTCTCAAACAACGGGCTAACCGATATCTTTCTCAATAATCCCACTAGCGAATAGCTTTTGAGTGATTTCTTCTCTTCATAAACAAATTTTCACTATAAAAGGAGACTAGAGATTAATATTTCTTTGTGAAAGCAGGTCAAAATGTAAATTGAAATAACGTCCTACCAGCTTCCATATTCCCACCCTCCCTCCTTGTTGTCTTTGCTTCTCTGGCCTCTCTCCATTTTGCATCGAATTCAGCTGCTGCTTTAGATACTTTCCCCATCTTCTATTCTGCTTTTCCCTCTAGCCCTGCTCTCGTTCTCTCGTTTACACCCATACACACATTCTCCTCTTATTTCTCATTCATCTTTCCATTTCGCTTTTCTCTCAAGCTCTCTGTGCTGCTTAACGTCTTCTACTCCTCGCCAACGTCCAATGCCATCTCTTTTTCCTTTTCGATACATGTATGCCCTCAAAAATATCGATCTAGGCTCTGGAACTACCCTTTCATGGGCTGTTCAAAAGGCAGGGACTAGAAGCAAACCAACGTAAGCCCAATGCTCTACCACTTAGATGACTTATGCTTCTTCTCTCACAATGAGCCTTTCGCGAAAGTATTAAAACCGTTTATGGTGAATGATACTCTTCTTTCTCACTCATTCAATATCTGGCGAGAGCTATAAAATTGGGGAAGAAGAAGTAACCATCATTCTTCTCATTATCTTTCACTCCTGTCATTTAACTTTTAATGAAATTTAATTCAATTTTCGCAGTTAATCTTCCTTAACATTTTCCCGATTACTCTAGACAAGTCTGTGTGCATTTTGGAACCTCTTGAAATTCGTTTGACAGCAACTTTTAGAAACTGCTCCAAAATTAAGAGCAACATATGTGCAAGAAGAGATGGATACTTCTATATCTAGCCAATCAACCCGTTTTGATTCGAATCCAACTGAACAAAAGTAGGAATTATTGTTATTCCATTTACCATATGTATGTTGCGGTCCCCTGATTGTAAAGATTGAAACATTCTTTTCTTCTGGTGCTTCAATTCCAATCGTAGGGGACAGAAATTATTTGGATTAAAACACTCTCACTTTTTCTGCATCTGATTCATTCTTCTTGCTCATTTCTTCTCTCTATAAAAAAGTCGTCCCATGGTTTCTTTTGTTTCACATGTATGTATAGCTTGATCTTTCTTTAAAATTTAAAGAGCAGCTCCAGTAAATTACATTACCTACAAGATTATTCGTGAGCTCATATATCTTTTATTTACTTTCCTGCTCTTTCAAATTTGGCGGACATCTCTTTTTCGCTTTCCTAAAGGGATGTTACTCTGCCGAAATCTCTTTCAAAATGCATTACTCGTATAAATAAGTAAATCATATTAAAACAAGGTTCTCATTAATTAATAAATGAACATCGAATGCAGCGAATAATATCAGTCATCTCCGTTGATACCATTCACAGAACCCCCTTTTTCTGCGCCATACCAAGCGCTTGCAGCCGACTCCTGTTTGCAGAATGAGATATATTAACTTCGGAAATCATTTTTGTACTTTGCACTGTACTTGTATCTTCAAGTATAGTATATAATCCTTTGGCACGATTCTTATATCGGAAATTCGCATTCACAGTAGTAATGGAAAGGGGAGAGGGAAGAGATGACTGCGTATCTATGTTTGACACGCTCTCTCGTCTGCTTCTATGTCTATTCAGTGAGCGTCCTATAACCCATTGCTAAGCGAAGAACGTATCGATCGGCGCCACTGCACCACATCTAAATTGCTTCCACACACAACCTCCATGGCGCTTTCTTCTCTTGTTTCTGTATATTTTTATTTACAACTTGTTTATATTATTTAATTCATGCTGTGTAGTGTTTTAATGGTTGAAATGTACGTGAAATGAACTACATTCGTCCAATTCAATAGTCACCAACGTATTTCTACACCGTTTCCATTGTTTTCATTTTTTCGACTTTCATTCATTGAAGTTTCGTTCAGAATTTGAAATGGATAAATCTGATATGCAACGTAGTGTCGATTCTCTCCGTAACCAGCTCAATATTGAAAGAACACCTATAAGTCAAAGTGCTGCTGAGTGAGTTTATCTATCAGTGTTACCGAAATTATAACGATATTCAGATTGCGTCGTTATACCGAAAGCCAGGAGGATCCTCTTGTTAATCCAATCGATAAGAAGGTTAATCCATGGGCTGAAAAGAGCAAATGCTCCGTTCTATAAGTATTCAGTTTCTGTATGAAGCAAGTTCTTCAAGTTCTCTAAATATGCAGTCATCTGTCTGAAGCTAATTTATGATTAACACTTATCTCTACTGTCATTATATATTGCTTTATGTATCAGCTTTTCAATTAAAAATAAACATATATGTAACCTTAAAGGTTGTTCACTTCCGATTAACATTTTTCGAGTACACGGGAATGCACGTGGGAGTTTGTCGCGTCATTTTCATTTGCAAGACACAAATAGCGGTTGTATTATCCTCTTTTCTTTTGTTCCAGTTAATCGCGTGATGACGTTTCTGTTTTATAGCAAGCGAGATTCTTTCGATGTTCATGTTAATTAGCTGACGATTTTGAATATGCAACATCTTCTGAGATTACAGTAAGAGTATTGAAACGCGTGAACATAAAAACGGGGGGTCATTGCGTAGGCGCCAATGCAAAAATGGCATAATATAGCGCAAGGTTTTGAAGTTGGCAGATTCATTCGTATCCAATTGTGATGCGGTTTCAAAGCGAAGTTAACGCGTAAGTGATTCTGCGTTGGAAAAGTTGTCTTTTATTTATAATTTTTCTTTCAGAATTTCAGATGTTATTACTAGGCTTGAAACTGCTTGCAGTAATGAGCTGAGTTTTATAAGAGGACCCATCGAAATTCATATCAGAGTGCGCCAATTTCAAATATCACTAAAGCAAAGCATTTTTAATTTGAGGAGTTCAAGGATAGTATTATAACTGGTGAAAAGTTTATAACTGATGTAAAAGCAACCGTCAGATCTTATCCAGGATGGCTAGGTTAGAAAACTGAAAAAAAAATGAAAAAATTACTGCTTAGAGGTGTTCTCTCATCCTACAGTTATGCAGTTATTTAATGATTTTTCGGAAGTATATCAACAGGATATTCAAGGTTGATATTACCTCGATATAGTCGTTATTTTCCAAATATTTTATAGCTGTGGATTTAAATAAAATCATTGCCGTCCAGCGAATCAGAAATGAAAATTTGGTTTGCAATTCAATTTAACGAAAAAAATAATTATCTCATTAGTATAAAAAAAACACAGTGAATATAGATCAATTTCCGAAGGGTAAGCTCAGAAACCTTCGTTCTCTGCGGAATGCCTGCTACGAGTACTTTGATTGCGTTGTTCAGGTATGGCCAAACGAATGAATATTAGAAGAATAGTTTAAAGGTTATTGATGTTGTTGTATCTGCGAAGCAAAGAGTCATAGTTAAAGTTTGGGATGGATTTCAGCATAGGTAAACTCTGCTTTTGTAAGTTCTCAATGAGAAAAGAAAAGTTTAGTGCCTCCGATAAACTGTTCTACTTACCTGATTACGATCATTCTCAAAAAATATGCTCGAGCAGTGTGTATTCCATAGTAGGTAAAGAGTACAATGTTGAAATCTTGGTGTATGGATGTTTTGCTAGAGACGCTAAACTATTGAAGGTGAATTTGAAAACAAACTTATGGATATACTGTATAATTGAAGCCTGGGGATATTGTACTTTTCGTAAATGTTCATTTGGCTGTTACTGGATTCTCTACCTGGAATTTGACCATGCACGAAGGGGGTCTATCTTTCAAACGAGGTATTTATCATATTAGCCCTACATCTCATGAGTATAGCGAGGTTGAAAGGTTTGTGAACATTCAATTATTTCAAATATATCCTCTTCAGTCGATGTATGCGGAGTCTAGAAGATTTCATCAATAAAGAAGGTTCTGTACAGAAAGTATACTTTTTTAATATTGCTTTGTAGTTCAGATTCATTCAACATAGAATGCCTAGTCAGTGATTTGAGAGGCCAAAATGAACTTCACTCTAATGTAAGTTAGTGTACACCTATAGGCGTTTTCAAAATAATTCAGGCAATAAGAGAACATGCAAAGAATGGCAATACAGATGATACAAGTAATTCTCTCCACAATATGATATCAAATGTGTTGAGCATGGTAGGCTGAAGGTTAAAGAAGCGCGTACACTACAGGTCTTGCAGGACGGGGTATCCACTAGTTCCAAAGTAACAGAAACGAACAAGAGAAGATCTCTTCTCGAAACTATGTCTCCCCGTATAAATAAAAAAGTTACACAGAAAGTTAGGAGATTAGTTTGACTATTGATTTCAGAGAATCTCCGAACCAGTATATAGTAGCTCTCATTTTTCTGAAAATGTTTATAAGGTTCTCTTGCTCTCTTTTAAAAAAATGTTCATGTTTCGTCTTCCAGGCTCCGACTGACTCAAAAAACCAACAACCCCGTTCTGGAATCACTCCTCGAAAAACTCCTGTAGCTTCACCTTCAACTCTTCATCTCTCACCCATAACGGTTTGCATAGTATTGTCATACCTTTCTAACTATTCTTTTGAGACCCCTATAAAAGAAACTTCGACTCCTTGTGGGATCTATTCCGGTGAAGATGAACTTCATAACATGAGTGTTGAAACAAATCAGAAGGTTTGATCCCCAAACATTATGAAATTAGACGGTTGAGTTGTAGGAAACGATCGAAGACTTCCTCTCCCCTCCTTCTGAAGAACTTAAAAACAAGGTTCGATATACTTTATCTGCATTTTTTACGTTACACTATGCACAGTTGGAAAATACTAGCTATCCGCTTCCCGCTTGGTTATTTGATAAATCATTACCAGAAGAGATTTGGAAGGTTTGTTTCAAATGTTACACTCTCAAAGAAGAATGTTACAGAAGTTCCAACCCATAGAACGCATCCATCTCAGCAGTACCGCTGTAGAGAGAGGAGTAAACCATTCTGAATTTGCCGAAGTAGTTGAGATATTGGATTCCTAACATCATACGAAGTAATTTCTTACCATCGCACAAGCTATAATCTTCACATCATACTAACCACTTAAAGTTAAAGTTTTTCATGCTTACCAGCAAACTAAAAACAGAAAACAAGTTCAATATCGTCAACAATGCAGTATCACAAAGCATAGAATTCATTGTACTTGCGGCCTTGTACAGTAGTCAACGTTTAAATAAATTCATTTTTAATTGTTCAATAGCATAAACTGTTCAGAAACTTTGGTTTATCTACATACTCTCATATTATTTGTTAGGAGATCATCATCTTCTTTCACCACAACTCAACATCACTAGGCATTTCATCGTATGAGAGAAGTAGTTTTTAAAGAGAACAGATTAGACCATTCTAGAATGATATTATAGCCCATGTCTTGCAAATAGGAAGTAAGAAAAGCTGAGATTTGTACTATTTCCCACCACAGTTCATTTACTAAACTCCGTTCTCACTCTGCGGAGATGCAAAGTTTCAATTATGAATGCGATATGTGATCTAACCAAATGAGCGCGAAAGTAATAAATACACAAACAGCGTATAGCCTGAATCCATATTCTTTCTGGGGAATTGGTTGTTCGTTTTCTTGAGATTTGTTTAGATGTTGAACTGTTCTGCTTAAAGGATCAACTCTCTGTGGTCCCAAAGCGAAATCGTTTCTTGTCAACGAGTGATTCTACAAGCCTTTCAAGATTTCTTGAAGACGTAGCCAAATGTGAATCAGAAATGAAAATGGAACATAATCTTTCTCTTCACTGTTAAATATAATTTTCCAAGGATACGAATGTTCTATAAATCTCTCTTTTGCTTTCTATGATGTTCTGAAAAATTATAAATTCAGAAGCAGTATTGACGATGATCGTTGCTGTTTATTCATAATGTTGAATCTGCGACACAGCTGGGCTTGGTCAATAATTAGATTCCATTTTTTTTCTTACTTCAAAGTCAAATATCAGATTAGACATGAACATAACATTGAAATCTTAGTACGCTTGGGTATATTATAACATTTTATACAGTCTCTGTGCATCTTTGACCTGTTTCTTGTTTGCTTCCTCGTATTTATTCAAAAAAGTTCAGTAAAACAGAGCAACTTCGACTGTGGAAGTGCGTGTTGCAGATGCCTATCTGTGAACAAGTCTCTGCGATATAATCGCTTTTATCCGGATTGGCTGTTGTATCAGGTATAATGAGGGAAAGTGTGAGTTAGAGGTTGGATAGATAGTAGATTCTCTTTTTCTTTCAATTGTTTTATTTTCAAGTCGAGAATGGTAAGTTGTTCTTCATACTCTTATGAAACTCATTAAATATATCTTATTCAGGAGCCCAAAATAATGCAAGTTAAACTACAACCGAGAAATACTTTCTCGTTCTTAATAGGTTTAGGATTTCTCTATCTTGCTTATCTCATATTTTTCAAATCGGGTGATGATTTTCCTGAGATCGATGTGAACTTAAAAGATGTTATTAGGTAGTAAATTTGAGAAATTCACAAGACTAATGCGATTGTAGTTATGCCGTTCTAGCAGTAGAAATGGGAGGACATGCTGTAAAGAAAATACATGAAGAAAACGGTAAGAAACCATTTGAACCGATTGTTTTTCATATAAACTTCTACAGTCTTGAATATTGCTCAAAAAGGACTAACCGACGAAGGCAAGGCAGAATTACTTACGAAAGCCGACTTAGTTTCCAATTATTTGATACTGGACGTGCTACAACGGTTTCCACATTTGAAGGTAAACTTAGTTTGTTGTTGGAAAGCTTTACTATATTGTTCGTAGGTTGTTACTGAAGAGAAAGACACCAGTATTACCGATAAAGAAGCTGATAAATATCGTTCCGACTCATACGATTTATGGTTGAGTGTAAGAGATATCTTAGACAAAATGCCAAACAAGTAAGTCACATCTCTTATTGACTGAATAGCCTACTCGGTTGCAGACGAATTCCACTCAATGATATGCAGGTGTATGTTGATCCTCTTGATGCCACGCAAGAGTTTACAGAAAACTTAGTTGAATATGTTACTGTAATGGTTTGCGTTGCAGTAGGAGATGAGCCTATTTTCGGAGCCATATATAGACCTTTTTTCAATGAGACAGGTATAGTAGTTGTTACCAAACCATCTTTAATTCATGTAAACTGCTTCAGTATTTGGAGTGAGAGATTGGGGAGTCATGTCTTCGAATGGTCAGAAACTAAATTTACCAGACCGAGAGACTATTCCCAAGAAAATCGTTGTTTCTCGGTGATTTTTATTTACTTTATGTTCTCTCTCATCCTTTCCTCACAGATCTCATTCTGGAGCAGTTCAAACCTTAGCAGAAAAGGCTTTCGGGAACACGTATACAGTAGAATCCGCTGGTGGTAGTGGATACAAAACTCTTCGAGTTGTTAACGGAACCGCAGGTATTTCCGCAAGTTTCTCATATATAACACTTAATTCCTTCAAGAAATTTATGTGCATCAAACTGCTATCAAAAAATGGGATACTTGTGCTGGAGATGCTGTACTCAGAGCTCTAGGAGGAGCCATGTTAGATCTCACTGGAGAGCCATTAAAGTATGATCGAAATTATTTGAAGTAAAAATGATCCTCTTCAGATATGGAGCAACATCCGAAATCGTGAATAGAAATGGATTGATAGGAACAGTTCGTGATCCCTACAGCTATTATAAACTAGTGCAACCTCATATAACTCAGTGAGCATCATTTGTTTCTATATGTACAAGTTGTTATTAAAATTATTTATTGGTTTTCTGTACAAATATGGTGTAAGTCCCTGATAAACATTCAGCTCTATCAACTTGTAAAATTCAAAAACGTCTAGTCATTAAGCAATACATTGACATATTTTAAAAGGACATTTATCTAACTCTCTTAAGATGTTCCGAAGCTTACGCTCTGGCTATGATGTGCCGTACACTGGGTCAGTTCAAATAAAAATGTAAAAAATAGATTTTGTGATATTCAGAGTGGAATGGAATTTAGTTCGAACGTTATTCCGAAGCGATAAGATTGAAGATTTAGAGCGATGTAGGGATGTGATGGCCATGTGGAGAAGCAGGTTTACGAACACATATGAAATTTGAAAAGATTTTTTTTTAGAATGGGATCGGATACTCCAATAGCTATCATGTGTTCGTATCAAGTTTTATTTGTTGAAATCGAAGAAAAGAAACTAATTCTAAGAGAAAATTATATAGGCAAAGAAATTTTACAAATGTTGCATTGTTCAGCAGTTATCAGGTCAGTGGATTAATATAAAAAGAAAGGTGAAAGATTCAAAAAAGTAATACCGGCAATGTGAGAGAATCAGTTTGAAGTGAGAGGTTGAGGGTTTCTTAACAAAACTGTACGCATATAGTTGCTATAACGATCAGAGAGCAGCTAGCTCCAACAAAAACCAAAATAGCTACTAATAAGGCGAATTGTGTGAAATGTCCAGGTGGTGGAGGAGCTGAAGATGGTTCCAAGCCAGCTTCCACTAACGCCTGCAACAATGGTATATGGGTTACACAGATTCTGAACTCATTACTTGGTCTCCGTTGCAGAAAGGTCTATCGCATACGCATCTTGACATCCACTTGCTTCCGAATCCAGATTGTTGGCATGAAACTTCTTCATGTTCATCTCCACATCCTTTCTGAATTGTTTTTCGATCTGAAAGTCAGAAACGAAATAGTTTCAATTCGATAATGGATTAAATCAAACCATTATCTTTATTTGAAGTTTCCATTTTGATACAAACTATTCCTTCGCATTCTCCTTCGTTGCATGTTCCTTGATCTGAGTGGCAATCATAACATATAATTGAAAAGGCTGAAAGTAATAGTCAGATTTCTCTTTGATGAAAGAAGTCATTTTATCGAGTTTTTCTTACAACATCTTGTTCAAAGCGAAATTATTCATCAATTTATGCAGATTGCTGCCTTCTGCTTTACCACTTTATGATAAACGCGCGGGAGAAAAGAGGAAAAGCCTTATATTCTCAAAGAGAGTTTGAGCATTTGCTATTTGATTGAATTTGCATGCAAATATGGGCATTACTACTTCGATTATTAGCTCACAACGTGAAGTATTCTGAACGATTACTTTTTAAGATCCAAGATAGAGATAATATGAAAAAAGACTTTACAAGAAGCTGGTTTTTCGGCATAGCTCGCATCATCATTATGAGTTTACTCGTCACTGTTAGCTTCTGCTCGAGAAGTCTCAGCAACCGAATATCAGGCTTTATTCAGAGCAAAAAATAAATTTAGAATGAATTTTAACTGACCTGTTTGAACGAACAGAAGAAACAGTAGAACGTTCAAACTAAGTGATCCGAGGCCGAGCTGCAGCTTCATGTCATGGTCATATCTTGCACACCGTTTTCTGACAAAGACGCAAATTATAGTCAAGGTGGAAAAAAGTTTAGTAGGAGTTAAGAGAGATTAAAAAAAATTGAACATTTTTGAGCTTAGTATGACTGGGGCCGTACCTTAACTGAAAGGATAGGAGAGAGTGGTCGGAGTAGAAGAAGGGTAGGGAGGAGGGAGGACTACGACTGACTACCGATTAACTGCCGCTAATAGAATCGTCAAAGCTTCCTTACGAAGTACTTTAACTTTAATATTAGACTTATGATGAGTGGAATAAGACGAAATGTTCTATATTCGTACTTCATAAATCCAAAAATGTACTCTATGTGAATGAGTATGTCAATGCTGTTAAACTCTTACCCCCTTTTTTTCGTTTCTTCTTTTCCCAAAAATATGAGCTCAAACGAAACTATGTTAGGCGAATAAAGAAAGGAGTAGAGAAAGCTAGGATTAAACGACGTCTTTTACGTTTTCAACTCAAGCTGTGGGACATTGAGAATCCCGAGCTAGTACGGGAAGAGATGAGCCACACACAATAGGGACACAGATATATCTCTTCTTCGTCATCAAATTCGAGTTTTTATGAGGTTTAATTAGTTAAATGACTCAACTAGCGTAGATATTGTGAGTAAGTTTGGATTGAGCAGAAACATAAAAGGTGCATTGCTTTGACTTTCTTGAGAAAGGAGAGCTGGTAGGAGAAGAGAACGGAAATACAGCTGACAACTCAAGTCAACTGTGAGAAATCAGCTTTTGCTTGACTAGACTGTCAAGTATGATGTTAAACCAATAATAGCAGTCAGCGATGCTTTTCTCGAATTAGAAACTACAGAAAGAAAGTACTTTGAAAAGACTATCTGTTGGTTTTTGATGTTGTTCATAAAACAAGCAAGTCTAACTTACTATTGTTGTTATAGTTAGTTGTTGTGGAAAACAAGCAAATTGCTGGAAGCTTTTGTCCTCTCGTGTTCCCACTCTTTATCCCAATCTCTCTTTGTCCTTCTTCGGTTAAGCCAATACTCGTAGATGAGAGAAGACTGGATTTTCATACGAGACTCCAACGATTCTCTACATGGTTTAGCTATTAAGCAATTAGTTATGGCCAACAATCATTAATCCGTGAGAAAAATTTAAAGCTGCCGGATTAAATAACATTCTTCCTGCCATTATACAATGGTTGATGACTTCTATTTGACTATTTCTTTTCAGATTTATTAATTATGTGAATGAAATCAACCAAACTTCTTACAAATCGAAATCTATAGTAAACTCTGTAGAAGCTGTGAGATCTATACCATTTGTCATATTTTCTTGTTGAACCTTGTTTCAGGCAGGAATTCCTAATTGGGTAGTTGAAGTAAGACATAATGCCTCTCATGCGAAATTTCCAAGGCTGGAAACACTGCGAGCAGCAAATGATTTTGCATATAAATGGCTATGGGTATTCATGTTGTTGTTTGTTGTAGCCTTTCAATGTTTCTCAGGATAACTTCTGGACGAAATCAGCCGACGAAGCTATTCGGTTGGCTGGTATAGCAGGGATGGCAAATAGAGATCTTGAGGAAGAAATTCGAGCAGAAAAAACTAAAGAGATTGAGACTATCTTGTACAACTATGTCAACTGGAAAACAACTGTAATTTCATTCATAAAACATTGATATAACACATAAAATTCCAGAAAGGAGCCAAGGGGCTCAATACATCGTATATTCCCCCGGAGTTCGCTAACCTTCAAAAAACTATGAGATGCGAGCCTTAGTATAAGTCCTTCTCATTTTCACTTCTTCATGGTTCATTTCCAGCTTTTTTATACAAATTTTTGCTGCTGAAAACTGCTTATTATTATCTCCAAAGCAGTTTGAGTATGCTCGAGTCGAAATGCCAACCAGCTGTGGTAAGTCAACGACATTAGGTGTGTAGACAATCTGTTCAGGTTGGACAGTACCGTTTAATCTTCAAAAAATATGGGAGCCAGTTTTTTCCCTCTTAGATGAAATCAAGGTGCTTGGAGAAGCAACGATTGTGGTGAGTTAGATAAGAGATAAAAAAACAGTATTAGTAAACTTCCAGCTATTATCACACATCCGGAACAATGACTCAGCATTTGACATTCAAGCAGCCGCGTGGGCGTCGTTGATTATTGAAGCTAATGCTCAAGGTAAGACAAGTTCATAATTGTTCTGACTTTTCGAATACTTCAGCGGATGTCGAAACCTTTACGGAAGCGGAGTGGTCAACAATTCTGTATAAGATGGTCGCTTGCCATGATTATTTTGACCCGGTTCTTATACAAAGGTTTGACATCCCACATCTAAAACGTTTAAACTCTTGTGCAGGGTTTTGAATAAACTACCCCGGATATCTGATAAAAGGAGAAGTCAAATTCATCGAATACTCAAAATCAGTATCGAAGTTCCAAAGTTTGTAGATGAGACCATGAGTGTCAAAACTGTAGAAGATTTAGAGAAGCTTATGAAGAAAGGTTCACTTCGTGAGTATAACATCATGAGAACTGTTTTTTAAGATGCCCAAGAACACAGCGAATGTACTTATAAGGCTGACAAGGATACTGTTTTGGGTTATTCATTGGGAATAATTCCTGGCCAAACTTATGAGACGTTAAGTTTATCTATTGACGCTGATATGTTGAAAAAATGGGATGACGAAGAGAGAACAAAACTTGCTCTCTCGAGTAAGAAGAAGATGTTCAATGAAATATTCAAGGACATGATATAGATAATACGAGTTAAGCTACGAAATCCTCCACTGTCAAACAGTCTGTTAAATCGTTTTTTTGTTGAATTTTTCGTTCAATAAACCTATATACTACATATGTAATCTCCAATTCACCATCAGAAACAACCGCATACCGAGCGCCTCACAGTAGAAATAAAGTAATTGAAGTATTGATGCGATTTCTTGCAATGGGTGCGCACTTTCTGCTTGGGGCGGGTGGTATTGAATTCGTAACAAGAAGCAATCACAGATGACTCATTTCTTTTATGAAAAAATAAATACACTCTGTGCTTATCTCTGATTGTTCAGTTCAGCATTGATCATGGATTGGTTCAAAAAAACAGATCCCAAAGGTTAGTATTTTTTTATTGATTATTCATACGTTCATTCCAGAAGAAATTCGTGCTAATAACAGAGTAATTCGTAAAGCTAATCGTGAACTAGAAGGTGATCGTAGGCAGATGCAGCGAAGAGAAAAAGAGCTGGTATCGTCTGCTATTTTATTATGCAAGAAGACAGTGTTTCTGTGTAGGAAGATCAAATTCGAATGTACGCTAAGCAGGGACAGAAGGATGTTTGTGCTAAGCTTGCTAAACAGCTAGTGAACATGAGAAACCAACGTACGAAAAGCGTTCAAATGAGTGCCAATCTCACTGGTATCAGTGCTCAAAATACGTAAATTACAAGTTTAATAGCTCACCTGTGAAACACTTTTCAGGAACATGCAAAGTATGAGCCGCATGGCAGGTATAATGGGCGACACGACCAAAACTATGCAAGCTATGGACAAACTCAATCCCATATCGTCAATCGCCAAAAATATGAAGGAATTCCAAATGGCAAAAGACAAAATGGAAATGAGCGAAGAGGTTGCTCCCTCTTTCTCTCCTCATTACATTCTAACTTGAAGCTCATGAATAGTACGTTGGATGATGTGTTGAATGAGCCTGGTGATGAGGAAGAGCAAAACAGAATTGTATCTCAAGTGCTAGATGAAATCGGCATAGAAATGAACCAACAGGTAAGATCATGTCAACAATTCAAACAAATTCATTTCCATCAGCTATACAATTTACCAAAGATCAACAACTCATCAACTGAGAATTCATCTTTGGCAACGGATGATATCGAAAAAATGCTCGCTAAGCTACGAGACTGACCATATCGTATTGTACAAAACATGAAGAGATCTCAAATAAAGATGATAAAGTTAAATGTTAATTTCAAGATAAACAGGAGCATGATCACTTCCCATAATATCTGTTTGGATATTACTTTTCACAACCTGAAAGCATTGCTTAATGCTATAACTTCTTAACGGATAAACCTTCTCCATTATTCTTTCACTAACTACGTAATAATCCAATCTCCAACCAACATTTTTTGCTCGTGCTCCTCCCATGTAACTCCAGAACGAGTATTCTTTGTTTTCAGGATGTAACTCTCTGTAACTATCCTGAATCATACAGAATTAAGAGTCAGTCCATTCGGTTCAAACCTTGAACCCAGCACCGAGCAAGTCAGTAAACCATTGTCTTTCCTTGTCAGTAAAACCTGCAGTCTTATTTCGGTTTGAAGCAGGATTAGCGAGATCTTGAGCAGCTTTTGAGAGCCATTAGCCAATTTCATATTACCTATTTCGTTATGTGCAACATTCAGATCGCCGGCATATATGACAGGCTTCTTCTTATCCAACTCTTGAATTCTTTGCAAAAAGATTTTCTCCCATTTTTCTCTTTTGTCCAAATTGACTAGTCCTCTACCACTATTAGGAACATAGCACCCAATAAAAAAAAAGTTTGGAAACTCCACAGTTACCATTCTTCCTTCATCATCAAAAGCATCACTATCTATGCCTTTCCAAATCTAAAAACTTCACCATTGGCGCAAAAATGAATAAAGCTTTCACTTTGATTGGTTTCATTTTACTGAGAACAGCGACACCAGCATACCCTCCGTTCTTGACAGTAGAGTTCACTAAAGTCTTATGATAATCCTGCAACAATCATTTCTTCAGTTTCTCATGAGGTACAACTTTGAAGTCAGTTTCCAACTCGACAGGCCATTCCTTGCATTTAGTTTCCGACAAAAAAATTATATCTGCGCTCTCCTTATTGAATTCTTTTTGACTTTTCCTCTTAAAAAACTTCATACAGATATATTGAGAACCTGAATACCTTAGCAATAGCTCTCAGACCAGCGACATTCCAACTAAGGAATGTCCACTTTCTCTCGGCAGTATCTAAATTACTTTCAGCTTCATCTTTTAGAGGTGATAATATTTTCTCTTCAGTCTTTTTTCTTTTGGTAAATATCGGGGCTATAGTTTCCTAGAAGAAATCTTACGAATAGCCTCATAAACACCACAAACCGCTTTCGATGCAGCTCTTTTGGGCATTTTCAAGAAACTTGCAAGAATAATTACTGAATCAAGAGCTTTCTTTATGCCAAAGTTGCCTTGATGTATCAGGCTATAAACCCTTTAGAAGAGGTACGAAAAATACGCAATTTAGTTTATCATGGTTGGTTACAAAGAAAAGATCATTTATTTGTTGGCCCAGTTAACGCGGATGCAACGCCCATGGAAGTCTTGTCCGTTGAGGTGATCGACAGCATATTTAGCTCCAGCTTCCTCAGCAAATTCACAGAAGCCAAATCCCTTGGATCGGCCATTGTCACGATCGTAAACGATTCTAAATTTTTTTAAATTAATCAAAGAAACTAAAGAATGATATATACCTTACGTTAACAACTTGTCCTGCTTGACTGAAAAAACACCCGATGTCATCGGTAGTAGTTTGATAAGGAATATTTCCGACTGAAAAAAAAATTTGAGTAATAAATACTGAGCACCCAAATTCAAAAACCACTACCAGAGTAGCTCAAAGTCAGAAGGCAGTTAGAAGGCCTTAGAAACATTTCCCTAACCTAACCTATCTGAAATCTACATCAAAAACTCGTCTACAAGCTTCTGGATTAATGGTGGGGATTTCGAAATTGGCACAAAAGTTTTATTGCAGGTCAATTCACTCAGTTAAGTCAATACCGTTTGTGCCACCGGCTCCAACAGTCCTTAGTCCATTCTCTGAATAGGCTACTCCTAGCATTTTTTTAACATTTTAACCATTTAGATCACGGAATTCTGTAATATCGGATAGCTTTCGAAGGTTGACCATTGAGAACACCGATATCGTTAGTGAAAAAATGTCTTACTAACCATAAACAGCAAAGCGGTGTGGTGGTGGAGCCTCCATTTCCATTGCGACAATCGGAACGAAATCCCGAATGATGTCAGATGATATGCCACGCGTCGAGGCAGTAGCGTTTGAGGTCTCAAGCAGAAGGCGCCTGAATTCCGTCGTTCGCTCGTTAGGCGCAACGCCGGCATGTCTCCATTTAAATCTATTCGCATTGGAGCAGTCTTTGTCATTGTAGTGCGTTTGACATCGTTATCGTAAGAAATGACTTGATATTGACCATTTTGTTCGATTTTCTAAACTGAAATCGATTTTAGGTGATGCCTCTGATTAAGAGGGCCGTTTCTCCGGTGGATGTAAGCCGAGGTAGAATCCCTGCTGGCCTTCAGCACGAGGAACTCCAATGTGTGGCAAACGGCACTTTGGCTAATCTTATTCGTCAGCTTAGTTCTCTAAGTAAACATGCTGAACATATTTTTGGAGAAATATATCTAGAAGCTATGAAATTAGAGCACAAGTCCAACGTTTTAGAACAGAGAATTGAACGGGTAAGGAGCAAAGTTTCACAACTTGATTCAAACAATGAGCAGGGTTGGTTGGCATCCTTTTCTCTCTTTAAATTGTGAATGTTTCTAGCGACTTTGGGGGAAGTTCAAATGAGAAAAGCTTTCAAAAGCTCAATGCTAGTCGATCAACATACACTCGACAGAAGTACCTTGCCTGTTTCACTTACTGAAGCATACACCAGATGTGATAGGCCCCCTAATTTGGACGCGCTTAACCCCTATAGGTAAATCCAATCATCCACAGACCTCACTATTATCTCCTTATAGAGATGATCCCAGTGTCCATGCTCTATCGCTTTATACTAATCCTTCCTTCTTCTTTGATTTGTGGAGACAAGAAATGCTTAAAGTAAGAACTTTATCTTGCCTCTTCTTCATTCCCATTTTTAGGATGTTGATACTAAAAGACGAGTTAAATCCCCTACAGATGGTAATAAAAGCCCCAAGAAAAAAAGAAGACCTGCTCCACAACAGGAGAATAATAGACAAGCTCCTTCTAGGTCAGAATCATACTCTGCAGACCGATGAACAATATAATTTTTTTTAGGTATAACACCTATGTTCGAGCACCCCCTGGAGCTTTATCGTTTCCTGAGGAATATCAAGCTCCTCAAGCTTTGGGTCTACAACTTAACAGACCACAAAACCAATATCAACAGGTACCTTGTCAACTGTTAAGTTACTATGTCCTCGTCCTGTTCTGTTCAGTTCCAAGCCAATTCTTCCCTTCTTCCCCCTCCTGGTATGAGTGTGCATGCTCCACCGATGGATAACAAACCTCAGCCTCCTACAACCATTAAGGTTCTTAATACTGATGTTAATCTGTCATTGACCAAGTTACAGAGGGATCTGCCACCACCAGACCTTTCCATATTATCAATTGATGATGATGATGACTTACCGCCACCACCACCTCCTCTGATGCATACATCCATTGTTCAGCAGATTCCTTCACCGCCACAAAATAATATTCAGTTTGTACAGAGTGATAACCAAGTGGTATTACAAATTTCACACTTCCGTACTGAATTCGATTTTTTCAGGTACCACCCGCTCCACCTCCTCCTCCACCACCACCTCTCATGTTCCCTTCCACTAATGCGGCGACTTTCGCTACTTCCGTACCTGTTGAGGAGAAACAAAAAGAAGAACAAAGAAGTGATCCTAGGAGTGATTTGCTCTTGCAAATCAGGAAGGGATTGGAGCTCAAAAAGGTAATTGATTGTAAACTTTCTAGTAACTCGTTTTTTTCTCAGGTTCGACGCGCCGAAGAAGAAGAGGCCGAACGTGTTGCTACTGAGCAAAACGATGTTGCTGCCATTCTGAAAAGACGAATGGAGCATGTTCTTGGCAATGAAGACGATTCTCAAAGCAGCGAATGTGATGATGATGAATGGGAAGACTAATTCAGTGATTTGTAATATGTATAAACGAGCTTTAATTTTGATAATAAAAACATGTATATTAAGCTGTTCGATAATAATCTCACAGTTTATAACACTATTCATATACTTGAGTATAATACAAAACTTTCTTCAAGTTTTTCATAGATGAGTAGAGCTGCGGTGGAGAATGCTTTAAAACTTGTACGACAAAAGTTCATCACTACAGCAGCGTCAAAGTTTCCTCATGATTCGATGGAATATGACGCAGTACTGTACCGAACAAAAATGGTTATTCTAGCATAATCTTCTTTTAACAATACTCTGTTCAGTTGTTTAACAAAACTGTGATGGGTGGTAAATATGCTAGATCGTCGTTATGTGTTAGAGCGTATGAAGCTTTAAAACCGTTTTCTTCACAGGAAGAGCTAAGTAGAGTAGCACAAGTAGCTAGTACAATGGAAATGGTTTCTACTTTATAACGTTCTTGAATTGTTCAGCTCGTTTAGGTTCAATCGTCCTATCTTATACTAGACGATATCATGGATCAATCACAAACTAGACGAGGAGAACCTTGCTGGTACAAAAGAGTTCGTTCGAATGAAATTTTTTTGATAATGCCTTGTCACTGTTATAACTTCAGAAAAACATCGGGTTCGGAGCGATAAATGATGGTATCTTGGTTGAATGTTTTGTAGATGAATTAATTGAACAGGTGATCCCAAACCACCCCAATCTGAACAGAATTTTGAAAGCGTTCCGGAAAGTATGTTGTATTGCCTTTAAAGTCTTATCTGTTCTTTCATATTAAGTCAAAAAGAAATACAATATTAGGCCAGTTGATTGATGCAGAAAGCCAAGGTAGAATGGCTTCTTTCACTTGGGAAAGGTATAGCTCAAAGAAAGTTGTTTTTATTGTATATTGTTCAGATACGAACAGTTAGTTCAATTCAAAACGTCGCATTATACATATTTTCTTCCTATCGAAACAGCTTTATTGGTTTGTTTTAGGCTTTTTATCGCAATAAAGTATATTCAGCTAGCAGATGAAAACAGTGGACACAATGAAGCACAGAAGCTAGCGTATATGATTGGATTTCTGTTCCAGTCACAAGTTGCAGCTTGATCAAACATAAAGCACATTAGTTTGTTTAGGATGATGTGATTGATGTTTTCGGAGATCCTAAGGTGACTGGTAAGTTCGGAACCGATTTGAAAGACGGCAAATGCACCTGGTTGACCGTTCGAGCTGTTCAAAAGCTCCAGAATCACAAAGAACTGCTGGCTGAATGGACGGTATTTTAAGATTGGCTTATCACTTTCATCCTACAATTTCAAGAATCTTTTCGGAAAGACAGATGATGAGAGCTTGAACAGGCTGAAAGCAATAATCATCGAACTACAGTTGGATAAGGAGTTTAGAGTGTTCGAAGAGAGATTTTCGGAGAGCGTAAGTACCGCTTTGTCATCTCTAATGATTCCATATTTTTCAGATCAAGCAAAATTTCGATAAGGTGAACCACTTGCCCAAGCCAGTTGTCACTGTCTTACGTGAAAGTGTGGAGAACATCATTCAGCGCTCCAAATAGTAAAATTTCTTTCGGATAATTATAAAAGAGCATAAAAATAATTTACTTGGGCTTGCACCTTGAAAACAACAAAGAAAGTGATCACAACACTATTTAACCTCAAACCATACCCAAAATTTGAAACAACGGGGATCCCACATCTATTTCTTGACTGATATGCAAAATCATCGATGGGAAATAGGAAGTAGTTTTTAAGTCGCATCTAAATCGGCAATTCATTCCCTAATAAAACTTGGCTTTATCGGGTTTACTTCTGAAACAAAATAAATGGAAACAAATATAAGTTTCCCGAATACCTGACAAAGACAACGGTGACAATGATCAGAGCTTGAATGAAGATAATGGTGAGGAAAAGACTAGAAGAAACACAGCTGACGTTGGGGCAATTAGCAGCAGCACCTCCGGCTCCTCCCTATAGATTTATGCAAATGATATAGTTTACATAAAACCCTTTACCTGGAGCTGGTTGGCTCTCACAGTACGAATTTCGTTTATCAAGCTATCAACTTTCTGGTGCATACTACTATCAAGTGGAACCCCTTGTCCACCTGCAGCAGCTCCGCCGCCCTAGAATCAAAACAGTATTTTCTGTATAGATTGATCTTACGAAACCTGAACAATCTTTTGTTCCATGTTGTAAGTTTTTGTGAAAATCTCATTCACATATTGTTTCATATCCCTAATTGATGTGGATAAATCTCTTAAAGATTGCATAACTTCGTTTTTCTCATGCTGTTGGAATCCAGTGCCTGCACCAGGAGGAACACCAGCTGAACAAATATTTTTATATAAAAAAACATCTATTTTTTTCACCTTGGCCAGCCTGTGGAGCTGTTCCTGTTAGTTGTGTTTGTTGAATTTGTCCAAGTCTTTGGTCCATCTGTTGCATGACCTGATGAATAGCAGTCTGACTTTCGTAAATCAATCGGAGTTCTCTAGCGGTGGCATCTTCGTAGTATTTGTTTGGATCATCGAACTCATCGTCGTCTTTAGCCTTCTCTGGATGTTGCTCTTTGAACCTAAAGAAGAGGAAGTTCTAGACGTGGAGAATTTTTGACGCACTTTTGGCGTTCATCTTCGAATTCTTTCTTCTGACGTTCGAATTCGGCATCGTATTTTTGACGTTCATCATGGGGCAGTTGAGAAGCAGATACTGGCTTTTGTTGTTCAGTGAACAATGAAGAAACAGAGAAATCGAGAATGTCGTGGTCATCTAGGTGAAGAAATAGATAACTAAGTTATGAATATCTTGCTAACCAGCTAAGCCTCCTGTAGCGGCAGACACTCCGAAATAACCATTTCGAGGCAAGAACACATTTTCAACTCTAAAAATTGGAAATCAATTAAACTGTGGGAAAGCAAACAAGCCTCATGCAAAGCTCATAGCGAGGAATTTGTTGCATTCCATCGTCAACATGGACAGTCAGAATATTTTTCAAATATTCGATTCGAACGCGAACAGGGTAAGGTTTGTTACGGAAATCGCGTTGACAACCTATGATGAAAGCGTGGACTCATTAGATAAGTTTGACACTACTCACTGTTCAAGACTTGCTGAGCTCCATCAGTATGATGATCATAAGAGCGGGTTCCATCATTAATCATAACAGCAACTTGTGGATTATTCTTTTGACCATCGTTATCGAAAGAATCCAGGAACAATCCCATTCCACTCCAGAAGTCGTTGGCTCCAAAGACAGGGCCGAGAGTACCCATATTAGCAGTGTACCTTAACAAAGTACGATGATTAACTGTTTTCGTGGTGTAAATAAAAACCATATGGCCATTCCGTCAGCTCCAATACGTCCTTGTCCATTGATTTTCAAGCTAACATCGATCTAAAAACGGAAAGATTTCAAGAAAGAATAATAAGTCACATACTTGGAAATTTTCACTTTCGGTCATGGGCCTCTTGTTCCAAGTGATACCTTTTCTGCTTCTCATGGAAGGAGCCAATCTAAGTTGTTCTCCAGAAGCAATAGCATCTCCGGTCACCTATACGTTCATGGTAAATATGAATGAAAGTGTTCAACTCACCAGCCAGAAAGGAATTGAACCATCTCTTTGAGCAAGATTGGGAGCTCGGAAGGAATGTTTATACTCGAATCTCTTGAAAACAGGGCTATTTTGAGCATAAGATAAAGCTATTAATGATAATATGAGCGTGGTTATCCGCATTTCTGTAAGAAAAAAGTTAAAACTTTGTCGAATATATGATAGAACGGTATTAAACGAATTAAAAACAACGAAGGAACGAAAATCACGCCGACGGGGAATCGAACACGTCAGCGCTCCGAAAATAAAAGAAGGCCGAAAGAAGCAAAGGTTTGAGTTTATAAGTCGAAATGGATTGTGTTCTGCTGTAATTCTCAAAAATGTTATTCAGTTATGAATGTAATATATAGAAGTGTCAAAGTGGATTCAGCATTTAATTTATTGTTGTGGTGTCGATCGATAAATACGTAGATGGGATAGTTATGAGGAGTCTCTCGTAATTAGAAAAGATTCGCCAAAGCGCGTACTCAAACAAGAAAGGGTTAATATAAATACACTTCACGATTCTGCTATTTCTTGACTTTCAAAGTTGAATTTATTAAAAGATATATATAGCTTACAGTTATAGAGAGTGGTTTTGATTCACTTTCTGCCAATTTTTCAAATACATTTTATAGAACAACATAATTAGAATTTGAAATACATCAGAACTTTTATCTATTGTACATATTAGATGCAGACAAGGCCAGAATGGTAGGAGAAAAGCAAATATTGGTTCCTTTCAATGTCCGAAACAGAACAATGCAATCTGTATGGGTTGGAAATACTTTCTCGCACTTCTTCAGCTCATGGAAATCTTATTGAGATTCCCACAGTTCCACAATTCTTCGATCATAAAAAGCTATCGGCTGGCATTCCGGAGTTAATAATCTGGAGAGGATATTACATTTCATTCCAACTACTCTGATTACTTCGCTATTCTTTCAAATGTTTGACGTATATCATCGTCGCTCTCTATTTCCTGCTGTCTGAGTAATGTCTCCAAGTTACCATACGTGATAAGCTAGAATGTGTAACAGTCAAGCAGCAACGAACGGTGAAACTTACGCCTTTGTTTAAGAATACCAGTAAATCGTTTCTGTTCAGTCGCTCTGCTATGCTATCATCAAAATTGACAAACTTTCCATCATTATCCATTATTTTTCTCACACATTCTGTCAAAGGAAACTGAAAGAGAAATAGTCAATTTCAACCGGAAAAAAACGTACCCATTTCAAGCTTCTATCACATAAAAGTTCACTGGGATGGTATTTTCCTTTGTATCTCATTTTTGGACAGCTGTGAATATAATACCCCATATAATAGTACTTGAGCTCAGCTCTTGTTTCGGAAAGTAATTGGGTATAATATATTTCTCTAAAAATGAACAATGTAGTTATTGGAAGTTGTGCGTACAAACCTCAAAGCGGTATAAGTTCCCAAATTCAAAAACAGATAATCGGGATCGTAGAAGACATACTTTGATGAAAGACAATGCGGTAGAATGTCTATCACTCCGACAGCTATGATCTTGCCATCCAGAATATACCATTGATGATAAGAACCATACGCGGGACTGTACGTAGATCATTGTAATACTATCAAATGGAAGTAAGTTACTTCATCTCATCTACAGGCGCTTCTGGATCATCTAGCATGGGGGTTTTAAGAAGAAAGCTTTCGTATGATTGAACAGAATTATCCTCATCTCCGTGTATCTGGAAGTGTATTAGTGAAACCAAGATAAGAGAGAAACTCACTGTTTTCTGATATTTCTCAAAGAGCAAAAAGCATTCTTCTCTACGAAGAAGTTCTAAACTGGAATAAGGTTTTACTAGTTTAACCTGAAAAAGTCTAAAGCATTACAGTATGGCTAGTTTGAGTACCTCAAGTCTATGCTTCCAATTATCTTCAGTACAATCAATAAGAGACTTCAAAGTAGATCGCCTCTTTTCTTCCTGAGTCGTAAGATGATACAAAGACATAACGAAACCTTTTTACCTTTTCAACCCTCTTCAACTTCATCTCAGTGATATTTAGTCCTTTTTCTGTCCATTTCTTATAACATCGTTCTTTCCTCATTTGTTTCTTCTTTCTGATCTCACCGACATTCTCAGTTTTTTTTCTCGATTCAGTTTTTGGTTTTTCTTCTTCAGAAAGAATTGCCTACACAGTTTGAGTTGGAATATTTTCGCCCGAAGTATAAATACCTGGACTGATGCTTCATCTCTTATACGAATCTCTTTTGGTCGAATATCACTTTTGAGAAAATCATTCATCCTTTTCATTACTTTTTTCTGACTTTTTGTGAAATAGAATTTTCCGGAATCTAGTCTGAAGGAGAGATTCAAACCTTAATACAACTGAGTTTTCACCTAATAGTATATTGAGGGCAACACGTTTTCTCCATAATAGGCTTATATACATAGGTACCCGACCTGTAAGAAAGATTGACTTGAAAAGCCTGCGCGAAAAAGAGAGATGTAAACCTTCTCCAGCCGCAATTCAATAAACTGAGATAAGCTGACGGAGTGAGCTCATAAGCCCAGACTCCTGAAACAAAACAAATAGGTATGCCATTTGGTAATAGCTTTCGAATAAGGTTCGAGAGGAGTCTGAGCCTCACACCGTTCGGTTTGCATCTTTCTTTTGCAGTACTAACCCACTAAAACCGCATTCTAATAAACTCATAAATATCTTGGAACTTGTTCTTCTACCAAAAAAACCTATGTTACAACTCAAAGATGTATTGAACGACTATGGGGAGGCTCACGAACCTATACGTACAGCTTTATTATGAGAACCTGTGCTTTCTTTTCCTCTCTGCTTGCAATACCCACATCGACCGTCTTCCTGATAATCACAAATCACAAATATAGGAACTCCCATTCTACAAAACGGAAATGGAGATTATTATCGACATTATCATTTCCAAATATTCTGCGATTTCAACACAAAGTTCCAACCGCATAACATTTCAACAAAAAAAATATTTATAACAGACAACTATCAACAATATTAGGAGCTAAAACTAGATTATCTCTGCTATTTTCTTCTTCTGTAATTCCAACCTCTTGGCCATCTTTTCAGCCTGGAAATAGTGGGTGAATGGAGTTAGTACTCATCCGATCAAACCTTCTTTTCTTCGGCTTCTTTCTGCTGTAACATGACTTCAAATCGTGGATCTTTAGGATCTAACCAATATCCGAAGTATTCTTGTATTTCCCTAGGTAGTAAAGTTGAAAACATAAAACAATAAACAACACACCTGATTCTTCTTTCTAAAACAACTTCTTTCTCATCCTTCTCCTTCTCCGCTTTCACTAAACTAGCCTCATACTTAGCTAATACATCGGGATATTTATCTTCTTTCTTCTTGAGTTCTGCCAATCTGTAAAATTGAGAAATAAACCAAAGACGAGTAGGGACTTTCTTGACCTTTGAGCAGCTTTTTTTTCTTTATCATCAACAATCTTTTTTAATTCGTTAACTATATCATTATATTCTCTATACAGTCCTAAAGCATGCTCTTCCTCGATTTCCTAAAACAGCAAACTTATTATGGAACACCGTTCTCAACGAACTACCTCTACCGAAGGCCAGAGTTTACCTATATTTACATTGCTTTTTAAGCCATACTCTCCGAAACGTTCACGTTCAGCGGAGCGTTGCTTTTCCCACTCAAATTCTACAGGTGGAACACCGCCATTTATAACAACTCTGTGTCTAGGTTTCAGGCTGAAGGAAAAGAAAAAAAATGATCGGCAACGAAAAACAATACCCCGAAATATCAAGCGACCTTGTTTCAGTTTCACTACCCTCAGAAACGACGGAAGAAGAAAATCGTTTGAATAAATTTATGACGTACAGACTTCTAACCGATACACAGCGGTTCATCTGGGATATAACATTACGCTCTAACTTGAGAATAGACTTTGAAAAGTATGAAGTATGAAGGTGGACATACTCTGATAACAGATGAAAAATAACTTTCATTAAAGTCAATTTAACCGAGCACTGTTTCGAAATACGTTAACATACAAAAATGAGATGCAAGTAATAACCGTTAATGCACAAGGTAAGATATCAGTAGTGTATGTTTTAAGCTGCTTTTTCCAAATTCTCCGATGGTGTTTCATCATCGGTTTCGTTATATATATTGTCTGCCATTTGCCAAACCTAAACAAGAATTGAGCTTCCCAGATTATTTCAAAACAATTACCTGCATAATGTTATCCTCCGAAACACTGCATATAACCCATGGTTCATTAGGATTCCAAGAGAAATCACTGATCTTAGCGGTATGACCTCCGTGAATGAATAACAACTCTGGTGGACCATCATCGGCATCATCAGGGGTTTGCTCTTCACCAATCTTAGAAAGATCCCACACATGCAACCTCCTAAACAATACAAACCGTATGATAAAAACAATAACAAAAGGTTAAACCTGTCAGTTCCTGAGCTGGCCAGAATGGTTTCGTTATGAGGACTCCATTGTACTTGGAAGATTTCATCCTTATGGGACTCGAATGAGTGGAGTTTTAACTTCAAGTTACGCAAGTCCCATAGAGCCACAGTCTGTAAACTACAATGCTCAGGTTTCAACAACATTTTTCACAACCTTATCGGCACTACCAGTAGCCAAAATGAATTCAGAGTAAGGATTGAATGATAGACAATTGACTTCAGCAGTGTGAGCATCAACAATGTTTGCTGGATTAGGTTGACGTGTATCCCAAACCATTAGCTTATAGTCATCTCCTACGGAACCAAAGACACCCTCGTGAAGAACATGCCAGGCCACATCCTCTACGACCTAAAGCAAAAGTAATTGTATTTTTTTCGAACTATTAATCAATGATCAAAGTTAAAACAATAATAAAACTCACAGCACTGTGTCCTTTGAAGATGGTTTTAGCATCCAACAAGCCAGAAGCTATTTCATTAGCTTGAACATCCCAAAGACAAACCTGGAAACAATGTATCACTTGAAACTACCAAGGAAGCTAAACATTTCAACTTTATGGCCCATGTTTATTGAGAATTATTTTGCACAAACACTGGACGTCAACAGTGATCAATTTACCTTTATGACGTGAAAACGATGTGCCACAACTTCTTTGATAAAATGTTAAAACTAACGGTATGATCATCCGAAGCTGATAGGATATGTCCTTGTTTAATGGGGTTCCACGAGAGACCATATCCTTCTTTCGTGTGTCCCCTCAGTCTAAGTTGAGGTCTGCACACATTGTCTTTAGGAACGGACGAATGTTTTGTATAATCAAATATGTAAACCTTAAACCACGAATAATTAAAACTAACAGGAAAAAAACATTACCTCTGCACTGGGAGATTTGGTAGCAATAATAACAGGGTTCTGTGGCATGTATCTAGCACGGTTAACTTCACCGTCATGGTTTATTTTGATTTCAGGTTCAACTTTGCCAGTGATAGCACCAAACCCTCCAAACTCTGAACAGCGAATGAAGACAAAAACAAATAAACAGAGGTGCTTATGAATATACCTCCTTTCTCGGTGTCATATTTGCTTGCGTCAAATTGTGCATCATCATTTGGTAGAAGAAGCTTGCTAATAAGTAAGTGGTTTTGTTCATCAGATGTGTGAGTTCCCAGAATCAAACGATGAGAGGTGTAATCAGTTCCCTCCATCTATTACAACAAGGATATTCGATTCTCATTACTTCAAACCTTGGTGGAATCAGGTAACCACTGAACAGTTAAACTTGGCCATTCCAGGGCATGTGTCATCACCATGTCATAGAGGAATGGGGTATTCTTCTTCCATATTTTATATTCTTCATTTATAAGTCGTTCTTCAACGCTCCCATCTTCCGTACTGGCTGTCATCTGAACTAAGCAAATTAGAAGAACAATCACTACTGAGTTAGAAGACTGGGGTGGTTATGAGTTAATCATTATATATCTCTTCTTAAGGTAATACTTTTGAATAAAAGTATTTTGAATGCAACCAAACTGAACGAACGCTTTAATGGATTTGAATGTTTGCCAATTTTTGCCGCCTTAAAGGTTGGTCTCGCGTGGATTTTTTTTTTATTGGTCTTGTGAAGAGTGTTCAGAATTTAAAAGTGAAAACTTCATACTACATATATTTAACTTATGCATTACCATACTATATGAATAATAAAATACTATACTATTCAAATGATTAGAGCTTAAATTTGATTACGTAATTCAAATTTTGCAGATGGAGGAGTTCCTTGAAGCAATACGCAACCCGTTCTACTTGTTTTATATAACTCTTTTAATGTCACTGTGCATTGTACGTTTCGGTTCTATGAATATTACTTGTATGTTTGAATTTTCAAGGCTTCAAGCGCATCTCAAGTTGGAGAAGCTGTAGAAATTGAGTTCAAAGCTCATCGTATGCAGCAATATGAGATAAATGGAAACTTGTATGGCAGTAAATCAACCAAAATACAATATGAAGCTGTTCATTTGGACTCGGGAGCTCTGAGAAAGTAGAATTCACTTAATTTATTTTTGAAAACGCTCCGTCTCAGATGTGTCGTTATATCCTGGCGCGATGCAGCGACAAGAGATCTGACTGAATTGCTCGGAGTGAGTATTGGAGGTTTCCTGATTTTGATACCGGAAGACCTGGACAGTCTTTCTTCAGATGATCACAGGGTTTGAGTTGTTTTCATTCAGTTCTCTTTTTTACTTTGTATATCTAGTTGTTTGTTGATATGGAACAGAAGTTGTCTCTGATCAAGACTGATGTAGCTGTATATGTTACAACTTCGTCCGAACAAGCTCTCGCAGTTTTGCAAGATGTGATGGGTTCAGGCTCCAAATCCACCACAGCAACGCAGCAATTAGTTCAGAGCATTTCAGGCAATACGTTCCAGGTACACTTCTGTACAAGTTTTGAAGTTTTTCATTCTTTATTTTTATTCCAGTTCACCACAACTGGTAATCCCTCCACTAATCCTATTACAACTCCGGGAACAAATATTATTGGACAATTGAGAAGTTCTGAAGCCGGCGCACCAACAATAGCTTTTGTAGCTCATTATGATAGTCATGCAGTTTTCCCAGTAAGTCATTCACTTAAAATTCTTCTATTTTGTTTCATGTTTAGGGAGCAGGTATTGGATCCGATTCTAACGGAAGTGGCGTTGTAGCTCTGCTCGAACTCTTAGCAGTCTTCAATAAGTTTTATGAAAATGCTTCAACCAGACCTCCATATAATTTGGTAAACAAAGAAATAAGGAAACAATTTCTGATGGTTCTATCATTTTTTAGATTTTTGCTTGGACTGCAGCTGGAAAATACAACTTCCAAGGATCCCGTTCACTCATTGATGGATTCATCAGTAATCTAAGCGGTAAGTTAGTTGTTGAGAAAAAATTATAGTTAACGGTTATAGCAAATGAGAAATTGCAACTCGCCATTTGCTTGGAAGCTGTTGGAGGACAAGGCACACTTCATATGCATGCATCTAAACAGGTTTAGCTATTCTGTGATGGAGAGGAGAAATGTTTTCGTATATAGCCTTCAGAGGGAGCTGTTGCATCTCAGCTTCTTAAGCGGTTGAGAGCTGTTAGTCCTGCTCAAGATGTTAAGTTGGTTACCAAGAAAATTAACTTGAACGCTCCACATCTAAGTTGGGAGCATGAGAGGTAGATTAGGATCACAGAAGAAACTATTGCAAATCAATTTTTAGATTCAATATCAAAAGAATGCCCGCTGTCACTCTTTCAAGACTTTCGAATCCTGATGATTTCTCCAGACGTTCTCTATTGGACAACCCATCGCAGATTTCGATTGATGTCCTCGAGTCCAATATTAGGTAATATAGAATCGAATGAGTCTCGTGAAGCTAAAATTGTAGACGGATTGCTGAAGCCGTACTGGGATTGATTATTGCCACCCCTGAGGCTGGTGTTGCTGACTCTCGTGTGAAAGTAGACACTTCGATTTTAGCGAAGGATTCTGTAGATAAACAAAGAATTGCTCATTTTGTCAGACTGGTAAGTTGGGATGTATGGTGCATCTACTCGAACAATACATTCAGTTTGCTTCTCGTCCACGTCCTTTCACAGATTCTGAAATTACGAAATCAGTTGCTGCGAATATTCTTTCTGCTGCTCAAGCCTACTCCTCGGTATACATGAATGAATATATTTCATAGATTTTTTTGCTTTTCAGGCTAATACGCAGGAAGTTGCAATTCAAGATGTGCAAGTATGGGGAGGTGTTACCGATCGAGTTCTTGCGGAGAAAGTGAAGCCTGCCATATTTGAATTGTTCGTTGCGGGTTCTATTATCGTTTATCTGGCGGTGTTTTATCAAATCGTGTCATTATCTCAGCGTACAATCGAAGGTACTGTTGCAACGCTGAAAAAGCGTGTGTAGATTAAGTAAATTTTACGAGTCTTTCCATGTTAAAACGGTAGCTCTTACTTTCCAAGGCTAAGGCCACGTAGTGTTAATTTATTCATATTTCAATTGTTGCCTGCTTTGTTTTCGATTGTTAATATTAAAATTTATTCACTTATATTTTAAAAACAACAAAATATTCAATTCTGGCCATACTTAGCAATCAGTTGCTCCACTAAAGTGACATAAGATTTTTTAGCATCATCGGAGCTGGTTCCTACAATTAAAGTCTTAAAAAAGTTAAGAGAAGGAGTATCAACCTTTCTTCTCATCCCAAGCAGACCATTTAGCCTTGCCTTTTAAGTCGAACATGCCAGGCTTGTCTGTTGTGTTGTCGCCAACAGTTCCCTAAACGTGTTCTTAGTTATTATGATCAGTCTGTCATACCTGCTTGAAAAGAGCATACAACTGGAGAAGTTCATCATTACTAGGAGAAGTTTTCAAGTTTTTCACTTGGGCAGCAGCATCGTCGAACTAGCAATCACATTATAAATGAATAAAAAATTAATTCTTACAGAAAGAGCCATGATCACAGAAGACGACCGCAGAACCGAACTGAAAACAAAAGACACTTTTAAAGAAAAAGAATTAGCTGTCAATTCAAATACACACTGATAAGATAACAAAATACACATTTTCAAACAAAACGTAAAGGAAATCGTATCCTGAGATAGTACTTCTCGCTTAGTTTGGGGAACTTGAAGTAAGCTATCCATTCAGTAGAAACAAAATGGGGGGAGCTACTCAGGTTAAACAGGGTTGCTCTTATCGCTCTTTTGATAAGGTTTGGTATTTCCAGTATAGATTACAATCGGGAATATAAGAAGAATTAAAGCTCATCTGACATAGTTTAACGTTCCCGAGCCCTAAACTAGCATGAGTGAAAACTAATGAGGGAAAACTAGAATGGGAGTTATAGCTAAAGGGTGTAATCACCGGTAATCATGGGATTCTCGATAAAAAAAAAACATAATTAAGGTGAACAAAGAGTTAAGATGCTAACTTCATACATGATAGGATATGACAGCTATGATGGCAAGTACCATAGAACACTATGTCTTTAAGGCTTCATTCAGGGAATCCGAGCAAAGTTTAGATTACTGTTCTATCCCGGAGAAATAGCCATTAGTACTTCCTATTCTATAACCGAGTTCACCGGGATGTTTGGATGTCACCCCAATGTCTACAACATCCAGGTTGGCCACTGAACACAGGAGTTGCCAACACCAGAGATACAACTTTCGGGTGATCAAGTATGTAATGGATGATCACCCGAAAGTCGAATCATTCAAGATTCGACTAGATCAAATTAATCGAAAAACGAATTTTTGAGTCAACTGTCCAACTCTAGTAATGTAAGACACGTATGTCTTTAGAGATTCAAATAGAACTGTACTTACGCCCTCGATTTAGGCGCCAATATACATGCTGACTCGTTTTTTGTTCATCAATTCCTGAATGCTCTTGAACCCTTCAGTGTATCCATTTATTTTAATTTAGTTTATTTTAACTTTTTTTGAAAATAAAACTTGAAAAGCCAGTTTTCATATGAGGAAGACGTAGCTGAAGTACAGCAGAGACGATGTTGATATTTCAGTTCAATAATATTAACAATCTTCCCTGGAGGAAAAATGTTGAATCTTCAAAAGCGTATTCAAGGCGTTGATGAGAATAAGAAGTATATGGAAACGAGAATTGCAATCCGAACTAAACTTTTATCACAAGGTTTGTTAGTCCATTAGCTCGGTTCCACTCTTTGCTTTTACAGAATTAAAAGATCTTGAAAGAAGTCTTGCTAGTCAACGAACGTGTGAATTAACCTTTCCGAGTCCATCTCAGCAGCATGAGATGCTGCTTACTATTTATCCTCATGAAGGCATTTACCGGTTCGAATTGAATTACCTTTCATAAGCATTTTTCGTCTTACAGCGGTGGCGTTTTCAAATTTTCCATCACTGTTCCTCCTGAGTACAACAACGTGGTAATATTTCGTTAGTCCAAAAAACTTAATATTCATCATATTTAAAGCCACCAGTCGTGAAATGCTTGACCAGAGTTTGGCATCCAAACATTACTGAGGATGGAGCCATTTGTCTTTCTATTCTTCGAGAAAATTCGTTGGATCAATTCGGTTGGAGACCAACTAGAAATTTGTCAGAGGTAAGCAGCAAGACGTTTACAGTACCACTAGTTTCAATTTACTCAAGGTAATTCACGGGCTCTCATCATTGTTCACTGATTTAATTGACTTCGACGATGCACTTAATATGCAAGCTGCGCAGCAATGGGCTGCAAACAAAGAAGCGTTCACGCATCGTGCTCGCGAGTATATCCAAAAATATTGTCGACCATAATGTATTTGATGTTTTGATAAAGTTGTCTTGTACAATATTCACGAATTTCTTTACTTAGCTTAACGATAACGGACAATAAATAAATGAGTCCATGGTAATGAGGATCATAACAACACCAAAGGTATGTATTTTAGATTGGCTTAATTTTGAAGTGGAGTCCAATGAGAGAGAATACAAGGCATTTCAAGTCTTGAACTAGATAGTAGAAAGCACGAAGTCCATCAGCATCCTTGAAAGGCGAATAAGTAATCAAAAAAAAATAGATACCATACCTTGCTGTTGTTCACATCAGCCAACGATCCGATTTTTCCAGTAGTGAATGAAATGTGTTCCTTGTTACACAAGATTTCCAACTCTTGACGACCAACTTTATCTGGTTCTGGCCAGTTAGCATCATCTTCCTAAAAGAACGAATGCAACTGCTCTGTGCGTGTGAACAACCTGAAGAATTTCCGAATCCTCAACGATACGCTTGAGCTCAGTCATAACTGTAGGTGAGACATAGCACTTAAGAAAGATAAATTGTTTGAAGGAATAAATGTCTAACCTCTTTGCGGATGATGGTATCATTCTTGTAATTAGAGTTGTTAGCGTAACGAAGCTGACCGTTAGGACGGAACTCAAATTCCAAGAACTCGTGACCGAATTTTCCTTTGTGTCCAACGTAGTAACGTACGTAAAAGTCGACTAACTGCTCACCTTCTCCCTCAGACATGCTGAATAGTATTATTATTGCAAAATACAAAAACAAAGAAGAAATAATTGGCAGATATGAAGCGAAAAAGATATCGCTTAGCTTATGATAAACTTTGAAATTAGTTATAAAGTAAGAAATATAAACAAATCATGAAACAGACAACATTATTTGAAAATGAACAATTATACCGTAATTATGAAGATCAGTGATACAAGTATCCGTTAGTTTAAAAGATTACTTAGAATAGCCGAATGATCGCATGATGCTCTAATTATAATAAACGCCGATGATTAAACTTCTCATGACAACTTATTAAATGCGTTCTAATATCTATCAAGAACACCCTGAATTAGACAGTTTCATGAGAAGTAGAATCACTTGGAATCATTCGACTTTTAAAAATTATTTGAATGCTTAAAGCAATTGAATTTCATTAATCTTCCATCACCACCTCCTCAATTTCATCCCCTGTCTTCGTTTTTTTCATGGGGTCCTGCTGTGGAGGAGGGCTAGAAGCTGGCCTCTTATGGCACTATAAATGTATAATGAAAACAATTCAAACAGGTATAAAACTTACTTGATTATCTCTTTCACCGTCTGCCCCTCCATCGAAGTATTCTCCTTCGTCTTCGATGACTTGATCCGAAATAGCAGTTGGGTTGCGTACCTAAAGAAGCTATATAACAAATCATCAACTTGCTCATTCTCTCACATCTGGATCAATATGATCTTCCAGCAATTTTTGGTCAGTAGCAAAAATTGTGTCGTTCTTCAGTGGTTGCATTTGAACAGAAGGAGCATGAGGCAGCTCCCGTAGATTTTCAAAAAGTTTAACCATGATTTTTTCAACATAATCTCTGCTATTTTGATTGGGCATGTTAGTTGGAGTGATGTGTAACTGAAAATCAGGACCGAAGTACTCATAATAATCATTGTACGGAAGATCTGAATGCTTAATATGAAAACCGAATTGTAACATTGCAAACCATTAGAAATTTCAGTGTCCAGAGCAACAGCAGTTTCGTATGTCCAGCACCTTGAAACATTACGTATGGTATAACCACCTCCACCAACAAGCATTATTGGGATATTATATCTCTTCAAGAAAGATACACATTGTCCATGTCCTAAGACTTAAACATAAAAAAAAACAAAACAAAAAAGGCTTACCTCTCAAGCTAAGATTAAAACAACCCAACCTATCTCCAGTTAGAGAATCTGCTCCGCATTGCAATACAACAGCACTCGGTTGGAAGGATTCCATCACTTTAGACATAACAGGGCAGAAAATGTTCTAAAATAGCAAAGTCAAGAAAATAAAATTAATTTGCTATAAACCTCATAAGCTTCATCATCTATTCCATCACGAAGAGGAAAATTCAGAGCATAGTTCTTACCTTTTCCAGCTCCAACATCCTGAGAAATGAAGAGTAAGAACATACTGTGACAAGGCAATACCTTAAGGTCTCCAGTACCAGGGAAATATTCACCATACTTATGGAAAGAAACAGTCATAACACGATCAGTTGTATAGAACGCTTCTTCAACACCATCACCATGATGAATATCAATATCAACATACAGAACTCTCTAAAAGACATCCTATAAGAAGATAACAAGAATTTTGAAACCTGATGATGCTTAAGGAGCTCCAAAATAGCGAGAACTATATCGTTACTGTAACAGAACCCACTAGCTTCACTTTTCTTAGCGTGGTGAAGTCCACCCATCCAATTAATACAAATATCGGCTTGCTTATGATTAAGCTTAGATGCAGCAGCTATAAAAAATTAGACATGGAAAATTTATAATTTAATATCACCTAGAGATCCTCCACAGGACAGTTGACAAAACTCAAAAACACCGTCAAACACTGGACAATCCTGAATTTTTTTTTAAATTTACTGTTCATTGCCATTCAGCTCACCTCCCCGACGTTAAAGCGTTGCATTTCTTTGGTATAATCACTAATATTATCTGGTCTTATATTTTTTAAAAATAGCATGTACTCATCGGAATGGTATTTAGTCATTTCTTGGAAACTTGCGGGAGTGGGACGCTGGATAGAATTAAATTGAATAATTCTTAAATTTTCTTACATATATTTCCATTTTCCTATAAAGCCCATAATTTAAAAGGAGGTTATGTGTCATTCTAATTCGGTGAGGTTTCATTGGATGCCCTTGTCCATAATAGTAATTACCAACGTCACCTTAAGAGTTAACAATGGTTTCATATTTAAATAAAAATCAGAATGAATAGCGGAAAATAAAAGAAAACTTACAGTCATAATAATAAGAAATTCTTTTTTTGGTGTGGGATTGAAGTGACATCACAGCAATCAGCGGTAAACCGCCTACGAAGTTTAGAACTAAAAGCTGAACTTACTAAAATGGAATTAACTTCGAATTCGAAGCATTCGAAAATGAAGTAAGGACGCATGCCAATAAATGCGGGAAGCGACGCGGTTTTTATTCATCCCGCAACGAAAAGTACGGTAGGTCACTGTTCTATTAAGAGAGGCCGTTCACGGCGGTCTACATCTGTTACTGTAGCAGTGAAGAACCATCACAGGTTTCAGAGGGCTGTAAGCTGGTTCAATGGTTTCTATCGTTTAGTATGAATAAGGTTTTTGACTAAAAATAATATTTTATTAAAACAAATATTTAATAATAAAAACTATTTCCTTCTATAATATTTTGAAATAGAACTTATTCTGAAACAATATGACCACAACCATTACATAATAACGAAATGAAATAAAAACGTCGGATAAAGGAGAGCAAGAGAATGTCACCAGTAATATAGAAGTCAGGGTTCGATATCTAGGATGGTCAGTAATAGAAGACATTGCCAAATCCAGCAGAGAGCTGGTAGAAGTCTGATAGAGGAGAATCGTCAGAATACATGACGTCTTTCTGATCTTCCACTTCGGCAATCCTGGAGGTATATGTGTTTCTGATCTGCAAAAGGTTTTGTGTTATTGAAACTCATAGTGTGTGTGTGATGAACCTGAATTTCTCTGAGAGCAACAGATGCAAAGTCCTCAATGAGTAGCGGCCGTGGGTTCTCCATTGACGAAGGAATGATATGATCGCCGTTGAGGATCGAACTCAAATGCTCTATATACTTGATAGCCAGACGTAGGGTTTTGATCTTCGGCAGTCGGTTTCCCTTGGGAACACATGAAGGAAGTTGGCTGAAGAGAGAACATTGTAAAAGGCATATGGAAATAATGAAACTCACTTCTGCAGATTTTCGAAGGCTCTGTTGATATCGAGGTTCCTCCTCTTCTCCTTCTCAGTCGATCGTTGTCTTTTCTTCTCTTGTCCATTGATTTTGGATGCTTTTACCATGACGTACTGAAAAAAACAAGTTAATAAATATCTGAGTAGATACTTGAGAGTTGAACTGTTAAAGCAGAATGAAAGTATGGATATGTGACTGACTAGGATCGTCAGTTGTTCCGCCTTCTACTGTATCTATTAGAAGAAAGCCCCGCCCACAAATATAAGCTATGGGGAAACTTGGTTATAAACTGGCTCGGACGAGCAAACTGTTAATAACGATCAACAAAATAGTTTTAGTGTTTTACTCAACTACTACTCGTTTGAATTATTCTTGAACACATGAATGAAAAAGAATAGTAAAACCCAAGAATATCACTTTTGTATGCAAACATACTGCTTACTGTAGTGATTAATGAATAACGGAAGATGTTTGAAAACACAAGTACCTAATGGTTTCGTGTTCATCACCCGAGATACAGAAGAAGATCTTTCCCTGTGGCAGAAATTTTCTTTTTGACTTTCTCTGTTTAAGGGTCAATTACACGTGAATATGGCCATAAATTCGAGACCGCTTATGCCTCAAGTAAAATTGACCATATAGAGGGTGGTAAAAGGATGTCGGCACTGTTTCACATAACTTTTCTCAGTTTCAATTGAGAAGCTCAGAGAAAATGGAATTCCGAACTGGGATAAGGAAAACCATCTTCGTCTTTCACATACACACACTTTCATGGAAAGAGAAAGTACCATGAATTGTTAAATGGAAGAAGAGTATAAAGGGAGAAATATAGGTTTTCTGAAAGAATGCGGAAGCAGAACGATACAGCTGTTTCATCTTACGTCACTGAGGTATATTGTCGGGTTTTATCATTAAAATGGTCCGTCGGAACTTCTCTTGGAAAGTAAACAGCAGTTAGCGTTGAAAGAGATCTGAGGTTATGGATGATTAGGAAAGAATACCGAACTTCATAATCCTTTCGCCTTTTTTTGAAGGTGACGTCATCATGTTTATTTACTCAAAAAGTTATGAATAATTGGATTATTCAAGTATCTTAACTAAACAAATAAATACTAATTGACAGTTTATAATGTAATTCCTCAATGGTTACACAAGACCCTGTTCTGTACTATTATGTAATTTAAAACATCTTCACCTTCTTCACTGTAATATTACGAAGTTTATTACTTTAAACTGTATCAGTTCTCATGTAATACCTATATGGGCATCTATATATTCATATTACATATCATTCCTTCCTTATAATTACATAACTTTCTCATATTCTACCATCATTCTTCCCTGACCACACTTGTGCGGTAGTGGGGCTTTCAAGCAGAGAGCCTTGTATGGTCAACAGACGTTCTCCGCTTCGTATAACTTTCTGCTGTTACAAATATAAATACAAGTGCATTCTCATATCCGAAGAATAAGAACTATCTGAGCTGTAAACGATCTTTTCCACAACTAAGAGAAAGGCAAGAGAGAAACAATGAGTTTCTGAAGTTCCATCAATTAGCAAATTTGGAAAAAAAACGTTTGGAAGAAATGGAATACCATTAGGCGAATTCTCAAAAGAATCGCAGGTCTGCTGACCATACACGTTTCGGTTCGGGTTTTGTATTATGTTCTCTGCTTGAAAGCCCCACTACCGCACAAGTGTGGTCAGGGAAGAATGATGGTAGAATATGAGAAAGTTATGTAATTATAAGGAAGGAATGATATGTAATATGAATATATAGATGCCCATATAGGTATTACATGAGAACTGATACAGTTTAAAGTAATAAACTTCGTAATATTACAGTGAAGAAGGTGAAGATGTTTTAAATTACATAATAGTACAGAACAGGGTCTTGTGTAACCATTGAGGAATTACATTATAAACTGTCAATTAGTATTTATTTGTTTAGTTAAGATACTTGAATAATCCAATTATTCATAACTTTTTGAGTAAATAAACATGATGACGTCACCTTCAAAAAAAGGCGAAAGGATTATGAAGTTCGGTATTCTTTCCTAATCATCCATAACCTCAGATCTCTTTCAACGCTAACTGCTGTTTACTTTCCAAGAGAAGTTCCGACGGACCATTTTAATGATAAAACCCGACAATATACCTCAGTGACGTAAGATGAAACAGCTGTATCGTTCTGCTTCCGCATTCTTTCAGAAAACCTATATTTCTCCCTTTATACTCTTCTTCCATTTAACAATTCATGGTACTTTCTCTTTCCATGAAAGTGTGTGTATGTGAAAGACGAAGATGGTTTTCCTTATCCCAGTTCGGAATTCCATTTTCTCTGAGCTTCTCAATTGAAACTGAGAAAAGTTATGTGAAACAGTGCCGACATCCTTTTACCACCCTCTATATGGTCAATTTTACTTGAGGCATAAGCGGTCTCGAATTTATGGCCATATTCACGTGTAATTGACCCTTAAACAGAGAAAGTCAAAAAGAAAATTTCTGCCACAGGGAAAGATCTTCTTCTGTATCTCGGGTGATGAACACGAAACCATTAGGTACTTGTGTTTTCAAACATCTTCCGTTATTCATTAATCACTACAGTAAGCAGTATGTTTGCATACAAAAGTGATATTCTTGGGTTTTACTATTCTTTTTCATTCATGTGTTCAAGAATAATTCAAACGAGTAGTAGTTGAGTAAAACACTAAAACTATTTTGTTGATCGTTATTAACAGTTTGCTCGTCCGAGCCAGTTTATAACCAAGTTTCCCCATAGCTTATATTTGTGGGCGGGGCTTTCTTCTAATAGATACAGTAGAAGGCGGAACAACTGACGATCCTAGTCAGTCACATATCCATACTTTCATTCTGCTTTAACAGTTCAACTCTCAAGTATCTACTCAGATATTTATTAACTTGTTTTTTTCAGTACGTCATGGTAAAAGCATCCAAAATCAATGGACAAGAGAAGAAAAGACAACGATCGACTGAGAAGGAGAAGAGGAGGAACCTCGATATCAACAGAGCCTTCGAAAATCTGCAGAAGTGAGTTTCATTATTTCCATATGCCTTTTACAATGTTCTCTCTTCAGCCAACTTCCTTCATGTGTTCCCAAGGGAAACCGACTGCCGAAGATCAAAACCCTACGTCTGGCTATCAAGTATATAGAGCATTTGAGTTCGATCCTCAACGGCGATCATATCATTCCTTCGTCAATGGAGAACCCACGGCCGCTACTCATTGAGGACTTTGCATCTGTTGCTCTCAGAGAAATTCAGGTTCATCACACACACACTATGAGTTTCAATAACACAAAACCTTTTGCAGATCAGAAACACATATACCTCCAGGATTGCCGAAGTGGAAGATCAGAAAGACGTCATGTATTCTGACGATTCTCCTCTATCAGACTTCTACCAGCTCTCTGCTGGATTTGGCAATGTCTTCTATTACTGACCATCCTAGATATCGAACCCTGACTTCTATATTACTGGTGACATTCTCTTGCTCTCCTTTATCCGACGTTTTTATTTCATTTCGTTATTATGTAATGGTTGTGGTCATATTGTTTCAGAATAAGTTCTATTTCAAAATATTATAGAAGGAAATAGTTTTTATTATTAAATATTTGTTTTAATAAAATATTATTTTTAGTCAAAAACCTTATTCATACTAAACGATAGAAACCATACTGACTGCCATTGAAGCTGTGAGTTAATGCTGTTTTGTAGTATTCATATGGGTTGAAAGCATGTGAAGAAGAGTTCTTTATTTAGATTCTTCAGTTACTTCTTTCGTAAACAAATTGTAGTAGAAGACATATAATACATAAACCATTTATGGTATACAACAATGTCATATAAGGTTATGAGAGTTCGAGGTAATAAGAGAAGTTCATTGCGCAACTGCCTCGTCTTGAGAACAGCTTGGAAGGGAAATAAAAAAAAACAAAAATATATTTTGAAGGAAGTGAATTAACGAAGTATTGTCTGTCGCTTTCATATTTCAGAAGGTTATGCAAAGAAAATGTGGAACGAGAAAGCATATGAAGCATTCATTCTAAACTAACCTGAGAAGTTATAAGAACTTCTCTTACTTCTACTCAAATGATCTCTGATTTGCAAAGTTTTTATTGGACAAAATAACATTTTATGGAAGTCTAGATAGGGAAGAAATAACTTCACAGCCAGCTTACTTACACGAACTTGTTATTTGTTTAATACGATCCCAATAGTCCTAACTATATATTAGTTATATATGCATGTATATGCTAATTAACTTTTAAAATTTCGGATAAAGAGGTTTCACAGAAGAAAACGGGAACAAACTCAAATATTCACATAATTATTTAGCGTTTTTGGGGCTTTTTTTGTTGTTTTTCCTCGTCCACCTCCGTCATTTGCTTAGCAACTTGTGCAGCTTAAGCTTCTTCTTGAAATATCTTATTAACATGTTCTCAAATACCATAAAATTGCTTCATTCTGTCAAGTGATTTGTAATTACTTCTTTCATTTTTTCATTTCCTACTTCTTCAACCTACGCTAATGTCCAATTGTCAATTTTCAATGATCTTATATTGGCATTTTGATGCTCAATTTTGTAAGCTTTCACTTCCACTTCAAAAATTATTTCAACATTGATTTTTAGGAAAATATGATTTCTGCAAACTGTTGTTTTGGGGACATAGAGGGAGAGAGAGAGAGGGCTGGTGAAGGTGGGGGAGCGGACGAAGGGGAGAGAGATGATGTTTTTTTCTATTAAATTCACACATTACTAATATGCTAATTTCCGTGTGGGCGTGGAAAATGAAACAAATTCATTTTCAACTTGGCGTTAGCGCATAGTCGGTTGCTTTCAAAGCTCAAATGGTAGTACTAATGAGAACTTCAAGTCAGTGAATCAGGAACCACGATTTCTGATGTAATCGTCTCGAGTAACATGTAATTTCAATAAAAATCACGAATAGTGATACTTATCTACGATATCTATTTGTTTAAGCTGAAAATGAGTAGAAATAATGGGCGGGACTAGATCCCGCCTTCAACTTGATGACGTGATGATGAGAGGACGGCCTTTTAAGGCCGAATTTCACAGTTTTCAAATCAGTTCGTTGTGTACTATCATTTGAGAAGATTTTGATAGAAATTCTTGTTCTTCTCTTCTGTCACCCATTCATCCAAATCTGTTTTGAAATGAAAATAAGAAAAAAAAAGTGTGAAAAGGATGAATTTCCTCAAAAGGAATGATATGATAGGCTTTCTTTCGTTTGTGCCACAATTCATTTCTTTATATATTTCAATTATTTTACTCGTATTTCTAAGCATCTATTTAGATATGCAAAATAGTAAAAAATCAAAATCTATAAAAGTACATTTGGCAAGCCAATTCCCTTCAATCAGATTGTTCCATACTCCAATACCATGTATGGCTTTTCTCAGATCGTTTGCATATCTACACAGCCTATTGACCTTTACATGACTTGGATCTGATGTAGCAAAGGCAGATTCAACTGAATATTTTATAAAACAATCCGTGTATATGTGATTGTCCATTCTCATCATTTCCTTCCGTTTTTTTGTTCATCGAACGACTTCACGGCAGTAATGGAGCTGTTTGTGTCTCATTAACAATCCAAAATGAACAATATTCAACCGAATATGGCTGGAAAGCAGTGACGATGTGTGAAGAATGTCCTCGTTTATCTTCACATACAACCCATAGATTGCCTTTCTGTTTTTTTTTTGTTTTTTTAAAGACAAATGTCCACAACATGCTTCATCGTATTCTTCTTCAAGTAAACTCTCATTTCCAGAGGATGACGAAAGAAAATAATTTCATTCTTTCATTATTTTTGATATTTTTTGGTTAATTTTCGAAATTTCATTTCTCATTCAAATTCATTTCCCTTTCTATTCACAGGAAATTATGCAAAAGTTGCTTTTTGATTGACTCCAATGAACATCTTGTTCATTTCTTCTACAAAATATGCTGATGAAAAGAAGAATTATACTTTGCTTTTATTATTTTATTTTTTGATCCAACGACAAATAAGTTTTAAAATTGTTTTTTGAAAAAAAAAAAGAAATCTTGACGACTCTAACCTTCCTCCGTGACATTCTACTCGTAACTTTCTGTTTCTCTTTCGTACTTCGTCTATATTTGACATAAAGAGCCAATAAAACCATGCACGACATTAACAAAGTTCTCTTAACAAAATGATCTCCTTTAGATTAAGTTATATATACATCCAATCACTAACTATATTAGCTTTGATGACAAAAGTTTCAAAAAAAAAAGATTCAGTCATCTCAGCCGACGACCATCCATCCTGAACAATTCAATTCGCCTTACGATTGATTCCTCTCTCAAACATCAACTGAAAGAATTATTCTTGATTGCTATAGAGAAAGAGGTAGTGGGAGAAATGGAAAGATTGAAAGAGGAAGGAATGACGAGAAGACGAGAAAGTTTTTGTTTGCATAATAACAGTTTTTTTTCTTATAATTAGTACCTTTGGGAGAGAGACTTCTGAAAACCGATAGCCGAACACCGAACTTACATGAGATATACAATCTGTTCCTCTGATTATCACACGATTCAAAAAAAATTTCATTCCAGTCAAAGATGTTCCTCCCAGAGAATAGAAAAAGCTTTGCTTTCTGCTCCTCCTACTCCTTCCTTCTCCTCCTTCTCCTCCTTTTTTATTTCACATTTGTCTTTACAGCTTTTCAGTAGGTACCCACACATGTACATACACATACACAAATACACACATATTCTCCCCATCTGAGTATACGATTTCTAATCTCAATTAGGACTCCGGCTCTCTGCACAACTCACTTTGACGTTTTTTGAATTTTTTTTTGACTTTCCCATCCATAACTCTCAGAGTCATTTGCACTCGTATATGAATTCGCAAACACATATTACTTCCATTGTTTTTGCTTGATTTTTTCCACATTGTCAGCGCCATAAGCATTTCTTTAGATATTTTTAAATTGAAAAAACTCTGCTAATTACGTTTACAACTCAAAAATATTTCAGTTCAGTATGAATCGGTTTGCCGCTTTTGCTTTACTGTGCTCTCTTTTGGCCTACGTCGTGTCTGCACAGAACGATGACGTCACATTGACTGAAGTTTCTCAATTTCAATATAAGTTAATAAAATTGAATTTTGAAGAACGATTTGGATAAACGCTCCCCTAACGCCAAATGGATGCGCTTTGGAAAAAGATCTCCAAATGCCAAATGGATGAGGTGAGGCGGCTATACGTTTGAAATATATTGAAATCGTCGTTCAGGTTTGGCAAACGTTCCCCTGATGCCAAGTGGATGCGCTTCGGAAAACGATCACCTTATGGCTATGATCTATATGATAACTTAGAATACTAAAAAAGAGTTTGAAAGATAATGAAATCATCTCAACTGATTGTCTTCCAGAGAGCAGTTGTTAGATAATTATCAACATCATTTAATTTCTTCTCATTCATGTATACTCAATAATCTTAATTCCTATTTATTAGCTCGTTTCATGAAATTATTTTTTCTCTCTTGTCTACCAGTTTCTGACGTGTGACGGCCGAAGCTTCGTCACTGAAAACCTTTTTTATGAAGCGTATACTCCCGTCCAATTGGTTGTCTCCTTATTTGGATTTCGTTTTGCCAACTGATCATGCATAAAACATGTTATTGTTTATCTGCTGATGAATATGTAACAGCAAGTACAACGTAAATCCTACGAAAACTCAAAATATTGCTCGGAAATCATTGTTTTCAAATAATTTCTGATATCTTATAGACTCACATGGTATTTCTACAATTTATTATTTTATACTTAACTCCCTTCTGGGAGAGGAATACTACAAATAACACTTTTCACTTTTAAGTGTTTCTACTTGTATGTCTATACTGAAAACAATCGTGTTCATGATTATCAGAACATGAGAGTCTGAAAACGAGCTGCTCTTTGGCCTAATATTCAATAATCTTTGTCATTTCAACACCTACACTAAGGAAATGGTCTTCATCATGGGTAGTACGATATGAAACTCAATTTTCGTAACATCCGTTCATCCAATACTTTAATAACTAGAAGTAGTTGCTTCACTTCTATTAAATTCTCATAAAGAGCCACGTGTCTGCGTGAAATTTGAGGACACGTGAAACATAGCCAGTAGGTGTCAGCAAATCAGTAGGCTGTATGAGGACGTCCAGAGCGGTTGGTTTTTCGAGAAATGTGTGAGGACCGAGAAGGCTTTAATTTTTGCTCCAAAGACAACCGGGATTGATCTATGAGTTTCTGAAAAATAAATTGCTTCACATATTTCGAGAACATACAACCTATTAATAAGATATATTTTCTACGAAAATTATGTATAAGACCTATAACATAGATAAACAAAGTCAGAAGCTTTGTTGATTGAATTTATTGAAATTGGGACAACTTAGATTGAAGAGATGTTCTGGATAAGTCATCATCTTCTGTCACTATAAACGATACTTCGGATAATAAGTTCGGATCCATCGAGATGAAATCATCAATATTACTTCTAGCACCTTTCTCGAATATAGTCTGCCAAAGTGGAGGAGGTGCACTCCATTCACCACTTTCTAACTTCATATGGGACCGATCACTGTTGAATAGCTTTAGATAGTGTTTGGCTGGTATGAAGCGAAACAATCTTAAACAACCACACCTAAGTATTCAGCCTGATTGATTTTTACCTCTTCAGATGCGCAGGAATATTGTACATGCCAAATTCATTCAATGACTTCCCAAGGTATTCCGATATTTCGCAAGGAAAAGGCAGTGTGGAATCGTAATCCCAAATTAAGAGCTGAGTACCTATATCTTCCATAAGAATCACATGATAGTCCCATACAACATAAGAACTACGCAGAACGAAGCATTAGTATTACAAGGGTAATCTCACCTACTGCTTTTTTGACAAAATAAGGGAATTTGCCGTATTTCATTTGATATGAAGATGGCAGTGAACTTGTCAACATCTTCAGACAATTTAGTGACGAATTCTCTGCAAACTAATCATGAAGAGAATAACAGTAGCGTTAGTTAAACCTGCTTGTGTTAGAGTCCACATGGCTTAAGCAATTCAAACGGTGGGCAATAAGCCTGTAAACGTTCTCCTCACAATAATTCGAAGCATAAAGGTTAGGTCCCACGTCTCTTACATTCATTTCAAATTCTGCACGTTTTTTTTCAAGCCTCATGCATAATCAGAGGTACTTGATAGCTTCAACTGTTCATTTCGAATCTGATTTTATCTTTTAAAAAAATTTATCATATTATACTGATAAAATTAAACATCAAGTGATATCTTCTCATTTGTTCCCGTTAAATATGGAGCAATAGCTGGAGCTACTTCTTGGGCGAAGAACTTTTCTGTTTGCGAGACCGATCGGCCAGTGAAGGCGATTGGAGATTCAACTAATTGCGTCACTCGGTCGCGAACCTTCAATTACAAGGAATTACTGAGAAAATGAGAAAAATTGCTAACTGAGTCATATATGGGGTCTTTCAGCATGAAATTGATGTCAATGACTTGAGTTGCTTGCAATTCTTTAGCTGCTAATGCCGTTTTTCTGATTACCGCATGGGCCTACACAATTGAGATTTAAAATAAATAGTGCTCTCAACATTCAACTTCTTGTCTGTCAATGCCTTCTTCTGTCATCCACATCATTGCTTTTTCTAAAGCTAAGAACGGCAATTCATCCCGAACGATCCGGGCTACGTTATCCTTCTGCACCGAAATTCCTTCAAAGATGTTCTAACAAAACGAGTCATAGTTATGTTGACGAAGAAAAAATTACTTGGAAAGTTGTGAGCAATGCTTCTGTTGTTAAGAAAGTGTCAGGAAGCAACATTCTACGGCTAGCCGAGTCGTCTAGAGTTCTTTCAAGTCCTTGGTCAGAAAATATACTCAAGGCTTCCTGAAAAAAGTTGTTTTTCGTTGGCAGTGAGACCAGAAGAACTCACTTGTGGTTTGTGAATCAAACTTCTGGCTAAAGCACAACATCTTTCGCTTTTCATAGGATTCTTCTTGTAAGGCATAGCCGAAGACCCTATTTGGTCCTAAAACCATATAGTTTTTGGAGTATTGAAAACAAGTCCACCTTCTCGAATGGCTCTAGTAGCTCACCCATTGCTTGCAAAACGCGGATATCTAGACAAATCTTTTTTATCGATGCTCCTATAGATGAGAGTGCAAAAACTAATTGTGCATCCTGGAAAGTGATCTGCTACGGATCGAATGTGATTTCCTGGTACCTGTTGACGAGAATAAGTCTGGCCACTGATATTGAACTTATGCTTGAATCCGGCTTTTTTCGTTACAATTTCATCAAGTTTTTCGACTTGTTCCTCATCTCCATTGAACAAAGTCATGAAGGAATCCTGAGTTCCAGTAGCTCCTTTAATTCCACGGAAACGAATGGTTTCGCCGAAGTGTTCCAACTGTACATTGCTCGTATATTAGCTTCTATGTATGAAAAACTAACTTGTTTGAAGGACGTGAGAAGTTCCTGAGCCCATATAGCAGTTCTTTTTCCAACAGTAGTAAGAGACGCTGTTTGGTAATGTGTCCTGCCTACCGTTACTGTGCTTTTGTGTTCCTCGGCAAAATCAGACACACGAGTCAGAATTGTTGCCATTCTAAAAGAGAGAAATTAGTTCCATTCAGTGAAAAATGAAATACCGTTGAAGCAGGTAATCAACAGACTCCTTGATAACGATGAGATCTGCATTATCTTGAACAAAACAAGACGTGGCACCAAGATGAATAATTCCAGCAGCATTGGGACAAATCTGGGAACTTGATTAATGAATGCTGAAATGGGAGCTCCAACCTTTCCGAAAGCATGATTATGAGCCATAACGTCATGTTTCAACTTTCTCTCTTCGTTTCTTATGAAGTCCCAATCCAGATTATCCCGATTGGCTTTCATCTCTTCAATAGATTCAGTTGTTACCTGAAGCGAAGAGATAAGCGTAAATGCTAAAGCGCTCACCTGTTTCAGACCAAGTTCTTTCTCAGCTTCCGCTAACCATATCCACAATTGTCTCCATAACACAGCCTAGCAAATTATGATCATCGAAATTTTTTTCTTTCAATATGCTTACCTTATTCTTCTCCGACCAAATATCCATTAAAGGACTTCTCTTGCAATAACGAGAAGCAAGGACAGACTCATACTTACTCTCAGACCCCATAACTTCAGTAAAGAGAACTGAACTGCAAATTATTAAATCAATGAGAATTCATTTTATATACACAAGTTATACGATCTTTGATCGATTGAATTTTAGATAAACAATCTATTGTAACAGATAAACAGTTAAAGCCTTCTATGAACTTGAATCTATTTATACAAAATCTTTGTACAAGAAGAATAGACACCGTTGTTATTTTCACTCTTTTTACCACCGTACTCGAAAATCTCTTGCTTTAGCATTAAAAAACGATTTTTCTCAAGAATTTATTCATGTTTGTCATCTACTCTGGTTGTTTTAGAAATGGAAACGGGAAATCGGAGTCATTTTGATTTATTACGGGCTGAACATTTATTATTGACTTCCAAGTATACTGAACTTAAAAAACATTTTGATTTATTACAATCTTCTGCCGGTAAAAGTAATTCTAATGGTCTAGCATGTCAACTAATTCAATTTTCTAACGATTTATACACAAATCCTAAGTACAGGTTCGCTCTCTCACTTCATATTTCTTGTTGCATATCTATTTCAGTGATTTAACCTATGAGGTTGAGGATAAGACGTATCCCGGTCACAAGTTCGTTCTCTCTGTGCGATCCCATCACTTTGCTGATCTAGAACACAAAAACAAAATTGAATTCAGAGGTCTTTCCACATCCTCAATCTTGAAGATCAAATACGTTCTCAGATTTTTCCTCCAGCGTTTTCGATTTGATTTATAAATGGATGTACACTGATGTTCTGGATGAAACTAGTGATTCAAACCTCCTGAAAGTGGGAGAGTTCTCTTCCAAATACAAATTGGAGAATTTACAAGAACTGTGAGTGTTTGCAACTTTCTAAAGGTTTGAAGGTTCCTTCACTGTATTCCAGAGTAGAGCTACTTCTTACTACAAGACTAGATATTTCAAATTGTGTACCGATATTCGAGTTTGCTGATAAGGAAGGTTTCGCAAAACTCAGGTATGTATTTGCTCCTACAAATTATTGCAAACTAATTTCAAGAATCAAATAAAAAAATCACATTTTTCTAAACTAGTTTCATTGTTGAATACAGTAGCAATATTGCAGAGATGATTGTGCTTCCTTGGTTGCCGCTCGATGGAATGATTTCACTAAAGATCACTTCAGCTCCCTATCAGCCACTTTACTCTTCCGCTTACTCAAAGGGTGTATAATTTGGTTAATTATTATGTTATAAATTAATGCTTCAGAAACTCTACTAACGTTCTCAACTCGATAATTGAGCTTGAAAGAGAAGATGTTCTGTTTCTGTTTTTCATCGAGAATGATTCTAAGGTTCGGCGTTATTCGAATGAGAATCTGATTTCGAGTCGCATTTAGTTGAAAACATTGTTAAATGACGTCTCGCATGTTTCTGCTTTGGAGCTATCGTTGACGTTGAAAAGTTTCAATATTGCAAAGCAGTTAATTGACCATGGAGCTGATGTAAATCTGTTTTACCCTAGTACAAATGACACTCTATTGAATAGGATGATCACATCAGGTGCATTGATGTTCTCAACTTCAGTTCATACTTCTCTTGCAGGGAATGTCGAAGCGTGTTCATTTTTAGTCAAACATGCAGTGTGCCTGAAGCCTTCAAAAACAAACTGTCCTTCTCCTTTGCAAACAATAGCCATAGTATGATAATTTTAGTGAAAGATTGCAGTCTCATTGAGTTTAGTCAAATGTCTCTGACGATCTTCTAGAATGGGGTTTGAGCATTATCAGCGACTCGGATCTTGATTTCATATGTACCGAACCAAAATTACATAAACGGTTCGTTTCCGTGCATTACAAGAAACATAATCAATTTTGCAGAAGTGCATTAGGGTTAGCTTGTTTGAATGAAAATATCTTGTTGGTACCTTTCATAGAAGCACTCTTAGAGAACGGAGCAGACCCGAATGTTATTGATGACGAATCTGAATGTTGTCTTTGGCATACGCTAGTAACATCTCCTAGGTTATCTGTAGCTCAGAAATTGATTGATAAGGGAGCCAATGTGGATGTTCGCGTACATTCAGGTTCCATTCTTTCTCGACCAAAACCTTCAGCTTCTTAGTTCTAGATCCTTTGATATTCCACTTGATAAGCAACCTACAATCCTACAAGTTCTTGTTGTCCCATGGAGCACAGTTGAACGTTCACGATAGTGAAGTTGGTACACGTTCTTGCCATTTTTTGAAATTTTCTATCACTAGGGTTCATACTTGATACATCGAATCGTTGAGTCGTTCAGAACTGACAAAGAGCTTGCAAAACAGATACTTCTATCGACACTTTCTCATGAACTTGATTGTAATGTTGTAAATGAAAACCAAGACAGTCCTCTCCATATAGCCGTAAAAACAGCCGTTGAAGCTGTTGAAATTCTCCAGAAACTTGCAACAGGTATTATTAGTTCTCTATTTATATGAGCCTTCGTAATCGATCTGTTACAGGTATTGATTGGACCGTTGTTGATGCAAGTGGCAGGTCTGCTCTCAAGCTTGCGTTGGAATGCAAAAAGTTTGCCTGTGCCGAGTTAATACTTGCTGGTGCTTCATTGTGAGAGTACAGACATGAACTAATCGTTTTAGGTGGGGCATCAATAGACGAGAAGAACGAAAATGGAGAGAACTTACTGCTACAGTCTGTGAAAAATAATCTTGACGATGTTTCTGTTTTCCTGCTTGCTCACAAGGCTAATCATAACATAAAGTTATTAAATTCTCATCATCAATCCTTATCATGAGAAGGTTACAGAGATTCTGATGGAGCTAGTTGTCTGGAAGTTGCTCTTTCTCTAGGTATGGAAGGAACTGTAAAGGCATTGTGTGGGGTAGGCGTTAATGTTAATGAACGATCTGTGACTGGACAAGGGTTTGGTGTTTTGGAGAGAGCAATTTCAACAGGTTGAATTAATTTGTTTCTTCATGCAATCAGATATTTATAGAGAATTTCGGATGTGCCAGTCTTCTTGTATCGTTTGGATGCGACTTAGAATCATGGACATCATGTGAAGATAGTGAACAGTCGTTGCTACATCACATGTTGGATGTAGGGAAAGAACAAGCAGCAATATTTCTGATTAATAAGTAGGCCTACTTTCTCATTAATTTTTAAAAAAACTCGTTTTGAGTGGATGTGACGTAAACGCCAAGAAGAGGTTCAAAAATCTTAATGATGACGAAGGACAAACTCCCTTACACATGGCTGTCGCTTGGGGCCAATCAGAAGTAGTGAGAGCTTTGATCGAAAAAGGGGCTGATTTGAACGCACAGGTATGATTTCTGAGTTCATCGCGGGTTTTGAAGGCTGGTAGTTGTTTAGGATGTTGATGGACGCACAGCCTGTCATATAGCTGTACGTGAAAGTAACAAAGAGGCCTTAACTCTTTTACTCGAAGCTACTGAAGTTTCCTTCATAAGCACACGAGATAAGTTTGGCCAGACCCCTTTATCATTAGCTATATCGCGTAGAGATCATAAAGTTAGTTTCTAAACTTACTCTCATACTCAACATCGCCGTTTTAGTCAGCCGAGGAAATTGTCAACCGACAACCACATGCAGCTTTGCAAACTAACGGAAATGGTTAGAACAATATGTAGCGTATTGCTTTTACTTGTTCCATTTAGGAGAGAATCTTCTTCATGTTGCTGTACGCACGAACGATCTAGAAAGCGTTTTGTTTCTACTTGGAACACATACTGATCCTACTCGCACCACACAGGACTCCACTCGAAAAACCGCTCTGCATTTGGCTACCATGGCTGAAAATGAGCTGATTATGAGAAACTTAGTAAACAGTCGCGCTCATCAAAGCATGCTCTAGTGATATTCAGATCTTAGCCGGATGTGTAATAGATGCTCGTACATCCGATGGGAGTACACCACTTCATGAAGCAGCTCGAGCTCACAGGGCAGATTTATTAAGAATCCTTCTTGAAAACGGAGCAAGTACGGAAATTGTTGACGAAAAAGGAGATACAGGTTTCATAAAACTTTATGGTTCAGACATATATCTTAATGTTTCAGTCTTCTTGACATCAGTGCGCCATGGAAGCTACGCCTGTGCCAAAATTCTTTTGACGGAGGCAAACATAAACATTCACATATCCAATAAAATGTACGTTTTGATAAAATGCAAAAACGGTTTTTCTTTGCAGTAATCAGACAGCGCTTCATATCTGTGCTTCTTTACCCCCAAATAAGGTAGAGGATTCTTTTACCGCTGGTGATTTGTGTGAAATGATTTTGAGTGCAGATATAGGTAGAACTGTGGAAAAAGACTTCATAAGTTATGTTGAAGCCAAGGATGATCTTGGGAATACAGGTATTATCATTGTTATGATGTTTAAAGTTGTTTTCCCTTTATCCAGCGCTGCTAATAGCTTATATGAACGGAAACTCAACCGTTTGCCGAAATCTCTTAAGAAAAGGAGCATCGATGGGCGCACGCAACTTTGAAGGAATCACAGTGTTCACTTATGAAATGCCCACCAAACAACTATTGTTCGCTTTACTCGGTATATTTTCTTATTGTTTTCTAACTTCAACATCATATAGATGGGTTGGAAAGAGAGCCTAGATGGTCTGACGGAGACGCTTGTGACTGTGGGGTGAAATTTTCAATCACCCAAAGAAAGCATCATTGCCGGTAATCTGAACTATTGAGCTTTTGAAAGTAAAATTCTTCAGACATTGCGGTCGAGTTGTCTGTTCCGGTTGCTCGCCGCAAGCTATGCCGATTGCTAAATTTGGTGAAGAGAAGAAAGTGCGATTATGCGATCTATGTGCACGGGTGCTAACTAAAGGTTTTCATTTATCATAATATTGTAAATAATGCTCGTGATTACTTTGCCGGTATTCGTCATATGTTTTAATATAATTTATTTTTTTTTAAATTTATATTTTTTATTATATTAATGTTCGGTTTTTGTTCTTCGTGAATTATCCGCATGAAATGAATAATTGAACGAAGTCTCACTTTAGAAGACTTCACAGAGTTCGGGGTTCTTGGGCAACCATTAAACTTGATCGGACGATCCGATCTGAGCACTTAACTATGCCTTGTGGTTGGCCCCATCTGCTCTGTCCCTTCCACCCATAGCACATACGGCTAACATCTATCTTGGACAAAAATGGGGGGTTTAGGCTGAAACTTACCTGGCTGGGAGTGTGCCGCGATCAATAAGGCGGGACCTCTATGGCGAGGCCTGATCATTGCACTTCTTGATTGGGCTGACCCGTAAGGCAGTCTCGAGTTGAGATTCGCCTACAGCTAAATTTTTGCGTGGGGGGATGCGTTCGCGCGTCCCCGATATTAACGAAATGTTCAAATCCATAAAAAAGCTATTATAATTCCCCATAAAGTCTTTAGAAGCCAACCGAGTTAACCATGAAAAGTGTGAAAAAAAGGGGCGGAGTCTAGCGCGGGGGGACATAATACATAAGAACCTAAGCGTTTGTTAGAATAATTCTTTCGTGATTTCGAACCATCAGTCTGTTGTATCGGAAGAGCTATCGATTAGCTTTCGATCAAAAAAAAGATTTTTGAAATTGGTTCATTCTGCGTCGAGTTAGAACGTTTTTCTCCCATCATCATATGCCGATGCACCACCGCTACACTTTCACACTTACCACAGCAATGAAACGTGTGAGCGACCGCTCAAGCGCGTCAGGCAGTTGAAAATGAATGTACCACCGCGCTGCTAAAATTTGATCTTGAGAATGAAATATTTTCCTCTGTTTCATTTTTCATTTAACGCAATGCAGTGAGCGGTGTCCATGCTCACTCTTCTATTCGCCATAACTCTCTTGAAACTCATCCGTTTACAGACATCTTTTTTTTTATTCACTCCTCTAATTATGATAATTAACATGATATTTGTCCTCGAACTCATTTTCGTTGTTTTTGTGCATTTGAATATTACCAAAGGTCAGCTTATTGCTTCGTCTCTGTCTAGACTTCTTCTGATATTGATGATAAGGTCTGTTTTGCGTGATTCTTCGATTGAGAACACTTGCCATTCTAGTTTCTCCTACTATTCCCATGATAGTGTTGATTCTTGTTGTATTTTGCTCACAGAAAGCAGTGCATCTGTATGACTTCAGTTTTGTACGCAGTTTAGAGCCGATTCCTATGTGAAAACTAATCCAAAACATGGAACCGACCTCATATTCAATTCGGGATGAAATTCGAACCGAATAGAAAAGATTTTCTCAAGATCAAAACTCTTCAAGCAATGCTGATTAAAACTAAATTCAATGAAGAGAGGGGTTTGCGTTTATGCGATCTATGTGCACGAGCGGTAACTGTAGGGATTTATTTATCATAATATTGTAAATAATGCTCGTGATTACTTTGTCGGTATTCGTCATATGTTTTAACATAATTTATTTTTTTTATCAAATTAATGTTCGGTTTTTGTTCTTCTCATGAACGAGTTTTTTCTTCTTCGGAAAATGTACCGATCCACTCTAGAACTTGAATTATCCGCACGAAAAGAATAAATGAACGAACCCTCACTTTAGAAGACTTCACAGGGTTCAGGGTTCTTGGAACATCTTTCACCCCACGAACCACATAGTATCCCGCCTTCTGTTTGGGTTTTCCAATCCCATAGCTAAATTTGGACATGAGGCACTTTTAGTATGTCAACCATTCTTCATAATAAGACTTATGTCAGAAGAGGTTATGCAATACAGGTATGTTTTCTTAAGACGTATGACTAACCTGGCCTTAAATGGTTTGTTGACGCCCACTGGCATGGAATAAGACATATACCCTTCGATTATCTGGTTTTTTATCGGGCAACTACAATATCCACCATCTTCGCCGGGATTACCTACTGGCCCAATCTAAACAAAAGTATACTCAAGGGAAATCGAGAGAATATATCATTGTGGAGGAACAGAGAAAACAAAATCAGCAGGACATCGGCATCTGGCATACCTGACCCATAGCACCGTCCTGACCTGGCAGGCCAACTTGGCCATCCTGGCCTGGGCTACCTGGTGGACCAGCTGGTCCTCCATTTAAGAATCCATCAGAGCCAATAGGACCAGGGCTACCTTAAAGAATAAGGACTATGCGAATTCTTCTAAAATGGATAACCTGGTGGCCCAGGAACTCCTGGTGGTCCTGGTGGGTTGAAAGTGCGCATTGTGCTATACCCAGGTTCCCCTGGTGGTCCTGTAGGTCCATCCAAGCCAGGAGGCCCCGGATCTCCCGGAGGACCTGGAGCTCCGAAACTAGCGGCTGAACTTCGTTATAGTATCTTTCATTATTTTCTTTTACCTCCGGTTTCATAACCTGTTTCGACAAACCCTGGTTCTCCATCTGGTCCCGGAAAACCAAGAAGTCCATCCACACCAGGTGGACCTTCAAAGAATGGGATGAAAAATTAATAGTAATAAAGAATTTGTAATGAACCAGGAGGTCCCATCGGACAAACAACGCAGTTACTAGGTGGTTCCGCATAAGGATCAATATTTTCCTGCTCAAGCATTCCTGAGACTCCATCAGCACCAGGTATTCCATCCACTAGAGTAGACAATTACAGAAGAAAATGAGGCGGTATTCTTACATCCAGGAAAACCGTCGAAACCCGGAATGCCAGATGGCCCAGGCGGACCTGGCTGTCCACATTGGACTTTTAATTTTGGAGCGACGTCATAAGAATTTGAATGTCTCCTAAGTATTTTTTGAAGTTTGAATAAAAAGAACGATGAATACGTTTTTTTTTTCTTGTGGAGTCTATTGTGTCTCAAAGTAGTGCGTTTCACTCTATGGCTCACTTCCATTAGAACTTTCCAAACATTATTTACAAGATTCTGCAAATTGAAGTACCATGTTGACTCGAAAACATACCTCTAACTCGCGGGATTGTTCGTTGAAAGAAACTTCAAATTTAGAAATATCTTCAAAAATGACTCCAATATACAAAATACAAGCAGAAAGAGTTATTGTAGTGACCACCCAAAAGTATTTCAAACACCTCGTTTGACAGTGCATGGCTCATAGGAGAAAGAAGATGCGTTTGAGCGGTTTTCATCACGTTCGATCCAGATCCATCAATTTTCCACTCGAAATTTTTTAATAATACTTCTAATTGAAATAACTCGTTCTTGTTGTTGAACGTAAACTTGAGGTAAACTTGAGAGATCTAAACGCCATAACATTCATTTGTAATGTACAATTGTAAACTATAGGATGACTGTACGAATTCAAGCAATATACCTCGTATCAAAACTGTAAAACGGAGAAAAAGATACGAGTATCGAAAAGCATAAGATGCGGAAAGACTGACCCGAACAAGGCAATTAATGCATAGTACAATATTATGTCAGTAGAGTGAGAGAAGAGATAAAAAATACAAACTCATATTAAAGATAATCTGACTACAATTTTATATGTGAAGAATAAGAAAGATGCTAACGTGCAACTGAGCTCAGACATCATAAGCAACTTGAAGTAATAATAAGTTCAAGAAATCAAAGCTAGAAAAAGGCTTCCATAACCTCAGATCCGTCAAAGATATTCCATATTATTCCAAATAACCACCATTCATTCCCGTAAACATTCCAGCTAACGGTTCAAAATCACCAGCAGTACATAGACGGGTCATCATATGTTGAGCAGGAACAGCTTAAATTACAAAATACGTAATAGAAGCAAAATGCGAAAAACAATACCTATTTTCGGATCACAGCTGTTAACCAAAGAATCCAAGAACGGTCTATCTGCTAACCATCGTGAAGCTATTGTCTCGTCCAACCCAACCTAGAGAAGAAACACATATTATATAAGTGAAAATAGCTAAGTACCTCGTAACAGAACTTCAAAATTGTTCCACAAAGTTCAACTTCTTGATAGAAATACTTCAATACATCCATGACTGGGATCGGGTTATTTCTGAATGAATACGAATATATCTTACGAATCGTGAATATATGAATTACTTGACTAGTAAAAGAATATCCTCTCTGGGACCCAAATTACAATATTTCAAAATTAAGCATAAAAGATTGAAAGCACGACATAGCACATCAGGAACAAGTCTCCGTCTTTCTACATCTTTGTTCGTAGCGTTTTGTTTCTGCAAAAAAAAACTTTCATCATACATTTCCTACTTTATAACTCACATTATCGAGAATGGCCAGCTGCTCAGGAGCAGAAGCAATAATTCGGTACAAACATCCTATTAAATTTTCTTTCCTATAATCATCAAAAACCTGGAAAAAAATTGTTAACATAAAAATGAGAGTCGGTCCTACTTGTTGAAGATAGCCATCAGAGCGAAAGACTGGCATAGTGTCTACAAGCTGATACAACAATCGCAGAACTCTTTTTTGAACATAAATATCTGCTTGGCATAACTGATTTAGAATCCCACGAAGAGCATTCTGGAATGGAATATTACTTGAAGAAAATAGAACAAAACTCACATTATTAATAGCAGCATCTCTAAGTTTCACTTGATTAAGGTTTAAAGTCTTCACAGACATTAATGCACTCAAACACAAATCAGCATTATCAGCCAGTTCGTTCAATGTGATATACTGTTGAGGAGTCATATCTTTTCTTTCCCTAAAAATACATTTGGTATGAATAAGAATTTCCATCAGAACTAACTTGAAGTTGGAAAATCGCATAATGGCATACACGATGGCTTCAAAGCCGTTGAGATCAATTAAAATAAGTTTATTGGGAGTCCTGTTTGCAATAAAGTTTCCAATGAAAGCGAACGTTTTCTCCCAAAGACTTGGATCATTCGAAAAACGAGCATCATTTATTAACATTTGCAAACCTTGAAGAACCTGAAATCTATATGTGCTTCGAACAGTTAAAATTCGCTTACATTTCTAATAATAGCCTGCACAGCGTCTGGGGGAAGATGATCAATTGCGGATGCAAACTCTGAGTTTGTGAGGGAAGCTAGTAGCTCCATAGCATATTTCATCGCCATTGCAGATCCGACACAAACGTAATGACTTATAACCTTCAAATATGATATAAGCACCTCATCCTAGATTTTAATGACAAACCTGAGGGCCATTACACTGAAATATCTGCTGAACTACAGCCACATTAACACGATCAGCCTGTTTAGGTTCAGCTCGCATTATAACTGAGTGCAAAAGAGCTAACGCTTTTGTATAACTAGTGCAAATGAATTCCTTATACTGAACAAGATTAGAAAAATATCAAGTTTGCCGGATAGTACCTTGGGATCTACAACATGACACATCTGATCCAAAAATCGGAAAAATATCAGAAAAATTATAGCTACTATTCCCTTAGGTCCGGTATATTGCTGGTTGTTTTGGCCCCAAGCTATGAGATAATCCTTAAAACATCGACTTTTATACAGACCCGAACTTTAAACCAACCTTAGCCTCCTTATTATTATGACACAACAAGCGTAAGCCCTCAAGAACATACTGATAGCATCCCAAATTCTTTTGATCAACCATCACAAGTTTTTGTATAAACAAATCGAACACTTTGGGATTCCGACAGAAAGCTCTTAACTCCACTCCTTCTCGATTCCTCCATTCAATCATATGAATCAGAGCCAGGAGAGCGCCGTTGTTGTACCTAGTATTATAAAGTTCGCAGAATGAGTCATTAGAAGCTTACTGTGCCAATCCCACTAAGATATGGATCATATCACCAGAAGTAGCTGATAATGCTTTTTTTACTTCAGTAGATGGAAGGTATTTACATAAGTAGAACATGGCAGAAGCCAACTTCTTCGCACACTGTAAGAATGTATGAATTATCAATTTGAATATAGAAGGAATTACCTCTTCTTGTGGTAGTAAATTCCAATATTTGAAGACTTCTGTTATTTTCACCAACAGCTGATAATCAGGGAGAGGTCCAATACCTTTAGTGAGTCCTCGAGCAATTTTGAACGTTTCATTCACAACTTCACTTCTCAAATTCTTAAGAAAAAAAACAGTATACTTTATCACAAAAGTACAGTACCTCGTTATGATACCATTCTATCAATTGCTGATAAGACATGTTTTGCGCAGGCTGTCTCGGCATTCTTGGATCTATGTTTTCTACACAAGAAGCTGTTGATATTTGAGAACAAGGTCGCTTAAAATTCCTAGTAAAGCACATGTTTTAATCAAATGATTTACCAGCTCTGTAAACTGAGGTGTATCTATGGGAGTTCTCATTTCAGAGGGACAGTGAATACTCATCTGCGATAGATGATCGTCCGGAATGCTCATATGAGACATAGACATGACAGAAGGTGTCACGGAAGGAGCCTTCAAAGTCGACATTAAAATGAGTTGAAAGCTTTTTTCCCACCGGAGAGTATCCGTTGTTCATGTAATGATTGTTCATCCATTGCATTGTATGTGAGTTAGCTTGCACTCGCGAAGGAGGTCTACCATACCCTGTATTACAGCCACTAAAAAAATTTCATGTATAATTTTTCAAACACTCTTTAACTACATCTCAAGAGTTAAAGCAAAGAAACTCACTTTGTTGGCTGGTTCTGGTACTGAGGAGGGCCCTGCTGTGGAACTTGGGGAGGAAGTTGTTGTGATGCGCAAGGTTGCATGTTATATTGTGAAGTAGTTGGCATCTGAACATCATCAGAACAGTTTGAGTAGACAATACTGCAAAAAGCTTACGGTATCATAAAGATGAGGTTGAGAAACATCAGCAGGGATGGGCATCGAAGGGTTATATGGGATGCACTGGTTAGGAAGCTCGGCATGGGGAGGGATGCCCATTGCTCCACCTTGAAAGAAATGTTTTCAATTCATTTATAACTTCAACATACCACATATACAATTGTTGATATTTCCGCATTGGCATTGACCAACAGCCGGACGAAAAGTAGCAGAGGATGGCTGTTGTCCGATAATCATCAGTTCAATATCATTCGTTGAAAGTAGACAAAACAATAACTGCAATCAGTGAACTTTGTCATTTAGAAACTAAGCATCAATGAGTAAATATCGAATGACATAATGAGAGTTATGACCCTTATGAACAATAAATGACACTTAGCACACGGTGGGAGAGTCGAGATATCGTGCCAATGGTGTGAGTAAGAAGAAATGTAACTCATGAAAGTTTGAACATAAGCCAAGCGTTAATTATGAAACCTCATTCACCTATTCTATCAGTTACAGTACCCAATCATAAATAATCAGTGTATATACAATCGTTACTAAGTTCGAGAAGAAGATGAGAGAAGCATGGATTATAGGAGCAGAGTATGAGACTTCCAAGATGAGAATATCATTGGATATTGGACAATAATAAAGAAAATTGAAAAGAAATATGATTCAAACAGCCAAACTTCTACAAACTTTTAAAATTCTCGGAGTTTGTTTACTGTTAAACTACTGAATTATTGAATCTGAGACATTAAAATCATTAAAAACACTTAAAAACGAGTTTCCGGTTCAAATTTGTGTATTCGCCATGCAAAGATTCAAATTTTAGCGTCCCCCTCCTAATGACCCTGACAAACAGGCAACGCCTAACTCTGCGTCTCTAATTCTTCCACACTGTCTTGTTTAAACTACAGTGTCCCACTCAGATTTACGCGGAGAGGAAGAACAAGGGCAGAGACAAGAGGCATCTATGAAAATCGGAGGTTTAAATAAGCAGAATGAACTATTCTATAATTATTATCATTGAAGTTGACTGAGATAATTTGTCCCGGGAACATTTGGAGAAGAATTACGACATTTCTTGTCAACTTTTCTGACTTTTGGGCAGCTTTTTGACAAGTTTATAGACTGTATACGTAACCAGCCTGAAATGGCAGGATTCATTGTGAACTAACTATTGCGTTTTAAGAATTTTCAGAAACAGAGCAGAGATGTATGTTTGTATGATAGTTTTTAAAAGCTACTATGCAACAATTAGATAATCAAATGATGTGGATGTAGACAAAATGGATTCAACTTTTATTATGAAAAATCAGCAACAATAACAAGAATAACAAAAAACAATCAATTGGAAAAATAACAAGTTTACAACTTTAAAAGCCTTCACGAAGTTTCTTGGCTTTTTTACCTGCGAGAGGATTTTTCTCTGCAGGCACTTTCATTTTGTCAACCTTTCTCTTACTCTTAACTGCAAACGAGATGCCACCTTGACTAGCAGTGAATTTTAAATTCGCATTTTTGTAAGCCTGCAAGTAGATACTCTGTCTTGAAATATTATGAAGGGAACTCACATTCTCTAATTCAGTTTGATCTGATGTGATTTCATACTGTTTCAGTCCTTTGCTTAACTCTGTAAGAGCAGCTTGTTTATCTCTTTCGTGTCTCTCTTTGATCTCTGCCTCCATTTCTTTCAGCTCGTTCTAAGAACATAAATCAGTAATATAATTCAACAAACTGTTCTTGCCTGTAAACTAATATCAAGCGGTTTGAACGTTGCACCCAAACCATCTGCCGCTCCGTCCTCAAAGTTGGCAATACTGCTCTTAATGGCATCTTTACAGATGCCATCAATCGCATCTGAGAGCTTCCTGATCGTTTTGTTATGCAGTGCCGAAGCCTGTGAAAATAATTCTACGTTTGTCTCCATATTATAAAGTAAGTGCCTGATTGATTGGAAGATCCAACTCTTCGGCTATGTTTTCGATTGACTTGTGTTGCAATCCCATTCCCAAGAGAATAACTGCTTGTACGGGACCTAGCTTTGCCTGAAAATTTCATCATTGACTAATAACACTCCTATCTAATTTACCTCTACGGGAAGTTTCTTGTTGAAATAAAGATGAGCAATGATAGGAAGCAAGTCAGTGATCAGATGGGGATCAAGCATATTTCGAGCATACTGAGAGAGTCGTCTCATATCACCATTAGACAAAAATAAGGACAAGTCATGTCTATTGAGCGTATCATTCTCGTCTTTACTCTCGATATCCTTGTTTCTCGATTGTAACAACGAAATTGCTAATTGACTCGGGAATTTTCGGAATTCGTAAGAGTACAAGTTTAGCATACGAGATCTGAACTCTCTCCAATACGTGCTGAGCCAATCAGATGATTCATCTAGGATATGGTTCACGAAAAATTCCTGAAGCGAAAAACGAAACCTGGTCTTATGTCCTTCAGGACAATACAGGTATATTCCCCTGTTAGGTCATTCGATGTTTGTCTCATATACACCGGAACATAAGCAGCCTTCTTCCAGAATTTGAGTAAGTTCAACGTTAATCCGAAAGATACACCTGGAATAGTATAAGAAATTTAGAACTATTAGAAGCAAGTACCTAAATAATCTAATTGTTCAGCTGGTCTCTCTTCAAGACGCATTAGTAACGGAGGTAATCCTGCACGAGGGACTATCTGTTCTTCAAGGAGAGCAACAACTTCTCCAGTTTTAACAGTCTTCACTTGTTCTTTTTGTTTATTGGGAGCAACTTCATTCAAAGAGACGAAGTTTCCCAAGAAATATTCTTCTAACAGATGGAGTGCACGGGTACCGTATCCCATAGATTGATAATCAGAATGTACAGCGATACGAATAATTCTTCCACCAAATAAAGTTGGGAACTCTTCATCCTGTTCAAAACAGTTTGATATGGCTTATACAGTGTTGTTTACCATGAATTGTTGCGAAAGTGTCCATGGAAGCAAATCACCAGCGGCACGTTTTCCTCTCCCAAGCGAGGCAGTAACATGATCTTTAGAGAGGTTACCCTCGAAGCACACTTGTATCACAGCGAGAACATCGGGGACTTCTGTGTCTTCTTTTATGGGAGCCATTAGCACAAACAAATGATGAGCTGGAGCATCGCTCATCATCTATAAATATGGTTGCATGAAAACCAGTATTCTAACTTACTTGTAAATCGTTGGGGCTATTTTTGTAATGAGCAGATACATAAATAGACATTATTTGCTGCAGGAAAGCTTCAGAAGCTTTATGAAAAGAGAAAAGTGTATCTCTGTTCACATAAAACCTATAACGCGAGATTAGAACATATTTAGAGAAAAAAAAGTTACAGTTCGCAGTCGGCCGGAGAGGGAGTTCCAGCTGATAAACGCTGGGCTGTGTTGCATGCATCTAGACACAAGACGCGATTCAACCATTTCTCAATCTTAAGAAGAATTAAAAGAAAGATTGCTCTGCTTCTGATACCTCATCTCCAGGTTTGTATCTAATACTTTCCTCCATGGTCATTTCATGTAATTTTCTACCTGAATTTAGCAATTTATCAAGTGGGAAAAATAAGTAATTCATTGATACCTTTGCTCGAAATTCCTTTATCCTTCTTAACCACACCGGAAGACTGTTCTCGTAACTGCTGCAACAGTTTTAATGAAAGACTTCTGCCTGTTCCTTCATAACCATTGATAGTAGAAGCCAAGAAAACGATATATGGACCTATATAAAAGTATGACATATGAAGCATTAGGGTATACTAAACCGGATATCAGGTTTTTGACCAAAGGTAGAGGAATCGCAGCAGCTTCGTCAACTACTAATAGTTCGGCTTGACCAAGCTTGACAGCATCGGTTGGATGAATATACTGAACGCACAATAAGACTCGACATTATGATACTAACTTGAATGATTTGTCTATGCTCTTTGAAAATATTTATTCTAACTAGAGCATTGTTGAACTCAGGATTCGTGGATTGAACAAGCTCGTAGTCCGTATGTTCCTGTTTAATGAATTCAATATCAAATCTTTTTAAAAATCAATCAAAACCTGATACTGTAATGTGTCAAATCCCTTGACAACAAACTCGAAAAATGTACGTAAATTTTCAGGAGAAGGCGAAGTTACAAAAATATTTGTGTACCCGAAAGCAATTGCTCCTGCTAGGGCAAGACCTAAAAGACGAAAGATGATCATTTGAAAACTATAAACACACCTAGGGCAGCAGATTTTCCACGACCACGAGCAGCCATTAAAGAGCATGTCACATTAGAATCTTTCTCTGTGATCACATCCAATAATCTCAGAAGAGCTTTTCCCTGACAGGCAGTTCGGCATTTTTCAAGCAGAGAACCAATAGGCTTGGTGTCCTTCAATGCTTCCTTCATATCATTCAACTCGTGCTCTGCTGGACTGGTCTTATCCTAATGGAATATCTTCATGTTGTTCGATTATAATAGGATTAACTAACTTTGTTAAATGCGATGGGCTCAACTTTTGTAATGTGACTTGAGATAGGTAGAATATTGAACCCTTCATCTAATACAGCTATACTTTGGCAACTAGCAAGAGAAAGGATGAATCTTTCATTGAACCTGGGAGTAATTTTATGATGAGCTTCAGTACGGTAACGATTGTGAACATCCTAAACAAGCTGATGTAACAGAGCTGATGATATAATCCCTAACCATCGATATGGTATATAATTGTCTGAGAGATGAAACGCTCTTCAGTAAGAATACGATGATTCCTCCACCTTCTATTGTTTCAATAGTACGAGCGAGAAGATTTGGTGTTAGTGCTTCGAAATCTTGCAAGACTAACATCCCGTACGTATTTCCCAGAATTTTATGAGTTTCTCTATAGTAACAATAACGGATATTGGTGGAAGCAATGAAGGCTTCAAAATGATCCTTATCCTTCAATTATCAAAAGTAAGAAGAAGGCTTCATGAAATTCAATTACGTTTATCATAGCGCTACCTACAGCTTGCTTTCTCTTCAGTTCACGCATCCTCTTCTTACGACTAGTGGTGAACTCCAACTTATCCTTATAGCACCACAACACACTGGGACGTGCTTTCACATGTGCCTTTGATAGAATATGATGCAGAATGGGGACCTTAATTAGAATAACTGTTAACTAACTTGGTTTAGGAGAGAACCTGGTTTTTAACATGTTCGCCTACAATTGCAAATAGAGATCTGTGACCAGTATGAACACCGTTCTCAATCAGAGTTCTGATACGATTGTCAAGTTTCTGCCTCATCTAGAATTCGGAAGGTAAATTTATATCAGGAAAAATACATTTCAATGTTTAGGAATTTTTAACAATTAGAATATACGTAGATTTTTGCAAATTACAAACGTTGTACGCAATGTACGCAACAACGCTATATTCTCAACTTAGAAATTTTGGCGTGTCAAGCTTCAATATGATAAAAACTTCCTCAAATTCTTTACGATGAGTTAAACTATCATTTATAATTCTACATTTATATAAAATTATTTATTTATTTATTACCTATAAAACATACAAACTAAACATAACGGTTCAATTGAAGAACTCATTATAAAACATTAATTACGTTTATTTTATCTTAAATTAGAACACAACATCGTGCAACAAGGAAACAATAAATTAGGTAATCATATTACTACGACTTCAAATAACTGCTATCCGCAGGGTGATAAGTCCCGGAATTTCAGAAGTTATTAAAACACGTAAAGTATAAAAGAATCTATACACCAATAAATCAGGAAAACCCATAATCCTGGTAGATTGAGACGGCGTGGAAAATTTATTCGGCCTTCTTGGCCTTGCGGGTCTTGGGTGATACTGGCTTGGGTGACTTCTTGTCGGTTTGCTTGATAAGATCTCTTGGAATCCATTCGTAATCAACTTCAGAGCTGCTCTTGGTTCCATGTTCAACAACACGCTTCTTTTGGAGACCAGTCTTTCTTGAGAGCTGAAAATAGATAAATTAAAACTGTGATCATTTTAACAGTTATACTTTGTTCAAATAATGTTGTCCGACAAGGAGAAGTCCAACAGCGATTCCGGCGAAAAGGAGGTAGAGGAATCCGGTCTCAGTGTTGAATCCAGAATCATCCTCTAAGACATTGACGGTTTGGTTGAAGACGTTGTTGATGAAATACTTTCCTTCCTAAGAAAATAATAATATTAGTGAGATACAGGCTGTTGAAGAAACATACAGCATCTTCGTAGTGTACATTAACAACAAGTCCGAGTGGTCGTCCAGCGAAAGAGTCGTGGGCGAAGAAAACGTAATCGAGGGTGACTTCCTCCTTGGGAGCAACACGGCGGTTGTATTGTCCAGCGGTGAACTAGTAAATAAGAGGGTGAAATAATTATAAACTAGAGTAAATACGTTTTGGATGTAGTAGTTGTAGTCGAGAGCATAACGGAAAGAGGTTTCAGAGTGCTTAACGATGAAGTCCTTCTCTCCCTTGTTTCTGAATCCGATCAAGAATTTAACATACTTTCCTCCGTAAAGTTCTGAAAAGAATCATTACTGAAACATAACGAATATTGTATTCCACCTTTCACAGTGTTAGCATCTTCTGGTTGAGTGAAAACAAATGAAACGGTAGCATCTGGGGAAGATCCAACTCCCTCGAAATCTTCCTTGGCAGCTTCATCATTAATTTCTCCATCAACGACATCTTCAGCGAAAACGCCTAAACCAAGGTTAGTCTTCCCAAAAAAGTAAAAGAATTTTACCTGAGAGAAGGAGACATCCAAGGAGAGCAAACAAAACTTTACCACGCATAATTTACCTGTAAAGAGAAGGCTTTTATTCTTGAAAGAGAGCAAAGATTTTTAAATTAGATTTGCATAAAGAAGACAATATAAGCTTGGGAGAAAGAGTGTTTGCAGACTGATGCTGGGTAATGGCTAATATAAAGTACAACTCTAATCGGCCACTATAAGACTTGACTGTGGAAAATAGCCAAGCCCGAGAGAGAACCGTAGACAATTTTTGCATCCGCACTGCAAACAGTCGTTGCAGGACCTTTATTTTCACACCCTTTATGACCATGCCGAGGTCGTCGAGATAAGCAAGGCCAGGTTAGATAAAGACTAGATAATGGTTTGTATGTAGATGGGCATATTGATTATATGACTATATACTATTAGGAAAATATAGCTGATATGTTCATAAAGCAATTCTTCTATAATTGAGAGATTTATTTTGAGAAACAAGTGGCGTCATTTTAAGTTATCATAAGCATATTTGATCTCTTCCGTTGTTAGAAGTAAAGTGATGACTACTTCTTCATCTCGTCTTTGAAATAACATTTCTCCTTCAAAATCCACCATATTGTGCTTTCGAGCACGCAATAACATACCAACTACCTTTAATTAAGAATGATTGAAGGGAATCGAAACAATCTTACTTTATCAGAAATAAATTGATAAACATTGAACAGTCTACCAAATGTGATTTGAACTTTCCCTGTTCGCTTTGATAAATACCCATATTCTTGAATGACTTCACACAGATAAAGCATCTCTCGTGCTATGTGTTTAGCTAAACAAAACAGAATTCCTATCTCAAAAATGGAAACTAACAAGCTTTCTGCGCTCTTTTTTCTGTCAAGGTTCCCGGTTTTGGTGTTCCGTACTCAGCCGATCCTTTTTGGTATTTCTTGGGTGTGAAACTCTTGGAGTAAACATCTTCTTTTCGGCCATCTTCTTCTTTTTTCTCCATCTCTCGGAACTTCAGCATTACACGGCCAATATCAGATGCTAAAGGAACAATGTTAAACATGTGAAATTCAACAGCTTCTAAGGTAAAGGATTAGAGGGAGAGCTTGGCTTACCTAAACTCATAGTGATGGTGTGTGATGAGAAGGTGAGGTGCGAATGAGAGAGAAATGAACAAATAATATAAAAGTTTATGAAGAAAGATAAGTTGATTTCTTGAAATTTCTTCGGATTTTGCTCTCTTCATTTTCAAAAGAGGAGTCCTACTTACACTTTTACTTTTCTTTCTATTCAAAACTAGTTTAGTAGATTTATCGAGATATTTTTGTTATTTCTCCAAGTCAACATCGGCTTTTCTTCATTTCTTACGCAGAAGTTAATGAAACAGGTAAAGAAATTTATATTTCTAGTGGCAAGTTTAGTAAGAGGAATGATTATAGTTTTACTAGTAAAGGATCAGCCTGTAACGGCTCTTGAGCCTGGTTCCATTGGTAATGACCACGATCACTACGGATAATATGATAGCTCACATCCACAGAAGCTCAAATGGTTAAAATTATATAAGAAATCATGCCATTAGAACTTATCCAAACGAGGAAGAATTTGCTGAAACTTACTAGATTTTGAGAGCTTTTCTGCTGAAACTACTGTTTGAGCGTGATCATCCAACAAATCCGACGAAGAACTCTTAAAATTATGAAGCAGGTACCAAAAAAAAAGAACTTGAAAACCTTCAATAATCCTTTCTCCCCTAGTTTTTTTTCCTTCAACAAATGCTTCTTCTGTATACTTCTCCATGATTTCTCTACTTCATCGTTGGATCCTATGATTGGTTTATGGTTTTTAACTGAAATCTTGAGATTGTCTTGAAAGATTGTACAGCCACCTTACCGGAAGCAATTGTAACGGTTATTGTAACAATATCTGGTTTACTCCTCCACTTCCTTACCAACATACTTAAAAGAAATGATTCATGTCATAAGCAAACATTATGAGAATAATTATTTCAAAGCTGTAGATTTGATTCGAATGAAGAAAAGCTTCCCACGTTTTTCACGTGAACATTTTTCATTTTCATTTCACGAAACATTGAGAATGGCTGCAATCAACTATGTTCGATTCATTCCACAAGATCAAGTAAGATGTCAAAAATGAAGTCATTCTTTCTTTGATTTTTCTTAAAAAGGTTTTCTTTACTCCAACCGAACATCGTCAGTCAATCGATTTGATCATGGAAAATGTATTTGATCGTGCAGTAACTTTCAAAATGAAGTCAACTCGTCCTGGCTTATACCGAATGAGACCTGTATACGGAATCATTCCTCCCGGAGAAGCTGTACTGTTTAAAACTTAAGTGTCAAAACTATTTAGATCTGTTCTAGGGAAGGGTTACTCTAACTTTCAAAGGATTGAAAAAAGGTCAAGCTCCTCCTCTTAAGGATAGGCAAGAGAGAAAGACAGAATTTTTGAGGATTGACTAATCGTTTTCAGGTTCTCAATCGTACTGGCTGTAGTAGAGAACAATTTGAACAAAGCAGAGAAATTATGGAGAGACCATCAGCTTTTAACAGTAAAAAAAAGAAGGAAAGATAAAAAAGGAATCATTTCGTGATCATAGGAAATGGCAGAAAATTCAACCATGGGAAAGAAATATCTTTCTGTCATGTTTTATGGGTTTAGTGATCTCAACTCAACAAGCTCTTTGACTGAAATAATCCCACTGAACTTGGATGAAGGAAAGGTGAACAATGAATAGGAAGACGAGAACAAATGAATTTAAAAGTAAAATTTCAGTGTCCCCCCATAGTAATAATGTATCGTCCGCAATGCGATTCTTCGAACGATGAAGAAGAATGTGATTCTTAAATATTACTTATATTATATTATTTTTTAATATTATGAGCCTGAACAATGAAAATGAAAGCATTTCAAAAGAGTTTTTTCGAAAAGATAAGTTGGCGTTGAAAATCTAGATTTCTATCTTTCTCTCACAATTCTTTTTTTTCATTTCGTTCTGTATGAGTTTAGGACGACTGTTTACTTGGCACTCTGTTCTGTCATCAAATAATTTTTTGAAAAGAAATGAATGTTTTAAGTAACAAAACGTTTGTAAAACTTTATTGAAGAAGAAAGAGAAGATGGGAAAAGAAAACAACCGTTCATCAACTGCTAACAAATGTAAATGGAGAGAAATGCTAATTTCTTTTATTCAAATGAGAATCAGATGTTAATGAAACATATGTTTTTCGTCCTACGGTGAAAGAACTTATTTTGTATGAAAAAAAAGGTGACTCTGATCCTCTGTGCTCTTCTCTCACCACTGAATGGAGCAGAGTCTATATCTATGCCCTTGGAAATTGACCTTTTGATTCCAGTTGTTAGACCAAACATTTCCAGTCTGAGCTTTACAGCTAGAGAAAGAACACTAGTAGCATTGTTACGAGTTTGAGTGATAATACTACTGAAAATGAAGATCTTATCTTGTATTTGACCTATCCACTGAAACGACGTGCTTTCATTCATGTTATGGTGAGAAGCTTAATCTTCAATAAACTAAAACATAAGTATTGCGCCAACAATGAACATCCCGAGATTGCTGCTTTAACTCGTTGACATGAATGAATGTCTCATATGAAACTGTATCTTCTATTGTTTTTTAAACTCATCATAGCTATCAGAGCAGATTTATTGAAATAATTAAAACTTTCTAAATGATAACCTATGCTAGGAAATATGATTTTAATTAAAAAATATAAATTGAGAATAAATGATTTGTACAGTCAAGTGAGATTACAAATGAGATCTTTAAGTAAATAGGTCCACGAAAGCTTTTCTTGGTTAAACTTGCGTTAAAGTATTTATTGGATCCAGTAGAGTGCTATCAATAATTTGTTGAGCGTCGGTTGTCATTGAAAGATTTGGATAAGGACGTGAGATTGTTCGAAGACGCTAGAAGTTCAATTTACGTTTACATTTTCATGTATATATAATAGATATCACCTCAACAAATGATCCTTTTGTTCGCAGAAAGATGTAGAATCCTACTATGGGAACGCTACATATCGATGTTAATCGGAAAAACCTTAATTTGAGTGATTGTATGGAAAGGCCAGAATGCTATTTTACCATCCGAGAAACACACTCCACCCTGGGAACTGACGATTCATGATTTCCATGGGAGTGAATGAAGCTTGCCAAACAGTCACCAAAAAAATTGACTGAAAGTATCTTCATGATATTGAATAAAAAGATTCATTAGCTTACCATTATAAAGAATGGACTCAATAGCCAACAAACTCTCCAATACAATCCTGGATAGATTCCCAGCATTGTTCTTGAAAGCCATGAATGTTGATGAGTAACTAATGAGATCTTACTTAATATCCATACAAAATCTGTCAACTCCGTAGAACCAACAGACAGCGATCATTTCACAAGTTACCATAAAGAGAACAGATAACGAAACACCATATTCATCCAAGAACGGAATCACATATGATCCACCCTGAAGCGTTTTCATTGGTCCGCACATTTTGCATTTAATTTATTTACATAACTGATGGCCGGCAAACTCCCGATGAAATAAACTACACACACGACAGCCACAAATCCTTTACGATTTTTCGTTAAAAATCTTGACTCATCGCACAGCCCCGTAATCAAAGCTTCAATTCCAGCGAACTATGAAACGAAAGATGATTTCGTTTAAAAATTATCTTCTGGCTTACGGTACTATCAATTCCGAGGGTAATCAACATGAGGAAGAATATAAAAGACCAAGCACTGCTATACTCCATAGTTGCCAATGCTTGTGGATATACAATGAATATCAAAGAAGCATCATTATCTCCAATAACCTTCAAATATGTCATCTGTTAATGAGCGAGAATTTTATTTTTCTTACTTCATCTACTTCCTTATTTGTTAACACGGCCATATAACCCAGTGTTGAAAAGATAACAAATCCGGAAAAGAATGAGGTCAAACAGTTGATAGATGTTGTAACAATGGCATCTCTTAAACTGTATATTCAAAAAGATTGCTAGTATAATCCTTGTTACCGATAACAATTATTGTTAAAGTCATTGTAGCTGCTTAATGCTAATAGAACACCAAAGCCAGGTCCAAGTGAGAAAAATATCTGAGTGGCAGCAGCAGACCAAACCTGAAGCATATAGTTTAAATCAGAGCAAAAGTGAAAATGAGAAATACCTGAGGTTCATATAATTTATCAAAGTTAGGTGTTAGGTAGTAGTAGATACCCTTAGAAGCACCTGGCAAAGTAATTCCTCGAATCAACAAAATAGTTAGAACGACATAGGGTGCTGTGGCGGTGACCCAAACAGTCTTAAATAATAATATCGGGATAACTTGAAAGCAGCATCAGTGATGACTTTTCCGGCAGATTTAGGCCCCTTCCATAAGGTGAAATAAACCATAATGAAAACGAGAGCTAAACAAGCGGCCATTGAGAACTTGACTCCTCCCAGATCTTGAATTCCATTCGAGTTTTGCAACTCCAGCACCTTATTACTGAAGAGAATTATAGAAAGGTATTACATTATGTTATGCAATTTACTTGTAGAACTCTTCACTAGGTGTCCTCAGCTTCGTTCCATTTTTGCTAACAGAGATGGCTAAATCACTCGAACAATCAGGACTGTTCCATGAGTTATTACAAGTCTTCCAAGGAACTTCGAGCTTTAATAAGATTTTCAATAAATGAGGTAAAACTATAAGAGAACTGACTGCTATCGAGCTGAAAGTGAAATATACCGCTTGGGCTATTATAGCATTATAGAAACAAGCTATGAATGTACAAATGAAGCATATTCCGTAACCTATTCCTTAAAGAAACTTCAATACTTTCCCTTCATATTAAAACAAAAAACCTTTGAACATGGGACATATTTTTCTCCAAATGCTTACACAACCTGATCGATGATATTGACCTAACGCCAACTCCATATAAAACATGGGCAAACCGCCAATAAATAACATGACCAAGTACGGTATCAGAAACGCTCCTTAATTATGCCAAGTGGTTGAGGAAGCTCATTTGTTTATGTAATAAACCTCCTCCATGCTTATAACATACAGATGGAAATCTCCAGACATTCCCTAAATCAACCGCATATCCGATAACGGCTAAGAGAAATTCCATTTTCGTAGCCCATCGATCACGAACCACCGAAGATCGACGACGTAAAGCAGCTACACGGGATTCAACTTTTGTTGGAGATAAACCTAACAAAATGTTTTGTTCACAAAAATCCATTATCAAGAGAGAACCAGTGATCGGCTCGATGCTATCCGATTCTGAAATGCCCAATTGATTTGGCTTTTGCAGTAACGGTCTTGTTGTAAATTCGGCACTACCAACGCTGTTTGATGGCTTCAATCCTTCAAAAAATAACAAAACAGTTCGATAGATAGAAAATAAAAATTACGACGTGAAGTTGTAGGTCTGATAGGAGAACCATCTTCATCCATAATAGCTCCATAGCTTGGATCCATACTAGGAGGAACTAGGAATCCGTTCGAAGTTTGAACTGAAATTTCGATAAAAAGATCATAAATCATGGGGATTGAATCATTTTCATATTTTTCAACAGTTATGAACAAAAAAGACAGTAAAACGTTACTTCTTAAAGGTTTCTCAGTTTAAACACAGAGTTGGGAGAGTTAGCTTCAAGCTAACAAGTTATTCGAAATGAAATATCTATCTTCTACGTTTTCTTATTTGCTTCTCATTTGGGGTCTTGTTATAATATGGAAACTTTCATATATTTTATTAATAAAAGAGAAGAAAAGATAGAAAAAAAACGTTCTCAATGTTTCGTTTTACATGAAAAATATAAAAGAAATATAAGATTGTATCTTTAATGAAAATGAGGATGAAGCTAGAACGACGTCCTGCGCCGTCGATCTGATAGACAACGGCGGAAACGGTTGGATAATTTATTTGAAAATACGAAAACCATTAACAAAATAAGATTTCAATTTTGCATACAAAACACTGTCCAATATACGAAGACATTTGTTATGCTCTTCTTAGAGTTGACAGATATCTGAGGTAAATCATCAATAAAAGCTACCTTTTCATTGTTTTTTATTGAAAGACATTCGTCACTGGGAGACGCCCTAACGTAGCATCTTCAGCTACTTAAGTCAAAAATAAAAAAAAACGAGGAACAAGAGCTATTGATAGTTTAGTTATTCATAAAGAAAGAAAGAACATTACCTAAATCATATATATAACGCCACATGGTCTCATCCACAAAGTACTAATGAAGTTCAAACTCTCAATAAACTATTCTGTTGAGATTCCAAGAAGGCTGGGAAAAGCTCTTCTAGTCTCATCTCTCGTTGTTTTATATTTTATAAAAAGAGCATCCACACTCGCACATACACAGATATATAAACACATGCTTTACCTGATAATGCTCTTTGCTTTCTCCGAACAGAGGACCAACGAAGCATATTTTGCTTTGTTCTTATTTTTTTGGTTAAAAAACTGAAATTAAACTTAACCTAAAGTTAGTAAAAAGCCTTTAAAGAACATAAAAATCTAAAAATAGAGAACAAAAAATGATTGAGTCGATCAAAGTTCATTATAATCTAAGATTTTATCAATAAGTTTCGGTTTAAGTTAAGGTAAATAAAACATTATCTTCTCCCACTCGCATTTGCATATTTTAGTTTCAAATGAAAGCGTAAAACTTAATTATTCAGTTGCTTAATAAAAAAAGATGAATTTCTCATGCTTTTCTACAGATTTTCTCAAATACACCGTTAATTGGAAGCTGACGATCATGCGAATTATTGAACTTAATTAAACTTTTCCCTTCTAACACTCATTCACTTTCTCATTCTCTTTCTTCGCTGATTATTCGAATTCTCTTCCACATTTTTCTTTTTTTCTTATTTTTGTTTTCAGCTTTCAAAGATTTTTTTTATTTTCATACCTTATGTATTTACAAATTCATCTTATTCAATGACAAAATATCATGAAGAGCTTCTTTACGGCAATAGTTGTGACTTTCATTCCTACTTTATAGAATCTAACGAGGGCGGTTGTGCTATTCATTTACTGAATACACGGACTAGTGAGCGGTCGGTCGGTTGTGAACGTGCAAAAATCAAACGTCGGGCAGAAATTCACTTGTGAGGAGCTTCTACGTGGAATTAAATAGGTGATCAGAAATGACTAAAATAATCAAATATTACAACAACTATGAAGTATTAATAGATCTACATTCTCGAATTGAAAAAAAAGGTTTAAGAATCCAGTGAAAAGCTTGTAATGTATTCGAATAAACCTCGAGAAGTGATGGAGAGAGGGCGGTATATACTCCAAATGAATATGTCATGGAATTTCTGATTATCAACTTCTATCGTCGTCGTCAAGTTTAGCAATAGAACGAGAGAAATGAAACGATCAAATTCATGGGAATCTGAAGTCGAGGATGATGACGAGGGTAGGTGGATACTGAAGTTAAAGGAATGGAGACAAATTAAGCTTTAACAATCGAAATGAAGCTGAAAAGAATATTGAAACTTCTATTTTAAGCTTTTTCCGAGAATATCCAAGCTTCAAATTCCATTTATAGAGCATCATTATGGCTTTTTCATATCATTCAACAGTACGTATTTAAGGATTTTTGAATGACATTCACTCGTGACAATTAATGAAGCTTCACTTCGAATCAGCACTTTGTGTGAAAGACAACGTTTTTTTCCTCACGAAAAGAATTTTTTTTCTTCTTCCTTGATTTTTGCGTAGGTTGAAGTCAAAGCAGCATCGTGAGAACTTTTGGATTCTGTGGAAAATCCGGAAAAGGGAAAGGGCTTTTTATTCATGTTTTTGCTCTTTGACACAGTTCGTTCGAAGTTTGCCTGTCCACGCTGCAGAGGAGGTTAAGAAAACACAACTTTTCCCAATTAACTTTTTCAGAAAATATAAGTAGGTGAGAGATATGTTACACAAACTCATTGATATTCTTCTATATCAATCATGCATGTCACTTTCAATGAGCTGATAGTAGGATACAGAAGGTCATTGAAGTACAAATAGTTTGTACGAATGGCCAGAGATCTGGATTACTCAAAACAAAATCAAAACATTCTTAATTTATTGAATGCTTATGATCGAACAATAATTCTCCATGAGGTCAAGAAAAACTGGACTAAAAGGTTCGATTTGTACAAATACGGTAAGCTGGCAGTACATGTATTGCGAATATATGGCAAAGCACGCTACATGAGATATTAGAATTCTAGAAAAGTGTAACAATCAACAAATTGTGATCAAAGTAATTTCTCATTGGATTCATATTAGAATCTTATCGAAACGGAGGGATTACATGAGATATCAAGCGTTTGCTTCTCGAAATGAGCGATATCTTTAAGAATTGCACGAATGTCATTCAGAATCACATCAGATCAATAAATACTATAACTCCTAAGGAGAAAGAAATAAACAAAAATAACGGAAGTCAATTGGAATGGTAAGCCAAAACGCAAAGAGATCATTATGATTTTCAGGCAATAGTTGGCTGTGTGGAAGAATCAACGAGAGTTCGGACATCTGTCTGAACGGCAACCTCATGAGGAACGTCCTGGAAGGAAAATTCATAAACATAGTAATCAGAGAGAATAAAAAATAGAAAAAACCATATGGTTTGGCTAAAACAATCTCAACTAACTTCTTCATCATCTTCATCTTCAGCATTCTCCTCAATAGTGTTAACAGCTTCACCTTCAACAATAGTCGATTCGGTTTCTCGGGGTTTACGAGCTCTTTTCTTTCCTAGATTTTTGAGATTAAAAAAATGGAGCTCAACTACAAAAACCTAATAAACCATCAGCGGCCATAACTCTGTATGATAAAACCGAATTGGTGCAGAAAAGTGAAAGGATGACGATGAAAGTAATGATACCTACATACCATTTCATCGTTGAGACATTGGTGAACTTAAAAGGCTTTCGAGGTTACGCATTTTCAAATAGAAGCTTACCGCCCAATACAACAGGTAAAGGGAGACTCCGATACGGAACAAAACAAGGGTTACCATGTTAAGAAGAGCGATAATTCGGAAAGAAGTAGACTTTTTATTGATTCCATACCTGGAAACAATAACTCATTAGATTATACTGATAGACTAGCTTACAAATTCAACAGACTGCGAGAGTGAAGGAAAATTGAGTTCAATTCCATTAAAAGCCCGAAAACGACTACTCCGAGATATTTCTCAGTGATCTGCATAATACAGAAAAGTTGCAAAATATTAGAACTAACAACTAACCAATGTTGTTGTGAATCCAGACAAGACGATGAAATGATGGAAAAGCAGCTCCATGATACGAGCACTTTGCTCATTCACGAGAAGATCTACAAGGTCGTGGAGAAGATAACCACCGGAGAGGAAAAGCTAAAACAATGAAGTCTGCACCCCAAAAAAGCTATGATATTTACCAAATTGATGGCAAATTCACATCGATATCCAATCATATCCTCTGTCATCTTCTGGTAGTACAACAGAGCATAGGCAGCCCATAATCCACTGATAACAGAGTGGAGAAGTGACACAACTTCGTTTGAAATACGCCATTTCTTATTAGGAGGAACAACCTAAAAGGCATTAAAGATAAACATAACACGAGAACCCAAACAACATACTGTTAGTTCACGACTGTCTGTATTCCTGTTACGGCCTCGCAGACCGAAGTATGAGAATGTCCGGAACGTACATTTGCCAAACAAATACCATCTCACGCAGAATTGTATTAATCGAAATGATACGAATGACAATAAGACCTATGAATATTCGTATTTAGTAGTTGTGAATTGAGAGAGAAATACCCAGAAGCAGCCAAGTCCGAAAGACTTCCACTGAACTTCATTCCAATCAGTGAACATCTCGACAGGTTTATTAACGAGTTGTCCTAAATGCATAGATGAAACTCTTAAAAATGCGAACAGCACGAACGAAAAGAATTAGTTACAAAGTAGAACATCACATAGGAAAGTATTGAAAGTGATGAGTAAAAATTGGGGCGGAGAAAGAACGACAGTTGTTGTTCTCTTAAAGATTTGGAATGACGTAACACATTCTTCGAAAGAGATAAATTTTTTTGAAACACTTTTCAAAGGAGAAAAAACAGAGCATTGATGTAATAATCTTCTGTAAATAGGCAGTGCTTAAAAAAATTCGAGGAAAGATAGTTCTGATATTCACTGAGAGTATTGCTTATCAGAAGAAAATAAGAAAGATAAGCACTGACCAATTAAGGAAAATATTGAATCGAGCCTGAACACATAAACAACTGAGCTAGACTCAAAAGGAAAAAGCAGTTACTTTCGCAGAAAAAGGCAGCTTTCCATTAGGGGAATCAATAAAGTAGGGAACGTTATTACTTTTCGTAACAAAAGGAAGTTTTATTCCGCAATTAACCGCATTGAATCATCAGAGAATTGATGAAATCGAGAGATATAACAATATGGAAATAGATAGTATATTAAGAGATCAATCAACCCCAACTGCAATATTTGGATGCGGAGTCAAGTTTTGGTCCCGACAAGAAAATCCTGTTCGCCAACGTGTGCGACGATGTGCAGTTCACTGTTAACGTCATAACTTCAGATGCATGTTATATTAAGTCTTCTAATTTAATTATTCATATATTTTTACTTAACCATCTTCTTGTAGGTAAGATGGCCAGAGCATCATTCGAATATGATGAAGTTGGAAATACTTTTTATTATGTGTTGGTCTCGTTTTATGCCTTAATCCTCGTACCTTTAACTTATTTCCTCTTTCCAACTGGAAAGGAAGGTGAGCTAAAACACAAAGAAAGCTTTCTCTTATTGCTATTTGTTTAGAAGAAACTAAAGTAGATGAAAGAGAGTGTCAATGTTATGGTTGCATAGATAAATTGAAGGTTAAAGAAGCAAATAAGCCATGGAGAAGAACAAAAAAAATTCTGCGCATAGGGGTAAGGTTTACAAATACGTTTATGTTAATAGTTCCTATTAGTTTCTTGTTCTCGCATGGGTGATTTTTGCTCTTATTGTAAAGAAGGTCTCTGAAATTGAAGTCGTTAGTGAAGAATATGATCCTTACACCATTCTTGGATTAGATCAGGTTTGTGTGGCTAGAAGTAGTTTTGCTCAATGTTTCATCTAGGGAGCTCCAACTGCTAAGGTAAAGAAGGCTTATCATGAGCTCTCCAAGAAAATGCATCCAGATCGTGGAGGAGATTCAGTTATGTTCGATAAGATAGCCAAAGCTTACCAGGTCTCATCTTCTTCTGGCTTATGAAATAAATAGAAGTATCTTTAGGCTTTGACTGATAATGAATCTAAAGAAAATTGGGAGAAGTATGGAAATCCTGATGGTCCTACAGGTATTATAAGTTCATTTTACGTTGTTCAATCGAAATCTTCAAGCTACAACATTCGGAATCGCTTTGCCAAAGTGGCTTGTAAGTAAGGAGTATGGTGTTTGGGTACTGGCTTTCTACGGATTGATTTTCATGATTATTCTCCCCGTAGTCGTTGTATGTTTTTTAGATTCATTTCTTATTGTAATGGAATCTTCTCTCAGGGTATATGGTGGTACAACTCCATTAAGTTCAATGCTGACAAAGTTTTGATGGATACAACCCAACTTTTCTACTACTTCCTCCACAAAACGCCTAAAATGGAAATAAATCGTAATTTGTTTGCTCTTAATTTTCTGACTATAGTTCTTTGATTTAGGTATGATTATGGTTCTCTCTGGATCATTCGAGTTCTGGAGACAATATAATAAAGAAATCGTTGAAAGAGAAACTGATGATGTAGAGCTACCAAGGTGTGTCTCAATTCTTCGAAGGATTAAACATTGCTTTTAAGATTAATGAGACAGTTACCTGCTTTGGGAGAAAATAAGAAAGAAAGACCACTTTGCCTAGCATATGCTTTGAAAGCAAGAATCCTTATTCATTGTCATCTCTCCCGCATACCTCTAGACTCAGCTTTTCTACAAATTGACCAACGGTACAATAGTTACTTTGTTTAGAAAACAATCCTTTGCAGATACGTATTAGCCCGAGTTATTCGTCTTATTGAAGAAATGATCAGCATGTCTCAGCAAATCACTTTTTACACTCAGGTTTGTTTTCTGAAAGCATGGAACAGTAATTACCTTCCTGGTCTCAGACTAAAATCACTCTTGAAACTATGGAAAATTTGATGAAGTTACAACCCATGTTCGTCCAAGGACTCTGGCCCAAGAACAGTCCCCTCCTGCAACTGCCCCATCTTACTGAATTCAACTTGAATCATTTACGAAAGGTTTCTACTGTCTCTGGAAACGCTTTATTTATTTATTTTTTTTTAGCAAAAAGTATATCTGTGTAGTGACTTAGCCGCAATGGAGTCTGAAAAAAGACGAGCTGCCTTGAAAGTTTTGTCCGATGCCCAGTATAGAGATGTTCTAGTTGTATTAACATCCATGCCTCGTCTCTCCATTGAAACTACTGTTGTCGGTATGCTTTATAGGCACAACGTTTTATATACTATTATGTATATATTGCAGTTGAAGGAGAAGATGACTCCCACGAAATCACTGCTGGATGTTATGTTACCTTGCAAGTTAAACTCATTCGCTCAAGTCTTTTGGACCCGAGAGCAGCTAACCTAGAAGATCAAAGAATGAAGAACGAATTCGTTGACGATTCGGATAAGTCTGATTCTGAAACCGAAGACAAGGCTAATGATTTTGAAGAAATTCCTGAACCTGAAGAGAAAAAAGTTTGTCATAACGAAAAGCATATTATCAAGCTATATTTTCAGCCCAAACGCAAGCCATGGGAAAAGGTTAGGCATCAGAAAAAGAAAGGAACTTCCAAGAGAAAGAAACAGCAAGCGAAGAAAGCTACTGCAGCATCTGTTGCTGGCTCTTCTGATCCATTGAAGCCTGATGCTGAAGAGGATGAACGCGAAAATATAGATGAGGAGGAATCAGTAACTTGTTCTGACGAAGAAAGTAGTCGTGGAGATGGAAGTGATGTTGAGGAAGGCGATTGGGAACCAGCAAGCAAGAAGGTTTGATCTCGAATATACAATATAATAATGTGCTCGTGCTCAGAACGTTTTTGAAACGAAATCTCACAAAACTCATACAGTACATTGCCCATACTACCCAGGGGAGAAATATGAGTGGTGGTTCGTTTTATTTTTATTTTCATGTACTTCAAGTTCATTTTTCTTAGGTGGGTTACTTTATCGATGGTCGATAAGAAATATGGAAGACGTTTAGCTTCCCAAATTGTATCATGCAAAACTTTGATAGATCAACAAACGGTTTTGTTCAAATTTTTTTCTCTGACCTGTTAACTTTGATATGTTCAGGTCGAGTTGAAATTCTTGGCTCCCGACCACAAAGGTTTTTACAATTATCAATTAGCTGTTAGATCGGATTCTTATATGGATGGAGATTACTGCAAGGATTTAAAAGTATTGGACTGATATTCTCGAATAACTAAGAGAAGTTTTTTTTTTAGCTCGAAGTGAAAGAGGCCAAAGAGATTGTTTTACCCAAATATGAAGATACCGAGGATGAAGAAGAAGTTCAAGCTGGCAGCAGCGACGAAGAGTATACTGAGGGTGATGATTCCGAAGAAGATTAAACATTCTCGTTTTTGCACGCAATTGTTTCTGTTTTCTTTTAATTTATTTCGAATCCTACGCTGTGATTTTTAGTTTCATGTTTTCTATCAATCTTTTTCACTGTTTAGTATTAATTTTATAAGGGGTATTTATTTACATTAATTTATAAAACTCTTAACATTCAGTGTCTAGGCGCACAATTATTGAGCATCGTTCTGAGCTGTCCGCTCTGATGAAGTCCAAAAAGATCTGAGTAGCCTGAAAAATGAAAGTGTTATGAAGACATCCTATTTCTCTGAACGTGTTGCTGTTTTAAGTCAAGTTTTGGCCGTTTGTCGTTTTATGATTGGTCATCTTAACTTATTTGTTTTTTTCTCATTTATCTGTATCATAAGATTCTTAATAAAACTTTACCGCCAATATGTTGTCCACAAATAAAAATGTATGGGAATGTTACTTGGCCTGTGATCTGTTGCAAATCCACTTGCAGCTGTCTCTGCCAAGCATCATCCCCAATTAATTCTGTAGTTGAGTATAAATTGAGTTTTCTGATGTTAATAGTTTCAAAACCTAAGAAATGAGCAGCTACATCGCTATAACTAACGGCCAACAAATGTTTTGCTCGTTGACAAGGGACGCATTGAACTAATGTGTACATCATAATAGGATAACGACGAGCTTGACGGTCAATGTAGCCTAAGAAGCTGTTTTTATCTATAGAATAGATTAGCATGATTACCGGCGTAGGAATAACCAAGAGGAGAAGAGGGATAGCCTTGGTATCCATTGTTCTGATTCCGGCTTACAACGGGTGGTACTTGATTACGGCCCTGTCAGACAGATATGAACTATTCGAACTATCTCTAAAACATACTCTCATCCTAGCTGCTCCTAATCCCATCCCATTGTAATTACTGTAAGGTGGTGTGTTATCAGGGAAGCCTCCATTTGGTAAAGTATATTCTCCATTATGAAATTTTAAAAGTTTTGTTTATATACTTGAAGATGGCATGAACTTACTGGATTGCCAGCACTTTCCGTAGTACGGATCAGCTGTGGATATCGTTTAACACCAAAACGCGATCTACCAGGAATTTCTTAATCAATTTTTTGTTATATGTCGAAGAGCAGGATGATATCATTTAAAATTGCCGCGCATTTTTACGGAATGTAATTTAGTTAGCAAAAGATGACCGAAGCGGTTGCATTTTACTCAACTTAGTATAACTAATGTCTAGCTTAGAATCTATCATCAAAGAGAACATTCATTGTCTATGGGCTCTGTACCGTCATCTTCTTTTAAACTAAGACACGAGTCAGCTTCCAAACGGATAATGGTCTGTTTATCTTTCTTCAGTTGACAGCTTCGCCAAGTGTTAGAAGAGACGTGTATCTTCGTCAGAAGCTATTTCTCGTTGAATTCATAGAGAAAAGAAAGGGTTTTGATCGAAAAGGAAACTTCAAAATATATCCACTTCAGCACGATAGAGAGCTTTGAATGACTAAGGTGTTAAAAGCAACTCCACTTCGTACTCAAGTAAAAGATTTTCAGATCATGTTACTAAGTGCAATTGTTTGAGAGGTATCGAATTAGTATCTCGATTCAATTGAACTCACCGAATTCTTCTGGTGCTGGAAGTGGCCTATTGTTCGGCATAGTACCCATTCCCCAAATGTTGCTATCATAATCAGGATAATCATTGAGAGCAACAGATTTGTTTTCTGCGACTTTGGACAGTTTAGTCAAGTTCACAGCGTAAACAGTAAAGACTTGATAGAATAAAAGCAATGTTAACATTATTAGCAGTAATAAGAATGTTGACACAAGAACTTTCAAAGATCTTTGATGTTTTCTCACTGAATCAGCAGCTACACTTTGCGGCTCTGGGAAGAACTGACCGCTGACCGTAATTGTAAGGAATTTCTGGAACAGGAAGTGTAATCAGAGCAGGATGGGTATATAACTGAATGCAGAAAATGTGACAGGTTGGGTTATGAACGAATGAGTTAGGAAATCTTGTGTCAATGATGAGTAAATTGAAGCCTCTTCAATCACACCTCGGGGCGGGATCTGTACTGAAAAGGTAAACGAAAATCTATCCCTTTTAAATCTTTCTTTATTCTTCATCTGTCATACAGTCCATACAAGCTTTTGTTTGAATATCTGAGTAAGAAGATACTCATGTACTAGGACATGTATCCAAATGTGGTGGAAACAACAACAACAAAGTTCATTTTCCCGAATAATTGAAGTCTCGTGCTTCCCCTCCCCATTGAAGTTGATTTTTCGATTTTCAGATTACGAGTTCTAAAGACAAAGCTTGGGAAGTGTAAAGTATATTTGGGGCGTGATTTTTCATGGTCTTAACTCTTTAATTGCTTGAAAATGGCCATTTAATGGTTCACTTTTTCCGGCTTCGTTTGATAAGATTACCCAGGCGTATAAAGTGCTTTTCTGTTCAGGTGATCCTATTCCTGTCACATCCGTGAATTACTAACGTATCATTTCCAGAGATGAAGCTTGTTCTAGTTCTGGCGACTCTCGCAGTGGCATCTGCCGTTAACTGTCCAGCTGATACCATCTATGATAACATTATGAATAGGTTCATATATCAATCATCTGTACTTACTAAGCTCTCCTCAGATGCTATGAATATGTTATGAGTGGTGTAGGATTCCAACAAGCAGAAGAATATTGTTTATCCCGCAGTGGAGTATTGGTGTCTGTTCATAATGGAACTGAAAACTATCTTCTAGCTGGTAAAGCATGAAAGTCTTCATATAAAACCTTGTTCAAGAATCTGGAAAACAACAATTTGCTGGAAATAAAAATTACTGGATTGGTCTTTCCAACATCGGAAGCAGCAAATGGTCATGGACAGATGGATCTCCTGTTTCGTACACAAGCTGGGCTGCTAGTACGAAAGATTCAGTATTAGCGTTTTCAATGTTTCTTGCCTTCAAGATGAACCTGGCAACACCACTAATGTATGTGCCTATGCCAACACTTTGACCGCTCTCTGGACTCATGTGAACTGTGAAACCACCATGCCATTCATCTGTTCTTATGACGCCAATCCCACAACTCCCCAAGCTCCTACAACTACTCATGGACCCAAATGCCCAAGTGATCAAGTGTATTACTCAGCTACTGATTCATGCTACTATGTGAATACAAAAAAAATTCAATTTTCGTGAACATTATGTTTCAAGGTTGGTACTAGTGCTGGATTCTGGAGTGCTGAGAGTATGTGTGTCGCTCTCGGCGGACATTTGACATCAGTTCATAGCAGCGGAGAAAACCAATTCATCATGGGTTTGAACACAATATTGAAATATCATTTTGGACTTTCCTTTCTCAGGTTTGACTTCTATCGGTGGAACCCGTAAAGCTGATGAAATGACTTGGATTGGTCTTCATTACACAGTTAGAATTGATTGATAGAAACGGCCAAATATGAATTTTTTAGGGCAAAGATTGGATTTGGGCCGATGGATCTGAAGTTACATACAGAAATTGGGAACCAGGAATGCCTTCGGACGTGAAGAGTGACCAATGTGTTGAGGTTTCGACATATAATATCAAATTCTTCAATATATGAATGGTTCTAGCTTCTTCAAGACGATTATAGTAAGAAGAAGAATGTAAAGGGAACCTGGAACAACCAACCTTGCAGTTGGAGCATGAGAAAATTTGTTTGTAAAGTTCGAACTCTCTGGTAACTAGTCAATCCGTTTATCTGTTGCTTTTAATAAATATTCTTCAATATTTCTGCTCCAATTACTGATTAAGCACGTTCAAGAACATATTTTGATGTAGTGTATCATATCATACTATGATATCACAAATTATCTTATCAGCAAATCTAAGGTCCGCCTCGACGCCAAAAAATGAATGCTAATATTATTGATTGAAGGAATGACCCATTTGGTCCCGCCGCGACTTTATCGCTTGGGCAACAGCAGGCATGTAATCGTTGTCGATCGCTTTTAGCGTGCGACACATATGTAAATTGTCTTAACATTGTTCTTTTTATAAATTAACTTTTTTATTGTTTGTTGGTTAACAACCAAAATCATTAACTTTTGCGATTATAAATTTGAAAACAAGAAATTATCTATTGATCCTCTAATAAAAAAACAACAAATTACTGAATCAAGACGCCGGCGTCATATGTCCATCCCAAATATACTTTTTTCCAGGTAGAGGACCATGAGCGTCGATGCTATACCAGGGGATGTTGTTCCTGAAGAACAGCAGGTTAGGGCGAAACTTTTAAATCTGAAAAACTTGTGCTCTTCAGGATCGTAGCCCAGAACATGAGAAGGACGTAAGTCGCGAAAGTCGTTCTCGCTCTAAGTCTAAGTCAAGATCTAAATCAAAATCCAAGTCTAGATCTCGATCTAGATCGCGTACACGTTCGAAATCACGCTCGCGTTCTCGTTCTCGTGATCGTAAGCGTTCACGCTCGCGTTCTCGCAGGTTCGTTATCGTGGCGTGAAGCGTTGTATTTTTCTCTTATTGTAGTAGGTCGAGAAGCCGTGACCGTAGAAGACGTTCTCGTTCTCGTACATTTTCCCCCGTACGTAAAGATCACAATGGAAGAGCAGTAGTTAGTGGAAGAATTCATGTTTCGGACTTCCCAGCCAGTTTGTCAAAGAGAGAGTTAGAGAGAGCTTTCGAGTATGTAAACGTATTCCAATTTATTCGTTATATGTGGCATTTCAGGAGATTTGGAAGAATAGTTGATCTTTGGATGGCTACATACCCACCTTACTACGCGTTCATTACGTATAAACATCCTGATGATGCAGAAAAGGCCATAAAGAAGATGAACGATGAGTAAGAGAAACAAAGGAAAGGTCACTTATACATCTGTCTTTTGCAGCTATATCTCGGGTCATCGCGTCAGAGTTGCTCATGCTCTTCCCAAGCGTGAACCCCGATCATGGGGACGCGGAAGATATGGTGGTGGTCGAGGAGATTATGGAGGCGGAGGCGGCGGCGGCGGCTACCGTCGGTAAGAACTTTTATCAAAAAATAGTTATTCTTGATGTTAACACACTATAATGAACAAATGCAATGGATACTTAATAGGCGAATGAAGTAATATCCTTGGTACTCATTGCTGCTCATTGATCATCGCGCGTGGTTTTTTGATCTTCCTACACTACTCATCTCATCATTAGAACGGTACTGAGCCAACAGATGAAATTTAGATTGAGAGTTGATTACAATGTTGCCAATTTTATAAGGAAACTGACTGTTTATACCCCTGTGCTTTCCTACTAACACATCCTCAGAAAATTAGCGCCTGACTTTCGCAGCTTATTATTTCTAGTTATGGTTGTTGTGTTTTGGAAAATGTGAGGATTTGGAATCAAACTGAACATTGGGGCTCTTGCATTGGCGAAGCAATATCTTGATGAATTTTGTTGATGAACATGTGTTCTTGGTTAATGAGGAAGATCATGTTGAATTTTGATGATGATGAGGATCAAAATGTTTGTTGATGTTGTTGTTGGTGGTTTAAACTTTGAAAATGGAAGGGTGCTTTGAGTTGAATTGGTTCTTTCAACTTGCGTAAGGTATTTTATCCTTTCCTTGTTAGTGTCCATTTCGTTTCCTAATAGCTTTTAGTTTCAGGCGCCGCAGCTTCAGCAGAAGCCCTCGTCGCAGGTGAGCCTGCTTTTAAGCCTAACTTCTTGTAACTTTATGTTTAGATCTCGTTCTCGAAGCAGATCTCGTGATAGAAGACGTGATCGTAGCCGAAGCAGATCTCGTGATCGTCGGGAAAAATCGAGAGATGTTAGCCGTTCTCGGTCTCGCAGCAGATCACCTTAAGCTTCGTATTTAATGTCATTTTTATTTCAGTATTTATAATATTCAGTCTATTATACTATTGTTTTGTAAATCTATTCCTGACTATCGATCAAGAAATTGAATTACTTTTCTCAATAGAAATAAAACTCTGCGCGCTATCATGTTTAAATTCTGATTTTGGGTTTCGTCATTCCTTTCCATATTTGAGAAACACTACTTGGGTGCTGGCAAGCAAAAGAATGAAAGTTGCAGATGAAGAAAAGACACAAAAGCGATTATCATTTGCTCGTTGCTCAGAATTTCCTTTCTAATATAAGTCGTTCGGGAGCTCATGATGATACTAACTTGAAGATCTTCAATGCAACTAGACAAAAAGTGATTGGTTCTTTGTGGACTATCCATACAGTTTCATTACAGACCGGAGATGGTGCTGACAGTTTACAACAATCTTCGAATTCTCTAGGGATTAATAAGAAAAATGTAAGAGAATCCTATGGAACAGAAAACATAAATTTTCCGTTGCAGGCCAACCATTTGGTCATGCAATGCCAAAGAAATTTGAGGGCTCAGTATTCTGAGGTTACACGAGTGGGGTTTATGGTTGGGGATGCTGAAATTTCAGGGTTTCTATGATAGTATGATTGCTGCAGAAGCGCGATGCTTGCATAAGAAAAAACCTTCTCTATTTCAAAGATTCATTAAAATCATAAGTATCGATGAGTTCTTCAGTTTCCGGAGTGGTTCATCCGATTCCAATTCGGCCATTAGCGATTGCTCAGATAGTCTGTAACATCTTGTTATCATTAAGAAAATATGTCTTGAAGGTGAACATTATGGATCCATGATTTCTCTTGAAGCTTTTGAAAACATCAAACCATTCCGGACAAATTTACCACGGTGCAACAGGTAACCTCATCAGCAACGTTCAATTCAATCTTTTTTCCAAGGGATTATCTCTGTGATGTCGAGTCGGAGATTCCTCTAGTTGTAACTTCGCACTTCCGCTTCCGAAGCGATGATAAAAAACGATTCAAACGATCACGATCTCTCCTATTCCTGGGAGATCGTAAGAGAAATATAAGTAGCTGTTCTTATGAAGAAATAAAGCCTTATACGTTTGCTGGGGGACGACATGTACTGATAATGCATAAGACGCTCATGACGTTTCTTTTTTTTCAGGAAAAAACAGAATATTCATTCTCTGATCTTCTACGGCGGAAAAAGGCAACAGTCCCCGCAAGTGTCTTTGCGCTTCGTCAATCTGCTAGAAGAGTATAGTTATTGGGAATTACTAACATTTTGTCAGTTTTTCAGGATAGTACAAACAGAAATTCAACTTGTCGTTCTTATTCTCAAGACTTCCTAGAAGCAGCTTTGTACTCTAACATACATGACAATTCAGGTATCAGATATTCTCTTGATGATACTTTATTGAGTTTTAGAAACTTTGGAGTGGAACGAAGTTCCAACTGATTCTTACAACCCACGAGCTTTAGAAGAAGTAGATCAGATGAGAAAAACGATCATAAAATGTCCTGGTTTTGTGGTCTGTTTTTCCACTCATATTTTCTTAACCACATTTTCAGGGTGTTACATATCACTATTTGCCCCGAAGTGAAATGAAGAGTGTCCTCAACAATAAGTTCACAGAGAAGTTCCCCAATGTGAATCTGTCTTATAGCAAGTTCAGAAGGTATCTCAGCCGCCCCTCCCACACTTTATTTAAATTCTTAGCATCAAAGCAGAAATGGTTAGCATTGCTAGGGACTGTGATGTTGATCTTATGACCATTTCACAAGGAATAGTTTTCTTCGAGCGGATTGTTGCGAAGGTTCTTTCGGCTAGATTGTTTCATCATTGATATGTTTTTTTCATAGGGAGCTATCTCGAAGCATAACCGAAAGATGGTTGCTGGCGCATCTTTACTTGTTGCAATGAAGCTACATGATTACACGAAAGAAGCTATCAAGAAAATGATCCAGGTTCTTGTCTTTCTAATTATGTTTGTTATCTATTCACTACAGAATACTGTGGAGAGGCTTCGGATATCAAGAAAAGAGCTGTTGGCTCTAGAAATCCCATTGTGTGTTGGGTTACAGTTCGATCTGTATTCTCCGCCAGATCACATTCTTCCACATTTCCAAAGATATCGTTTTCAAGATTTGTAATAATGACATGTTTATAATAGGTATCAACAGTGCCATTTGTACATAAAATTAATTAATTACTTTTCTACTTGTGTTAACGGTTACTACCCGTTTCTATCTTCAATAGTTACCACAATACTCTTCAGTTATGTGTTTTTTCTTTCAGATGGGAGATTTCGATCATTTCTATAGAGACGTAAGTTTTTCTCTAAATTATAACTGAAACTTCAATTTTTAAAGATCAAAGAAACTGAAAAAGAGGATGCTATTTTGACACCTAAGGATCAAATGGACCGTCTGTTGCGTCCTGGATCAACATATTTGAATCTTAACCCCTTCGAGGTTTTAAAGCTCTTCTTATTTCCTTCCTTATCCTTGCCTTAGGTGTTGCAAATAGATCCAGAAACTGACATCGAAGCAGCTAAGAAGAAATACAGAAAGCTTTCCCTACTTGTTCACCCTGATAAAAATCCAGACGATCGTGATCGAGCTGATATGGCTTTTGGAAGTTCGTTATTTGACTAAGGCAAAGTATATCAATTGTTTAAGTTTTGAAAAAGGCCATCGAAATCCTTGAAAACCCTATCGATTTGAATCGGTGTAAGGATTGTTATACGGAGGGACGTGCTCGTTTAGCAATAGCCGTGAGATCCAGAAATGAAACTCTTAGTTAATTGAATTTAAGATGTCTGAAAAGAGAAGAAAGAATAAGAAAGAAGGAAAGGGAGAAGAAATTGAGGAGGATGACACTGCATTCTACAAGAAGCAGCTCTGGATATATGTCACCAAAGTTTTCGCCGAGAGAGAAAAGAAAAGAAAAACTCTGGAAGATCGGGCGAATGAAGAAAAGTGATAGTTTTTCTTGTCTTACCCTCTATACGTTTTGTTCAGGCGAGTAGCTGCTGAAGCCATGGCAGCAACAGCAGAGAAAAGAAAGTTAGCAGAAGAGTTCGCAAAGAATTATGAAGTTTGTTTGAAAACAAGCAAGTTAATGTCAAATAATTAATCAGGAATCTCGTGACGAACGGTCCGGAAGTTGGCGTAATTTCCAAGCGAAGAAGGCAAAGAAAGAAGAAAAAGGCAAAACTATGCCTGGGGCAGCATTCAGACCACCCAAGCAAAAACTCTTCCGTTGATTGATCTCCTAACAATTCGGTATGATTTATTGGGTAATGAATTCATTTCTTTTTTTTGCAGACGAATTTACTGATGACGTCGTCGCACTTCAAATTATCCCACAATCCTATATAATATGAATTTGCTACGTATTTATCTTGGATTAACTGAAATGAATTATGACATGAAGTTTTCGTTACTCCACTTACTGTTGCGCAAGATAGTTTTCCTGATCTTATCGGTCGCGTGTACATCCAGTTAGTGTATTTGAACTCGGAGCCATCAGTCCAAAACCATTGATCCTAAAAATAACAATTTTTGATTCCCATATTTCCCATACTTCTGAGTAATGAGCTCCAATCCAAGTCATATCATGTTCTGTTGCATTTGGTGCCCCAGTAGTTGTTATTGCTAATCAGATTCAGTATTTGAGTTAAAACTATTTGAACTCACAAACAATGAACATATTTTCAAACTCATCATGAATAGAAGTCAAATGTCCATTAATTGCGGTGCAGAAGTTCTCTGCACTCCAGAATGATGTAGATGTACCAACCTGAAAAATGAGATGAGTTTACAACATCACTCAATCCTACATAATAGCAGTAATCAGTTGAGGAGTCATAATGAGTATATGGGAAAGTACAGAGAGGTTTAGGTGTAGTAGTAGGAGCGGCTGTAGTAGGGATGACTCCAGTCGAGCAGACGAAAGGCTAGAAAAACGCAAAGCACAATAACGATAAATGAGATGATTTTGTTTCTCACTAATGTTTTCACGCAGTTCACTGATAACCATTTATTTTTGGATGACTCCACACAACTGTCCATCGATTGAGTAGGCTGTCCTGAACAACCAAGTTAGAGTTCCGTGAATTGTACAAAACCTGCTCCCCAAGCGGTGAAGTTTACTTGGCTGTTATCGTCCCAATTCCAGAAACCTCCAAAACTGCTTAAACCTATCCAAAATTCATAATGACCGGATTGACTTTGCATCCATTCTTAATAAAGCGACTCAACGTAACTCTTTGATGAACTCACTGTTTATGTATTCGTTTTCAGCTGTAGAATGGATAGATGCGAGAAAACCTCCGAACGATCGGCACGTAGTGTCTGCTTTCTGATAACCTTGTGGTATATTCACTATCTTGTAACATCTGCACTATTCAAAATTTGAAAAAAACTATTAGTTGAACTCACTTTTGAAAGTCTTCATTGTAACTGTATTGATCAGGACAAGGATCACTCTTCGCCGATGAAATGAGAAGAATGATGAAGCATAAAGCAGACCTGTCGAACAACCGATAGATTTTCATTATTCTTAATAATCAAATCTGAAACTGTGAAAGAAGATGATACTTTGATAAGAACAGTTTTTGATAATGAGATAATTACATTTTGCTTTATACGAGGTGATCACTATTGCTAATTCATTATGACATTGTCAATGAACACAATATGAGACAAAACACATATAAGCAGTAAACAAAACTTTTTCGAGCATAAGATTATAGTAGAAGAGTGCACTTTTCTTTCGTTTACTACTCATAAAGTTTTGGGGAGCGTCAAAGATGGTTTCGGTTATATTATGATAGTTTGTATGCTTGGTTTCTCGTCCTACCCAAACCTCTTCCAACTACACCACCGCTTAACGGTTGTCATTGTTTCAAGAATGAAATAGAAATGAACGACCGGAAACTTAAGATCGAGAATCAAAAATAAACACGCTCTCTGCACAACCGGCAAACCGTTTTTCTATAAACTCGGAATGAAATCGTTTCATTTTCATTTTCGGAGTTAAGCAGTTAGCGGTGTCTTCAATGTTCTAACACAAAAAGCTTTGAGATCGCTTTCTACCATGACTCGAAACTTCCTCGGGTTTCCGAATTGAACGCAGATCTGACTGCTCATCTGTATTCTATCTATAAATGGATATTATATCAACTAGCACAGATCAGTTCAATCCTGTTTGTTCAAGCTGTTTTCATCGCTGTGATCAAACTGTCATCAGAACTTTAATCCTTCCGGTTAGGTGTTTGGATTTCGAAATCATCTCAAGGGGTTGGTCAGATTATTTCAGGCGAGAGTTTTCTTTTAGAATAGGAGGAGGTTAAAGCAATTCAGTGGGTTAATGATGAGCTTCAGAAATATAAGTCCTCAACATAACACATATCTTTATTCTCAAACATCAATAATTTAAACTGTCTATGACATCAAAATACACGAATAGATTGAATGATATCTATCACATCATCGGTTGAATAATTCTTGGGAAGTCCAATGTGTAGAGATGTTGTTTGGCTCAGAGGCCTGAAGAGTATTTCTGTAAACATGATGTATACACGCTCATTTCATATAAATAGCATAATTCGGAAGTTTTGATTTTTTACAATACACAGAACAAAAGTTTAATCATTAGTCAAGCCACCTTAAGGATACGACCTGTAGCCCGCTGCAGGTAACGATTTTCTGCGCTGGTAGTATACATAGCCAAAGTAGGCAACAGCTAACAAAACAAGCCCGAGGAGAAGACCGACTGGAATATATATCAATTAGAACCAGGAAATGTACTGCAGCATTTTACTAAAAAATGAGCCAGCTGTAAAAGATGGAGGACGTGGAAGAGCAGGGACGGCTGTGTTGGTTGTTGTTGTATTATCTCCAACAAGAGCAAGTGGATTATTCACATTGACATCAGCAGCTTCTGTTGTTTTCTGTGTTTCTTTAGAATCCTCGTGTTCATCTAATTCATCCTCGTCTTCATTTTCCTCGTCATCATCATCCTGTACAACGTCCTCATCGTTCTGCTCATCGAAATCACTTGTTGTTGTATCAGAAACGGATAGTGCTTCTGTATTGCTGGCAGTGCTTTCAGTCTCTATTGCAGAGGATGTAATAATTGAAGAAAGACGGGTTTCTTCTTTTACTGTTGTTTCTGAAATGATTAGTAAGAGGTGAATATACGCTGCAGAGAACCTGTCGAAAGCTCTTCTTCAGAGGATGATTTAATAATATCCGTACTTGTTTCAATAGAACTGTCTACCTAAGAGTAACAGGCGACTTATTTTAACATAAAACGAAGATACTATTTCTCTTGACACTTCTAAAGATGATATGGTGCTGGAAGCTTCTTCTGCTGAGGAACAACCAAGAGCCAACAAACAAAACGTAAGAAAAACCTTCATCTGAGAATTATTTCAGTGTATACCTGATAGAAATAGTTTAATGAGAAGAACCCAAATGTATAACATAAAAATAAAAAGCCAATGCTCTCGAACAAGCGAAAATATAGGAATGATCGAATAATCACAAGTATAGGAACATCGCTCAGCTGTACAAATACTTTGTCATCAATTGCATTGTTAGAAGTGAAAGCAGAATTTCTGATGAAACAGTAGTGTCTCCAATTATTTCAAATAAAAACAATAATAAGAACAAAAAAATTCTATTATAGCTTTAAAGCTCATCTTTCGAAGCTCCTGTTGGGAGCAGAACAGGATCATCTGTTAGCTTAGTGTCAGCTTCATTATCTTCCTACAATGACAAGAGAAAGTAAGACACATACAGTTTCATTAGCTGAACAAACCTCCATCGTTACCAGTCCATCATTATTGAAGTCGAGTATCCAAGCAAAACCAGGATCGCGTTGCCGACCAGAAGTTTTCTTATTTTTAGAGTTAGCTTCTATGAGTTTCTCGTCTCTATCCATTATAGTTTTGAATTCATCTCTTGATACTTTACCATCTGCATCAATGTCGAAATATCTTAATATATTAAGTGAGTTACGAGGATTCAGTTAGCTGCGTTTACTTGATATAATATTTCGCAGCAAGGACATTATCAATATCTGGGTTCTTCCAAACTTTTCCATACTTCTTCATCCATTCGCTCCATTCAATTAGCTTAAAACATATCGTTCAAGACTCAATCATCATCTTGACTTACATCTTTCTCCGTAATATAACTGTCATTATTCATATTCATGTAATCGAACTGTAAGTCATGAGTATAAGCCTGAACATCTAATATATCAGCGTTGATGATTATCCAATGTTCGTCAGTTGGGATGTTCTTCCATACTTAATTAAATCTTCGATAATCAACTACAATATTAACGTACTTTTGGATTTTTTCCGTTGAGCTAGTCTGTAAGGAATGGAAATTTTCCTCAGCTCTTGAGCACATACTTGCATCAATCCCTATTTACAGTCTTACAAATAAAACTTCTACTTTCAGACTCACTTTATCCAGACCGGGTAATGTCATTCCAACCCCAATTTGAATCTTCACAGGGTCTTCACTATACGATTGATGGATTTTCTTACCGTTTTCCAAAAACACCTTCAATGATTCAATAAAAAGTAGCAGATGCAATGAAAAAAACCTTGTAATGGAAAGTTACGAAATGTTTTCTTTGAGAAAGGACAGGACACTTCGCCGGAATGAACGTTTTCTCAATCTAGAACCCATTTTATGAGAAGCCAAGAATGGTTGATTACCTTAATATCCAATGGTTTCCCGCCGTTACTCATTTCTTCCAAGTGTCTGATCTGAGCAGATGACATAGGTTTTCCTTCTCCCCTGTAAAACAGCAATGAGTATGTTTTTAGTTGTGTACTACCTAATCTCTATAACTGGAATAGTATCTTCAACTCGTCGGGTTGGGGCAACATTTAAGCTCCCCGTGCCAGCAAGAACTGAAAACTCTTAGCTTGAAAGAATTGGTATGTGAAAGTTGAGATTACCTGATGTAATAAAAAACGAAAAAAGTAAGAGGATCATGTCAGGTTTAACCAAATTAGAACTGAAATAGAAGAGAATCATCATATTATCAACTATCTTATGTGTTGACCGAGCTAAGTATTGAAATATCGGTTATAAAAGAGTAAGTGAAGGAATATTAAGAACTTGACAACGAAAACCATGAGGGAACTGAGAAATATAATCGAAGAAAGAAATAATGATGGGACTGGTACAAGGACATTCACTCATCCTCAGAATATTCAGGAAAAAAGAGGATTTTCACTAGCGCGTCCACAATGTTGTCCATCCCATGTCAGTCAAGAAGACAACACGGATAGTTAAAACAGAAGTATGATAGTTAATAAACTGTTTTTTCTCATATTTTGAGAAAAACATCGATGGAGAGGAAGATGATGGCCGATCAGGAACTGACGCTCAACCGTTCAGTTAGCAAAACGACCTTGTTTCTTCAGAATAGAAGACGAATAATAAGAGGTCGTCGAAGACAAAAATATAACACAATACAAAGAGAGATGGGATATAGAAGAATCTACACATAATCAAGGTAGGTAATAGATGATCAAAAGAAGAAAAAGAAAGAAAAAAAAATGCAAACATAAGATGGGAGATGAAACGATACGAGAGAGAAAGAGCCATTGAGTTGGAATAAAAAAAGAAAACTACATGTAATAACATACCCATTGATTACTTGTTATGACCTCTACCCAGTTTCAATGATTTGTGAGACAGTAATTCCATCTCTTAACAATTACTACTTATCGTATTATGAAAGAAAAACTAACTTCAGTAGTCTTCAGCTTTGAGAACAGTTTGCTGGCCATGTACACGCTATGTTCCATATAGTTTTAGCTAGCGCACCCCTCGGTTTAACAAGTTATTGGGTAAAGTCATAAACAATATGTCTCAGATTGACTTTACTTGTGTTCCAACTATGCACCTTTGAATGGTTTCATTCAATAATCCATAATTAAGTTCTCAAATTTCTTGTCAAGTCTCCTTTCATTCAGTACCGATTGACAACGCAAAAGCAAATAAACCTTGACATGTCTAATTGCAGTAATTGCTTCACCTAACTAATTGCAATCCCAGTGGAATCAGTTTAAACGATTAATAACACCAACGAATCTTATTAAATGTTTATTTATAAATATAAACTATCTCTTTCTAATTAAATATACATCACACGGCAACACAGATTGACTGGCAATACAGGGCGGCTGAGAATACAGCCTCTTCTACAAAAGGTAGACATTAGATGAATTTACAGATGATGCAAGCAGACCCTTCTTTTTTAAAATATAAAAAAAATGAAATAAAAAATTGCGAAAAGTGTTGAGCAAGTTTTGAGATTAGTGAGACTAACGTCTCGGAATCATTTGAAGTTACAAACTATGAATGACTTGGGAGAAAGAAAGTATTTGGTTCTGACGAATCGTACAAAAATAAAAAATGTTGAAATCACAATTGAAACCCGTGTTGCAGATACCTATGAGGGAACTGAGAGAATGATAAACAAGAAAACAGTGAGTAATCAGATTACAATCAAGAAAAAACGATCTGAACAACAAAGCATAATACTAAGGCACAAGCTGTTACTCAGATATAAATCCTCAGAAAATATAAAACTAACAAAAGACTACAATGGTTGAATAAACCGGGACTAGATCAGGATAAATCAATCTTTTCTCTGCAACTTTGTTACCGTTGCCGCCATTACACCATTGCGGAAGGTACGATTCCGTATAAATCAGAATATACTTCAGAAGAGTCAGATGGAGGAGGTGATACTCGAGAAGGTAGAGCAGTCCGAAGCAAAGTCCAGAAAAGTGGATCAGAGAGACGAAGGCATGTGTTTTTCCGCAGCATTTGTCCCAGTTCATCATCGAGAAGGTTTTGATCCACATCATCATCGATGAAGACTGCGATGAGCTTCTTATTACGATTCTTAGCAAAAAGTTGATGAGATGTTTTGATTTGGAGGGTTTTCCATTCGTTCTCAAGGAAGTTTCTCGTCAAAACAAGAATTAAAGATTGTGAAGCGTCCATTTGAGAAATCAACTCATCGCTTATGGAATGAACACGATGGTTATAAGTAGGGCCATCCCGATGTAGAAGACGTAAGGAAAACTCGGCATCTTCCAATCTTCTGAAACGATCAAGTTTATGAAGGGAGAGAATTATTAATTTTACCTGCAGACTTTATCTAGAACTAGTTTCTCATCACTTTTAGAATATGAAACAAAAGCATCATAGTTCAAAAGAGGCTGAGGCAGAGGTGAGCTTCCAGCAGTGGATGAACAGTTGAGAGAAGAGGAAGCCTTGTATCGTCTTTGATTAATCGCCGAGTGCGTTTTACGTATCGTAGAGATAACCAAAAGAACGGCACATAACAGAATGAGACATCCAATTATTAAAAAGGAGATCAGAATAGAGTTTTGCGGCTCTTGTCCAAAAAATCCATGAGTGATAGGAACACAGATTGTCCGATTGTAATCGCGGAAGAATTCTTCAAAAAAGACATTAAAATAGCGAAAGACAAAGAAAGGCTCACCAATCATTGACATAGAGTAGATATCATGGCCTTCGTTCGGTGGGAAAGCTGATAGAATTGTTGTATCATTGTCTCCGAAAGCTTTCGTGACATTTTCAACACATAAGACCCTATCAATGTCGACAACGCGGCCCTGGTTTGCATGAATCCAATGAGGTGCTGTGAATCGTTCTGAGCAATCACATCGGAATGGGTTCAATCCTAGGCTGACAGAAAGCAACTTTGAGGTCATCAAGGCTGGGGAAAGCTCCGTCATCTGATTTTTATGGAGAGTGAGCTGAAAAATGAGAGAATTTAATGAGAACAAAGGTAATATCCTTACTGATTGTAGGGCAGGCAGCTTCTCCAATAATGGTTTCTCAACTGAGGTGAGTCGATTTCCATTAAGGAAAAGATGAGACAATGCCGCTGTTTTATGAAACTCTTCCCCAGTTAACTGTGTGAGCTCATTATCCGACAAATCGACCAGCTTGAGAGATGGTAATGTGTTGAAAGCTTTCGATTTGATTTGGTGAACATTAGATCCATTGATGTGAAGTTGCTCCAATCGTTTTCTACCAAGGAAGGTATGAGAGTCGATAACAGACAGGTTCATTCCAGTTAAGTATACATGCGTTGAAGACATTGGAACCTCGGAAGGGTGGAAAGACTAGAAATGAGAGTTCAGAAAAAGAAGAAAATGACTTATGAATTACCTTGTCTTGTTTTCCATCACATCTTATTATATTACGTTTGAAAACAGCATCCCTGTAGCAATTACATCCATCAGGACAAACAGCTTTGCAATCACAATTTCCATACTCACAGCAGACACAATCTGGTTCACAAACCTAAATGAACATTTGAATTCAATTCAAAAAAGAGTGGTAACTACCTGATTGTAATCACAAAGTAAATCTGATTCAACAAGTTTAGGAACACGAATTTTTCGCTTCTGATAGACATGTTGGCATGTAGTATTCTTAGGGTTACGAATAGATAACCGTCGCTTCACGGAATTAGAGACTGATCCAGAGTTACGAGAAGCAGGAATGATCCAATCCATTTCGCAGCTACATATGAGAGGGTTTGATTGAAGATCAATTTCAACTGTTTGAACTCCATCAAGCACTTGAACTGCCTCACGGCTTACAACTTTCAAGCGGTTTTTGGATAAATCAGCACGACGAAGTTGGGCTAATCTACTGAAGCTACCACCAGCTACTTCTTCCAAGCGATTACTACTAACATCAAGTTCTTCCAAGGACTGGGGTAGTGCTCCTCCATAGATCTCAGTAAGTTGATTACCAGAAAGGTTCACAAGTTGTAGTTTATTGTTGGAACTACTCTCGGTCGTGCTCAGCTGTTGAATGGAATTGAAAGATGCGATCAAGTGCTCCAGTTTAGTGGGTAGTGTGGTCCAAATAAGAGCAGTCAGACGATTGTAAGAGACGTCCAAACGACGCAACGATGGGATGACATTGAAGGCGTCATCATACGAGCTCAAGCGGTTATGACTCAAATCGAGACGGCGAAGTTGCGAACATTTCGAGAGTGAATCACGGAAAATCAAAGAAATCTGATTATGTGATAAATCCAACTGTGTCAAGTGTTCGCTATCAGAAAACACATATGGGCCCACAGATTGTAACTCATTATGACTGATGTTCACAAATTGAAGGTGTGGAATCTTATTGAACACAAACTGATAAAGCTTGCTAATTTTGTTAGAACTGAGGTCCAGTTTCTTCAAACGATAGAGCCTTCCTAAAGCATGAGGAGCTTCTGTGAAACGATTTCCTGATAAGTTTAATTCATCTGGAAATAGGAAACTGATTGAGAGAGAAATAACTTGACTAACCAATGCTCAAGTCTACAAAAACAGATTGCTCAATAGTATCCAAAGAGTTTCTCTCCAAGTGAAGGTTCGTAAGCTTTTGTAATCCAGAAAAGATGTCATCTTTCAGAACACGTAGCTCATTATTTGCAAGGTTCAACTGAAATTAGAGAAAATTATATATTTATCCCTTATAGTTTTTCAAAATAAATCATTATCTAATGTGAAGAACTGTTTGAAGAGTATCTGAATAACTGAGAGTAATTGCTAGTTAGATTGTCTTGAGCTCATTACTTGACTCGACCATCTTGACCTATGTTAAAGAGCACAAAGGTATATAACCTCTTGCTTTTTTTATAATGCTCAATAAGAGTTGGGATTTCATTCATATTTCAGAGTAAATACTTATTGAGGATCATTCACAAAAGAATGAATGAACTTAAGAAGAAGATTGTAGAGAAAACTAACAGTAAACTATCTCTTCACGTTTTGCACCCCTAATCATAGACTAAGTTTTTGGAAACTATTCACACATTTTCTCTTCAATAAACGGAACACTTAATTCAAGATATACAAGGTAAATGAACTTGGTGGAATACAAAGGCGTTTGATATATGACTCTGTTGATGCTGTATTCATCTTCAAGAGTCCTCACATTCACAAAGCTCAAGGACAGGTTAGATAGTTCCAACAAAATGGAAATTATTTCAGCATAGGAGGCATATGAAGGCTGTTGCTGTTGGATCTGATGAGAGCAATCGTCGGTTGTAAATACAACGAAAATGGAAGAAGATATTACTGTCACCAACTGTCAACAACAAGAAGAAAAGTTCAGAACAACCTTGCATATTTTAATTCTCGAAAGAAGCGTTGACATCTTTTTACGAGGGTTGATATGGCCTTTCCTCTTTCACACTCGTATGCATTGGAGGTGACGAACAGCGGGAAACTCATTTAAGAAAAATTTAAAACTAACCGTTAAAAGAGAAGAGCAGTTCACTAAGGCTGTGGGAGGTATCTGATCAATTCTATTGTACTCCAAATGAAGGTGGTTCAAGCTAGCCAGCGAGTTTACGAAGAAGTAGACTGGTATACTTCTTAAGTTATTGTAGCTCATATCGATAGATTCCAAAATAGGAGAAACTGAAAAAAAACCATAATTCATTTACTCTATTTCTAAATTATACCGTGAGGATGCTCTCCAACGGAATCACTTAGAGTATTCCTCGAAACGTTCAGAGAAACCAACAGAGGTAGTTCTCTTACAGCCTCAGGTAGTACCTTGAACTTATTTTGAGCAATGTTCAAATGTATCAAGGAGTCAGGTAAGTCTTCAATGGTTTCCAGCATGTTATGCTCCATATCCAGAAGTTGCAAATGAGCAACTGGTAAGAAAGAAGAAGATGGTAAGGTTGTGAGCTCGTTGTAGGATACGAAGAGTTGACGAAGCATAGGGAAAGTGTGTAAGTAGTCATGAATCTTATTTAAGTTATTATGTGATACATCAGCAATAATAAGCTGATTGGCCACACAATCTTTTTCTTGTTTCAAAGATGTCAAGGCATTGCTAGAAACATTGAGAACCTGAAAAATATTATTTTATTATATAAACTATTCTTTTGTAAAAATTCAAATTTACTGAGGATAGAGATAAATATAATGCATATTCGGCATCACAAAAGGTTAATTAAGTGAGCGTTAGGTAGGATAATCAAGTAGAACAAGGATTAGCCGACATATCGCTTCGCGCATGTTGTAGAGACGAAAAGACTAATTGGCTTTCGTGCTGTTCGTTAATCCCCGTTACCAGAGTTTCATAACCTCTTTTATCTTTCTCTCTATCTTTTCTTTCGGGCTTAGAAAACATTGATAGAACAATTCAAGGTAGAAAAAAACATAAAACAATCGAATGGCATTACACGCTTCAATTGATTCACGCGTTTCGAGCTCGTCCATATTAATCAAAAGACGATACCTAACAGGTAAACAAACTATAAAAGAGAAACCGAGTACGAGGATACCATTCTGAACCTTGTGTTTTGATGTCTTATTGTCTCTGGTGAAGTCAACCAGAAAATTGCGCGCAGGGCAATTGCCGAATCATTTGATTGAAACTGTTCCGTCTCTCTTAGCAAACTATATTCATTATTTTTTTAGAATAAACAGCAGATATACCAGAAGTTCAATTAAATGTCACTGATTTCACAGCAGCTGTGTAGACGAATCACAACCGTTTTACATATATATTTGGTCTTATAACCAGTTTTATGGCTTCAATATCGTTCTTTTATACTCAATTCAATGAGCATTTCCGGAGCAGGCTTGACGACAAACTGTCTTGTTCAAGTCATAACATTAAGGAAAAGAGGAGGGATAACATAAGAAAGGACAGAAGCCAGATGTTAGATGAAGCTATTGAGACCCTACGGCAATTGGTTGGCCGAGAATGCTGGACTAACAGAATAAAACGACAGGAACATCTCATCTCCCTCACTCTCTCTTTCTTCTATCTCTCTTTTTCTTTATTGTACTCCATCTATGTCGGATGTACAAGTGGACGAATAACCACGTCCAACAGCCGGCTCGTCTATTTCTCTTCAATACATCCAATAAGCTGCATAATTAATTATGAAAGCTTTCATAAAATCTTACGAAGATTCTGCAAAGCTTTTGACCGTTAACATCAAATTCATGTACAAGTGATTCATTGAAGCAGAATTGCGAAGCCGCATAATCATATTTCCCCATTCACTCAGCTTTTGAAAACAAGTTGATACATACCTGAAGATTCTTCAGATGACAAAAACAGTCAGACGGTAGACGTTGCAGCCGACTTCCAACAATCTTCACTTTCTCCAAACGGCTCAAAGACTCGAAACTTCCATCTGTCAGAGATAGAACAGATCGACCATTCTGACTGACTCTCTCCAAACGAATAGACCGTAAGTCTGATAAGCCTTGGAACATTTTGACTGGATTGATGAGATCGCATCCCTGAAAAAAAGAATATAGGATGAAATCAATAAAACATGCATATGAAATCAAGTGTTGATCATCATTATAATGTCGCTTATAATAAGTTTCATGATGAGCACAAAACAACAGAAGGACAGATGACAGTCACTACAATGTATTTTTCATAAATGATATCCATACACGATTCAGTTTAAGTGAGGATTATGAAAAATGGTTAAGTATGTGACAGACGTTATATGAGAAGCTCTTTAAAGCTTAACCTCTCAATCATCAGTATAGTTCAGAGTACTATCTAATCGGATACAATTTTCTCATATCTAGTTTTAATCGTTTAGGGTCAAAAATGACTGTCATATCCCATCTATTCCTCATCACTATATATGTAGCATAATTATGCTGCTACGCTATATAAAATATAATTAATTTCCAAGCATAGGCTTCGATATCTGAGCCAGTTGGATCAGCACACAATTCTTCTTTGCATCTCACTTACTTCAACCTATGGCATAAATTAGCATAAAACTTATACCATAAAAAATAAATAGGCATGAATGGTCATGTTTACAAGCCATATTACGTCATTGACAAGAGTGACATGCAGCAGATGAGAAAATTAATACAAAAAGTGTAGGCGAGCAAGAACAACTATCTTGTTGGCATTATAATGCCCAAGAACATCATATTATTAAAAGAAAAGAAAATAAATTTTTATGTTTTCTCTTCTTTTCTTCATTTTTTTACGATGACCATATGTATATGATTCGTAGAAGAATTATTACGCAGATGTGCATAGCCTAAGTTATTTCAGAAGAGAAAAAAAGGTTTACGATTCTCCAGAGATAACAGTATGTTTCTTTCTATTGTTAACAAGCTAATATCGATAATAAGCAGGTGATGATAAGCTGACAAAAAAACAAAAAGCTTATCTATCTTCCTTTCCTCTCATACGCCGACATTCGTTAAATCAAATAGTTATGACATTCATTTTCTATATAAATAATAATACTCCAAAAAAACATGGATCCTATATATCGATTCAAGTGGCCAATACGAAGATACTTGATCAATTCAATCGTTGTTCTATTCTCTCTCTTTTTATTCTAGTTCTCTTCTCATGACATTTACCTTTAATTTGCAATGTAAAAAAGTCTTGTAAATGAGATTGCGCAACGACAACGGAAGCAGGTTACACGTCTGGTCACGCAAAGTCTCATCCTGTTCTGTATGAGTATTTATCTTCAATCTCTCTATCATCGCAGTATTGAGCAGGATGTTAGAACAAAAGAGATAATGCATTAGCTTGCAGTATGCATACAGTGACAAGCAGATCATATAAATCTATTGCGTATTTAGAAAATGGCATTAGCAAGTTAACAAGGATAAGATGTGAGAGATAACATCGACAATGATTGTCTCTGGCAACTTAACTCGATTAATCCGTTAACTACATGCACATAGTTAGGTCGAGTAAATCAGTAAATCGGGGTTGAGTAAAGGAATTACTCGTTATCATATTTACCCATCATTTGACACACAATTGTTAATAATGGGAAGATGCGGAAGGAAGTTGTTGAGAAAATGTTTTGGGAAAAAGAAAGGCGGAAACAAAAATGAACACGATGATTGCATACCTCAATTGATAAATGCTGAATGCTACTTGGTTGAGCAAATATAGTATCCGGAATGGAATTATTGCTTTGATGACATGTTATCTGGATGCTTCGAACATTCTCAACGTCAATCGTAACATTGCGGGTATTCGTTGCCCAGTTGCAAATAACTAATTGTGATGATGGCAAAGCTGGATCGGAAACACAATCGCAACTGGAATAAATGAATGAAAGCTAAAAAGTTATGACGGCACCTACCTTTGTGGACATGAAGCTGCTGATGTCTGCTTCAGACAAAATAATAAAACAAAAACTAAATTTATTGTCCACATTGACTTATAAGCATTTGATTCGGTTGGCCAAAACTATCAGCCACTAATCTGAAATCGGAACATTTGAATCAAAACATATATAGGAAATAATGAACAAATGTAAAAGAAAGCAACGAAATCATGAATACGAACATCGAACCGATAATTTTAAAATTAAGAGTACTTTAGTAGCTCCTAGAATGTTGCTACGATCCCTGGGGGCATCATAGCTTCTCAACGAGCCTTTTTCATATAGGAGAATGATGCTAGTCGCCTCAGGCACTAATTAAGAAGAACAAAATGAGTGAATGATAAATAAGATAAAGTAAAAATATAAGAAGAAGAGAGAATAGTTTTCCATCCAACTATATGCAATGAGGTAAAGACATAAGTCATTAGAATAAGCAAAGTGATCGTTTAGAAAAACACTCATATAGTATATGTAATAATGGCAAGAGAGGAGCATGATCGACAATATTGATGGGATTATAGCTCACAATGGTTCAAGCTTATATTAAAAAAAGTGTGAAAAGTAAAAATGACCAGGAGCTACACTACTATCTGTCGATTGTGTAAATGACCCAAAACAATTTGAATGAATGGAATAAAAGAAAGTGTGAACAGTATTAACGAGAAAGTTCATGAATATAATTATGAGAAAACGAACAGAAATCAAATGCTGTCAACGAAATTGAACTAAAATCTGAAGTAAACGATTAAAATGAATTATTATGGAATTCACTTCTTATCTTTCATCAACTAATCTTCATTTCAATTAGATTTTAATTTTTGATTATAAGAACTTGAAATAGATAATTAGGCAAGATGATATGTTTGCTGATCATTTTGACACATGAATTCATGAAATATTAGGCATATGAACGTTGAATACTAGGATTGAGAGATGAGGAGCTGATGTTGGCGGAAAACAAGGCGTGGCTGTACGAGGTCAGACTCCGCCCATGTATGGCAAGAGGAGCTGAATGGTGGAGGTAAAACATGAAGAACTCAGAGAGCTGTCAATAAAAAAGGCATTCTAAGCTGTATTAGGCGCTCAAAATGAAAAAAAAAACATTTGAGAGGAATAATTTGAAAAGGGAACGGGTTGATGTAATTGATTGTACTGCGTGTATGATGATGGCATGGATAAGTCTAAAGTTACATTGACATTGGTGTTATACAGGAAACAAGAAGAGATTGCGAGAATGAGTGGGAGAGAGAATGAAAGATCAGGCACGATACAGAGAATCGAGGTAGAGGAGCAAAGGTGTCATTCACAGATGACTGCGTAATGAGCGGCAAAACACAGATCGTCACAGAGAAATCAAGTCAAACGGATCTGTTCAGTCTCATCTCAACCACCAAAGGTAATGAGGGTGTGAATGATCGAAAGAAAAAAAAATAAAAGAAATTCATACCGCCATCCGTAAAAGATTGAAAGAGAAAATGGTATTGGTCATTCCCGATTCTTTTTGGTTGTGAATTTATTCGTTCGATTGTTATCAAACCGGATCATCAGGAAGAACAAAAAAGAAGAGTGAATATAGTATAAGTATAGTAATGATGATAATATTTCACAAACCTTATGAGTTGTTAAGGGAATTTAAAGTTTAATGACCAACCGTGTTGTGTCGCATGTGTTAGGAGAATGAGTTGTTTGATCCCACGTGAAGTACGTGAGTTGTTTACTACATTGTAAAGAAAATTAGCATACGAGATTGGAATATTAAAGAGATCACACAGAATCGTGATTTGAAAAGAAAAAACAAATCAACTTTTATGGAAACAGTTTGAGTTGTTTTCTTTCTTCTGAAAGTCAATGAGTGGGAACATGAATGAAAGAAAAATAATGTGACTGACACCTCCTCGAGCTCATCTTGAAGGATACAATACCGACTACTTGAGTGAGATGTTATTGAAAAAAATAAAAGCAAAAAGCCGATCCACTTATAAACAATATGGGGTGACTGTAATAAAAGATCTAAGCTGATTGAGAGTGATGAGCTAAGGACTAAGTGAGAAAGTTCCAGGTGTGCGTTAGATCGCCAAAAGGCTTGATATTCACAATAATAACAGAAATTCTACTGAAAAGATTATATTAATAGATATAAGGGACTCTTATAAAAGAAAACTTTCTTACTAGCCGACAATTGCATTTTAGAAGAGCAATTGTTGATTAAACGAAGGACAGGTTGTATAGTTGCTAATGGCATTTTCAAACTGTTCAAGCAGTTCTTATTATTATTAGAAAAGTAAACGAGAGGTACTAGTGTGAAGGAGAGATAGAGAGAGCAAAGGGAGAGTGAGAGAGAAGGTAATTAGATATGCAAATGACAACATATGGATTCTGTCAAGAACATCTAAGCTTTTTTTAGAAGAGGCTTGAGTCTCCAGTTTCAACACAAATCAATCAGGTTACCTCCACTTGAGTGGAGATTTTCGAATAAAATCTTGTCAAACTATCTAATCAAAAACAACAGAATAAAAAGGGAAATTAGAAAGTAAAGTTAATGAGAACCATTTTGGATAACAAGAGAAGATGGCTTTTATGCGAATTTAATGGATTCATGAATATACTAGTAGAGAGGTTTAACAATGAAGGCGCCCAAAAAACGGATAATCTTTATATGACGAGATAGAATGCTCCGTACACTTATCGTTGTACCAATGCACAAGAATAAAGAGATAAGAAGACATGCAAACATTAATTCATCAAGATTTCAATCAAAAAAACAAGAAGAAGAAGAAGAAGAAGCTGAGATGAAATCGCTATCAGGTGCATCTGGATTGCAGGTGCTCTGAGATGAGTACAAGGTGAGGTGGGTAAATCAATGAAATTAGAGAGAAGGCTTAATAAATTGGACAACGGATAAGAAGTGGAGTGGAATCAGAAAGGACAACAGCAGCGGATTTAGGCTCATGTATCTTCTGGGGGTGGTGGTGGTGGCCTCCCTCAGATTAAGTAAATACAATTCAATACATCAGCTGGAATGCGGTAGAGGCAGGACACAGCCAAAATCTGTTTAACAGATAAAAAAGGAGAGAAAGACATGTGTAAAGAGGGGATAAGGTTAAGAGAGAAAAAAGAAAAAAAATGGTAGGAAAATAGAGAAAACTTGAGTGAAAGTATAGAACACAACCGTCCTCTGCGTTCAATCGGATGAATGTTGGAACGTGCATGTCATGCCTCACATCTTCATCGTGTTCCAGGTGAATCCGTGAAGACCAAGAAATTAAAATGTAAACTGAAGCCGCCTCTGCGACAATTTGACATAATCTTCGATAGAAAGTAATAAAAAACAAGCAAAATACGAGTTTGTAAGTACTTGCATGGTGAAGAAGATGAAAAGAGAAGGCAATTTATACGTATAGTTAAGAACGATTACAAAACTCAACTATTTACTTAAGTTACAGGAATGAAAAAATCAATTACTTGGTTCAAGGACTAACAAGGTGTTTGGCTGTACGCCAGAAAAAACTTTTCTCACAAACGGAATTTCTCAAAAGAAGAGATGATGATGTAAAGGAAAATGCACATGAAAAGCGCATCCGATGGCATGAAACATCTGTTCATAAGAGATGGACAGTACGTGCTCGACGTGAGATTCTATTTGCAGATGGATATAATATGTGAAGTGCTGTGACGCTTTGGATAGGATTAACCAATACGTACACATGCTGGTCAAGATATTAGAGAAATATTTATAGAGATAGTGAGGGAACTAAAGAGATAGAGAGAAAAAGAGATAGACAATAAGATTTGAGGGAAAGTTTTCAGACATGTCCTCAAATGTAAGTTAAGCCTAAGAGATCGTACAAAACTGAATGAATGGTCAATAAAAGAATAATTCATGAGATAAATTATAAAGTTGCACAAACTCCCTCTCCTTCTCTCTCTCTCTTATTCTCTTTTGGCGTTGTCGAACTCTCGTGTGCTCCTCATCTCTCTTCCTCTTTATCAACCTCTTTTCTTCGAGAGCACAGAAGCAAACGCTGACTTTAAAAGCAATTTTGTTTCAAATTAACCATTAATTGGGTCCAAAAACGAAAAAAAAATCTGAAGTGAATTAGTTGATGAAAAGCTTAAACGAAATGAAAATGGAATAAAAACGAGATTTAAGGTGGAGCTCATCCTTCTTTTAGTATAATCCATCAACAATTCTCCTCCTTACTATATTCCATCTGGCATATAGGTTGATTGAATAAAATATTATCTAAAAAAGGCTATAAGAGGTGAGATAGGTTGTGGCAGAATAGTAATTATGCAAATGAGATGATGGGTTTGTGACAGTTGGCCTAAGGTGTCAGAACCTATTGGAAAAACAATCAAAAAATAACATTTGAATGTTGTATCGTACGCACGATACCGAATAACAGTATAGTAATTGAGAATGTGAAACGAGCGGAGAATGAAAAACGAGGTGAAAGTTGAGTTTTCGGATGGCAGCTCTTACTCGCTTCAGAAGGAGCCCATAACCACCTGGCCGACTTATAGGCTAATTGAGCAGAAAATGACTTCTTACGCGTTGTTTCTGGCTCATTGGATAAAAAGCCTTTTTCTTCTAATATTTGGTTAAAGCTTAACTCAAATATTTTTTGGATAAAAAACATATAGTTAAGTATAATTAAGTGGAATATCATGTCAAATTGAATTGACAGGAAACGCCAGTTTTACTTCATTTCAACGTCAAACTATTGCGTGACAGGATATTCTCCATTATTGAAGACAAAAAAGAGACAAATTGTTTTACTTAAATATTGGAAAATAAGAAGACAAGCTTACGAATTCTTTCTTCGAAAGCTTCACAAGGACACAGGTTGTAGTAGAGAGATGAAAAAGAGATTTAAACCCTAAAAAAGGCAACATTTCCAAGAAAAAGTATCAAGATAGACGAAAATAGAGAGTAAGAGAGGGTAGAGAGGAAGATAGAGGAACCGGTCCAATGAAAATAAAATTACGAGTAACACTTATCCATCATCAATCCCATTCCATTACATCTTCCTTCTCACCCTTTTCCATCAAATATAACTACAGAAAGCGTTAGCTATATGACCGTTACGAGAAGAAGAATCTACAGATGGCTTCGAAGCTCAACATCGATATTATCGTCCGTCATCACGAACTAATTTTCTTATGACGTCATGTAGGACGACGTGTGTTGGTCAATTAACCTCTGGAGGAATTGGAAGATGAGAAGGTCAAAAATGCTTCGAAAACATGTGCTTAATTTCATATCCATATAAGTGGATGTATAAGAGAAGTAATTGAATGAAATCTTGAGTAATCAAGTGTGCCAATGAATTGGTTGCAAGAAAAATAATAATCGATGCAAGGTTGGTTATATGCTAATAGCAAACTGTGTCCGACATTTGATACAATGCAATGATGTGATAATCTTATTAGAACCTCATTACATGATCAAAAATGTTTAAATTTTCACTTAATTCGACTTCTGACAACTTGACTGACGAGCCCAGATGGTCGACGACAGAACGAATTTGAAAAATCACAAAAATTGTAAAATCTCTTCTTCTCAATCAGTCAATTGCCAGCTTCATTCAAAAATTCGAAAAGAAAAAGGAAGGAAACAAACGAATATTGAGTGAAAATCAGGAGAATAAGCCAGTTATCCATCAGCATGTCACGAATTATTTGTATCAAAACTGAAAAAAGAAAATTAACCAGGATAGAGGGATAAATCTTCACAACAAATAGAAGAAATCCGAGAGCTGAACAAGAATCTCGTATAAGCAAAAGGCTTTAGCTATATATGTATAGTTAAGCTAAGAAACAGATGTATTTTAATTAAGTGAAGCCATATCCATATCCGTGTGATATCCTAATGAAGGAAATACAAAGTGAAATACATGAAATAGGCAAGAGAGGTAAAAAGAGTGAGAACGTTGTAGGTAGAGTGGAGAGAGAAGGAGAGAAAGGGAGAAAAAGAGAAAATCAGGTTATTTGGCCGTTTATCAATAAACATTTTATGGCAACCAGTAACATTTATGGGAGTAGTTGATAAGGGCAAACGAATATCTGGAATGAAATATACTAATTACGTAGAACTATCTACACAATTAAAAGCTAATTTTGGATGAAAGGAAGTCTCCTTTCTTTGTTCGCCTCAAACGAACAACTATCCTTATCTGATGCTGAGGTGATTCGATGAACGGCATCTTCAAAATCCACACAATAGATTTCAAAAGAATTGCAGAGACCAGAAAAAGAAAAGCAGAGGTTAAAAGGTCTTACTTAATGACTCCTAAATAGTCTTAACAGATGTCAGATGGCCATCTATGGTCCTGACTGCTGTTACTGATGCCGATGGGGTTGGTTGTTACCCCACCTCGGGTGGTCTGGACAAGAATAAAGAAAATCTGTTCCATTTAAGCATAAGTTGCGCAATTTCGCTGTTGAGTAGGGAAACAGATGAATTTTTTTGTTCAAATTTTGTTCATTCACATAGCTGAGGCTGAGAAATAGAAAACAAAAAGAAGAAGAGTTGAAAGGTGTAGGGAAACTCAAGATTCACCTCTTATTGGGATAAAATGGTTTCATGCTTGACCAAATGAATAAATTTTGAATAAATAATATTTGAAAGATGAACTAGAAAGAGGAAACAACAAACCCATACCTTTGATGAAGGTGCCTGACCTCATTTAGCGATTTCTTAATGCACAGAGTGAAATGAAATCCAAGGCCGGATGACCAGACTGTCTGGCACCGGAAATAATTTGAATTTTCAAAGGGAAAGACGGTGAGCACGATCTGGTCATCAGCTATTTAAATCCAGTCATGAGAAGAACAGACGGTCCTTTATAAGGAGAACGAAGAAAAAAGGAAAGATGAAAGTGAGGAGGAACATCAGAACGGTTGAAGAAGATGAAGATAAATGAGAATGTGAGAGGAAAGCTCAAAGTTTATACAAAACGAAATAAACAAGCTACTCGTTATAGACTAACAGTTGACTCGCAGCAAACTATAATATTATAAATAATATAAACAATTAAAATATGAGAGATGACCAAAACGAGCAAGAAGTAATCCAGCAGGGACTCTCTGGCAGTGAGACGAAAAGGAATAATGACGTAGGAATTTTGAAGCAGGTAAATGTCGTGTTTTTGAGAAAGGTTGAGGATAATTAATAACAATATTAACAAAAATAACAAAAAAAAAACGGTTTTAGTAATGTGTAAGTGAGGGACAGAAAGATCAATTCGGAGTTGTCAGGAAGAAATTGGAGAAAACATTGACTTTAATCCCTTTATTATAAGTGCAAATAAGTCGAGTGCCAATATATTATCCGTTTTCTATATGGAAAATATAACTTTACGATGATAGTACTCGAAATAAATTCGCGTATTTTCATGTAAATGTTTTGCCTCGAACGTTTGTCATCCGTGGAAAACCGTCTTCGGCAAATCATCTTGGAAAACTAACGCTAACGCTATTTACCCGTCATGAGCACCTTTTTCGTCATGCTCTAGCCGGTTTTTTTTCCAGTTTTGGCTACGTCAAGCCGGACGTTCTAACCATACACGGGAATTTCGCTTCATGCCAAATTCATGACGAAAGAGGAGAGCGGAAGAGATAAGGAAAGGAAGGAGGGTAAGAAGTTAAAAGAAAATAAAACTCGATGAGTGACGGAAATCTTGAATTGTATTGAATTTTTTGAGATCAAAACACGCAATGTTTGAGTTGAATAAAAATGACTCATAACCGTTATCTTAATAAAGAAATGGGAATGTTAAATTGTGTTTCATTGCTACCAGCTTGCTAGACCTGCAGAAACTCGGCAAAGTCATCTGGAGGCTGACACGAGCGATGAATACACTGATGACTGGCTTTTCAAATGAAAACAGAATAGAATGATGGAAGATGCAAAAGCTTCTGTATGCATTGGTCATCTGAAAGTCACAGATGAACTGAAAAAGCCTGAAGCAGTTGCTTGGAGAAGCTTAAATCTCTTCCGACGGGAAGAATGAATAAGAAGCTTTCACAGCGTTCTTCTCGCATTGTAAGCATGTCAGAAAGAGAAAAAAAGGAAGGACACAGAAAAGAAGTGAGGGAAAAACAAGTGCATACTTCTTATCTACATTATCATACTATTAACATAATAATACAAACAGAAGAATATGTTGGCGGCACAATTGAAGCGTGCCCCATGTTCTTTCTGAGCGAAAGAAGGTAAAAGTAAATAACAGAAGCTGATAATATGCAGAAAATGAAATTTTTTTCAGGTTTATGGTTTAAAATCGCTTGCTATCTTTTGACTCGTTCTCAGCCTCGAAGATTAACGATTTGAATCTCTAATTGTTTTGATAACCGCTTGTTAGCCGATCAAAATAACTTTCGCATGGGAGTAGTGAATAACGAGGAAAAGAAGCCTTTCAGACCATGTTATAGGAAGAAAAATAGTTTGTAACAATTTCTTTAGCTTACATATGAACAGGTCAGTCATTCTCTCACAAGAAGCTTAGGTATGAAGCCGGCTTTACGATGGGAACGGCAAAAGATGATAACGAAAGACCGGTAGCAGTTAAGAAAGTATAACTCCAGAGAAAAGAAAAGAGAGCGAGGAAGAAAGGGAAAGAGAATAATAGAGAGAAAGAGAGAAGATAGTTCAGTAATGTTCTCCACTACTTGCACGTTCCATGATGAAATTTTTTCATTAAGAAAACTCATAGGCTCATAAATAATTCTAAAACAAACCTGTTAGAAGTATCATGACGAACTATGGATCCTCATTCTTTTCTATTTGGTTTTATGGTTAAAAATGCATGAAATGGGGAGAACATAGACATCTGTGAATTAATTTGTAATTTAGAGGCATAACCCTCTCTACTCATCTCACTCACTCTTACTAGTAGTAGTACTCATCTTTATAACGCTTCGGAGAGTTAAAAAATAGGTGGTTGCTCTAGTGTTATAGTTATAGAAAGCTATTTTTGAAAGCAATCTATATAATAGTAAAGAGAGAATAGAAAGAGATATGAGGTAGGGTTTGAAAGTAGCGGAAGGAGAAGCCCTCTGGCTCAGTTTTCTTTCGAAAAAAAAGCTGGACAAACACATAACACAAAGTAAAAATAGGATGAACACTTGTGGAATGATACGGAAAACTTCAAAAATGGACAATTAAGACTAAAACTAATATTTTAATTAGTTCAATCAATAGAACATACAAAGGGAAGAATTAGAAGATATCATGATGGCTGATGACTGGTACTAACGACCAAGTTAACAAAAATTACAAAGAAGAAAGAGAAGAAGAACGAGATCAAATGAAGGCAGTAAGATATGAGAAGAAGAATACTATATAGAAAAGAGAGAAGATGAGCATAAATGACCATATGAGAGAGTGAGAGAGACAAAAACTGAGAAAAATTGAGAGAGAGAGAGAGAGAGAGAAAGAGAGAGAGAGAGAGAGAGAGAGAGAGAGAGAGAGAGAGAGAGAGAAAGAGAGTAAAATAGACAAGAAAAGAAAGTGAGAGAAAAGTGATGATAAGAGCTGGGCGGTCAGTAAATCACTTGTTTCAATTTTCTCTATTTGTAGCGAATAGTTTGAAATACAGTCAGTGATTTCTCTGTGAATCTTTCCATGATTTCGTAGAGAGGATAGTGAGGACATTGTTTCTTTCCAACTATCAGCGTGATAATTCATCACTTTTATCTGTCGTCTATCAGTTTATAATTGATAGAGCCAGTAGGCGAAATATAAAGTGAATTAAGGAGAAAAAAGAAGATATTCGAGTATATTAAAGATGGAGATAAACGATCAAACCCAGCAGGACATGAGAATATTCTCAAGAAATTGCGTTATGTCTACCGACTTCATAGAGTGAATGAAATATCTGTTACATATTAGATAATTATCATAAAATTAATTGAAAGAAAATATAATTTCAGTTATAGGCTTCTTTCCGTTAATAACAATCAGATAGCGAAAATGGAATGTTTGGATTGTACATCTCACATACCATTCTACATCTTTATAATTAGTAGACTAATACCAACTTAATCTCTTCTAACCATTTCGTGAACGAGCATATATAGGACAGGTATTCAGATGACTTATTGGCTGTAAGTCTTCTGTTCATTCAAATAGATGAAAGGAGCGGCCGAACGATAACTCAAAAAGCTCTACCACCAGCCTCATATAACTGGACAATCTGTTCAGAGGAAATGACATTAATACCCGTAAGAATGTATAAAACGAATAAAACATTAAAAAAATTGACACAAATGGGCATCGTTAACAAATTGTCTTCGAAAACTTCGCCCTGACATTAGAAAACATTGTGAAGAAGAAAAACCAACCGTTCCGTTGAATCACACAAAGAATGAAATGATATTCAATCAACGTGTTAATCAAAAATTCAAAACTTCACGTAGTTTTCACGTGGAATTATATGATCACGTTCGGCATATTAATGAGTGTTATGGCTTTGTTGTTTGACTTGGATATACACAAAAAACTGATAGATTAATAATTAGTTGGAGAGAAGCTTTGGATAGAAAGCAGACGAAAAACTCAACGACTTCCATTATTGAGCTGATTGTCTTAAAAGAAATGATATGACCGACCACATCCATAATAGGATAGAAGAAGAAGGAAAAGAAGATGAGAGAACGTCTTTTGTATGCAAATGAGGTGAAAGCTTCTTCCGCCAAAAGACATAATTTATATGAAAAGACTTTTGTCATCTCAGACAAGCAACAGAAGGACAACAAGACGTTTCAACATGGTGTTTCATCTAAACACAACACACTTCAACACAAATAATTTTCAAACATCTGAATTTTAAATTGAAAATTATGCTAATTAGAACCAGAAAAAAAACAAGTGAATTATGAATTTCAAGTGAGCGATAGAAGAATAGCTGTTAATCAAACCAACTTTTTCAGCCCAAGGTCATGATGGAATGATGGTACCAGTTGGGAAATTTCTTCATGTCCTTAAGTAGACATGTCTTGAAACTATTCATTGAAACAAACTCGGAAACGTTGAAAGAACCAGATGAAACGAGCTACGGAAGATAAGAGTCGATAATCTGTCATCCAGAAGCTAGTATTAAAAACAATGAGTCATAGAAGATTGCAGTCTTAGGACACTCTGATTAACTCTTCGAAAAGAAGAAGTACAATAATGCTCAATATACTGAGCCTTTATGTTACAACAGTCACACCACTTCAGCAGTAACAGCAGCTGACATTTACTAGTTATGAAACCATGTCTGAGGAAGTGATAAGGAAGTGCATATTTCGGAGAACACCTGGCAACTTGCCAACTTATGAAATTGTTGTCAAAAAGTTGAGGAAAATGTCATAGAGGTCAGTCGGATGAGAAGCAGCTGTTGATTCTTCTCAAATGTAGTCATCACAATTCAATTGACCACTAAAGACAGTTTATATTGTCATTTGCATAGAATGTCAATCTCAAAAGAATAATGAGAAGCTTAGACTCACTTTTTCATTTAAAATGCAAAAAAAAAATATGAGCACCTGGTTGGTGTTCAATGGCTGATGAAGCTGCAAGACGAGATAGAAAATGAGAGATTCATCGTGTGCGTACTTGGAGGAAAACACGATGATTGATATAATTACAAAGTTGGAAATTAGGTAAATCCATACATGTTCCCGAATGAATCAGAGTAGAACTCTAAATATAGCAAATTTCATGAAATCATTGTATAAATGAGGTGTTCCGAATGACTGAGAGTTGGCAAGAAAGGTGTCAGAATGAGAGATAGCTCATGTATTCATTCAACTAACACACATTTTCTTTGTATGGAATAACTCTTTACACACTAACTTCTATACCCAATCAAACAGTGTCAACAGTTAATCCAGTTCAAAAGGTTATAGGAGGTTATCCGTCTGTTTTCTCTCTGTTGGACTCTCTCTCGTTTATGGAACGTGAGAGAAGACATGTATAATTGAAATTACAGAAGAGGTGATGACAAAACAAAACTATTAACCTGTCGATTGTCAGTCGTGTGATTGGGAAACGTTAATTTTGCCTCCTTTTTATGGAGACCACGTCCTTCACGCCGTACGGTCGTAGAGAAATGCCTTCACCGAAAATTAGAGGAAAAACGAAAAAAAGATAATAATTTCAAAGACTCGAAGATATTGACCATCTAACGTGAATAATGAAGGTTAGCCTGAACAAGCCTAGATCGGAGAGTAAAGAGAGCTTGTGGATGAATTGCCGACAACAAAAGAGTCAGAGTCTCATTAATCAGATGTGCCCTTTCTCTTCATTTCTCTGCATCTTATTCTATCTCATTCTCTCCTCCTCTCAACTTCCTATTGTCTATTTCGTTTTTGCAATCTTAACTACCAGTCTCATCTTTGCCTTCTGTAACCTCCTGCTTAACGTTCTTCTTCCTCAGCTTACTCAACATTTCCTTCCAGCCAAAGAGAATGAAAACGACAAGGTAATGATATAAAGCAGAAGAGAAACGAACAGAGAAATAGAGAGAGAAAGAGACATCTGTTTCATCACATTCTCAATGAAAATTTATCCAACAAAAATTAAATAGAGCTTCAATAAGAAGCAAAAAGATAAACGAAAATGAAATGACCAGAAGCTGCAAAACAAACTGGGAAACCTGTGGAAGTCGAGAGTTAGTCACTAGAAGAACGATTACAATACATTTCTCATACTTTTCTTATACAAATCTCATATGGAAAAAAAAACAAGAAGCGAAATGAGAGAGAACGAAGGAAAATATCCAAAGGTGTTTCTTATTATAAAAGAAAAACTGTCAGTTGTTCCTAGTGTTCGAAAAAAGTTGCATGACGAAGAGGAATGAATCATCCTACTCTCCTTCAATGAATTCGTTCAATTCATTCCTTTCTTCCTTTTTTTCTCGTGAATATCACTTTTCTAAACAAGTAATTTCGAAAACAGCATCGCTCACACACTTTTCAACAGTAATTCACAAATTCTAGACGCTTAATAATCTTCTTTAATGCAATGGGCACAATGCGTTTTCACTCCTCAAATCCTGCCGACGTCATCGTGACAGTCGATCTGTCAGGGAAGGGATGAGCCTGTCTTGACCAATTCGTCACAACAAGCCCGAGGGCAACGATATCTTGTATTTATGTGTTTGGAAACAGTTTTGAAGCAACGATCTGTCATTCTACTGAATTGGAAATCAGATGGACAGTTGTCATCATTGGGATTAAGCTCAAGCCATCTGATAAAGCATTTGCCATTCACGTAGAATGAAAGTGGAAGTTGCATGGGAGAAGCAAAAGCAATTTCTCTCATTTATACTAATTGGTCTTTTCATTAATAAGAGACCCAATAAGAGCAGAATGTGAGAGAATGAAAAGAATCACAGCACATTTGTTAATCGAATAACTTCAAAATTACAGAGAAGAACCAGATGAGGGTAAAACTGACCATCTTCCTCATCTTTTACATATGGTTTTTGAGAAGACTAACAGATCATTGAGAGCCTATAAAGTATTCCGGAGAGCAATCTTTGGAACTTTTTGATTCACAACCAGTGGCCAATAAAGCTCACAGGAGCTTCTAACTGGATTAAAAGTAAGACTTTTTTCATTTAAACTGAAAAAAATGAATGACGAGGGATTGTTGCGTAACTTCTTCCAAGAACCTCAACCCAGGAAAAAGATAAATAAACACAAATTACGTAGAGAAAAACGTTGGAGTGACAGAAGCTTCGAGAGCTGTGAGTGATAGGATAGGCAAGCAGTGATACTTGAGGTAATCCTGATGATTAACGGGCGCTTTTTGACTTGAAACAGAAAAGGCAAATTGGTATAAAACCATGTGCAATATACCATAAAAGGCAAAAGCTGATTCATACTGGTCTGTGACATTAGAAGGGATTACTAAAACAGATGAAAGCTTCGAGCCTGAGACAGCAAGCATCGGCTTGAGGCTTAAGTGTGAAGTAAGCTAATTTCGTAGCACATAAGCTTTATATAATACTAAACTATATTTCGATAGGCAATTCACATTAATAATAATAATGATACGTTTAGGGTGTTTAATTAAACATAGAGCAGGCGAATTCCACCTGTTATAATCAGAGATTGGCAGTTAGTAGCCTATTTGCTCTAATAAGGTATAAGAAATCCGTCGAAATGAAAATCGGAATGAGTGGGAAGCTAGTAGAAATGGAATTGCATAAGAATAAATTATAGAGATATGTATAACTATACACATGTAACTGAGAGAAGAAGTAATGGAATGTTGCAAAAGATATATACACGAATTCGGATCAGTCGATATGCTGCTTAATAATGATACGTTCACCAACACTTTCTAGCCAAAAATTAATATGAAAAACAGATTCGTCTCTCGGAACCGAAAGACGTTAACTGGAGTGTTGAAAGCTTTGAGAAAACATCAAAAGATTAAAAGAATCCTGTCTTCTTCATGTTTCTTCTTTTATCTCCTTCTTATTCTTTTGATTTCAAAACCTTTTCTCCAGTTAGAAGGATGATGGCGGCGGATGTCTCTGAAAAAGAATGCTCAAATCCTTAAGCAGATCTGAAGAGAGTCAGACGGCAGATGAAGAGCTCAAGAGTGTCTTTTAACAGCAAGACAGCTTAACTAAGGATATGTAAAGTAGTATGCTCTTCTTATAATTCAAAAAGAGAGTAACATAGTTAATAATAAAACAATTGTAGTACGCAGCCAGCGAGCACTCGACAGCGAACGTAAAATAATTTAAGTCCGCCTGTAGTTATTAGCATTCTTCATTTAGTTTGTGAAAAACATAATGAGCGGTTGGTTCATGGAAGGGTGCGCAGCAGGAATCGTATTTAGATTGAACTTCAGCAACCTCAAAACAATATCAAAATTCCGACATGTAATGAGCAATCATACTAATGTAGCATTTCAGGTAATTAGTTTTAATATTCTGTTTCCTCTCTATTTCTAGAGTTCGGATGGTTTAAACAAAAGATGCTACAAAGGCCAACTGCATTTGTTTTGAAATGAAAAGCTGTTTAAGAAACAAAAGGAGAGGCTTAGTCACAAAATGCTGCAGAGCCTTTAAAGTTTGAAAATGTGACAAAAAGGCTTCTGCCCTCCTAAAACATACATTTTCAGTATAAATGAGCATAAAGATTAAGAGGTTGACTTGGCCAGATAGAATGATGAGAACCATTCATCTTTTTGAGTTGTCAAAAACGTTTTTGGATAAAAAGTCTGATTGATCAATGGTTGTGTCAATTGAAAAAAAATCTGAATAAGCAAGTAAGGCTTAAGGAATGGAATTGTTAAAAGACGTTCTTTCTTTGAGTTTACGAAATATGTCTAACAAACGAGTTATAAAGAAAAACTGCAAATAGAAAATGCAATTTTTTCGGAAAATTAAGAGATACAAAGCCTGGAGATGTGCGTGATGCTTGAAAAACTAAAATTTATAAAATATTTTAAGAAAGTACTCAGGGAAAACAGGAAAGATTCGTCCAAAAAAGATAAATTTTCCTTAAAAGAAAGAAAATACTACAAAGCTAAAGCTGTAAAAAGGCTGGAAAGCATCATCTATCATGAGTTATAATAGCTTGTTGCATCTCATTTCATCATAAATCACAACAATATCTTCGAAAGAGTCGAAAATAATGTCCTTTGGAACTTAGGCAGGACAACTCAAGATGATTCTATTATAATAATAGAGAATGGAGAAAGCTAACATCATTTTGTAAAGTGTAAGATGACATCTGGATAAGTTTCTCTTAACTTTTAGCCGAAGCAAAAGTAAAAAGCCTTCTAAGCCAAACAAATTATTAAATTGACACAAATTATGGAAGAATAGACTCGTTACCAAACCTTTAAGAAAACACACAATTCGGAGGGTCAAGAAGGTTTTGTTTTTGGTTCCTACTCAACCAAATCGTAGAGAATACAAACTACCACCTGCCTCTTCCCTCGTAGTCCTCAATCTCTTTTTATTCATCCACTTCCTTTTTTTCACACAATAAATCATAAAATAGATCTATGAGCAAAAAAATCAGACAAACTTACCCAGCATTTCCTGAAACTTCATTAAATATACAGTAGCTGACTCAAGACAAATATATATATCAAACTAGAAATCGCTCATCAATCAACTACAAAGCTTACCTGATATTCTTAAGAGATACTTGAAATGCACGTAGGTCATTGTATCAGATTTCGAAAGTCAACATGACAGTTTATTTGATAAAAAAAACTAAATTATAACTGTTCCTTCTATAAACAACGCTACGAATAAACGTTGGAGAGAGAGGGAAGCAAAGCAGGAACTTTCGATTTGAGAAAAGGAAATATTTCAGAGGTGTACGATCGTATATTAACACGAACACGAGGTATCGATAAGAGAGAGAAGATCCATGAGAAAGCCCATCAGAGAAAGAGAGAGAAGCCTTCACCGGGATGATGCGGCGAAGATAAGAAGAAACACTCATTTACTTAAATGACAAACCAAAATCTGTGGGAGGTAAGGATGTTTCTTTAATATGAAAGGTATTCCTTATACAGGTTATATAATGACAGATGACACAATAGGTGAAGATTGAATACAATGGTCTAATGGCGAAAGGGATTTGCCGACACTTCAGGGCCGGAAATCATCAGAAAGAAGCCCATCACTTAAGGTACAGAAAGTAACATAAGATAGTTAGGGGACATAGGTTCACAGGACGACAAACTTGGCAATATCACAGAAAATGTGCATCGAGATAATCTTGTGTTATCCTGTAATGTCATGGTAGAATTACCGACAATAGCCGTTAATTAAGAGCACCATGAGCTGCTAGACAAATACCGAAAACGTTGATCCGTTCTGTGAATAGTTATGTCTTTTAATGACAAGAATATAAAAACCGACGGATACTGAGACAGGTCAGAGACCAGCTGACCTCCAATGGTTTCACATCAAAACAAAAAACGAAATGACATAACAGTGAAATACTTTTCATTCATTCATGCCAGTAAGACTACAAAGAAGAAGAGCATTTAGTATCTGACCTCGCTGTTATGATATTGAAAGAACATGTAATATCTGCTAATTCATTAAGCTTCTTCACACTTTTGCCTGGCAAACACTTGAAAAAAAAAGATAATAGATGAGGATCGTCCCCAGCCATCTGTTTCATAACGAGATCTGTTCCGATTCATCCAGTACGGGTTAACGGAAAGAAAATATATTACGAAATTCAAAAAATATGATATGAATACACCTGTTGACATACCTTGCCGCTTAATTAGTTCAACTATAGTAATTAGCGAATATTCACAGTTTTATAGCACCTGCAGAGGGGGAACATTCTTTTCTTTCAAGAGTGACTTCTCGTGTGGAAATTATAGGGTTCCCATTGAACTCGCCCTAGCCAGAATGCGAATCTGATTTTCATTCGTAGGTCTATGAACGATAGGAATGGTTGTTCTCGAAACTATACTCTGTCTGGTAAACGACTACAAACCATTTGAGCAGTTTCCCAATACCTTATTTAGGTTATTGTTTTAATTTCAACCATCACTATGTGTATTAAAAAAACAGTCAAAACCAGGAAAAAGGCTTTCTCAAGTGCTTTTCAAATATCGGTGCAAAACTATTAACTATAACGAATATTCAGAAAGAAAAGAACCCACCAAAGAGAACATCTGCACCACCCCAACTCCTAAAATGACCGAAAGTAAGAAAAACGAAACAAAACCTGAAAAAAGAATGAAACAAAAAGACGAAAAGTTAAGTATCACTCAATTTAGATCTCTGAAATTACTATCCAGAACTCCTTTGACAGTCGAGTCAGCTGCAGGACCTACATCACACACAGGACAAAAACCTGAACTAGTCAGTTCATCTCCGAAGAAAGAGCTCTCAGACGAAACACAAAACAATTGAAGGTAGAATGAACCACAACTAAAATAAATAGTTTAAATTCGAAAGATCAGTTTTTTGGGAACCACAAACGGATTTTTGTTGTTTGGTTTTCTCAGCAGAATTATAGTTTATTACTCCATTTATCTGCTGCCCTGTATAAATTTGAAAAAGTACTCTTTCGAAAATCAGGAAATATAAGGTGCATCCGGATTTCAAAACAGTTTTTTACGAGGGTGTGAAGAAGTGATATCGTTGGAAAAAAACGAAAATCATTTACATATAAATCAAGCGTGTGTCGGTCGTACAAAGTGCGAAATACCGTAAAGATTGGGTAATCCTCTCCTTTTTTCATTTATTACTTTGATGTTTCATAAGTTAACTTCTTCTATTTATATGATTTCAGATGTCAGGTTATTATAAAGGCGATACGTTTCCTGACATACCGTCTGCCTATAAGGACAGTTTCTCTGACAACATTCTATCAAGTTCATATGTACCCTATAGTAATAATGAGACAGAAACAGCTGTGAGACACATTCAAAATGAGCTCTATCGTAAGTTTTATCTTGTATAATATCCAATCTTACTGTTCGTTAAAGATGTTTCTTCCGAAAAAATGTATATTTCCCGTAGTCCATGTAGCACGAGTGGCTATAGTGAAGGTGCATTTTCATCGTCGTCTTCTCGTTATTGCTCTGTTAGCGAGAGTCCTTTTCATACATACGATGCTGCTAAGGTATTAAATATTGTTAAGTTCGTTGTCGAATCAGCTCCAGGCCTCTTCTACGCAATGTCGTGATAACTTATATTTGGAAACGTATTACACACATGAAGCTCAAAGTGAACGATTTAAGACTGAACAGGATTTTATGAGGACCGCGGTGGATACACAAAATGATTATACTTCAGGTAACATAATTATGATATGTAGAACTGCTTTTTTTTCTAGATTCTAAACATGTTTGGGTTACTTCTCCAGTTAGTGAGAGTGAAGATTCAGAAAGGAATGCGCTTGCTCCAATCCCTCCTGCTTATCGAGATATGTCCAATAGTAATACATAACATTTTTAAATGATCAAGTTCTTCGTTTCAGGACTCTCAGTTGATTTGTTCGAAGATAATGAAGGTCCGGAGGCTCTGAATGTTTACGAAGTAGGTTAACGTTTGATTTCTGGTTGCCAACTTCTTGCGCTTAGGAATGCTGTAGTACCTCATCTTCAGTTTCCGAAATCGCTTATAAAAAAGCTCGAATTGAGTCGCAGAAAATAAATTCTGGAAGCGTGTTAGGTTTGTATGAAGCTAATATTATTTACCTTGTGCTCTAGAAATCCCATCTGATCTTTCTTCTATTCACACTTCATCATTCTCTGAAAAAGATCAAAAGTATGTTTTATCAGAAGCGACAACTTCTTTTGAAGAAGCTAACGTTATATTTGATTATAATGATGGAATCGTATGTGCATCTGAGTTTGCAGAAGATGTAAGTTAACTTTTCCATTTACTGATTGACAGTTAATATCATAGATTTACGACGTCCTATACTTAAGTGAGAAAGAGTCACGGTTGAGCCAGGATTTCTTATCAGCACAAAAAGAAGTTTCGGAGGATTGCCGAACGAACTTGATCCTATCGTACATAAGCGCAAGTGAAAAGCTCTCGATGACAAAAGTATGCCAGTTTTGTATTTTCCACTAAGTTACCTTTCAGGAGACATTACACTTAGCTTGTTTCCTTCTTGACAAATGCCTCGATGTTCTTTTTCTACAACGGCACATTGCTCGAGATATTGCAGCTGTGGTTTTAGTTTTAGCAAGGTATACTCAGATTGTGGTTTTGATTTATCAAAAAGCAAATCTTTCAGTAAAGTGGAAGAGTATAATCCGTTTAAATTCTCTTCTGTGGTCAAGGCTGGGTTAACTTGCTCATCTGCTAAAATGCTAGAAAAGTGTGAAAAGCGGGTATATCAAATATTATTCATTCTTCCGTATGTATACATCTAATGTACATTGTAGATACTATTTGAGCTCAATTTCCGGCTTAATTATCCTAATCCCTATATCTTTGCCAACTATTTCCACTCTATCCTCCGTTCTTCACAGGATGAAGTTCTACTTACAAATGTAAGTTTGAGTTTTGAGAAATCGTTCTTGATGTTTTCAGTACATTCTTGAGTTATGCTTGCTACGCTCTTGTTACCGGGAATGGGGTGGACCACACACAGCTCATGCTGCCATTATTCTTTCACATGTTCTCTCAGAAAAGGATGTGAGTTGCGTTTTGAAGATGGTTTTAATTATTTCAGTTTGCAGGGGAATCCTTTAAACTTCATACTTTATCATTGTGAGAAAGTCCTAGAACGTCGAAGTTATATACCACCGAAACTCACCCGTCCTCTAATGGCAGATATGTTGACTGAGATCAATCTGGTAGGTTTTTTGGAAAACACTACCAATTCAATCTTTTCCATTATAGGCACAACAGAAAGGAATTAATAACATAATTTGGAAATCGTATAGTGTAAAAAACGTTGTACCTGTCACAGTGCCTAGGTCCCTCTTGAAGTTTTTAGAAGGGTAGAAGTCTGATTGTTCATGTCTTACATAGTTGTACACAATTACGGATTTTGAAGTCATTGCCTTGTTAAACTATTTTTCATATAATTTTCTATATTAATTTTTTAACATTTAATTTTTGTTACACGTAATAATAAAAATTTGTTGAGAACCTGCTCCTTCTCCTATTTTCCGTTTGTCAGGAAACCATTAAAAAATGTAAGACCAAAGTGTGATCCCGAGATGATCGTTATAATACTGTAATGACATGCCTGGTACGATGACAAGCCATTATCAAGCATTGTTTGGGTGCAAAAGCCGTATGAGTCCCTTGAGGGGGTAGACAAAGACTTCAGGAAGGGGCAGAAGATAATCTCATAACCCATAATCATAATTTGACTTTTATAAATTTTTATGTGCATTCGTTGAGTTCCTTGTCAGACTTTTAGAGGGTATTATTACTCTTGTATATATCTTTGGCATCAACAATAAGGATTGATACCATGCTGTGAAGTTGAGACGCTCTAAAGATGGAAAAAAATCAAGCAGAAACCAAATTTGATTTAAACATAATGTAAAACCTTAGAAACTTAGAACTTTTATGGAACCTGTAGTACAAGCTAAGAATAAGTTCTATTAGAATCATGAACAACTTGGAGCTTGGGAGGTATAGAACATTGGATTAGTGGTTGGGACTAAAGGAAACGGCCAATGAGGTATGAATGATATAAATGTATTGTTTTGAGAACTAGAAACATGATTATTCATGGGAAGAGAACCTGGCAGGGTCTGTTGTATCAGCAAAGCCTTTAAAAGAGCTGTTATAGAGATTGATCCTGAGAGCTTGTTGAAGAAGATTCGCTCAACCGCAGAAGTGTTGACTAGTTTTAGAGCTGGTAAGCGTAGAAGTATTCTTCCAAAACGACCAGGCTTCAAGAATACGTTATTGCTGAGGTTTTGGATGCCATACCTGATGTGACTTGTGCATCCTGCAATAATCGTCGAGAGAAGCTTGAATCTTTTCTTGTACCAACTCGACTTTGCTTTGCCCATGCAACGATTGCGTATCTGAAATAAACTTTCGTGCATAAAGAGAGACTAATAATTCAGTAAAGAACGTTCTGCTATTTTTGCTCTCTTCTCAGTTTCAGATTTATTAGTCATGTCGTAGTAAGCCGTTGGTAAATTAATCGTTGTATTCCATCTGAACCCATTCCTCTTTTAGGTCTCGTTCCGAGATACATGAGAAGCAAGTGTGGTCTCCAAGTGAAGAAAAACATAAGATGAGCCCTTGTAAGCATAAGAGATAGAGAAAAAGAAGCAAAAATAGAAAGTCAGTGTAGATGGTGTCGAGATGAATAAGAGCGATAATGTCTTTAGGCTTCTCCGATTTCCAGATTTCAGTCCCTCGACTGCCCTTCTTTTTCAGATAGGCGTTCTCATCGGTTGGGGTTGACAAGATGAACACGGCTCCATATAATAGTTTTTGAAAAGAACAACCCACGGAAGAGTGAACGACGAGCAAAGAAGTTATAAATAAGGCAGCCCCCAAAGAAAGAAGTTGATGAGCTTAACTAGGGTTTGAACAAAAGTAATAACTTTCATATTAGGAAGCGAGTTATTAAACGGGAATTTTTGATAAAGTTCTTCAAAAACAAATAATCCTCTGACTTTGTCATTCACAATTCTATTCATCAAATACTTTATGTGCTATTCTCTTCTCTTCATCCACAACATAAAGATTACTGTAGCCGTCAAGACCTCCAGCGACCCTGACTGCCACTGGCTTTCTTTTTAATCCCAGACTAACATGACAAAAAAGCAGGATGAAATGAAAGCGAGATTTGATTCAGTTCAAAAACTAAAGTTCTCAATAGAAAACAAATACCTGGATTAAACAAAACTGCAGCTTTCACACAATTCATTTCAGCGATGTCAAGTTGTAAACTTTTAATCAAATCCAGTTGCCCCTGGTTATGAATAAGCTGTTATAAACTTATTTAATACTCACACACCTGTAATGAAATGGCGCTTTCTTTGAGTTCTCGTGTATTAGACGATGAATCGTCCTGAGCCGAGGCTAATATACCAATAATCTCAAAATAAAAAGATTAAGCATAATCAAATTTACTCTACTTGATGTGGAATAGAAGATTGAGACACATAAAGCAAGAACAGTTGACTCCAACTATTTTGTAATAGAGTAATCTGAGTGAAATCGTTTGAGAGAGAATCTCGATGGAGCAACCTGGTCTGGGGATGCCAAATCAGCATAAAAAGGAAGCTGCTTGGTCCAGTCAATTATTGCGAATAGTAGCTGAGCACCAAACTCAGCTATAGAATCGAGTAAAAAGGATTCTTAATTGAGAAGTAAAGCAGCCGGAACATCTTTGGCTTACCTGATTTGTTAGTTAAATCATTGAGCGTTTGTGGCAAAGAGGGAATTATATTAGAGAAAAACTGATTATAGGGGGCAATTGATCTAATCAGAGGCGGGCTTTGGAAATACGAGTTGAACGGTAACGTTAAATTAACAGGGGGAACACGACCTCGTTGCACAGCTTAAAAAACTACCTAACTTAATAGGGATAAACTGCAAGACAGACCTTCTTTTCTCATCCCCATTTTCACACACTTCCTCAGTCTGCAGAACTGACACTGATTCCTATGATGAACATCAACAGGGCAATTTTTCTGCCCTCGACATGTATAGCTCAGTGAGCGACGAATTGACCTGATTCCAGTTTTATGTTAGAATAACCAAATGTTTCACCTCTTGAAAAAGCTCTTACAGCCTTCACATGAAAACTGGCCGTAATGCTTCCCACTCGATTTGTCCCCACAAACTACACATTCCATACTGTTATCAGAAACTGAGTTATTAGTATCGGTTGATATAATCGGCAAGGTTTCATTCTGAATATGAAGCTGTTAACTGAAATTAGGAAAAGATCTATGAGACCTCTCCTACAGGGTCGATTAAAGGACTGCTCCTACAGTGTATAACAGATCTGTTAATGGCCATTCAATTGAATGTTGGTAGAAAGGTTATAAGTTTTGAAGATCTGTTGTTAGCTGAAAAAAAAGAAAAAATCAGACAATCTTCAGTAGCACAGAAGATTTTCTAGTAGCAGAAGGCATACGGTAACTTTGAGTTGCCGTTCGAAGAAGAACACGGCTTACCAAGACTGGTGGAAAGCAAAGAAAGAGCCCGAGGGAGCGCCCAGAGGGCAGTCCCTATTGAACTTGTTTGGCAGTTCTCGACGTTTAGCAAAAGTCTGATATATAAGGGCGTGGCCTCTTTCAGAAGTTGAGATTTTTAAGCTTCTTCCAGCTCTTGATGAGTTATGGAATTGAAGCAGCTGCTTAAGCTACGGTAAATCGGATGGAAGCAACAGATGTGCTAAAAACACGAGTATAAAACCTGGGCTCGGCAATATTGGTAAAGCGAATTAGTCCCATCCACAGATAGAACTTTATTTCATTTCTTCGGTTCATGTCGGAACTTCAGCGTTCACCCCATCTCTCTGTTGCTGGCTCATCAACTCCTGCCATTAACTTCCGAACTGAAATATGAAGATTATAAATTACAGCTGATGACATAGGGAACAACGAAGAGAAATCTTTTCATTTCTTGTGCAAAAAAAATTGGAGGGAAATACACTATAAAATAGCAAATAGATAATAATCTTCAGTGACTCAATGACGGCATTCAAGATAGTTTAGTATGCCACGAAGCAGAATCGAGAATGAAATGTGAGGAACAGTTCAAGCGTCAAAACCATCCAAAAAAACTTCTACGGCCGTTATATTGCAAATATCGAAGAAAAAAACCATTATATAATAGTCTTTTAGTTTTATTTTTGAAAATATATTCTCGGTTTAGCGTTTGCATGCAATTATTATTTGCAAAATCGTCGGAGGTTTACGTATTCTCAGATATTTTCTAACCGTATTCCTTGAACAGCAAATTTGATTTGTAATTCGTCATTAGGCTTGCCTCTCAACAAAAAAGCCAAAGAGAAAGAGGGTAGAGCTTTGTTAAGTGGTATTGAGAGAAGTGGCAACTAGATCAAATTGTCTCTTCACCACGAGAACAGAGAAAAATGTAACAAAAGTTAATTCAATGACTATTAGTGGAGAGCTTGGGCAGTTATTAGCAAGAAAGTGGCAGAAAATAAGAAGTCTATAGCAGATCTCTAGCTTATACCTATAGTTAACATATTTTTAGTAGCCCATTATTGAAATGTTCTAACGAGTTCAAAGGAATAAACTGAATATGGATGAGCTACGAAAAAGCATAATCAGACGGAGAATCGAAGCTTCCCGCGGAGATGGGCAGATGGGGTAGATGATCCCCGCATCATCATAATTCAGGCGTTTAGTAGAAAAAGAAATGGCTAATTTAAGAAGGAATCCATAAATTCGGATTAATTTGGTAGATACTGCTTTTGTAAGAAAAAAATATCTGTCAAAACGCATAGAACAACATGAAATTCAATAAAATTTTATTAACTCAATCGCCAAATTATTATGATTATGCTATATTACACCTGATATATCAATTGTCAGATCTCTATGGTACTGAAACAGAAAAAGGAATTGAGTAAAGTTCAAAGAATAACTTACAAAGATGAGCAGCTTGTTGTAATCGAATCGGTTTAAAGGAATGTTGTGATGAGGGAACAATTGGATTCGACTATAATATATTGAACGTTATCTTTTATGAAAATCAAACTAACGGGAGTTTCTGTGAGAGGGGCACTCAGAGTTGGTTTTTTGGCTGCTCTCGGACAGAAGCCGCCTCCACAGTCGCGAGATTCGTGAGATGATCCTGAGGAGAATATGATTGAACAGAGTCATAAATTCTGGCTAACCTTTGCATCCTGTACTGGCTTGGGTATAAGAACAAATCCTAGTTCTGACTTGTTTACCACAGAAACACATTCCCCATTCGGACCAATCAGTCCATTTTCCTTCTGAAACAGATTTTGGAGCTACAAATATAAAATGATGATTTTGTTCTCACCATTGTCTCCTTCTGAAACACCTTCATCGAAGAACTTTATGGGAGCTTGGGTTCCTGCTTGGAACTGGAAAATATTCATTAATGAGGTTCAGTTTGAACCATGATTATCTCACAATTTCAGATCCTTGAACATCAGGCAGTCCGAAATCACCTTCCTTGATGTCCATTGAGCTTTCCTGTTGCTGATTGAGATCATCGATTTTTTGGTCCATATCTTTCATTAATTTCTAAGATAATCGAATAAAAACAGTTAAAATCTACTGAAACACCTGAAGTTGATTGATCTCATTCATTAGAGCTTCAGACTCTTTGTCAGAAGGAAATTTCTCTGAGTCGCGAACCTAAAAAAGAAAGTTCATCTTCGATCTCGTTCTGTTTAACAACATTAGAATCTTTATCACTATTGAAAGTTCTGACTCCTAAAGCACGTGCGCGAGCTTGTTCAACTGGCTTAGCTTTAAACTTTGGGAACTGAAAAAAAATAGGTTAAACTTTTCAAGCAAACAATCGTTTTACCATTTTTAAGGGGTCTGGGTTAATTGGAGAATAGTCACCTAAGTGGAGAACACTGTCTCTCTCGACACTTTTATGACTCTTCTTCAGCTTTCTGATTTTTCTCTTAAAAGTGAATATCAACTTTGTACTACATCCGCTTTATATACCTTTGGTAAGTGTTTCTTTGGATGTGCAGCTTCAGCTGAGACCTCAACAATGGTCTCACGGACGGGTGCAACAGGCTCGACATCTCCGTCATCAGCAATGAATGCTCCATTGGTTGCAGCTAGTCTGGACATGTTAACTTCTGCAGGTAATTTGATATGAGACATACTGAACACTGGGGCTTTGGATGCTCTCAGATACTATCGGTAAGTCTGAGGCGGCTTTTGTCATATTCTTCAACATCCAGTCCAAGGCACTGAGTGTATCAGGTGAAATTTGATCCTAATTTGGATTTTAGATCGAGATTCTGAAGATATGCTCACCTCTGGTACAACTTCGACAATAGAAGAGCTTTCAGTTGTTGTAACTTCTCCAAAATGAAGGTTATTATCAATAGTTTTTTTTAGTGCTATACCTGTGAACCCGAATCCTTAAAACCATTTTGTCAATATGATCATTAGTAGAATTGTTTACTAACCTTTCCTTTTAGGTTCTACTCTCTCCGTAGGATCAGTAGCTTCTTCATCCACTCGGAAAGCTTTAACTTTCGCAGCGTTTCTTAGATCAGCTTCAAACAGTGGAATTCTGAATTGATTATTGCTGAACTCAGTAAAAACGTGTCGATACCTGTCATTTTTAGAAGGACGATCCTGGAGAGATTCTAAAGCTTCGCCTGATACATGTTCGATTTTCTTATCGTCAAAAGCCTGTAAAAAGTACGATTATCAGAATGAAGAGAAATTGAGTTTATAGAGCTACTAACACTGAATATTCTGGATATTCTATCTCCTATGGCTTTTCTTTGATTTTCAAGGTCGGTGCGTGTGAGTTTAGAAACCTGCAGTGGGTATAGTGCATGAACGTCAAACATATGAACATTCTAGAAAATTGCAGAAAACTCACTCGGGGTGTGTTCAAAGTTTTGTGAGTTGTCGTCGTGGTAATTATAGATGCTTGAGATGTGGGATGAGGTGTTGTAGTGGTAACTGGGGTTGTGGTTGAGCGAGTGGTACTCAATGTTGTGCTGGTAGTCGTGGACGGTTTGGTGGTGACCGTGCTTCTAGTCGTGACAACCGTGGTAGTTTCAGCTGCAGTTGTTGAGTGTACCTAACAAAATGATATGTGCTCAAGGGAACTACGCAGATCAATGATAATTCAAATTAACGAAATAATTTGTCAAAAACATTCTCTTATAGTTATCCAACACACCTCATCATTTGTTTTAGACTCTACAGGAGTATTAGCGACCTCAGCTGATTTCTCATCCCTTCAATATGTTAATTAGAAGCGTAATTAAATATATTCTCACATTGAAACAAGGTTCAGTAAGTTGATCTTCTGTTCTTCCTTCTCGAACGACTATAACCAAAATGGTAGAATGTCTACATTACAGCTTATCAAACCTTCTCTGAACTACCCAATTTTCCCGATCCTTTGTGTTTCCTTTCCTTGTGCTCATTGTTTTTGACAGCGAACTGTTTAGCTCCGAATATTCTCTCAGGAGTCGAGCCTTTATTAAAACTCAGAATTAATTGGAAAACCTCACGGATGTACCTGGAGCACCATCATAATCATTTGAAGGTCTGAAACTGTCTGCTAATTCGTGAGTAATAGCTCCGAGAGCACTAGGACGATTGTATGGAGGTGGTTCAAGTTGGTCTGTATCAAATTATCGGAACATTGTTTGAAAAAAACACATACGAGTTTTTCCGGCACTCAGAGTTTTGAACGAACCAGGAACAGGGGACTGATTTTCTGGTTCATGTTTTTTTTCATCTTCGTCAGGATAAAGCTGTTTCAGTGCCTCTTCTCTATCAGCTTGCCATGGATCTATGACATCGTAATCTGATAACGGTTGATGATGATTTCTATCAGAAGGAGCAGTGATCATGTTTTCACAAGGCTTTGTTTCCTTAAAAGTCTCAAGTGAGTTCAAAGATTCAGAGTAGTTATACTTGATTAGCTCCAAGACAACTGAAACCTTTAACAGTATTACATGCTCGAACTCTTATTTGAACTCCGTTGCTACAGAAAGACCAAGCTGACCATGCAGCCCAGATAGAGGCGTACACTGAAATCTCAAAATTAAAAATCATTCAGAAAGTGTTTTTATCTTTGAGTAAAACTATAAGAGACTGATTGCATATCGTTTGGATAGAAAGTCTTTCAATTGTTAGCATTCCGATTAGAATTTTTATGAAGTCATGGAAATATTCCAAGATGATTATGAACCATCATAGAAATCACTTTCACAATGAAAGATGATAATGTCAGATAATGAAATAGGTCATGAAGTAGATGAAGACGATTTCGCGCAACATTTTACCTGGTCATCAGAGGAAAAGAAAGTGATATGTTCGGAAAGCAGGCTAGGTCAAATGAAAAGTTTCAAGGAAATTTTTCTAAATTCCAATAATGAGTTTATAAATAATTATAATTTGAACATCCGTAAGCATTGAACATGAATTGAAATGGAAAACGAGCAAAGAATGTTTCTGATATAACATACTTCTATGGTAATCAGTTGGCGGAGTAATTGAATTAAATAAGTTCGAGATGATGTTAATACAATCATTTGTTAACGCTTTTTCTGACCCTTTATCGCCGTGATGAAAACGTAAAAGGGGAAAAATACACGACATGACTTAACGTACTAGGGATGAAGAAGTGTTCAATAAATGATAGATGAGAATCCTTACGGGGAGACAAAATTTTAAGTAACTTCTAGTGGACTTACTGAGTTGCGCATTCTCCGGTAACAATTGGGGTCTTGGTGTTACAAAGCCACGAAACTGACTAAGCCGACCAGTAGGTGCCCATTGAGGTTCAGTCGTCGTTTGCACTTCCTCATCTATAAACAGAACTCATAAAAAAATATTTTCCATCAACCAATATTTCTCCTGTTTCATATTGTTACAAACAATCTGAAGTAACTGCTTGTAGCTCTATCGGGGTCAAAGAGACTGGTATGACAGTTACAGTCTTTTACACCTTGGGGATATCGCATTACCAATACCAGTAAGAAAAGGAACCATCGAATATCCCGCTTGGATGAAAAGCAAACTGCCAAGTCGGTTTATTCATCAAGATGTCATTAACGATATTATTAGGAGTCATACATTAAATCCGCTTGAGATATTCTGGCTATAGCGATAAACTTAAAATGTTTTTCATATTCAACATCGCTTTAGGGAGAGATTATGAACAACATAGTAGCGTTCACAAGTATCAAATGTAATGGGGAGACAATTTTTCTTGCTGGCTAGGGTCAGTTGGGAAAAAAACTTTTGGGAGAAACTTGGTGAAAGTAGGAAACGGATCAAGAGGAAAAGGGATCGTTTCAGAAAGAAAAGCTTACCTGCTGCTAACACAGTAACAACAAACAAAGAAGATAGTAGAACAGAAACAAGTGACGTACGCATCGAGTGAACGCACAATAATGCAGTGTCTTCTCTGGAAAAAGGGGTCATCACCCTGATAACGCCTATCAGAAGAAATTGAAGATCCTATGATTTTGTTTGGCACAAAGATATAAAGAGAAGAAATAAGAATCAGCGTAGAAGAGAGAGAGAGAGAGAGAGAGAGAGAGAGAGAGAGAGAGGTTGGAAAAGGAAAGGTAGCAACAGGGGCATTGGAAATTCATAAAATGCAGGAGAAAGCAATTTCTTCCCATCTGGATAAGGCTCGCGACAGAGATCGACAAGCCCTCCGTCAATAATCGAAATTGGAATAGTCAAGCGAAAATTTAATAACAAACCGTTCATTCTTCACGATATCGCATAGTACATTTAAGTGAAAGTCTTAGCGAACAATTAGTAAAAAAAAAGCTGAAGCAGGGAATGATAAACTGAAGATTGGAACTTGAACCTGTATTCTTCACGTGAATTATTCAAATTCATCATTTTTTCATTATTCGCAGCATCAATCGGTTGCGTTTTTTACAAACTACTACTGAAATAGGTTTCAGTGATGCCGAAGGAGGAGTGAAGAAGCAATATCTACGATATAATACCAGACAACTCTGTTGCACATTAGAACTCTCAAAAAACCGTTAACGCTTCTTGACCCTACATTGCGTAGAAATCTTATTGGAAGAAAGTCATGTTTTTGTATATTCGTTATCGGCTTCTTTTTATAGATTCGAACCGATTTTCTGAGGGAAATGAATGAAACCAGTTCCTATGAACTCATCTCTCTATGACCGAGGGAGGAAATGTGGCGACTTCGAAGACTTTCCCTCATTACTCCGTTATCTAAACATTGACCGTTTGATCCCGAAATTTTCACTTATTTAGTTCGAGAACGCTTTTCTACATTCCGGCCTTCACGAACTCATGTTCCTCTCTCTATAACTACTGGAAACAACCGACAAAACTACAGAAAATGGCTGCTAGATTGGTGTTGATATTATCTAATCGTATAACTTCAGAAACTCAATTTTCTTTTTTTTCTTCCTCGGAATGTTTATTTTGAATTGTAAAGAAAAAGTTTGTAATAGTTCTATTGAGCAAATCGCATTTGATGTTGAAAGTGACTATCCTCATGCTTAGTATCTAAGTTGATTTGATTAGATTCGCACCACAGCTTGCTATCCAATTGAGCCTTAGTTTGTGACAAACGACATTCTTAACTCATGAAATCAAGCACAAATAGAATTTAATGATATTCCTGAACAATTCTTCGGAGCCCCTCACTCATTTCATGGCCGTTGCTCTGCTTTTATGATTGGATTTTTTGGCTTTATGATCTCTTTCTTTGTTTGCCTAATTTAAAAGCTTCGAGATAATAAAACTGTAGTAAAATAGTCTTCAGAGGGCAACCCAAATTAATTAGAGGACAGATTCAAAATCACATGAAATTCAAGAGTACATTTATTTCAAAACATTTTCAGAACAAACATTTTGTGAAGTAACGTTGTTAGCCGTATCTGCCGATGATGAAGTACTTGAGGTTGGGATGAGAGCTGTCGTTACTTCAGTTTCATTATTATTACCACTCTTGATTTCTATCTCTGTCTTCTTCCATTTCGTTCGACGATTTTGAAACCAAATCTTGACCTTTAAATGATTGATTAGACTAGTAAAGCAAGTAAGAAAACTACCTGCGTTTCTGTTACATTGAGCATCTTCGCCAAATCGCTACGTTCAGCACTGGACAGATACTTCTTGGAATCAAACCTGGAAAGAAAGAATAAAACAAAAAATAAATTTTGTTACCTTTTCTCCAATTCGAAAATTTGGCGACCACTGAAAGTCGTTCGAGGCTTCTTCTTTTTCAAAGGCGAAGTAACAGCTGCTTGGAAATGATGATGTAAATTTTCTAAATTAAAAAAAATTTCCACTGAAAATCAGCTTATATTGACAAACCTGGAATTTCCACATTATCTTCTAATCCGAGAATGTCTTTGATGGAGTAAGGTGTGAACCGTTTCTGATTCTGGACTGTTGCTTGATACAAGGAAGATGATGATGTTGTGGGATAGAGAGTCATATAAGGCATGACGAAAGGTGAGAGAAAGCCAACGGGAAATTGAAGATCGGATATCATAACTATCAGATCTGATTTAGAAGCTATGCCAGAGAGAGCAAGTAAGAGCTTTGAATAGCTCTGTACCGTAGAAAACCAGTAAGCTTAAGAAGTCCCGCCCCTTCAAAGCTGACATCTTAAATAGCGCGCTCCCATGCATCGACTCTTCTACTCAATGAAATTCTCAAATGAAATCACAAAATCAGTGTCTGGGGAGTACGATGAGTGGAAGAAACGCAATCATGATGATTGGGGCATAGCTTTTATAAGAAAACGACTAAGCCGTAATTGTCCATTTATAGAATTCATTGATGATTATTGTTGTTGCTTTCATATGACAAAATCAGCTTCGAGCATAATGCGCAAATTCTCCATATCTAGAAATTCCGTTACATACTCATGAGAAATAGCAATCACAAATCATTTGCATAAATGAAAACAATGGGATTTTTTTTGATTCTCTTTGAAGTGCAAAACCGTCGCCTCATGTGAACACGTCATATGCTAATTGGTCTGGTGATCTTAACTGACAGATATCAGAGACATCATTCCCATACAGTAAACTGTTTCAAGCTCATTCATTCAACCTAAGCATGAAAAGGGACCAATTGTCCAGTATAAGTGTTTGAAAAAGCTCAAAAAAATAGATTAAACCATTAAAGAAGTAGGAACATATTAATAAGCGATGCATCCAATTATATCATTATAAGCAATCAGTACGTTGGTACAACCGTGTGAACACAGGTTGCCATTATGCTCCAGCGCTGCCACTGTTTCTCACTCTCGTGGGAAATCCAGATCTATGTTATGACAGCCTCTTCTTTCAAGCTCCGCCCTCAATTCCCCTTTCTTCATATTGCGGTAATTATGATACATACCGTACTTGATTAAAAGTGGTGAAATGTGATTATACGAACTTCGAATTTCATTGACAAGAAATTTGTCATTCTCAGTGCTAAAGTACACGTATTGTTTTTGTTACCTATACCTATGGGTAGAATAAGGACTTACTTGAACAAGACTTTCTAAAGAGAATAAGTAGCGAAGTAGTAGGGTTAGGACTTCGTTCAAAAGATTCCTTGTGGAACAGCCCAAAAGGGTGATACATCTATGAGTGAATGTCTTTGTTAGCTTTCTCACACTCAGTTTTTCTAATGGTTTGAGAGAAAAATGATAACGAACATTTACAGTTTCACGAAAACGTAGAATAACGTTCGAAGAAAGAATCTGCGTATTACGCCATTTCAGTGTTTGTGGTTAGACTATGTGACTAACAACACTCCACGTAAATCACGTGAAGAATTAACATCATTCTGACGTTATTTCTTAAGCAGAGCGGTTGAACAAGCACTTTTATCGAAATGATGGAAAACTGTTCACTTTCATTTTTTATAGGTCCATTCTAGTTAGCAGGAAGTGTTTGAAGACGGTTCCGAAGGCCCTTATCACACATAATACTGTAATGATTTCAATAAACCTTACTACGACGATGTAACACAATTTAGTTCTTCATTCTCCAAGCACTACCTTATGTTTTTGTGGAGAGGAAGATTGTTCGTCAGTTACTGATCCACATTGGTTTGCTTCGGCTAATTTATATATTTGACCTATATTAGCAGACCTAATACTAGAAATGAAAAAAAAACGAAATGGCAGAAGCTAGGATGATTAAAAATCTTATGAGGTAGAAAACTAGTAGTTCTCTTGGAATAGTTTATAGTTTTTCTTATTATACAGAAATTCACATTCTCATCCATCACTTCATCAAATCAACATTAGCGTTTTCCTGAGTCATACGAAGTAAGTTATATTTTACTTTTCTTATCTTCGATGTGAAAGTGCATTTGCCTAAGCTATGTTCTTTTTTGTTAGGAGAAACAATAGTGAAACGCTAGATTTTGTTTTAACAATTTGTCAAATCATGATTGTAAAGTAGCATGTTGATGATTTTCTGGTCAAGCGTGTCTTGAATTGCCCAAAGAGAGAAATCATCAATAAAATATCGGAATAGTCCTTAATAGTTCCAAAGCTGTGCTAGCTACTCAGCCAATTCTATGCATTCGACTCTGCGCACTCCTTTCTTCAAGCTCATGAAGCCTGAAACTGTAAGTAACTTCAGCAAATAGTCGATTCTAATGAACAAAATTTTGATGAACTATACACGATTCCTGAATTATATTTTCAGAGTTATCTCGGAATGGTTGCTTTGTTTCTTACTTGTCTTCTCCTAAGTTTTTTCTCTATTTTTGGATTTGTCTATCGACAAGAAACTATCATAGCAAATCATACGTACACAACGGTCGTAGAGCAACCATGGTTTCGTGTTCCTCATCAAGATCATCGTCGGGCATGTTTCTTATTGATGACTTGCAGAACTGATGATGTTTAGGTTGAACCAGCAGATGCTCAACAGTCGGGTTTTGGTCAACACCATATTCCTGAAGATGATGTGTTCATTCCACCAGATTGGACTTGGCAAGAATCTCAATACCTTCCTTGCATGAACCGTAAATGTGTCTGTCCATATTTCAACGGTAATTGTTCTTAAAGAGAGAAAATCGATTGACACTATCATAGGAAAAGTGGAGAATAATGAATGTGTTTTGCAAAACAAGCAAGTTCTTCAAAAAGCTAAACGAACTGAGATTCGTATGTTGAGTAACAAGCAGCGGCGTTTATTCGAAGTATCTTTTATTTTAAATACCTCTCAAAGAATTTTTTTGCAGTATACTGTCAATTACTTGAAATCTAACAATGTGTACAACAGACTGAGTCGAGTTCATAAATATTCCGGCGTTCATTCTGGCCCTGCTTTCACATTATGGCATAGAGAGTTTTTGAAAAGGTACCCAGTGCGACAAGCTAAAGTTAGGTATATTAGCCTTTAGGGTCGAGTTAGTTATTCGAAGGTATAGCCAAGATGCAACTCTTGGAGTCCCATACTGGGATTCGAGTTTAGATGCATACTTGCCTGACCCCTACGACTCTATCATGTTTTCAAACATATTTTTTGGGGAAGTAGATGCTGAAGGCTTCGTTGTTACCGGACCTTATGCCAACTGGACTACTATGGAGGTACGTTAAGTTAGATAAATAAGCTCATTCATTATTCAGGGTCGTGACCATATTCAGCGTGGTTACAGAGAGGACCCAACCGGAGAACTGTTGAACAATGCACGTATAGACTGGTTGACATCAAACGATGATATTAACATGATACTTGGTTCTACGCTTCCTTTGACTGTGAGCTCCATTTAGCATATTTTATAAACATACGTTCAGACATGCCCAATGAATCACTCGCTGGATGCCAGAATGTTGGAATATTCCCATGATTATGTGCATTTTTTCATTAGTAGGTTCTTTCGAGATATTTCTTCAAAGAACTTTTGATAGGTGGAGACATGGCACAGTCACATAGCTCTTCTAATGATGTGATATTTATCTTGCATCACAGCATGATTGATTTAATCTTTGAAACATGGCGACAGAATAAACAGGTCTAAATATTTGAAATACCCTTCATAAAAATCAGTTTAGACGAGAGAGGAACGCCAGACTCAATATCCCGCGTCCAACCCGAAATGTTTTCCGCCTTGGCACTTTATAGATAGCAAAATGCCTCTATTAAACGTAGGAAGATCATATACCCCATATTTTGAATACAGGATTTTGCAGCCCTTCGTTAATAGAGACGCTCTCTCTAACGGATATACAGACGAAATGTACGAATATTCTCCCCGTCCCAGGTGCAATATAACGAACATGGACTGTGGATCAGAGTGAACATAGCTTGTTTTATTTTACATTTTCTAAATATTTTGAAGGTACCTTTTCTGTGGATTCGTGGAGAAAGAACCTCAATGCATGAGCAAAGTCAAACTAGGTGGTAATTGTACAGGTTATGAGGATACAGATATTTGTTATAAAGCACATTGTACAAATGGAAGATGTATTAGGTCAAAATTATGGAGTAGTAACAACCTTCACAAACTTAAATTATTTGACAAACCAGAAAGCAATCTCTTCATGTAATACAGTTTCGTTTATTCTGTATAAACAGTACCAACAACATATGAATAATTTCACTACAACAAATAACGAAAACAGTGTAACAAGTCCAGTACAAACATCACCAAAATAACAACAACTATCAACAGGTGAAAACAATTTACTCTTCATCATCCTCTTCTTTGACTTTCTTATCTTTCTTCTTCTTGTCTTTCTTCTTCTTCTCTTTAGGAACTTCCTCTTGTTCTTCTTCCTCTTCAGGCTCAGTCTTAGCCTTCTTAGCTTGAGGCTTCTCATCTTCATCATCGTCCTCAAAACGATGTTTCTTGGCTTTAGGAGCATCATTTGACTCATCGTAACCAAAGGTTTCACTTAAAATAAACAATCAATATCAAGACCTAATTTAAATAGAACACACCTCTTGAAATTATATTTCTCGTGTTTATGAGTGTAACCTCCGATTTTTTTGGGTCCTCTTTCCATTTCACTTCTCAAGATGTTCTCAAGAGCAGCTCTGCATTCAATTCCAACTTCAGCTGCCTTAGACTCATCAGAAAGAGCATCAATACGAGTAGCCAAAGCGCACTTGGCAGCAAGCTTTCTGGCCATCTAAAATATAACAATACCAAAAAGTATGATCGATTGTCACCCACCTTTCCTTTCAACTTGGCTGGAGCTTGGGTTACAATTTGGGCGTGATAGATGAGACCATATTTTGGAGTATCTTTCTTACTCTTCAAGGCACGGAATAAAGCCTGAAAATAAAAGATAACCGTCGAAAAAATAAACTGTGAGAAAGAAAACAAAAACGTTGAAAACTTAGGTAAATACCTAATAGTTTACAACCACTAATCAAATCCTAACGGTAATTATAATCATGGAAGGAAAATAAAGTCAACATGTGACTAATACTAGCCTTCTCAGCTCCAAGGATCTGAACTGTGGAAGCGGGGGCCTTTGCTAAAGAGACAAGAGATCCGGCATGAGATATGAGACGAGCTCCAACTAATTCTCCCAATAAACATGTAAGGTTAGGAGCCAAAGCGTTCATTCTATTCTTGAGGTAATCAAAAAGCTGAGTTCTGGAAATAATAATAAGGTAAAGATACGGTAAGAGACTAAACCTATATTGAGTCAATTCAATAACTTGATCACATAGACCAGTGATATGAATCAAATCGATTTCCGAAATATCGGTACCCATGGAAATTTCAGCTTCCTCCTTGACTTTGACTTCAAGTTCTTCTGGGAGAATTTCAGAAAGATCAGTATTGACGGCACTCTGTCTCATTCCAATAGTTCTAACAACCTTCAAAATAGATGAAAATAAGTAAACAAATAGTTAAGGTTACCTTGGCGAAAGCCATATGGTCCTGAAGTATTTTTCCAAGCTCGGGGAAATGCCATCCGTACCATTCTCTGCATCTCATAACATAATTATTCAACTCTTTGTCAAGATCGTCAAGAAGTGAAACGGCCTAAAAAATATTCATAAGACTAAAAATATATGACAAACGTACTTGAACAATCATGGTGTCGATTTTTTCTGGGTTGAACTTCACTTTGTATCTACCGAGAGAGTGAGCTACAGCAAGATTCATAGCATTCATTTCGGTCTTGTGTTCTCCGAGAAGAGAGTCAACGTGAGCTCTAATACCTCTCATCAACTCGTTAACTCCAGCATTATGAACACAGCTGACCTCGAGTTTCTCCTGAATAATTAATAACATGTAAGAAAAGATTCGCGAAATCTTACCTTAATCAAATTTCCTAACTTAGCGTCTCCAACAGCAAGATTCTCTCCACTTTCAACACTGTTCTTAATCAATTTTTTCAGGGTTTTGTTAACCTTTCCTTCGAAAATGGAGGTGTTGGCCTCAACTGCTTCGGCAGTACTCTTGAATTTCTTGAAAGAAATCAATTGCAACCTAAAAATTATTGTTTATGTGTGATATTAAAGATATTGCATACTGCTCCTGAGCTTTCTTGGCAGTGGAAAATTCATCCCAGATATTATCTACATTTTTAAGCTTTTTTTCATCATTAACTTTGAATATAGCATAACCTGCTCCGGTTTCATACAAGACGAGCATTCCCTAAAAGTGAATTAGTTATTTCAAGATAAATCCTTTATATATCGGCAGGATAGCAATTCATTCAGAAGAAAATAATAAATCAATTAAAACAAATCAAAGTACAACAACAACAACTCTTTAAATAGACACGCCTTCATAACGTTTAATACTCAGCCCATCATCTCAGGACCAATTATTTCACTCCCCGTTTTACCCCGAAAATGTATATTTTCTACAGCGCTGTGACCTTCGTGGTAGGACCTAAAAATTGATATCTCTTCAAAATCAGGGATAACTGTTATGCATGCTTCCTCTTCAATGATAGTTGAGATTACCTTTCATTATGTTTCATCATTCCCACGTTTCTTTACATTTCTTTAAAAAATCATTTCATATCCCAAAAAATTAAAGACTGAATGGAAAACGAAAGGTATGAGTTCTTCCGAACAGGTACTGTAATACTCATTCAATTTCTTCCTGTATGCCAGTTTTATATTTCTTTGTAAACCAAGTTAAATATAAATATATAAATATATGTATAACGCTTCCACGAACGTTTCAGCTATTTGAATCTACGATATACAAAAAGGAAGGAGCTTATAAAACATAAGCTGCAGGTTCTAGATAAAACTGGTTGAAAGTGCCCATTTCTTTGAGTTCGGTTCAGTCCAGAACTTTCACAGTTACAGAATGTTATGTGCGATATGAATGAACCGAAAAAGAATGATGAAGTTGAACTTATGCATACTAATGCACAGATATCTCACGAGTTAATATGCATTTTTATAATTTTTTGAGTTAAATCTTGCTGAATCTTTCTGAGTCTTACCAGGAAGATCAGAACTGGTTCAAGGGGTTTAGCGGATTGTTTGCTACTCTTACTTCCCATAGCAGAGGATTAAGATTCGTGTCGAGACCTGAGTTGACCGGAGCCTTCAATAGAACGCTACACCACATAATGAGTGGAAATCTGTATTATTTCAATATTCAAGAAGTATAAATAAAACAATACAAAAGTATATATTGACTATTCACATGTTTATTTTCTTGAAGGATTAAGTCTCAGGAAATGAAAAAATGGAATAATTTTCTTGCTTCTTAAACTATTGAAGAACGCAATCTGAAACATCGGGGGAATTGTAAACGAGGATGCTAGTTAACTCTTGCACGACACAAAGATAGGGAATACCTAAGCTTGAAAAAACTCGAGAATAGAATGCAGTATGAAGCTACAAGAAAGGAATCTTGACTATTTAAAATAGTTATTCTAACTCGTTAACGTAAATTTTTCTTAAGTTCCGTCTGTTTTGAAGCCATATTCTCTACTGAGGGTGGGGCCCGTCCGTCCGTCCGTTTGCTATCGATTGTGGTGCACCCCCGCCAATACACACATGTCACTCTCTCTTTCTACTAGAACGACCCTGGACATAAAGTTCTTTCGGTGATTTTAGACCAACTTTCTGCCAACATCTGCTATTAATATAAAGATTTTAACTTTAAAGTTTGTAATTCACCCTTTCTGTGCTAATAGCACTCACTTTTTCAGTTCATTGAGAATGAAGTATTAGTCAATATGTCGTTTAGTTGAGAAGTTTCTTTTTCGTTTTGTTTTCTTTTGGTGGTTTAATGTTAAAACTATCCTAGGATGATATCGATTGCTTATGTCTTCCTGACGATCCTGTCTTTTTATTTAGTTTGTATTTGGCCTAGTATCGACGACCATAAGCAGTTTGACGCCTTTGTCTTCACCCCAATCATCTTGTTTGACATCCAATTTGTTTCTAAAATCTTGTTCTAAATTAGCTGTTGTGTTGAAAATATGTAAATTTTCTTTATTAGGTAATGTAATGTTATTATTTGAACTCAAAATTGACGTAATGTCATTCAGTGTGTTGCTCTTGAAATTTGATCCAAGTTTGAAAACTTCTCATTTGTTTCACTACACTCATGAACTAGATAGTTGTCAGTATCTTCCTAAACGGTCTGAAAGCTAAGGTTTATCAAGTTCTATTCTAGAAATGGTAAAACCTGCATAGCACTTTGTAAAGCGATTAGTGTGTTTTTACTTTCTCGTAATTCGCTATCATTTTTTCAAGGTCAAATCGCTGATATTGCCTTGGCCTGTTATCAACTTATAATTGTATAGCTCGACGATGTTTTCATTGAAGTCCTTACTTCTTTCCCATACAAGTTGTTTTTCATCTCTATGAACATTCTTCTTTTTCATTCACACATCGATCGCTCTTCTAACATCATCTGATTTTCAATATTTTCAGAGAATGTCCATATCGGGTCATTTGAGTGACTCTACGGGCCCACCTAGTACCTCATTAGGCTTCGATGCTCGCAATTTGGAAATTAAAACCAACTCTATAGAGAGGACATTGATACCTTTAGTTTCTCAGGTGAGGTTTGCTCCTTTCGAGCCTTTAATTATGTTTTGGGTGAATATTTGAAGCAGAAACTTCCTCTATAGTACTTTGAGTTAACCAAATGCTTTTTTTTGTTCTTTACGACTTGAATTTATTTCTATGCGTACGGAAAAAATAATTGTTAAGCGGACTAAATGTTGTCTCATTCATGTTCCGTTTACAAAAAGCATTCATACAAATTTGTCCATATTTGGACTGATGCTCAGCTGAGCAACATCATCTAGCCAGCTTTTGTCTGTCTTAATTAGCCAATGAAAAGCAATGTTCCGACAAAGACTAATCCAAATCCAGGGCCTGTGGTCTTCCTTCTCTGCACTACACTCAGAACCTAAATTCAGTTACATTTTTGAATATTTTTTTTCCTTTTATCGACATTACAGCAACTAACATCTTGCCTATTTCTCCTTTCTAATTTGAATGAAGATTTAACAGGTTTTAGACTAGCAAATTGTTCTCAAATTTCATTTCCTCTCCTTCTTTTCATCTCTTAAGTTTTACCACAACTACTGATGAACAGCCCTGTTGCTTACTTCAATGGCGAGCAGTTGCCATCGATGTTATCTAAGATTCGAAAATTTGGAGTTTTGACCTCAGCTTAAACAAATTTTCTTGAAAGAGAAAGAGATCATCAAGGTTTTATACCCTTTTTTCTTTTTGCTCCTTCCTGTTTGTAAACATTAGCTCTTTCAATCAGTGAAGAAAGTTAATCAAAGATTCATCTATGGTTGGATGTGGCAACGTTCAAACAGTTTTTCTCACAAAACAGCAATATTCAGAAAAACGGATGTCATTTTCTTGGAAGCTGTTCTATGACATGGGTTCTTGATACTTCAGAAGAAACAATAGTAACGAGTAGCAACTCAGAGAGTCTCTTGCTCCCATATTTGTCATCAAAGTATGTTAAATAGGCTATTATAGAGAGAGAAAGGGAGAAAGGCGTGTTTGAAACATCGACATTCACCTTCTTTCAAAAACTGTCAACTCTTTTCATTTTTTTGCAACGAATCGTTTATCATCTTAGAAACCAAAAGCAAAAACCATATTTCTTTCGTTCTCAGAAAATTTAACATGTTTTTTGTTATTTCTGGAGCGTACATTATCTTCCAGCTTCATCATTTTATGTGCATATTGAGATGGATCATTGAAAGTCCAAATTAGTATTCGCTTATTTTGATTCATTACTCGCTTATCGAGAATTTCATACCATCTTCCTGCCCTCGTCTTCAAATCTCTCAATATACTATATAAGCTCACATCATCCTCTTCCTCTAAGGATTTTCGAGTGACTCTCGCCTTTCACAAATATGTTTTTGTCTTATTTTTTCGTCTTGTTTCCATGTCATTTTAGTTTTTTTTTCTTAATTTAGTGCCTTTTTGCTTCTACGAAGATATTTTGCAAATGAATTCTATGGCATCTTCGTCATCAATCTCACCACTTTCCATCTACAACAGTTCTGGTTGTGGTCGATACAACTTCAGTCGACGACAACGGTCCACAAGTATTCCAGCTTTCTATGGCCGTCACAACATAGTGGCCAATAACGTAATTCCTATATCAAGACAAAATTTTCCTTTGCACCCTAACGGTGATATGAAGCCGCTTCTTCATTCGCCTCCTCACGTTGTTTCGAACCCGACTAGATTAGTTACTTCATATTCCTCCTGGGCTTTGCGCACAGCATCACCCGATACTCGCGTGAACAAATTTGGAAGACTGACTACCTCCCAATCTCTGACCTTTTCGGAAATAAGTTTTGGAGATTCGGAACGTCTCATAAATGCCACAAGAAATGTTTCTGCTTCAAACATTCTTGATATTCATTGGCGTAACCTTGGTCGTGAGTTGCAGATTACAACATTAGTCAACTTCAAGGAAAGTTATCTACACAATGGAAAACCCAAGTCGGAGCGGGCTCTTCGAGCGGCACTGAAAGTAATTGAAAACTTCCAGACGAAAGAACATTGAATATTTAGGTTGGCAGTGCAGTAGAAGCAGCAATAGAACGATTTGTGGCCGTAGGAGAAACAATAGCTGATGAGAATCCAGATATACAGCCGGAAATGTTTGACGCTTGCCATGAAGCCAGGCTAGCTGGTGAGTTTTGAATGTTTGCTTTTCAGTAGCCATTAAGGATACATGTATCATTGCATCTTTCTCATCATATAGCCATCTTAAGTCTCATCCGTTTTCATCTTCTTAGCTTTTGGTAATTGGAGATCGTCTAATGCAAAATTCAAAAACAGAATGGCTGATTCCTCCCTATATCTGTTTTTCACTTCATATTTGGATATCTTGCGATCAATAATGGTAAAATTGCACCTCAAATGACCCCATTCTAGCTATTTTCTGCGAAAAAATGAAGCATTCAGAAGCACGAGAAGTTCAGAAAATGCAGTTTATTCGAAGCCATTTAGTAGATTGAATGTTTTTTCATTTAAGGCGAAGAGTTTCAATAAACACGGAGCTTAACTCAAAGTACTAATGAATATTATTATTTTAATTAAGTGAAGACTGAACTGAGTGAATAGGCATCTGAAGAAACAGAAACTTTCTATTGAGACAGATGAACAGAAGTTAATAAGTATTTGCCATCTTGAAGCGTTGTAAAACGGGAAGTATGGCTGAGGGTGACAACGTATATTCAGCTTTCTCTCATTCTTCATTTCTTTAAATTCTCGGAGAGAGGCGAGAGCAAAGCTTCTATCTATACCATCCAGTACATCAGTTGTCTGCTTTCTCTTCTTTTAAATACCCGTTTTACTCTTAATATTTCTCGAGTTTTCTCTCTGTCTCTCTTCTCCAATAGCTATCTTTTCGTTTCAATTCGCGTCTTTCGACCCTCCTTCGTCTCTTGTTAACAATGAGAAACATTTTTCATTTTATCAATAGCACCTCAAATTAAAGCAATAACGTTTGAGGTTTTGTGTACTTTAGCTAATGAACAATTCATTGAGAAAGAACGGGAGAATGATATATCTGGCTTAATATGTGATTCAAAATTCAATTTCAATAAGCATTAGTCTTTGTAGGCGATACAACAATGATACATCCTTTCTTAATATTCTGGCTACACAGTTTTTTCAATAGCGTTCATTTCAATGTCAAAAAAACTTTGTTCCAGGTTCCTCAATCGCAAATCTCTCTTGCTGTTCTTCCACTGAAGATGCTCCCCTCTTGGATAAAGCTGTTCTTGTACGTGCAAGTAGACAACTTCTCAGTTCTGTTACACGAGTTCTTCTACTGGCAGACAGAGTAATGGTTAAAGAAATACTAAGAGCGGAAGATAAGGTAAAAGATTTTTTTGAACTTCTTGAGCTAATGAAACTTTAATTGCTCATATCCTCACGTGATGTTTGTTATGTATATGTTGTCCTTGACAATATAGAAGGTGTTGCTAAGGAAATTCTTGAAGCAATCATTGCGTCATGACTTTTAAAGAACCTATGATTTTGAAGGTAGAGGGAGTATTATAATTCATATTTTATAGGTCGCATACTCTCTCAGCCGATTGGAAGCAACTCGGGATTTTACTGAGTTTGTGAAAATTTTTGCTGAGTTCGGTGGGGAAATGGTTGACTTAGCCCATAGATCTGGTGATAGGTATGAGATATGATTAAAGAAACATAGAATATACTAATACTATTAGGCAACATGATTTGAAAAGCGAGAAAAGGAGAGCACAAATGTCCATTGCTCGTACGTTACTCGAACGTCTCACGATGCTTCTACTTACATCGTCCAAGACATTACTACGTCATCCTGACTTGGATTCAGCCCTTCAGTGCCGTGATGGAGTTTTCGATCAAATTCGGATCGCATTGCAACTCATCAGTATATGCGTTTGTGATGGCGTGTTTCCTATGGAGTCTGCTCGTTATGCTCAATCTACAAGTGACGAGCCTTTAGATATTGGAATACAATTGACCGCTTCAGCTGCTACGAGACAACTTACAGTAAGCGCTTCAAAACCATCTTTTCAAATATATCTATTATTAGGAAATGCTCGAAATGGTTCGAATGACTTCTAGAGTAGGAGTTGGAGTTCGAGAGCGTTTGATTTCGGCTTTGGATGCTTTGTGTGAAATGACTCAAGATTTTACTGACTCTGCATATACACCACATCATCATCGTGAACAAGTTCTGGATTTCTTAGAAGAGTGTAGATTTGAAATGACCAATCTAATCCAACCAGAGGTAGGTCTTTGAGATGCTTTTGTCTCTAAAATTTGTTTAAGGATAACACTGATGCTATTCGCACTGATGGCTTGGATGTAACCGTTGAACGTCTCAATCGTCGTTTGAAGGACTTATCAAAGCAATTGCAAATAGTCGCCATGGATCAAGTGAATAAAATATTTTTATTCCATGTTTAATAAGATAATTAAGCTGGCGGAAGTGTTGAGAACTAATGAAGACCAAGTTTTGATGTCATCTATAAAGGCCTGTGCCGTTTCTGGGGATATTGATGGAGTCGAGAAGTATTTAGATAAATTCAGAGAGCATGCCGAACATATGCAAGAAGTATAGTTTATTTTTGAAATTGTGAGAAAATTTATGCAATTTTAGGTTAGTCGGCTGTTGCATCACATTTCAATAACTGATGCCTTGCATGTTATGACTGGCCATTGTGAAAGAAATATGCGCCATTTAGCTCCCTTGGTTAGTTTCATCGTTTCCTTCAAACTATCAGCTGCCTAAGAAAGAGAGGAAATTTATCCTATTCAGACCTTATTAGCTGGAAGAACGTTATGTGTACATCCTTCAAGTAGAATAGCTAGGGAGAATTTGGAAGTATTCTGTGATACATGGGGTCAATGCGTTAGTTCTACTTAGATGAGTCTCAGACTTAATCATTCTTTCCAGATTAACGATCTCTCTAGGTTATCAAAAGAAGCAGATGCAGCATTGAATGGACGTCTAGCTGCCGAAAAACAAGCGTATATGTCCCTTCCTAGACCAGGGGTGAGCACAATGACTTCTGCACTCCCAGCTTCTCGAAAGACTAGTAGCTGCAGTAGTACTTCATCATCACTACGCTTGATCAATAACAATGGATCTACAATCATATCACCGATTGGTCCTTTATCTGTTCATTCTCGAGGTTCTTCGCGACCTCGACCCTTCGATCGTAGTTTCGAATCTCAAACTAGAATGACTACCTTATATGGTGATGATGAAAGTACTACTAGTAGTTGTAGTTTCAGTCAAGCTGATGAAGTCGAAATTAACCCCCTTAACCCCCCTGATATTAATTATCGGCAATCTCGTCATCATCATCGTCGTGAATCATTGGAAAATGGTAATTATCGTCGCTCCCCTATTATACTAGACAATCGAAAGGCAACTGAATTGCACAATGCCAATGGAAACATTCTTGTACCTTTTGGTGCCACAGTCATGCAGCAAACTGGAGATGAGCTCAGTGTCTGCTCTACGACGAACAGTGATGAGAAAAGGCAGTTCGAATACAGAATCAGTCTAATTTTGGATGACTTGCAACGTATTACCATGAACTAATGCTGATAATCATGATGGTGATGATGATGATGAATCTGCTATTTTGTAGTGTAATCTGTGCTGTGTTTTGATTTTCTATCTTCAAACTCTAAATGAGCCTTTGGAAATGGTGGCATGATCTACAAGCTGAAATCTTCCAGGCGTAGCTAACAATGCATGATGTGCTCTTTCCTTAATTCCTAGTGTATGATTAGTTTGTTGTGTGGATTTTATACTTGGTTGTGTGGTTTTATATTCTTTCAATTTTATATATCATATCTTCTGCCATAATATCTCAACCTTCAAAGGTGCTGACTACTCAAATGGACGTTTCACTTAATATTATCCCTAATTACCAATAAAAGTTTTCTTGTGCATGGTGTGTTTTGTGCTATTCTTGTGCATGGCTGTTGTATAAAAAATCCCCTCTCCAACTCATTTACGTTTTTTTACTCTTTGGATGAAAAACCCATGAGCTTACTTTGCAGAAACATGGAACGACGCATAAACCTTCAAAGCCGATTACTCTGGATGTTGAAGTATGTTCTAATTCTTTTTCATAAACATAATTCGTACTAGGATCAACAAAAAATGGCCAAAGTTGGGCTTGAGATGAAGCTCTTAACGTCCGAAGTAGATGCAGAAGCTGAGAAGTGGGATGAATATGCTGAGAATGATATTGTTAAAAGAGCAAAGGTTGAGCGTGCTAAGAATACAATTACCATAGCTTATTAGGCAATGTCTTCCATGGCGTATAACATGTACCTGTTCACCAGAGGAGATGGCCCTCTCAAAACAACTCACGATCTCTTCACCCAAGCAGAGTTCTTTGCAGAACAAGCGAATAAAATGTACAAAACAGTTCGAGAGTTTAGCTATGAGGTAGGTAGCATGCAGCTGGATTTGGAATCAACGAGGCTTTGCAGGTTCCCGGTTCGGCGGAAAAGAGCGAGTTATCTGCGATTCTGGAGAGAATCCCAGTTCACTGTCAGCAGCTGCAAGTAATGGTGAAAAGTCCAACAGTCGGCAAGACAGCCACATTCGGAAAAGTATACCACTGTGACTACCTAAACAATTACACTTTATGCTTACAGGTTGATTCTGTGATTCAAGAAACTAAAAATCTCATGAACGAGATAGCCAAGCTTGTTACGGCCTCATTTGTGTGTGCAACCAAGGTTGGTTAAAGTTTCCTTTTTTCTAACCGTATATGTATATATGGTATACATGTTTCAAAATAACGTCTTGTTTGAATAACACAATTACCATGTCTCAATTGTTTTCAGTTTGATAAAGTCGAAATGTAAGTTTATGTGATCTATGAATCACTCGTGAATAGTCTGCACAGTCAGCTAGTTTAACCTTATTGTATATGGGTTTACACTTTTTGAAGCACCTTGATCGAGAAAAAATTTCGAGATTTTGTTCGTTTGAATGCATTACGTTGTCACACTTTGGAGTTTTTATTTATTGTTAGTTTCTAGAGATTTGTTTCCAACCCCTAGTGAATATAGTGAGACTATTGTAGGTCTCGTTTGTCTAGTTGAAACAGCTTAACCGTGAAATCGCTCGAAGTCTTGATCTTAATCACGTTTTGAAATTACCTTCAACAGCACCATTAATGTTTGACGCCATTATAGTTGTTGTTTTTCAGTACGAAATCGAATTCCGAGGCGGGTCGGTCCCTCGCGGCGATCCTGAATCGCAATCGCGGGCGAGCCGTGACTCCTCCTTGTGGAGACGTACTCCCAGTATTCGCCGTACCGCCCAAGCAAGTCCCGCTCTCTTCTGCTCCAACAACTTATAGGTAAGTCTGGTTCGAAGCCGCTTGTTAACCTTCGTAAACATTCACATCTTATCCCATTTGCTCTTAAATATCCCTCCACACAAGTTTTATTTGTTTATTTTTACAATACCTGGGTACTTTAATGGGGAAAAAAAACGTGTTCAATTGAAGAGGTTATCTTTTGCTGTGACGGGTATGGGTATGAATCCCATTTATTAGGAAACGCTGAACATTTAGGAAAAGAAAATGGCTTTTCGCTATGCCTCGTCGTGGAAAACATTAGAAAAGAAAGTGAAAAATAAGCAAATTAGAAGAAAAACAATAAACAAAGCAATTCTAATGAAACTATTTTTCAGTAAAATAATTAAAGGATTATAGTAGGATGGAATAGAAAGTAAGTATAACTTCCACATACACCTACTCATACGCACTATAGATGAAGACTATTCAACAGCTCAACATGTGATGAAGCAGTTTCGAGAAAAATGAACAAGGCGTTGTTTCATTCATTTGTAAACATTACGTTTTTGTCTGATAAGTTGCTCCATTCGTAATTTAAGCCCAAATTCCGATCTCTGTGAATTAGATAGAACTACATAGAGCACAAACTAACTATTTGAGAAATTTCAGTGCAGAAACTAAGAAAAAAGAATTAAAAATATCTTTTTGTTTCTTCTTAATTTTTAATGTAACAGGTCCAAATGTTTTTTTCCAATATTGATTGTTTTCAGTTGTATATTCAGTTTTGCCACGTCACGTCAAAGTGAGAAGATAGCTTATATGTAAATCAGTCGTTCATTTTCATTGATCAATAGCAAATGAACGGTTGTGCTTTTCTTCCCTTCGTTCTAGTTCTACCATGATTACATTATGTAAATCATTTGTAATCCTTCTTCTACATATTCACTACTTATATTAAAAGTATTGGAATCATATGTTCAAAAGTTTATTAAGCCTGTTTGAGCTTGCAATACGTTTACATAATTTTCGCATAGTTTTATACACATTTCATATTAAGTTCAGCAGATTACTGAAAGCTATTCTAAATATATTATGAATTTCTCATATTATGAGAACTACAAAACCATTATTTGAGATTGTGATCAATGGATATGTAAACCCGTCTTCTTTGAAGTGTTGTTAGAACAAATAACCTTCAGACCAATGAGACTTCAAAAAAAGCTGAAGAGTGATGCAAAAACGGACCGTTGTGGCCTCTCATATTCGGCCATTCGTCGTCTTCTTCTCTGAGATACTTTCCGGCGTAAGAGACGTAATCTTCTTGCAACCTTGAAACTCCCAAATTGAGCTGTTTGATAATAAAAGAAACAAACCGCCATGAAATCATCCGCCTTGTTTAGCTCATTGACAATGATATCGTTTGGAGGCTGAGCACCTGGGGGTGCCATAACACCCGGAGGTTTGGAAACACGTGATTGTACGGAAGGAGGAATGGCCGATGGCGGACCACGCGGTTCTTAACGAGAGTTTTCTTTTATGATTCTGCAGAAAATAGATACCATTAATGAGGTTTTCTTCAATCTCATTAACTATCCTTTCTGCACTTTGATCAGTAGATGGATGCTGTTGTGTACGGGGTGGAGCGATTGGTCCTCTGCTGGTCTGTGTATGTATCAGTTAAAGGAATAGTGGTTCAATGTAACCGGAAATAAGAAAAATAGGATAGAGTGACTTACAGAAGGTGAAAGAGTGCTAGAAGGAAGAAGAGAAGTTGTGATTGCTACACTTGGACCTGATGATGCTGAAAGTGAAGGTGACATTGATGAAGCCGCTTGGTTGATAGTTGTAGTGATTGGAGAAGTTGTTGGAAAGGTTTCAATAGATGTTGATGCTAAATCAGTTGTGGAGGTAGATTGTGTCGAGGTTGTGGTTGACGGCTCTGTTGTTGTTGTTGTTGTTGCTGTTGTTGTTGTTGCTGTTGTTGTTGTTGCTGTTGTTGTAACTGTGGATGCTGATGTAGACGCTGTAGTAACTGGTGCTTCAGTCGTAGTTGAAGATGCCACTGTTGTAGATGTCAGCAGTGTCGTTGGCGCCAAAGTTGTCGTTATAAAGGTTGTAGTCGGTGCTATATCTGTATCGTTCTGCGTACTGATTGTAGTAGGTAGTGCTGCTAATGTCATTGGTGAAACAGTTGAAAGAATAGGTGATACGGATGTTGAAAGTGTAGTTTCTACTTCCGATGGTTTATCTACACGTGTAGTGCTAGAGAATTTGAAAGAGGATAGAGTAGAAGATAGTTCGGTTCTGCTCTCCGATGAAGGCTGTAGAAAGATAAAGGTAAAAAAGAGTTGAAAAGAATTGGTTTGAAATATAGCAAACTTACAATGATGAACGGTCTCCTGGCAGGATCAGTCACCTGCAAATGGTGTATTGTCGAATTAATTATGCAGTTCACATACTTTTAAGGGCAAAACAACAGGTGATGCAGTTGTTGATGGTCTTCTCTTCCGGAATTTCCGAGCCGTTCCATTTCGGTTACGGATTCTTTCAATGTCCCCGATTAAAATCTGAAAGATAGTTAAGTCTGAGTGTGAGCTGGAGTTTTTGCATAAAAGTTTAACAGGTTCAATCACCAATCAAACTTACAGTATGCTTGTTAGGAATCCTTGACCGGAGATGAGTTGAAAATCGATCTGAATCATAGAAGATTAATCCTGGTAAGCAAGAACACTAACCTTTTTCATTTAAAATCAGTTGGAACCCCAAGGTAGTGGAAGGTGATTCTGTAGTCGTCGTAGTAGTTGTCGAAGTCGTTGATGTGGTCGATGTTGTAGTAGACGTCGTTTCCTGCTCTTCCGCTTTTAACTTTTCAAGTTCCAATTCTGAATCAAAGTTATCGTGAAGATCAGAGAATATGCAGGAAACCTCGAACAGCCTTGAGAACTGCAAACTCAATTTCGCGTTCACGTGAAGCTAAGTGTTGCCTGTCCTGACCTTGTTGTGGAACTTAAACATAAAAAATTTGAAATGGTTTCCAAATTATTCAGAAACCTCGTTGTTTAGCCGGTTTGACAACAATGCTGTTATCAGTTAAGTTGAGGTTTCTTGCCAAGAATCTATAACAATGAAGAAATATAGCATTGTGGAAATCTATGAAGCAGTCAATTAGTAACGTTTTAGAAAATAACGGTTAGATAACCATGCAAAATAGTTAGTAAACTGTATGGAATTATAAGTTGCGAAGCTTTTGACATTGAATTTTCAGTTCTTTTGTTGCATTTGTCTCAATTACGTTAGAAAATTAGTAACAACCTGTTATTACTGGTGCTAGGTTGCAGTGTTAATCTATCGTTAGTTGCCAGTTTTTTCCCATTCGAATTCTGAAAAGCTGAAGACGTAGCTTCAGCTGAACCAACTACAAGCTTTGTTGCGTTGGGAAGTCTTTGGAACAGACGAGATCTTAGCTTTTTTCGGACTGTTAACCAGGGATCTGAACTGTGTCTAGCAGTGCTAATAGTTCGAGCTGATGTGGTCGAAGACGTTTTTTTCCGAACAGTTGTATTATCGTGAATCAGACGCCGACGGTTTAGATTTGTCGAGGATGTTGGATTGAATTGTTGGCCGAAGCCTAAGGTACTAGGACCCGGTGAGATGAAAGTACGTGATGGTGATTGTACGAATGAATTTCCAAAGCCAATAGGAAATTGTTGTCGATTAGTAGATTTAAAGGATATGAATGGGGATTCGGACCTTTGTAGCGTATGATCCTGAATACGATGACTTATCTGCTTAGGAATACGAACATTCAGACGTCGGGAATGACCAGAAGATCTGAAAAAAAGAGGAATTTTTCATAATATTGAGATGAAAGTTTGAAAGGCGAGAGTAGTTACCGCGAAAACTTCGCATGATCGTCATCTTGTCCGATTTCTCGAAAAGTAGTACCAACTGAACGATGTGGCGCCGGGGTGTTACTAGGGAATGATGATAAGAAAGAAGCTACATCTAAGCTGGTAATGACATCCTATGATGAAACGGAGTAAATTTCGGATGATGAGCATAATAACTCACATCTTCAGCCCTGAGATTTACAACACAGTATGAGATGAATACGATGAAGAACGACGACCGTCTCATTCTGTAAAGATAGAACTATTGTAAAATGAAATGAAGCATATGAATTGGAATTCGTGTTTTCTGCACTGGAACCGGAGAGAAGAAAAAAACGGAATCAGAATGACCGACGTTGACAACGAGACAAACGGGATGAAAATGGACATTTAAGAAGTTTTGTACGAAGCAGTTTGTCTTTTTTTTAATCTTCTGAACGAAGCGAAAGAAGGACGGCAGAGAAAAGCTTCTAATCAAAGGTTAAACGCAGCATGGCTTCTCGTTCAAATTTCAGTTTTCACCTGCCATTGTTTCATAAAACTTTATATCGTTCGTCTTGAAACTTCATTTGGACATTATGGATAATCAGAAATAAACTTGAAGACTTCATATAGATAAACGAATTTGAAATAATGGACAAAACCTCTTTCACCTCACTCTTCTCAGCCTTATACACGTTTTTGTATTGAAAGTGCTAATGCAACTGAAGAATACCAGATATACATTATCAGTGAGAGGAAAGAAGATAAATTAAGTTGTAAAAGAAAGGAAAATTGAGAAATAAAAGTGCAATTTTACATTAAAAAATGGAAGAAAAGTGTGAAATGTAGAAGAATACAGATGAATTAATTCATATACCTGTTTAAGAGCTTATAATGGTCATTCAAAGATCTTAAAAGCAATCGAAATCTTTAAAGAAGTTGTCAGAAAGAGAAACAGATGATGACACTTGAAAATATGCAAAAAAAAAGTGAAAAAGAAAGTATTTTAATTAAAAAATATATGAAAGAAAGGTGTGGAGTAACTGATGTTTGGAACAATATCATGAAGAATTCGCTATCTAAAAAGAAGTTTCAGTAGAGGAAAATAAAAAAAAGTGAAGAAGAAAGAAGAAACTACTTGAACCAGCTATTCATCACGTAATATTGACCATAAATGTATTCAAACAAACATCTGAAAGGTATGACCGTGCAGGGAAGAAGGTATTTTGATAATCATCCCTACTCGATTACTACCAACTAAGGAGAAGGAGAACGAGTGACGACGGTTTAAGGACGACAAGATTGGGAACTGAGAAATAGAGAGTGCTAATGATTCCGAAAATACCATTCTATGATGTTGTTTGTTAGTTGGCATGAGGAATATACATATATAAATAGACAGAATATGATGGGAACTGAAAAGAAATAAGCTTCTTAACAACAATCTTGTAGCTTTTACATTCTCTTTCCGGCAGCTTTATGAGTCTAAATTAGAAGCGAAAGCCATTGAACATAACGGTCTCATCTTATACGATGAAAACCGGTCAGATGTCCTGTCTGGACAATCTGACTATAAGAAGAGGAAGGAGGAGCATAAAGCATTGTTTCACCTGATGAAAAAGGTCATTATCTCGGGAAACAATGACATAATATGAATTTGTTATTAAACAACAAATTAAAATAGAAAAAATGCGGGAGAAGCTGATGAGGAGGAAGGACAGGCCATGCTATGTAGTGAAATGGAAAACGAATTAAAAAACTGAACACATCTCATGCACAATACAGAAGATCGTTCGGGTGGTAATGTTTTCGTAGAAGTGATAAACTCATGTGATTATTGTCTGGAAAAATTCAAACGCAAAAGATGACGGATGGCAAAGAATTTGAGAGCGAAAGTCTATCTAATTGGCAAAAACCTGATTGATTTCATTTAGCATGGCACATGAGCGCAGGTTCAGCAAGCTTAACGACAAGCCTTCGTTAGATACCAGGTGATCATCGTTAGTGATTAAGTCAGTGATGTATTTCTTTCGCTTCTGAGAAGATAAATCTTGGGTGGCTTGGCGAAAGAGAAAGAAAGTATGCGATATTTGAAATGGAAAGAAGGTGAAAGAGAAAGGTAGTGGTAGGAGATAAGAAAGCAATTCTATCAGAAAAAACGAGAGAAATGAGAAGCTTAGAAGGCCACGCGAAGTTCATAAGCCATGGTTAGATCACTAGTCGGGGGATGAAGAGCGTAACATAAGCCATCTAAAGTGCGCTAATCAAGGACATCGAGATCTAAGAAAGTCTTCTGCGTCTGCTGCACTTTTACCAAGTATTCATACAAGATAAAGATCATGGCTGAATTGAAGAATTGAGAAGAAGGAAGGAAAAACGAAAAAAAGAATTATAAGAAAACGCCTCAGGTGCTAAATGACTATCTTCGAACAGGTCCAAATGGGATGATTTGACGTTCGTTGTCCAGGCACATTAGCTCATTGTAGACTTCAATTATAATGCATCCAGAGGAGAATTTGACGTGATGATGAGAATTCACAAAAACGATGATCGTGCAAGCGGAAAGAGTCGACCACCCGCATTCTCTTCATCAGCTTCTTGTTCTCTTTCTTCTTCTGCATTAAATAATGTTGCGCAAATCAGAAACATATAATGTGTGAAGACACAAAAAAAAAGAAGAAACGAAGTTCACGTGGGAATGGTACGTGGGAATGACGTGAACCGTAATGAAAATTCATTTGCGAACTGTAAGACACATGTAGAACGGTTGATCATTCAACATTTAAATTATTATTGATCATCTGATAAACTTTATTTATTTTATAAAAAAGACAAAGTTTCTATTGTTTATAATTGAAACGAGTTTTAACACATTTTCCATATTATTTGAACTCTGAAATAAAGTTTTGATGATTAAAGAACGATCCTTTATTGTTCTTTGCCATTACACTGCTGCTTTGAAAGGAAACTGAACTGAAGGTCAGTCGAGACTCCTCATCTGACCTGAGTCTATTGAAGCAACAAAAACTTTATCGTTTTTATTAACAGAACTATTCACTTTATGAAAATTCTTTAACTCAGTTCATCATAACTGGTTTCTTTGTTGAAAAGAAACAATTTTTCTTGCAAAAAATCATCTTTTCCTCCAGACGGGTGAATAAACAATGGACATTCTACTAATACATTCGGACACATAAACACATTTAATCTGAAAATAGTAATAATGCCATTGTTGGATATTCAAAAATACATCTATTCCTCACTTCAATTGAAGATAAACACCCAAGCTTATTGTTCCGGGAAGCTTATAACGCCATGGCTCATCTGGTATCCATATATCCACTAAATCTTTCATCCACATCTTGTCTTCAACCTGCAAGATAGGAACGTTTTCAATTTAATATTCTCTTCCTCAAGCTTCACTTTCAATGATGCTATCCGTTTGGAAACTATGATGATTTTCGTGAATGTGTGTGATTTTGGCGGACGATCGTCAATACGCAAAATCTGAATTTTGAACTTCTGACTTATGCGGAGGAGGAGGCCAAAGCGCATATGAGGAAAAAGAAATGAAAAAACCTTCTCTACCAATCGTAAGTCTCCCTTAATCTTACGAAAACAATTGAGAATAGCGATGGAACATGCGAATACTTGGCCAAATCTCACATTTTGTCTGAATTTTTGTGAATATAAATGAATAAAATATTAAAATTTACGACGAAATCTTGAGCGTAGCCACTATTTTACCATTTGGATAAGATAAATTATTTACTTTTATGGAAGAATTGAAGATATTTTGCTGAAAAGAGAGAGAGAGTAGAGAAAGTCAGAAAAAATAAAATAAAATTATAACAAAATACTAACGTTTGTTGAGGAAAAGCTCTTAGCATGTTCTACATAAAGTTGTTTTCGATCAGTTACAATTTCATTTTTTGTGGAAATATGCATCTAGAAAGGAAAGTTATAGAGAGAGAAAAGGCAAGCAGAGAACAGAGATTATAGATTAGAAAACAGGTAGAGAGTCTCAGACAAGCATGCAAAAACTATGTGAGCGAATGCTGGATTGACCGAGACTATTCTTACCTCTGTGAAGTAATTTATACTTTTTATTAATGCAAACGTATGTCCACTGTCGAATGCTGTTGGCATGTTGATTGGTATTAGCAAACTAGTTGGATTACATATTGGAAAGTCATTTCATGCTTACCTGCTCGTTAACTGATTGCCTGAAGTTGTGGCCACAAAATCCTTAAAGGATACAAACCTGCTTGTTTCGCCAACTTTGCGATAATGAATTTGCTTGAATTCTTTCATTAAACCAAGTTTCAGCTTGCTCGCCTATACCTGAGCTGAATCATAAAACTCCACAATTCCATAGAAGCTCAACGTTATTGCTTTTTCCGCAAGTGCATTGTCTTCATTTGTTATAAGAATGACACGAAGAAGCTCACCGGCTTTCACGGTGTTCGATAGAGGTATGAAATGAAAATTCAAGCTGTCAAAGAGAAAAGAAAGATTAGAAAGAATTAAAAATGAAGGGAAACCTTTGACTTTTCCTCATGACTTTCACAAATGAACAGGAAATGTCATCCATGGTCATTCATACCTCCTAACCGGATTCCGGAGAGCTCAATAGAGAGACTGCGGATGAATGAGTGTGTGAGAGTGAAAGCAAGATGAAGAGAGATTGAAGAGGTTAATTGAACAACTGGGTTATAACTATTAACGAAATTATTAGAGAGATAAAAGAAAAATTTTACTTTTCAAATATTCTTTTTTTGTCATTCAAATTCTCAATTGAAATGGATTTGTACACTAACCAAATTAGGTCCATTATCTGTGTCCAGCAGTTCAGTTTCTCCCAAATTTTCAGGAAAACTAACGAATTGCTTCATTCCTTTTCCTGTTTGTCTTCAATATTATATGAGAATTTGAATAAATTTCGTCTTCATCTGAAACTGTCAATGCTTCCAGCATCACCATCAGCATCTTGCCTTATTTGCCGTTTAACTATACATCCAGAATATAAAAAATAATGTGTCTCTTAAGCTCGTATTTCCTCTCACTCTCTCTATGTTTCTCTAAATTCTCTTTTCACAGCATTTTATGTGAAATTTGATTTATTTTTTTCAAAACTGAAAGAGGAGTAAGTATGAAAGAAATAAGACCGAATAAAGTAGTTTTAGTTGAGAAATGTTCCTGTTCGTAACGTTAACAGCAGTCATTTTATCGCCTGAAGCCATTTGTGGTAATTGGCACAAACAGAGGCGTATGGCTATACTCCTCTCATATATTGTAATACAACAGATGATAGCTTGCTTAACAAGATTTCATATTGATTCACTAACTTTCCTTTTATGAACTTTGTCTTTAAGACAGCTGAGCTGAACTTCATCAAAACAATTGAAAATTAGCATATTTTGCTTTTCAGTACAAATGTACCTTCAGTTCTGACAGATAATCATCATTGTTACTTAATGAATGATTATCAAACTTATAAATAGCCTAATTTACTGTTTCAACTGAAGTTTGTATTTCCATTACTCAGTTTTACGTGAGAATATCACATTCGTCACGTGACGTCACTATTCGCCTTCTTCATTTGGCTAAAATTAGTTGACGAAGTACGGTTGAATGAATCTCTATAGATTTTAAAATAAATGAAATCTCTTATAGAAAAAAGAAGAATGAGCGCCAACAGTAGCAAGAGCAAGAAAGAGTTTAATTTATTTTTTTAATTGTCTCTCATCGCCTTTTTTCTTCTCATCGCCTTCTTCTTCTTCTTCTTCTTTTTTTTATTTGTCCTGAAAGGAAGTCTCTATTTTCTCTCTTTTGCTCCATTCCAGACATCTTCTTCGTTACCCTTTATAGCGTAAACGATCATTTGCGTACCTTCTATCTCTTCAATCTTTCGTTCCGTGCCCTCTCCCCTCTCCACCGTCCATCTTTCGTTCTCTCTCTTTATATCTCTCTCTTCCATTTCTTCCAATTTTTTTATTTTAAATGAAAAGAAGGAGCTCTTTTTCAGCTATAACAATTTGCTTTTTTTGAATACAAAAAAAGCACATTTATAAACAGCAAATTAATCTTTTCTCTCTATCTACCTCACCCCCCTCCCTCTTACATCTTTCTACCTCTCTCTCTCTCTCTCTCTCTCTTAGTAGATCGCAGCAGAACTTTTTCTTTTTCAGTCTCTGTTTCATTAAATATTTTCTTCAGATGAATTTCATAAAATCTTTTGTTTCATATCAAATTTCTTTTTTAATATTTTCATTTGAAATCAATATATTTGTACTTTGAATGAACTTTTTTGGAGCAGAAAATATCTGCATTTTGAGTAATTAAAATTCGTATTTTCATTCTTCTGCTTCTTCTTCATCTTCTTCTCTTTCAAACAAAAAAAGAAGAAAAAAAGAAAATAATAATTGGCTCAACTAGTATAATGAGATATGTACATATACATACATATATGTATATAATCTTAATTTATATTCTAATGAAGAAGCGTCTTTCGTCGTCGTTCTTCATCCATCTCTATGCTCATCTTCCTTTTCCTTATTCAAACAGCTTTATATGGATGTATCATTCAGCTTTTTCATCCATCCACTTCTCTCTTCAATTGAAACTTTCGTCGTTTCATTTGCCATGTACTGCCAACACACACACACATACACAGCCTTCCTTTGCTTTTGCCCAGCTTCTCCCTCTATTTATATATATCTCCTTCTCTCTCTTTTCCTGGGGGTTAATCTATTTCTCTCTATCGTTTTCCCTCCTTTTCTCTTTCTCCCTCCCTCCTTCTCCTGGCTATTAGTCTGGCAATTCCGAATTCGTAGGAGATTTTTTGTTTTATCTGATTTCATTTTGGTCTCTCTGCAAATGGCACTTAATAAGTTTCTTTCTAATTCAATATAGATCTTCACTTTTTTTTATGAAAAAAAGTTAATTTACACATTTTCTTAATGGCTTCACTGTCTTTCTGAGAGCGTAGGTGGTCAACATCATATTTCTGCTTTTATAGCTTGATAAGAAGCCTTTTTTGTCTCCTATGTCATTCGTAACAAGGTTTTGACAAGAACAAAAAATGCTTCCATTTAAAAGTTTTATTTTTCAATTCTCAAGTTCATTGGAACGTTTTCTTTCCGGAAGTACTGGATATTCGTCGATTAACGGCATCAGATGACATGGAAGGTACTCCCCCTCCCTCTGCTGTTTCATTCACATATATAAAGCCAGGAATAGTGGAGAGAGAGAAAGAGAGAAACTCTAAAACTCCTTTGGAGGTTTTGCGACAATTGTGAGGTGCATAGGAAGGAAGGAGAGAGAGAGTAAAAAAGAGAGAGAAAGAGAGAGATAGAACTGAAAAAGGGCGTTCTCAGACTCTGTTAACTTCATAGTCTTCTTCATCTTTATTTTCTTCTTGTTCATGATCAAACAACCAATTTCGTTCGAAAAATTAAAAATAAATCTCAGAAATTCGTATTTTTTCTTATTTTTCTTCGTAAGTTTCATGGAAAGTTCCTCATTCGTCCAGCTTTTTCCTTCCGATTGTGTGTCTTCAGCGTTGGTTTCCTTTTAAAATCTTCTACTTACCCACATAGCTTCACATGCTTGCAATGCCATGCCTTGAGGCTATTTCTCTCTCATCTTATTGTCTTTATTTAACTAAAAACGTTTATTTTCAATAACATATAGTTAAAAGAACTATAAGATACTTTATATATCATTCTATTACATTATAGTAAATCATTTGAAACGAACTTTTTTTCAAATATACTTCAAAGAACTTTCTCAGAATTTTGATCATTAAAAAAAGATATTTTTAGAAATAGAACACAACCGTTCGTCCAACGTCATAATGATGCAAATGACATGTTCACGTACTTGTTCTCACGTGGATATTTTCACGTGGGGTATGATTGTGACACATAACATGTGTGCATATTGATATCAATGATCTTGTCATAGGCATGTTTCAACCCTAACAACTATACATATACTATATGTATGTATATGAACATGCACATCTATAGTTGTATGAACATATCTTTATCCATTCACGTGTTCACGTACATCGTTATGCAAATGAATGTGTGAAATGAAGCGAATGTTAGTTAATAGTTAATGAACATAACGAAATCATGAGTCAAATTTCGGGAAATATCAATATTTCCTTATTCGTCAGTTACTTTTATGTTGTAAACAAAGTAAATCATAAGTTTATAACAAAACATAAAGGAAAGGAAACTTCACGTGTCATTATGTAGTTTCATTTTTTTCCATAAAAACATATATGGAAGTACAAGAAATACAAGGAAAAGCTTCAAATGACGTCTTTTGCAGATTTTTTTATCCCCAAGGAAATGAAAGAGAACGAAAGCGTAGGAGAGAGAAGCATAAACAGAGAGAGAGAGAGAGAGAGAGAGAGAGAAACGGGGGAAACAAAGTTTCTTTTTTAACGGTGTTTTCTTCATATACTCTTATTAGAAATTAAAAGGAAATACTTGAATGAATAGAGAAAGACATGACAACTTGAAACATACATAATACTCTGCTTCTCAGACTTTCTCTCAAATCTTTCTTATATTTCGTCATCTTCTTCTGCTTTTTCGTTAAAAAAACTTTCTTTTTCCCGTTTTATAAGATATGTTTGTTTCCATATTATGCGATACTTCTTTGTGCTCTTTTGAGCTTCATCTTAGATTATTTCTACTTTCCCTCTCTCCCTCCCCGTTTTCTCTGCCATCCCTTCTTTCTCCTATTCTCTTACGTACTCTTTCCCACTTTTTCAGTTTGCCTCCCTTTCATTTTCTTTATTCATTTGTTCTGATTGAAATTTGTATTAATCTCCTCTACTCACTCCCTCCTTTACTCCCTCTTTTTGAATCGCTTTCTCTCTATTCTCTTCACGTGTTCTCTTCATACAAATCAGAGGTTTTCCTCAATTGGCACGCACGTTAGTAATTATGCTCAAATACACGTAAATACTCTAATTTTTACTTTAAAAAATAACTTTTTTTGTGTAAATAAAATATTTGAAATTATAGTCAAATGTCACTTCACCCAATGAGCTGACTAACTTCCCTTTCCGTTTCTGACCTGATTCGTATTGTTTCCATGAATATTTGACTTATTTTTTACTTTCTCCCATAACTTTTTACTTTTTTGGATTATTTTTTATTTCAATTATGGAACTGTTTGAATTGACAATTGCATTTGTGATTCGTTTGCTCTCCCTCTGTATAGCCAAGATGAGAGGGGTGGAGATGCTTCTTCCCTCCCTCCATTCCATCTTTTCCCTCCAATGAAACTGACATTCCTCCCATGTTGGTGAATGATGAACTTGCTCAAAAAGTGTTAGCAAATTCAAAAAAAATGTTTTTTCTTTACATGTAAGCATCGAATATTATTGTTATTTTCTTTCCCATATTAGGTCAATAATAAGACCTCAAGTCATCAATTTTCAAAATATTTTTGTTTCTTTCTGTATCTTTTACTCCTTCCTTCTACAGCTGTTTTAAATGAAATTTTTTTTTCTCTCCAGCATATTTTCATTATTTTCTTCGTTTTTCTTCTTCATAGTCATCGTCAGTCAGTCATCAATGTCATCATAATTCGAAGATTTCATCATCCAAATAACATTTTCTCTGCCTTTTTTTGGTCAAAAACTTCATTTTGTGGTAAAAAAAAAATTATTTTTTAGCTTCTTGATGATGTGTATTCACTCATAATTTTCTCTTCTTTTCATCTCTTTCTATATCTCTCTCTCACTCTCTCTCTCTCTCTCTCTCTCTCCTTTATTGTATATGTTGATATTCAGAGAGAAAGTCTCTTCCTATGATTTCTCAATATGATAAAGGATTTTCAAACAACATTTTTTATTATTTTCACTTATAAATTCATGTTTCAGCCATAAACAAAGCTATTTAGCCTATTGAAGACGGTTATCTGATTCTTGCTCAAATTTTTCTTTTCCGAAGGTAAATTTTCTTCTTTTCTTTTTATATTTTCCATTCAACCACAGTCATTGACGGAACAGTCCTTTAAAAACAAAAATTTCCCTTTAAAGAGCACATTTACACGAAAGCAGGGAAAAAGAAAGAGAGAGAGGGAGAGAGAGAGAGAGAGGGGGGGGGGGGGAATGAGGAAGAGAAAGACGTTTACTTAAAGCAATATGTATGGTCAATTAAATTATAAAATTAAATAAAAATGTATATACATATAGTATATCATAATTAAATATCTTTCTCTTTTTGTTTTTCTCTGAAAAAAATCTGCAAAATTACATGGACAAGGCAATGATTTACTCTATCATTTACATGAAAAACAAGAAAACCCTCTTTCTAACTGTGATCTAGGCATAGGAATATACAACAGCGATTTGAGCTTTTGTTTTATCCATCTATGGTAGAAGCAGGTAGAATAAGAAATGTGGAGAGAGAAGTTCATGACAGAAGAAGGTTTTTTGTGTTATAGACACACCAGCGAGCATTTATATATTTGGAAAATTGAAAAGTCTTAGCCAATCACGCATACAAGATATGTCCATTAGGCCAGAAGAAGTTCCGTATTCTATTCAACGATTGAGATATCAAAATAACCATTTCTATTAAAAGAATTAAAGGTTCATGGAGAATAAATAAGGGGAGAGAATCAGAGAGAAAAACTAAGAGAGAGAAAGGAAGAGAGGGGGAAATTAATCGTTGAACCAGACTAAGTGCTAACTCTCTTCTCTCTTCCATTCAGTTGGCTAAAGAGTGAAGGTTTGAATACTCTCCTATCTAATTACTCTTTATTTCTCTAATTCTCTTTATTTGGTGATTATTTTCTTTTTTTCTAACTGGCTACTAAGCTCATTTTGACCATGGATGCCTTCATGTGTGGCTGGAGACACAGACTCCTAAATGACTGGAGAAGAGACACACAAGGTAATTGCCATATAGAGAACATTAGAGATATTATGCAAAGCCGTGAGAATGAGACTAGTATATGGAAACTTCTGAACATATTTGAAATATGAGAGAATTAGAGAAAAAAAGTGAAAACATCAAACCGGGGTATCAGTCCTAGTAAAGAAGGAGGAGCATACTCTGCAACAGGGGCGAGAAGCAGAAGGCTACTAGCCAAGCTGAATAAAATGAAGCACCATCAGTCGAGCTAGCGACCCTAGTCACATAGCCACTAAAATATAGAGAGAATTAGAGAAATAGAAGGAGAGGTGAATTTAAAAAAAAGAGAGGGGGAGAGAAAAAATAGAGAGAGAAAGATAGAGAGAGAGAGGGAGAACGAGAGGTAGAGAGAGGAAGGTTGAGTGAAGCGAAAAAGAGAAGTTATAGACGCTTTCCTATACAGAAAGCTTTCAAAGAACGTTTTTGAAAAAGGAAGCTTTTCCCTCTCTAACACCTCATCTTCTTATTTTTCCTATAATTCGTGTTCAATTAAACGTATATAACGGGAGATTTTGTCCTTCTTATTTGTGTCGATGTCGGCACTTTTGAAGCTTGAAGCTTCGACTGCTGTCCCCAAACGAAATGTGGCCCGTTCGAGCTCCTCAGCTGGACCATCAATGACTGTCGTTGGCTTACTACCCCGTATTCGTTCTTCTAACCGAATGAAGGTATAGTTTTCAGATTTCGTTCTTCAAAGTAGTCAATCTTGATCGAAAAAGCATTTCTCTTCGACTCTACGTTTCATTGGAATAGAGCGAAAGAAGAGAAAAGCATAATTTGGGTTGTTTGTGTGTGTGGTGTGTGTGTGTGGTGGAACATCTCCAGAATCTCAACAGTCATTATGAATAAAAAAAAATAGATAAAAATTAAAATGTTCGAAGCCATCAGAAGATATTCACAGGTTTGTCAGTCTTGTTTTTAACTTTTTCTGTTCCAACATAATATCTTCTCTGTCTCCCACCCTTCCCCATCTCAACAATTGAATCTCTCTTTTTATCGAAAAAACCCTTTTTTCTTGTTTTTTCCTTCTTTTTTTTTCATGTTTTAATGTAATTGAGAAGGTGTAAGACATTGATAGTTCTTGGCAGCCAAAGTTCTTCTCGTCATCGTCCATTTTCAGCATAGATAGATCTTTCTAGCTTTTGCCAATTTCAGCTGTTGAATTGGAAACAAGCTCAGTTCACACATTCTGTGCTGTTTGACTTTTTGCCTTCTCGGTGTGTGAGTTGGAATAGAGACAAGAGAGCAATATAGAGGGAAGAGAAGTATAGTCAGAGGAAAGAGGGAAGAGAAGCATAGGTAAGTAATTGAAAGAATATGTCTTTTTATCATTTACTCACAACGTATTAAACGAAAAGAGGATAGAGAAAGAAAACAAATGAGATAGAGAGAAAGACTACTAAAAAATGAGAGAGAGCAAAAAAGAAGAGAGGGAGAAAGGAAGGGTGAAAGAGTAGATGCTTGGAATTATTCTAATCTTATGATTTTTTTTCTGTCGCCTTACTATATGAGTCAATTAATTTAAAGCTTTCCCCCTTGTTATCTTTCTCATTCACTCATATATACATATATATTTTCCCTTTATATTCTCTTTTACGTGTTTATATTCGAACCAAAACTGGAGAGAGAGAGAGAGAGATAGAGAGAGAGAGAGATAGAGAGAGAGAGAGATAGAGAGAGAGAGAGAGAGAGATAGAGAGAGAGAGAGAGATAGAGAGAGAGAGAGAGAGAGAGAGAGAGAGAGAGAGAGAGAGAGAGAGAGAGAGAGAGAGAGAGAGAGAGAGAGAGAGAAAGAGAGAGAGAGAAAGAGAGAGAGAAAGAGAGAAAGAGAGAGAGAGAAAGATAGTGAAGTAGAATGTGATAGAGATAGTGAAAGAGAATTTGATCGAGGGAAGAACAGAAAAATAAAAAGAAAGAGAGAGGGTGCCTTCATTGAACTCTTCCATTCTTTTGGAGCATGTTCAGCTCCCAGTGTAGGCAGATGCCGTCTAACTGCCCTTAGGCGATATGGCCACATGATGTGCAGTAGATGGTCGTGTGTATTTCAGTAAGTATATTCATTTATAAAGGAGACACTAAGCAAACAGATCGTCTTCTGCCATATTTTCTTTTAGTTTTGAACACAAAAAACAGAGCAAAAGCGAGAGAGATGAGGAAAATGAAAGAAAGGAAGAAGAAGAAAAACTGAAAGATGGTAAGGATGAATGCATATGAGGACATTTTCAATTCATCATTCTACTCCTACACCGCCTACCATGCTGCTTCAAACACAAATCACATGAGCTTTAATACAGCATTTTTTGTGTTTCATTTACATATTACTATTAAAAATGGTTCAAAAACCTATTTCGGGAACTGAACTTGTCACTTAATTTTCATCTCCAAAAAAAAGTCTTATTCTTCATTCATATAACAAGGTCATTTTGGCAAGAAGATGACAAGTGATGGATGAGCTAATCATCGTCAGTAGCTTGTGTGAAGCTTCATCCCTCATTTATCTAGAGTACATTCTTCTTGCGTCTTCAATGTTTTTTTTATATTTTACTTAAGAAAATCTTTCTTTTTTTTCAAAGAATTATTCGAATGAAATATTCAGCCATTTCTCCTTCAGATTCACTTTCTTTCATTCGGAAACGACTCGTCGTCGTCCATTCGTTTTCCTCGCTTCAGTCACTCGTCTTCTGAAATTTAAGATGGAAGAAAAGAATCTTCTGACATTTACAAAACTTTTCGTCTCCATTCCTCTTCTCCTTTTTTATTTTATCATTCTAATTACTACATCTATCAGATTTCCCTCTTCATCTTTTAATTTCTCTTTTTTCATTTCTTTTCCTCTATGTCACTACCTATATCGAGACTCTCTCATTCTCATATGCCCTTTATAAATTTTTTTCCCTCTGTTAATCAAACTTTTTGTGGCTTTAAATGATATTTCTACATTCGCCGTTGCTATGCCAATCTATTATCGAATTTGAAACTTCTTTTTATTCTAATTTTATATTTTTCACGTGATTTTCACGTCACACGTGATTTCTCATTTCTCAATATTCTTTCAACAGAGCAGTTGCATACAGTGAGTAAGAGAGATGAAGGATGAAGGACAAAAACCTTTATCCTTTCCATATTTTCTTTGTATGTCTTCAATATGAATATTATAAGTTTTTCTATTTTGTTCGATAATGAATAGTTGTACTTGTTATTCTCATGACGTCAGAATGAACAGTTTGAGAAGAAAAAAAGCGAAAGAAAATAAGAGTGTGAAAGCTGTTGGAGAGACAGATGAAGAGAGAAGGCAAAAAGAAAAGAATGAGAAGCAGAAGCTTATGAAATTAATAAAGAGAAGCTTAGCTTAAAAGAACTTTAATCCTTTTTGAACTATAAAAACTTACTGCGATTATGAATCAGTGTGCACCTTCTATACGTCAACAATGATATTTTGATAATTCGGAGTAGCATAAGAAGCTGAAGAAGATGCTGAAGAAGTATTTCCTTCATTCTATTGTCTTTGTTGAAAACTTTATTTGGGGTTTTGGCTTTTTTTGTTTTTTTCCTACAAAAACATCTGTTTGTTATTATAATGAAACTAATTAGTCATTCAAAATAAAATGAAAAAATCTTTTTTTTCTCTCTTTTTACGTCAAAAAAAGGATTTCGGTTTGAAAACTATTTGACTTCGCGTTCAAAGTTGCTCATAAAGACGTTTCAACTCATTTATCATCTGAATCCTTCGCAGTATATTCATATTCTCTATGCAGTCTGTGTTATTTGAAAGACGACGACGAAACACAAAAATGATATTTCTCGCCTCAACTGTTGTAAATTTGACGAGAAAAAATTGAAAAAGAAAAAAGAATTTTCTTGTGTTCAACATGTATAAACTATCTAAATTGATCTGTCTGAAGGAGAATAAAAGCTCGAGTGAAAGGAAATAGAGAGGAGGGATAGGGGACAAGGAGAGAGAGGGGTTAAGGGAGGGAAAAGCTAATTAACCATTAGACACGAACTATCCATGGTCTTCCCAGAGCATAAAAATCTTTTTAATTTCATATTTCGTTCTCCATGCTTCTACAAAGAGCAGTTCACTTGTTTTGCATACTTCGTGTGTTTCGTACCTTCATCTACCGTCTTCTCGATCTGTCTGTCTCTTTCTTGAGTTCATGGTGCACTTTCTATTCTTCTTTTTCAGTCTTTTTCTATAAATCTCCGATTGTTTTCGGTAATTTTGTGGAAACTTTTCTTGAAACTTTGTGTTGAAAAGCGTTTGAGAAAAGGTTTTTCCATCTTATTAGTTGAGAGAAAGTATTTTTCTCACAATAAAAGATGATAAATGAGAAGGACGAACGACAATAATCTTGGTTGAGAATCTTGAAAAGTCACGCAAAGCTAGAAGAAGCCCAGTCTAATTAAGGAAAAAAAAGAAAAGAGAAAAGCTAAATGCCAAGAAAGAAGTTGAATAAATAATTTAAATTTTTTTCTTGAAAAAGACAAATAAAATTTCTGAAAGTTTATTTACTAATTAGAATAAACTCTCTCTCTGTCTCTCTCTCTCTCTCTCTTATTTTTCACGTGCATATCTCTCTCCCTCACTCTCGCTCCCTCTCTCGTTATGCTTTATTTCTCTCTATAAAACACTTCATAAGGAATCAATTTCTCTTTCTGTGTCTGTTTCTACTTCTCACGCCCTTCCCTCCTTGCCAACTCCCCCCCCCCTCAAAACCTTTTCCCTCTCTCCCTCTCTATCCTTTTGCGATAATGTTTAATGCTGGGTTTTGAACTTTAAAAAAAGTTTCAGCTCTCAGAGAAACTTCTCTCGCTTGAACTGTCTCAAAAACCTTTCAGCTTCATCTGTCCTCATTATTTGCTCGTATTTAATTTAAAAAAGAAAGTTAATTAATATATACTCCACATTACAATTTCATTCATATTTGCATTATATTCATTTCATTTAATTTTCAGGAACTGGCCATGGTTCCAAACCGGACGGCAGTCAGTCCGCCACCATCAAACGGTGGAATGACGCCATTGGATAAATCATTTGGTCAATTAGAATATCGTTTTCAAGCGGCTCATTGGAAAGTATATGGAGCTAAAAGCTTGATAAGTGACAAGGTATAATGACTATATATGTATAATTAAGACGATTTTTGGTGCATTATGACGTATACATGAATACATAATGAAGCTTAAGACATCAAAAATAACTTTTTTTTGTTTTAAGGAAGCTTCGGTTTTTGTATTTGAACGGAAAAATAATGTTAAAGCTCCGCCACGTATTGGACGTGTCAACAAGTTTGCTCTGGCCGACTTGCTAAAGTAACTATATCATATAAAGTATAGATTTTTAATTTTATATATATATATTAAGATATGAAGTAACACAATTATGTCAATTGGCTCATCCACGCATTCTACACTCACTGCATGCATTGGAAGATAATAAGTTCTCATTGCTCTCTCATAGCTCTCTCTATTTCATATAATGCTATTATAGAGAGATGATGGCATTTGCTACAGAGCCAATTCATACTACGTTGGAAAACTTAGTCATAGAAGAAGGAATCGAATGTTTGGAAATGAAATTGGGTATTCTACAGGTTTGGCCGTTTTTCTCTCAAAACACTCTTTGCTCTCTCTCTCTCTCTGTTAGATCATCGATGGCTTGGCATTTCTGCACAATTCGGCAAAAATACTTCATGGAAACTTAACGCCTGCGGCAATTTATGTTACATCTTCAAGACAATGGAAAATAGCGGGCTTATCGTTTGCTGTTGCAGCTCGTGAACCTGTGAGTCGGCAAATCCCAAATTCCATGCGTCTCAAACACGTGATACAGACAATACAACCGCTTTCATGAGTCTTCATCAGAAAAATGAAAAATGAAGCTTGCAAATGAGATGTCATGTAATTCACGTAATTCCAGAATGTTTACCCGTGTTATCCATGGACAAAAAAGCTTCCGGCAAGCTTACAACCGGATCTCGATTTTCTGGCTCCAGAATATTTACGATCAAATCAGACACACGTAACATCTGCTGCTGATGTATTTTCATTGGGATTAGTAATATGTTGGATTTATGCAGGTAAATAACATTAGAGATAAATAGAGAATACATGTATTAAAGGAGGAAAACGATTAATTGATGCTAAAAACAATCTGGATACTCATGCTATAATAGTTGATCAGGTAATATTAAGCACATGAAAAGAGGGATAAACGAAATGAATATGTTATAGCTTGATGCAGCATTAACATGTATAGCTGATGAACTAGGAACGAATTTACGAGAATCAATGCAATTAGTTTTAAGCCAAGATGTTCGATCACGGCCGACAGTTCAGTTACTAGCTTTGGTACATCGTGTTTTATATGGCGTTTGGAGTTTAACTTAATCACAGATTCCACATTTCAATGATCCTGCTCTATCAGCTTTACGTCAACTGGATGATATAGGACAAGTATTCGATCCATCTAATGTCGTACACTTTCTTTCGCATACATTCGTTGCAGCTCTACCAAACATTCCGGAAGTATTTCTTATTTAATTTTTATTTAAATTAATTCAATTTTTCTTTCAGAATTTATGGTTTTCAAGAGCTTTATCACGACTAAATGATCAATTTTATGAACGACCAGAGTTTTATCCGTCAGTTGCTAAGCCGCTTTTTTATATTTTGGAGCATTGTGAAAGTCATAATTTTCATAAATTACGTCCATGGATGAGGAAGATTGTTGACCACGCCCAAGGACAGAAATCTTCTGTATGTTTTCATCTTTTGTCGTTACACTCCACTACAACTCCTACACAACACACACACGCACAAACGTTTTTTCTTTCATTTGTGCTCCTTCCCTCTCTCTCTCTCTCTTCATCTTTTGCCTACTTAATAGCTTCATGGATGGTAATTCCTGAAAGTTACTTAACTAACAACATCTTTTCTTCATTTAAGCTTCTTCTTCCTTTCAGCTCAGGCCAGTTGTTCTTGAAAACATGAGTTCCATGTTTCGTCGTCTCTCGGATGAAAAAGTTGAAGACAAATGTATGGATATTATTGTGCATTCGCTCAAATCAGACGATACAAGTCTACAGGTTTGTTTTTCCATCAAAAATCACACTCGAAAATATGTATTCCAGGCGACAACCATCCGCTCACTACCTCATGTAACCGAATTTCTTCCGTTAACTTTCATTTGTCGACGTCTGATGCCAGCCATTATGTGCCTTCCACCCTATCTGCACGACAATGTTCCGGTAGGATATGGAAATCTTCGAATAGAAATGAATGCAAAAAAAAATTTAAGCGTCAGTTGGATTTATTAGTGTCATTAGTCTCAATATCTGATCGGTGTGACGCTGCAGCCTTACATGATCTTCTGCAATGTGTTTCTCTATGTAATTCTCAACATCATGCAATTGTACATGCCAAATCACGTGAGATACACTTAAATATATACATTTATATTTATATTAATATCTACATACTTTACATATTTCTTTCTTGAAGGTCTAATTCAACGAATCGTCACAAGAGATCCTGTGCGTTTACGTGATCCACAACAAATTTGTATTCATTTACTTAATCCATTATGTATTGGACTTTCACAAAAAGAGCTCACGTATTGAAATATGTTCATAAACAACAAATACAAAACTACTTTTACAGATCTGCACAATTTGATGATGTCATGTCAAGTGTTCGGATACTTTTAGATATTGTTGAGCAAATACGATATGAGGAAGATGATCGTCATGCTCTTCATAATCAATTAGGACAAGGGTTTGTTAGATTACTAGCTGATACTATTCATCTAATACATTTTCGAACTCATATGAAACCAATTAATAGTAGTATAGACAGTGCAATGCTTGATCCATTTCTGCATTTTAATCACTTCTTCCTCTTTTTTATTTCATACCTGAACCAATCTATGCAAGCTTTGCCCGTACTTCAATCCAGATTCTTTCAAGATTTTTTTGGATAGATATCGATTCTTAAGCTTATTTTCTTAATAATTTTCGCAGAAAAGGATTTAAGCTGCAATCATTAATTGTCTAAAAACTGATTATGTCGATTTTCTAGACGACTCGGAAGCCGTTTAGTCTCAATGTCGAGCACTAATCTACCTCGAGTTATGATTAGTGCAGCTCGACCATCTTTCAGTAGTGATTCAAGGTATAGATTTGTAAAACTTAAAAGCTTCTATAGCACATTAATACGCTTTTTTTTCTAATAATTATCCATAACTGCATGAGAAAGCTGCATACATCATCTGAAAGTCTGATTTTCGTTTTTCATACGAACGACAGCAAAAATCAGATTTTGAGATTCCTTTGGCTGATTTATTTCACCCAAGCACTCTGCACTTACAACCATCTGTATCTTTGGCCTTATTTTATCCACTGTTCCAAGCGGTTCCATTTACTTTTAAGTTTTGTTCTTTGAATGTTTCCTTAAACTCAGTTCTTTTTTGTTTTTTTCTGTCATCACAAGTGCAGCGTTTGAGTTTAAAACCCAAAAATGTTTATTTAAGTTTACTTTGTTATAGGAATTCCTTCAGGAAAATGTCATTCCTCTCTGCTGATGGACGATTAGAAGATCGCGGTCGAAGAGAATCTCGTGATAGTCGTGGGTCGTTGGAAAGTGACATGAGCATTAGAATAGGTAACGCTACGGCACACTATGCTTTCAAATCGCCCACGTTAAAGGCGGAAGTGATATTTCTGATGATTCTGCTCACTCCGGTGCTTCTGCACGAGGACGTCGGCAATCGTGGTTGGATAATTATGGACATAGCGTATCGCTGGAGCAACAGACAACATCGTCAGCCTTGTTGGAAACGTCAACAGCGGCAGCAAACTCCATGACTCGGCAATTAGAAAGAAATACTAGGTATGAAAATAAACTGAAGTCATTTGAAAAAATTCATTGAAGTTCAAAACGAATCGGTCCATCCGGCGGAGGAACAAGTAGATGTAGTGAAAGGCGTGCACGCACACGGTCTCCAAATGGAGATTTAGATGGACGTCACACGCCTGCCAGGCCCAACAGCTTCACAAACTTAGGACATAACCTCGTATTGACGTATCGTACCTTATGGAATACAAAAGAAAATAAAGAAGCGAAAGAAGCGGCTGGCAATGGAACCGCCACTGCAACAGTTTTGCCTGTGATGACAACGCTGAACCCTTGAAGTCATTGTTCACAACAGTTGATAGAGATAGTTTTTAACCAAGTGCCAAAGCTTTTATTCAAAGATGTATTTATTTTCTTGATTGAAAGAAACATTCTGTGACAATGCAAGTAACGGGTTGTAATGAGAGATTTTCAGTTTTATTATAAAGCTCAATGAATTGAAAAATGAATGTCTTCCTTTATACAGTTTTCTTTGAAAAATGAAAACGTCTCCTAGGAATTACCATATAGACATGAGAAGAAATGAAAAAACGAGAAATACGAAACTGAGTGGTGATAAGTAGAGTTTACCCGAATGATTACAGAAATCGTGATCGTCACAAACACATTCTTCTCCCTTAAAAGTAAGAGTGAGTTCTATGCATCCATAATTTGACATACCGGCAATCCTTGCCAAAGAATAGCAGCCCTGCAGCCTGGTCTTATATCAGATGTTTGACAGAATTTTTGAATGCGCACCATTCCATCTGAATGTTTGTAGAAAAACTTGACCAAAAGCAAAAATCTCACTGTCTAGCACAACAGATCTCTTGGCACACTTGCTACCAACACAAACTCGTTGTTGTACTTTCGTCATCCCTTCGAAACCATCGCTTATGTAGCAATTCAAAGAATAAACTGAAATGTATGCCAAGCTTTGTTCAGAATAAAACTGATTGAGCAAATGAAACTAACCTGATTGGAGTAAAAAGGATGCAATAAATAACTTTGAGATAAAACTCATCTTTCGCATAATTTTCAGATGTCGATACAAATGAAACCATATACAAATCGAACGTACACGATTTTCATCTTCAAACATTTCATGAATGAGTCAACATGTGAACCATGAAGTACCTCTTAATGACCATTATACGCCTTTCCATATTTGTTTCCTCAACGGAATCAAAAAATAAGAATCCAATCCGTTGGATCGTTCCATTGTAACATAAACTTCAAAGAAGAAATTTGAGTTACTAATAAACGACTTTGCGGAACTACAAACCAGTCGTGTCCGGAATAGCTGGATTCATTTTTCTCATTTAACAAAAATTAGCGGTTGTTTTCAGTATGGCCGGGTAAACTCCAATATACAGAGCATTGGCTTGTAAGCAGAGACTGTTGTTGAGACAAAGACCATCTCATGATTACCCCATTCACGGTTTGCGCCCCATTGCGAATTCGATTTTGTTGTCCTTTTTTCTAAATGAGTTCTCAATTTCGTATGCATGTCTGCTCTGTCATAACATGTTTTCCCTGATCTCCTTCACTTTTTGTATTGTAGTTTTTTTCCCTATGGAAGAATGAATACTAGAACATTTTGGTGAATGGGTGATTACTGCATAAGCTAGACGTTCATAAAATAATTTATTGAACACTATGTACAAACAAAGAAACATTGGGATGGTAAAGCATATAACAGTTCGTATTCATCAACCCGTGTTTTTCGTGAGATTGATTCAAAAAGCATGTTAATCAACTTCTTCCACAGTGGGTCCACGTGAAGGGTGATTTCCTTGAGCAAATCCATTATTCGACTGGTTTCCACAAGACTGTGCAGATGCAGGTTCGTGAATTTTCCTCATAACGGATTGGCAGATCTTCTCTAATTCCTTGAACTTGTCTTCGAACTCTTCTTTCTCCGCCAATTGGTTAGAGTCCATCCATCTGATAGTGTCCTCACAAGCAATTTGCGCTGCGTTTCTATCTTCGGCTGAGAGTTTGTTGCTGTGCTCTTCCAATGCTTGCTTGATCTGGAATCAGAGAGTTACTCTGCAATTTCGTTGAGCTGCTTACCTGATGAGTATAGGATTCCAATTGATTACGAGCGGCTACTCTTTCACGAGTTTTGCTGTCTTCTGCTTCAAACTCCTTAGCTTCGTTGACCATGCGTTCGATATCCGATTGGCTTAATCGTCCTTTCTCGTTTTTGATGGTGATTTGGTTTCGTTTTCCTGTAGATTTGTCCTCAGCACTGACATTCAAAATCCCATTGGCATCAACATGGAATGTGACTTCAATTTGAGGAACACCTCGAGGTGCTGGAGGGATTCCACTGAGTTCGAACGATCCGAGGGGATGATTATCTTTCGTCATAGCTCTTTCTCCTTCGAATACTTGAATTGATACTCCTGGTTGATTATCAGCGAATGTTGAGAAGGTTTTGCTGGCTTTTGTAGGAATTCGAGTGTTCCTATCGATAAGGTTAGTCATAACTCCACCAGCAGTTTCTATTCCGAGACTTAGAGGAGCAATATCGACCAGCAGAACATCCTTAATTGCTTGATCTTGAACACCAGAGAGAACGGCGGCTTGAACTGCTGCTCCATAAGCGACAGCTTCGTCAGGGTTGATAGAGCAATTGAGTTCTTTTCCATTGAAGAAGTCACGAAGAAGTTTTTGAACTCGAGGAATTCGAGTGGATCCTCCAACAAGCACAAGTTCGTGAACTTGTGATTTATCCAGTTTGGCATCGCGTAAAGCCTTCTCCACAGGTTCTAATGTAGATCGGAAAAGATCATTGCACAACTCTTCAAAACGAGCTCTTGTGATTGTGGAATGGAAGTCTAATCCTTCATGTAGGGAATCTACTTCTATCACACTCTCAACAGAGCTGGACAACGTGCGCTTGGCTCGTTCACAGGCAGTACGGAGTCTGCGAAGAGCTCTTGGATTACCGCTCAGATCCTTACGATGCTTGCGCTTGAATTCAGCAACGAAATGATTGAGAAGTCGTTGATCGAAGTCTTCTCCACCCAAATGTGTGTTTCCAGAAGTAGAGAGCACTTCGAAGAGCGATCCTTCGCTGATTTGTAAGATAGAGACGTCAAAGGTTCCACCACCCAGATCGAAAATGAGAACGTTACGATCTCCTTGCATGTTCTTGTCCAGTCCGTAAGCTAACGCAGCAGCCGTTGGTTCGTTGATGATTCGGACAGCATTCAATCCAGCGATTGTAGCAGCATCTTTGGTAGCTTGTCTTTGGCTGTCGTTGAAGTAAGCAGGTACAGTGATGACAGCGTCTCGAACATCATGTCCCAAGTACGTTTCTGCAGTTTCTTTCATTTTCATCAAAACCATTGCTGATATCTCTTCCGGATTGAATTGACGTTTTTCAGCTTTGTATTCGACCTGGAAGAAATTTGTGAACAAGAGCTATGAGAAAACGGATCATACCTCGATTATTGGTTTTCCTCCTTTGTTTCTGACGGAGAATGGGAAGTTACGGATGTCTTCTTGGATTTGAGTATCATTGAACGGACGTCCAATCAGTCGTTTAGCGTCAAAAACTGTTCCTTGAGGATTTCTAGCAGCTTGATCTTTTGCCCCATCACCTATTAAGCGTTCAGAGTCTGTGAAAGCTACATAAGATGGAGTAGTTTTATTTCCCTGATCGTTTGCGATGATCTCAACCTGGAAGGAGTGTGATTAAGATAAGTTTGAAGAGAATTTCGTTACCTTTCCATTCTGATAAACAGCTACACAGGAATAAGTTGTTCCTAGGTCGATTCCTATTGTTTTGCAAGACGACATCTTTGATTGTGGTCGGGTTGAATATTGGAAAGTTGTAGTTTATAATAGCGTTGAGATTCAGATGTAAATCTGTTCAGTCTATGTTGTTCTTCCATGATTATCCATTGCTTATATGTAAAACTCGTGGAATACTCCCGTCCTTTCGCGAACGTTCTGTCTGATCTCTCTCCTTTTAGTGTACTCTCTCACTCTACTCTTCCTTTTCAGCCGAGAACAAACAGGACTTTTCTAGAATTTTCTCGAATTTTCATGATTTTGCTAGCATGTTCTTATGAATATGTCAAACATATACTCCAAAGTACTCTGTTTTGAGTGAGGTTGTGGAGAAGATGAGAAGACGATTGGGTCAATGGTCATCTGTTCGGCCCCTTCCACCCATAGCACATACGGCTAAGATCTATGTTGGACAAAAATGGGGGGTTTAGGCTGAAACTTACCTGGCTGGGAGTGTGCCGCGATCATCAAGGCGGGACCTCTATGGCGAGGCCTGATCATTGCACTTCTTGATTGGGCTGACCCGTAAGGCAGTCTCGAGTTGAGATTCGCCTACAGCTAAATTTTTGCGTGGGGGGATGCGTTCGCGCGTCCCCGATAAATAGGAATTCTTAGAATTTGTGAAATACTTAGACCTCTGTTGACATGCTCAAGTTATATGTAACTACGAGATTTGCATATCCGTGCGTAGGTTGATTGACTTTATTGTTTCGCCCCTCTTCATACGTTCTCTTCAGATAATTAGAATGAACGTTTGTTAGAGCAGTTACTGATTCTCTGATTTCCAATTACCAAAGTATTATATAGAATAAGCTATCGATAAGCTTTCGATCGAAAAAAAAGATTTTTGAAATTGGTTCATTCTGCGTCGAGTTAGAACCTTTTTCTCCCATCATCATAATGCCGATGCACCACCGCTACACTTTCACACTCACTCCAGCAATGAAACGTGTAAGCGACCGCTCAAGCGCGTCAGGCAGTTGAAAATGAATGTACCACCGCACTGCAAAAATTTGATTTTGAAAATGAAATATTTTCCTCTGTTTCATTTTTCATTTAGCGAAATGCAGTGAGCGGTGTCCATGCTCACTCTTCTATTCGCCATAACTCTCTTGAAACTCATCCATTTACAGACATCTTTTGTTGCATTTTTATTTTTATGGAAGAAAATAACAGAACAGAAGCCTCTTTGACAGTAAGAAACCTCACAGAGAAAGTATGAATCAGAAAAACTATCAGAGAGAGTCCAAGAATATGATAAAAAGAAGAAGAAAACGTTCGCCTGTCCCCGATAAGCACTGAATCATCTCAAAAATTAATTTTATCAGCTAAATGGTTCACAAATCATTGAAAAGTTGTTTGTTTTTTTCATCTTCAACAACATCGAAATTTCATAATCGAAGTTACAACTTCAGAGGCGGGGATTATGTGAAAGAATGACGCGTCTTATAGAAGCTTCTCGAATGTTCAAGAAGAATCTACAAATTTCGATGACGTTTACTGAAGAGTATATAAGGAAAGGATAAATCTGAATAGTAACTGATTTCCGATTCGAAGATCTCCATCACTTCTTACTACAACAGCCATGTCTATCATCGTTGGACCTCATCCATTCGCTCAAGTCTTAAATGGCTTGCTGAGTGACTTGGACTTGCTGAATCAAGGATTTTCTCCCTGCCTCAGAACCAATATGGGTCTTGACGTTGGGAAGGAGATGAAAGAAGTAAGCTTTTTGAACATTTATCAAACCCAAACTCTCATGTTTAAGGTTATCAATGACAAAGATAAGTTCGGAGTGTCCATCGATGTCTCTCACTTCAAGCCTGAGGAACTAAAGGTGAACCTGGAAGGACGCATTCTCTCCATTGAAGCCAGTCAGGAAACTAAGAATGAGAACAACTACTTCCAACGCTCATTCACTCGTCGATGGACCTTACCGGAAGATGTTGACCTCAATGCTGTGAATTCTACTATCACTCCTGAAGGAAAACTGAGCATAGAAGCTCCCAAGAAAGGAAATGACGCTGTTCGAACGATCCCAATCACCCCATCCGTGAAACAGTCCTCTTGATCACTTTAAAGAACGGCTTTATGTTATTTATTTTGTAAAGTATTCTAATAAACTTTTGTTTTTGTACAGTCTACAAATGTATAAGGAATTATGAATGGCTTGACTTAAGGCAAGAGGAAATCAGAAATCAACTTCAATTAACTTCGCATTGTCAAATGACTGCGGAAGATGGTTGAGGGCAAGAATCTAGAAGGAACCATAAGATTTAAGCAGACATAAGATACTTCTAAGAGAGTTTCATTTGATTTCGATCTGAGAGACAGTAGAGAAGACAGTTTGCTAGACCGCTCACTGCTACCACGAAGTGAAAAATGAAATTTCTCCATGGCAGAGATTTTTCATTTTAAAAGCCGTCTATGCCGGTCGTGTATTCACTTTCATTTTAATTTCAACTCCCTGTTAGCGGTCGTTCCGCCTTTTCTCATTTTCATTTTCAACTGCTTTGTTGCACGGTTGTTCATCAACGAGAATTCTGCCAATATCATGAATAGGTGAAGGGGAAAAGATGTGGAAGTTTACTAGGATGCTTCGGAAACTGAAGAACATCAAACTCGTAGAGAATTAAAGGAATGCGTTGATAATGAACTCAGTAGTTCTTGGAAATCATTCATAGGAGAACATTAGATACTTCATTCATGCTCGTTAGTAGAATGTTCGAAATTTCATAATCGAAGGTACCACTTCAGGGGCGGGGTTTATGTGAAAGAATGACGCGTCTAATAGAAGCTTCTCGAATGTTCAAGAAGAATCTACAAATTTCGATGACGTTTACTGAAGAGTATATAAGGAAAGGATAAATCTGAATAGTAACTGATTTCCGATTCGAAGATCTCCATCACTTCTAACTACAACAGCCATGTCTATCATCGTTGGACCTCATCCATTCACTCAAGTCTTAAATGGCTTCCTGAGTGACTTGGACTTGCTGAATCAAGGATTTTTTCCCTGTCCCAGAACCAATATGGGTCTAGACGTTGGGAAGGAGATGAAAGAAGTAAGCTTTTCGAACATTGACCAAACCCTAACTCCCATGTTTAAGGTTATCAATGACAAAGATAAGTTCGGAGTGTCCATTGATGTCTCTCACTTCAAGCCTGAGGAACTAAAGGTGAACCTGGAAGGACGCATTCTCTCCATTGAAGCCAGTCAGGAAACTAAGAATGAGAACAACTACTTCCAACGCTCATTCACTCGTCGATGGACCTTACCGGAAGATGTTGACCTCAATGCTGTGAATTCTACTATCACTCCTGAAGGAAAACTGAGCATAGAAGCTCCCAAGAAAGGAAATGACGCTGTTCGAACGATCCCAATCACCCCATCCGTGAAACAGTCCTCTTGATCACTTTAAAAAACGGCTTTATGTTATTTATTTTGTAAAGTATTCTAATAAACTTTTGTTTTTGTACAGTCTACAAATGTATAAGGAATTATGAATGGCTTGACTTAAGGAAAGAGGAAATCAATTTCTAATACCTACCCATTGATATTTGAACATGAATAGTTAAGAACTAAAAATAAAAAGATTTATTCGGGAAATAAAACCATCATTTTGACATATTTACATTTGAAAAATTAATCCGGCTATTAGTAACTCATTTGCTCTCCATTCTCACTCAGATTTTTCCTGATTTCCACCCAGCGCAAGTTCAGTTCAGTAGGATGAAGATCGTAACTATGTGACTCCAACTTCTGAAAATAGCAAAAGTAGAGAACTACTGAGTGGTTGCATACTGTGCTGAAGGATCTGACAACGCTGATCAATTGAGCAGCCATCGAACATCCCAACGCTTTCAAAGACGATCGGGTAGAATCAAAAGGCCGCCCTCCCTCGACAGGACAGGAAGTTGCGAAAAGAATAGCATCTCTGAGGAGCTCAGCATAAGCAGCATGCTTAGAATCTGCATTTGAGTTAGTTATAACTCCTAAAAGATACTACACCTAAATCTGCTATCATCTGATCGGCAGCTCGAGCCCAGAACAGAGCCAAATTCTTAACTCCATATAATTTAGGTTGTTGTCTGAACAATACTATATTTCAAATAAAAATTTGATCGAAAACCTGCAGTAACGGATCAGAGAAAGCATTGCTTGTTTTTTACGAGACGAATACAATTTGTTAAGAAGTGTATCAACTAAAGACTTATCGAGAACATCATGATCAACGATCAAACAGGCCGCCAAATGCCATAACTGCAATGAAATTAAATAGGGTATTACGAATTCCCAAACTTGAGGAGATTGTCGTTTAGATGGCAAAATGTAGGATTTAACAAGTAGGTGCATGTCTTGTCTGTAGAGAGCGTCAACCGTCATATCTTCACGAGCTAGCTCAAGTAATCTTCCGCATTGTAACCTTTCGACATCCATACTGAAGTTAAAAATAGAAATATCAGGATAGCACTAGATCTTACTAAAGTTTATCTCTGGAGGTCTTAGCTGATTCCAATTCTTCATTAGTAAACGATCGTAATAAAACACAAGTAACCCGTATTAAAGTTTTGAAGCCTCCAGAAATAGTGGATATATCCTAAAAATGATTCAATAAGGGCTCACAGCTTGTGTAACAACCATTTTTTTTCTCTTGTAATTGCTCATGAGTTTCGTCATTATGAATCGAGCATGCTCAGGATTTTTCTCTCGGATCAGATTGATTAAATGAACAACCCTGAATTGACAAAATTATATTTCTAGATTTTAGGGGATTTTGAGAACCGAGTGATTGAATTATCGAAGAATGGTAAGAAATAGATATCATTTTCATCCAGACTCGGACCATTTGACATAGATGACGGGGCAGACATTCCACCCATGGTCTGAAAGCTTCATTAATAGCCTGCTATTGGTCATAATCAACCAAACATCATTCAGATCTACAGCGAACCCAGAGGATGAAACTCCATCTTCAGGAATCCAATTGACAATCAAGTCTGATTGCAATGACAGTAAATCAACAGAACTGTTGACAGTTGCCAGTTCATCTATCAATTCGGTTTTGAACTCTGTGAAAATGAATAAACTTTCACATAGAAAATAAAAACGTTACTTATATCATTATCATCGGCCCAATTTATAGCATCTGAGTACAAGTGGTTGATGAGCTCTGGCACATTCTCAACTAGCTCAGCAGTTTTAGAATCATATAAGCCCGACTTGAAAACTTGTAAATTGTATGTTACGAATACTGGTTTACCTGCTTAAGAAGTAATTCAGTTTTGTATTTATAAACCGTTTCGGTCAGACGTCTGATATGAATTTCCATCTCGTTTCTTTCAATTTCAGAGATAGGCTTTAAGGATGAATCAAACAGTTAACGAAAATCAGTGAAAGGTACTTACAGGGTTGATGCTCGCGTTCGTCAGCCATCCCTTTGCAACATCCACTCCTAGTTGTAACAGATCGATTTTAGTTTGACCTGTAGAAACTCCGTTAAGTGGAACAGAAATGGCAACTTACTAAGTGGAATCTTCTTGAAACATTTGGAAATACAAGTAACAACAGTGTCCCTCTCAGAGCTGACAAGTAAGTTGTTAATGAAATGCAACTCTTCTTGACATAAATCATCACCCTATAACTGGATATGAAAACTGATGTTGAAGGAAACATACCTTGTCTGTACATTGTTTACTCATCTTCACCACTGCAGAGGATAACAATAATGATCGAGGTAAACTTTTGGAAGCTTTAAGCCATTTGACTAATCTAACAACGGTTTGCCAAACCTGTTAAATATACATAAATTTGGTTAGAAGAACCAAAATGATAAAACTTACAGTTACAGTGAGCACTGACATTTCCGTTTCAATAATTGGGAACAAATACTTATCAATGTCCTCGCGGCCATGTAACAAAAATGGATGGAAAGGAAGTCTTTTGACAGCCTGATAAAATGATTGTTTAGGACCTGATTGAAAATTTTTACCAGTTGAGGCAATGTAGATATTAGGATATCTTCTCTTTCATACTGAATGGCATCTTCTTGAGCTAACAATAAACTGGAAGCATCTAGCACACCCGAGCTTTCCTCATAACACTGACGAACCATCGTTTCATAAGACGCAACAACTTTTTTCTCCTGAAGACAACAGGGAAGTGAAAGTTTAAGAAACAAACTTACCCTTCCACTAGACATTTCGAATTCTCTATTGGCTTTTTGAATGATCTTGCTATGATTCATAAACCATTTCACTTCTGCCTTACATGCTGTGTTTTGGCGTGGAGTATCAACTAGGAACTCTAAGATTCTCTGGCATCCGTCCACGAATCTAAAACCACGATCACTCAACATGCCTTTACCACAGGACTAACACCAAATGCTGATCTCCAGAATCAACCATGTTGGACATTCTTGAAATGACGAAATGTAGAACTTCATAGTTGTATGGACATAAAACATAAATAAGGTTTCGCAGTCGATCAAGAGCATCGTTTTTCGGCATCGTAGATGACTGGAAAGCAATGCTGCCAGAACAACGAAGATTGACTCACTCGTATAGCTTCATCGGCACATTGTCTGAAAGATATTGCCTTTTCTTTGTCCGTTTCTTCAGATGATTGCAGAATCAGAGCAACAGCATAGTTGAGAAGCTCTTCATTAACCTTGTTTTCTCCGCAAAACTCATGTACATATCTGGAAAAGTAATTATTTCATGGACAAAAATGAAATCAAACTTAGAAACAAGATCCGGATCTACTTGTTTAGAAGCATACTTTTGTAGTATGGTATCGATGGGATCACGACCAACATTGATGAACACACCAAGCTTACCCAAACGCTTACCCCAAAGACTTTTTTTGAAAGAGTCCTAAATATAGAAACTAGCTAGCAATTATCGATGGAGCATACAGTAAGAGCATTATAGACATCTCTCGTTTCACTATTAATAGCGATGAACTGCATCACCCTCAGAACGTTGATCATAGTTTGTGGAGATTTTCGGGTAGTAACCCATTTTCTAAGTTCCAGTACCAACTAAAACAAAGGCTAAAACAAAAGAGTGTGCTAGCTGACCATGTGTGTGTCACTGGGTGATAAACATGAAATGAGGGCAGAAGCTCCCCATAAATCACAAGGATGCATTTGCAGAATTCTTTCACAAACATTTCTCGATATGTTTCGAAGATTTGATGACAGGGCGTGCCTCATATCGTGACAAGGTTCTATGTTTAACGGTATAGATGAAAACTCATCGAAGTAACATACCTAAAGAAACTGAAAATACTCGGAAGAAGAATTCAAGCAGATCTTGATTTTGAAGACTCAAAAATGTGAATAACTCGTCCCACTGATTCATGACTGTATTTTTATAGTTATCAACGACAGAGTTTCTGAAAAACAAAAGAAAACGTTGCATTGAATTGGATTATTTTACGTCATCTCTTCCATAACAACCACAACAGAAGGAGCTACGGCACACATCAGAGGTACAGCAGCTAACTTTTCCAGAAGAGGCCCATCATTGCTCAATAGATAGACACCGATTCTTTTAGACATTCCAGTAACTCGTCTGGAACAACAAAAGAACTCCAAGGAAGAGAAATTATAAAATACTCGGAACATGATACATCACTGGAACTTGATTTAGTGGCACGTTCTTCAATCCAACATTGATCAATTGTCATCACGAACAAATCCAAAAAAGTGGACATCTGCATGAATAGTATTTCCGAATGTTTTTTTGGCAATGCTCAACTGTTATAACACTTCTCAATAATTCCATGTTATGCTCCGTGCAGTTGTACAAGTCACTCAGTATCATTCTTGTTTGAATTGCTAAATCTACAGCCTAAACTTAAAAACTTAGCTTAATATCCTTTACAAGAATAACCATATCTATGGCTTGAGGATCAGCATCTTGAGGACAAATTTCAGGAAGATTTTGCAGAACAAAGATGCAGCATTTGACAGTGAGCTCAGACATTTCCACACTAGGTTTAGCTACGGCAAGCATTGCTTCTCTGTTTTTTTCTCAGATAACTCAACAATATTTTCCCTCACCTCATGATACAAATCAAACCATTAAAGTTTTTAGATTCAGCGGCGATTGACATTGCTATTTGACAAGCTTCATCCCGCGACAGACAGAGACATGAAGAAAACGCATAAATCTTAACCGAGAGGTAGATAGTGACTCTCTAAAATGTATACCTCGGCTAAATTTCTCTCCTGTTGCTGAACGAACTGCTCAACCATTATTCGCTTCCAGTCACTGTGACAAAGACTTCCGAATACAGCCCAAATGTTATATTTAGTCTGTGTAAATCGTAATAACTAAGTCACTGTCAAGAACTACCTGAAGCTTGAACAAGCAGACAACTTTTTTATTCAACTCATCATAATACTCATCATTCAATTTGTATCTAAGGATGAGGCTTTGAACCAAATTCATTTTATCTACTCTCTCATCGATTGTAATCTGAATGATACATATTTCAATAGCGTGACTTGCCCTTTTACCTGATCTTTGCAAACCACGGGGTCATCAATTTCACAATATAAAGCTTCAACCAGACTTTCAACTACTTCATTTTTACTGATTTTATGTTTGTCTTCTTCCATGTTTTCCAAGAAACTTATGACGGCCTGCAAAAAAAAAGCAAATTTGAGAATTTAATTAATTCCTTATACCCTGTCATCCTGATATCTCTGAAGATACTGTGCGAAGCGAATATAAACGTAAATAGAATTTATACTTCGAGGTGGACACTCATTGAGGGATGTGTAAATTTCAACAACCTGAAAGACAGCTTTAGAAAACACAAAGGTGATCAGAAAAAACCTTTAATGCATCGCATAGTCTCTTCATATCGTCTGGGTGCCGTTCTTTTCCTTGAAAGATATACCACAGAAATTTTCCGATTGTATACTCGGATGAAAGAATTGAAGTCATCAAAGCTATTTGAACACCATAAGAATTGAGAATCATTCCCAACTCGGCTCTTTGGCATTCGTTTTTAAGCTCTTGCACCCTAAAAGAAAGATGAAACAATTAAACGTTGTAACCAACTAACATCTGAGGATCAGTCAAGGGGTTCTCCAACATAGAATGCACAGCTTCCTTCAGTTTTTTGCTCCAAGGAGGGAAAGCACCTCGGGCAATCATTGTGATGGCACGGCATTTCAGAGGAAACTTTTCAATAGTCTGACTTACAAGCAAACATTGCTCATCCCATGGATTGGATGCTGAAACAACCCCCTTAGAGTGCGTAGAAACATCCTGAATGAACGAAAAGATGAACGAATATGCCAATAAAAACAACTTCAATGTAACGGTAAAGAGTTTGATCCGGATTCAATCTGAACTCATCCATGTATGGCCTAGCAAACTTGGCAACATTTACACTCAATAAGTTTGGGTTCTCGATAGCTTTCGCTAGGATACGATAGCAAATTGTTTCAGGGGTCAGGCTCTATAACATAGAGACTCAGGAAGACTACTACTAATATTTGAAACTTACACAATAGAGAGAATAGCTGAGGTAGCACTGATATACTTCTCGGAGCCTTTTGATTGCTCTTAAATTTCCAGCGCAGTTTGTCAGTTCGGGATACTTTCCTTCCTGGAGTCCGATTCCTATCATGGCAAGTTCAGCCTGAGAAACTCATTTTTTCTACGGAATGATTAAGAATGCTAAACTTGTTTTGCTGGAGTAAACTCATTTACAGTTAAACGTTGAATAACCCGTTCCATCAACGAAGCAACATGTAAAGCGTTATCAGGGAATCCTTGAGGAATATAATTCTCGAGAAACTCTACAAGTCTCAGAAGAGTATCCACTAGAGTCGGAAGAATCTGAGAACGCAAGCGTAAATGAAAAGGAACACTGATTCTTTAAAATACCGATGTTAAGCAAACGCCGAGCCCTTGAGGTAAGAAATCAAACTCAAGGAACTCTATCAAATCTTTCCATACATCGAGCCTTTCTGAAACCGGTAATGATGATCAGTAATCATACTGAAGCAAACCATTCACAATTTTCTGAATAGCGCTCATAACATCATCCACTTGCGGAAACTCTCCTTCGTTGGTGATAGAAAAAAGCTCGTCAGTAATAATTCTCCCGTGACGTCTCCAGATGATACGGGCCTCCTGAAGTTAAAGAAAAGTAATAGGAGGTTACCGCGGAAACCGAACTTGTATCATTCCACAGTTGATGAAATCAAGGAATATAGAGAACCAATCTCCAGAACCACCGGTTCCTTCAACAAATCTGCTCCATAAGGAGTCTTCGCTGAAATCCGCCGTCTCAATTCCCATAACCATTCTATAAGTGGTCAATACATAAGCAATACTATCCAGGCGGGAGGCAGTTTCCACATCTGAAGCAGGATTTGATTACAAACTCTCTTTACAAATCATGAAAACCTGTGATTGCTCTCTTCTTAGCATAGTCTAGGATGGAAATTATATGATCATAAACCTTGAAAGTAGAAGCAGCAGAGTAACAGTGCTCTCCGACCTAAATTGATCATTTTCCAGAAGCAAATAAGTGTTAAAACCAAGTTATGATCTTCTACGGAGTCCATACTCTTAATCAAGCTACTGAAAACATCAGCGCCATGCATAACACTTTCGTCAAGCAACTGTTCCATTCGAGAGATATGTACTTTCTAAAGAAAAAATTACGAGGTCGGTACTGGATAGTTACTAACTTGGACATCAAGACCGAACTGCACAGCAAACTTCTCGGCTTCGTCCAATTGTCCTCGAGAGATAAGACGAGCCAATCTTTTTTCAGGTTGAGCTTCAGAAATCTCACGAATTTTGGTATTGTTGACGCTGGAATAGTAACTTACTGTAAGAACATCTAATTTCGATACCTTCGCTCATCATGAGCAAAAGGCTCAATTAAGAGCATAACTCTTTCATAATTAGTAGACTGAGAGACGGGGAGTGCAACCGTTCCTTCCCGCACGGTAAGAGAGTAAGTAGGCTCTAAAGTTTTCAAGGATCGAACCTCCAACTGAAAATAAATAGAATCATAATCGTTCAAAATCTAACTTCTAACATTAGCACCTTTAGGCGATTGGATTATAAGAGCAATAAGAGAATGGGAAAACTCGATTTCTGGCTGTTCGATTAGTAAGAATCCACAAAGCTTGGAATCTGTTTCATCCTGAAATTGAACATTTGAGAAGAATTTCAAGAGTCTTCATGTTTTACTTTTGATCTCAAAACACTTTTTCTTGTTACAACATATTGTGTCCACAGATCGCGAAGTACAAGATCACCATTAGAGAATAATTGAACTAAATAATGTCCACAGCACGTTTCTTGTTGTTGAATGATTGCAGTATCTTGAGCAACAGTTTAAATATGATTATACTGAGAATATTACCTTTAGCGATTGTCATAAAACTAGTGTATTCGACAGATTTGGATGAGGTCACATATACATCGCTTGAGTCAGCCGCTATTCCCATTACAGAGAGACCGTTGTTGACTATTGTTATTTGAGATAGAAAAGGACCGCTATGATTACTTCTCACATCAACATTAGAGAAGAACTGGAAATCAAGAAAATATCATTGGAGCTCGGAAATTACTTACGTCAGCCATGCTATTTTGCAATTGATCAGCTGTCGCTTCAAGAAGAACTTTCCATTTGGGAAAATTAATAATGGTGTTTGAAGTACCACTTCCTGATGCGCTTATAACTACTAAACACTCTTCTCCTTGCTACAATACAAAAATAAGTATGGTTTTCCGTCTTTCAAACCTCATGAACTTGCAAGGTAGCTTGCTTACAGAGCCCAGAATCACCACTGATATTCTGAAGAGGAAATTCACAAGCTATTATTCAACTGAAACAAACCAAAGCGAAAATAGGGACACCGAAGTCGGCTGAAATGATGAAGAACTGATTGTCAGAAGTGTACAAGGCGAGATACTGATTGTTTCCCATCCATTTCACAGCTTTGGCGATACATCCTTGATACCCAACGAATTAAAAACATTTCCGAAAGAATGCAAACCTGTCAAAGTGTGAGAAAAGTTGTAAGTAAGTTCATAATCGAATTTGAAGACGCTGAGATCACTTTCGATGGCGATGCATAAATAGGAACTATTAGTCGAAGATAAAACGTTAGGAGTTGTCAATAAGTTTTCAGGGCATTCATTTTCTACATTTGATTGATCGCCTGAAAGTTTCAACTGATTCAGAAATTCAGATAAGTTATATACTTCCAACAGTGGCTAGTGTGTTAACTTCATAAAGATTCTCAAGAGCAGAGAATTCAGCCCTCTTTCCAAAGTTTTTAGTCTCTTCTTCAACCCTATCGACAATTACAACATTGGTAAACCCCATTACGGTAAAAAACCTATAATAATAGTATTGAGAACGCAAAAGCTTAATATTGACAAAGGGGAAACAATATATAAACTTTTGAATTTATTCATCATGTAGGTTTTGAATAGCCTTCATAATTTAAATGTTCGCGCGTCAAAAGAGAACATACGACTTATCAGCTACCGTACTCCGAAAATTGAATTTAAATTTGGGGTTGAAATATCAAGATCCGTTTTCAATGTATTTCATTATCATGAACGAATTACTTCAGTAAAACCTGTGACTCTACTGCAAAACACATAAGTAAAGGCAACAATTTTGTTATATATGTTTGAAGTTTGGATTTTTACACCACACCTTCACTGGTGTTAACAACGATTTCCTCAGATGTTAAGATTTACTTTACTGTTTACTAAGTGGTTTTTGAATGCCATTAAGTACAATATTGCTTACTAATGACATTCTTTCTGTGAATAGTGTCAGTTTTCATAAGGTGAACACCCGATTGGCAGATTGCGTAGTCACAGGTGTGAGGACAAGAAATGCAAAGAAACCGCCAACTATTAGCTACTTGTGTGAACAATTAGTGACAATTACAAAATGAAAACATCAAAAACGGGAATGCCGATGCAACTATTGACCATATTATCCTTATATGTGAATGTTTATTTCTATAGTGTGAAAGTTTTATGAGAGGCTCCGAAGTGTTAAAGCTACTATACAGTTCGCGCTACCTACTCATAACTAATTTGTTCGAAAAGAAAATCAGTCGTCGAAGAAGATTCGAAGTATTCATTAGCTATATTGAGAAATTTCCATGTATTGCAGAATACGGAAATTATTTCCAATCACTTTTACCTGCAGTGGATCTAAATTTCCCTATATTTTTCTTTTGAACAAATTATGAGTTAGCTCGATTATTATCTCAACTGAAATCATAGGTTTGTATAACATGAAATCAATTATCAGATGAAACAACTACTTAATATGCCGACGCTATCATAGCATAACAAAAGGAATTAAGTATAGAGCAGATGGAGCCAGCTTAAAACGCAGTTTTGTATCGACTGCTATCTCTTCTCAGACATTCTAATTATGGTACGCAGTTCCGATAAATGCAACAATAAGGAGATAAATTGAAATATGAACATCCGTATATCTGGCTGAATGTCCCAAGTTGCTCTGTCGTTAACATAGGATAAATAAATTGACAAGACGCCCCGCAGGTACTCGGCAATTGTCTGCTAATTGTGTTGGAGTATCTCTTTGGTGAAGCGGCTTTCTACAAACTCTAAAGCACTAAACTCGGTGGGGGTCGTCTGTAAATGATAGGTTAGTTTCTTAAAAAAATATGTCCGTGCGCGGTCATAAATAACTTCATGGGAAAAAAATCTTTTGCTCGATTAATCGTTCCTGATGGTCTGAAAGCACACTTATCTTCGAACGCTACTGACTCGCTACGAGGACTTAACAGCCTTGGGTTATTGAGTGAATAAAACATTAAGCTATATACGATCTTTCTAATGTCATCTGTATAAATGTTCCAATGATTAGTAGGTTGTGAACACCTGCGAACTACTTACAAGGCGATTCCAGCTAATGGTTCAATGAGCCGTTAACTCACAACGAGGTGAACCGTAGGAGATCATCTGAGACCTGCCAAATTTCTCTAGAATGGTTCCTGAAGAAGCTGATGAGTGTTTGATCAAACAGTTATTCATCTATGTTTCCGTCATGGTTGGGATTACTGTCCAAGAACACAATGTTATAAAGCAACGAACTCATGAAGATATAATCCATCAAATCCTATTGGCATACTTGACAAGACGAGGACAACTTTCTAATGGCGTTCCCGTACTGTCAGCATGCTGATCTGCCTATTCAATATCCAGAAATGTTACACAATAGACTTAACAGCATGATACACAAGTATATGAAATGTACTCCTTATAGCATTTTCGGAAGAACACTACGACTTCTAAGAACAACTAACTTCCACAACAGAAGACTCATAAGGATGTTGAGTTAACAGGTCTAGCAGTCGACTGCCTATCCATCAAAATATCACAAGTCATCACAAGTATTACGCAAGCATTTCATTGTGACAAGGACATCTTGTCAATTCTTTCTATATGACTCTTGCGGTTCTTAATGATTAACAAAGATCTGTGAAATTGCAAGATTTGCTAAATAAACAAATTTCGTTTCAACGCCAGTAATTTCAGCGGATGACTAATCTAGATAGAAACCTATAAGTGAGGTTCCCTTCAACACATTAATTCGAGAAATTCTTTTTTCTTTTTTTTGAAAAATAGCCTTTCATTCTTCTCGGTGCTTGCTGGTTGGGTAATACTAGAACTATGCTCCGCCTCCTCCAACCTTTCCTACGATAACCGATGATGGGATATTACCTCAGAAGAAGGCGTGGTCTCTGAAGAACAGGCTACAGAGCTCATTCTAACACTTGAGATCTGTCAAGAGCTTTCTCGCAGAATATACCTGAAATATGACGAGTTTAATAAAGTCAGAAAAGAGCTCATCATCACCCTCTACATCTCCTCCACTCCCAGTGTCCGTGGGACAAGCACCATTTGCTACTCTCTCTACCACATTACAAGTAATTTAATTTTTTATTTCGATTTGATACTAACTCTAAACCTAGCAACTAATAATTTGTTTTTTAGGATGATTCGAACACAGCCTTGGGTAAGCTGATGGAACAATACAATCGCTTGAAATCAGATGTAAGTTTTGCATTCATGTTTTTCTTGCGTTCTACAGAGCTTTTTTTTAAGGGTGAACGAGTAATGATCACAAGCGATGTACAGTATGCTGCATATCCAACTTGGACTACATCACCAAATTGGTTTGTTTTTGATTCATTTTACACAAGAGTTTAGTAGAAAACGAGATATGATAACATTAATTCAGGTGGGATACAACATCTCCTTTCACTGCCTTTTCGTATGCTCCTGAAACAGCAGCTACAGCTTATCCACCTTACTTAGCTACTCCTTTGAATATTTTACAAGCCGCAGCAGTACCTGTCACATCTGCATCCACTACGTAAATATTTAGCTTATGTTAACAGTTAGTTTGGAGTACATTTCAGATTGAACCCTCGCTTGCTTCGTCAAGCTGCTCCCAATACCACAACAACCAGTGCTCCAACAGCTAATAAATATAGCTCGCGTGGAAATTGTGAATGTCCAAACTGCGCTGAAGCTGAACGAATCGGTGAGTTCTGTTTCATACATGAAAAAGACCTTGCGAGATGTTATACTAGACCCTCTTAAACATAAAAGACACGTAGCAATAGCAAGAAGAATTCTTTCTCTTTTCTTTTCGAAACCCGTTAAACTGCTACACATGGGTTAGAAAGCGTTCAAACGACAACGATCGTTCGAAAACAGTTAGCCATCATGTAGAACCCTACAATTATAGAAGCACATGAAAAATAGGATGGCTTTTTATTTTCTTCCTCTGTGTTATGCAGCCTCTACCAGACTCGAAAAATTCTGTTTATCTGAAATTGAGCAAAAATAGCAGAGGAGGTTAAGAAACTGAAGACCCATCCCTATTGAGATCGTCACACCTTAGATTATCGTTGATACCTCTTCCTTTGTCATATGCCGCTGGGAATCTGTCTGTACGATCTTATCTGAGGCGTAGAATGAGCCGATCATGCGACAATATTCCGATTCGAGATTAAAGGAATAATGAGCTAAGTAAGAGCAGGTGATATACTTCTCCAGCTTAACCAGAACCTTACTTCTGTAAACGGAACTAATCCTCATATTTATCCTTTTTCCACCTGCTGCTACTGTTTTTGTTAATTATTAGCAAGAAGAATAGCATTAAAGTAAGACTGATGCGGTCTAGATTACAACTCAAAGCTATCAAAAGGTTCACAATATTTCTTTGCCTATCCATTGCTATTGCAAGTGAGCACTCCGACATGAGGTCATTGACATGGCAGATGAGATATGAAAAAACTATTAACCGACTCATTCTCGGTTGGCTGTATATTATTATTACATAACGAGGTAGAGTGTGCTCAGTATTTCTAGAAGAAGGTTGAAGTTCCAAGGACATCAGTGCACCAAAACACACTTTCTGAGCAGTTCAATTGTTTCATCTCAGTGCTTTGTTAGTGAAAATTCCTACATACTTCTTCTGGTTGAGAATTCATGAAATGAGAGCAGATACAGAGGCCGAGAACAGTTATGTAACATATCACCTGTCTGCAGCATCCTCTGTTATTTCTATTAATTCTTTCCATAATACAATAATTGGATATTTCGTGGTAGATTTGCCAACTTTTGCGCAATCTAAGCATTTGGTGAAACAATACAAGTCAATCCTTTTCTAAGCTCATCCTAACCTTATGTCAATTACGGTCAATGAGCACTTCCACACTCAAGTGTCAGAACCGAATACCTTTATAGTGACAGACAACGACTGAAGCGAACTAACTATTTTACATTTCAGGAATAAACAATGTACCATTGAAGAAGAGGAACATCCACAGTTGTCATATTCGGGGTTGTGGAAAAGTTTATAACAAAAGCAGTCATTTAAAAGCCCATCTTAGATGGCACAGTGGTGAAAGACCACCAGTCAGTGAGTTGTTCTTTCATTTATCTCAAAAACATAGTGTTCTCAATCTATTCATATGTAATATGAGATCAAAAAAATGACTGATCCAGCTTAGCAAAAACATTACGTGATTAAAATACATACGATAGTTTTTCTTTATAAGCCATGATGACGCCATCGCTTATAAAATTGTTCTAGGCCAGGGCACCCAAACCTATCATTAACTTTAATCTATTAGCCTTTCTTCTGACATACTAGGAAACTGAAATTTCTAAAAAAAACACACAGAAAGACAAAAATATTCGTTAATTTCAGAGAAAGCTGCCCGGTAAAGAAACTCAACGCTGATATCAAGATATTGATCTTTCTAATTTTAAACTATTCCGCACCACAGACACTTTCACTTTAATAATGTTGTTTTAAAATTTAATGACTTCCAAGAGAAGATTTTTTCGACTTTCAAGAGAGATTTTCTAGTTGATTTTTCATTTAAAAAGTCTATGCTGCTCTTGAGTCTTATTACCTTCGGTTCTTCAAGGTTATACAAGACATTTCATTATTGGCAAATGTGCAAACTGAACTCCATTGTATATATTAAATATTTGAGTGATTATCGGTTGAATAGTGAACCCAAAAACACTTTTTTTGATTTTTATTGACATAACTTTGACATAAACTACTGCTGATATCAATGAATAGATGTGACACCGAGTGGACAGAGTTATTTAAAAAAGTTGAAATTACAAATTGGAAAGAAAACCGTATACTTGTGCTGTTAATCACATAAGAAACAAATAACGACTTAATGTGGAAAGATAGATTAGGTTGGTTTCAGCTAAATTTCTTATCAGTCGACTAATGATTCCAATAGTTTTGACTAATTTCAACTAACATTCTATAATCGAACGCGCAAGCATGTCTTTTACTGATTTCAAATGTTAATCGTCATCACTAGCCGAATAAATCGTTTTCTAGATGAATAACCATTTATTCGTGGGCACAAGTATTTAGAACCGTACATAGACTTTAGACACATGATGAATGAACAGAACTCCGATGTTCGATACGACAATAAATTACAATGAACAGCCTTTGTAAGCAGTGAAATAAATATTAAAAACCACCGCGTAGAGCAAGCACCAAATGGAGCACCGATCCTCCTTGAACCTTCAAAGCTTATGGTGATTTGCAATAGAAAAGTATGTTCACCTTGTAATCAGCAGCGGTTTTGTCATCACTCATCTGCTTACCAGCAAAAATTAAACGTTGTTGGGGTGGAGGGATTCCTTCCTTTTCTTCAACCTATAACAAATATTATATTATGAAATGAGCAAACAGGAATCATACCTTCTCCTTGATTCTGTCAACTCTGTCATTTGGTTCAATATCAAGTTCAATTTCTTTGCCTGTTAAGGTCTTAACTTTGATCAGCATTTCTGTATAACAAGAATTTAGAAAACAAAAAATATTAAATAGAAAAGTCCTGAAGAAACTAATAAAGAACGAAATGAATTACAAGAAAGGAATATAAATATTATAAAACTCGTAGTAAAAGGTAAAGTATATATAATACTCAAAACAACGTTAATCAAGAAAACTGTATAAATTCTGAGAAATATTTAAATACCAATAATAATAACCAAGAAAAAAGGTAAATTTGAAAATTAGAATGATTTAAAATGGTTCATCTCACTGTTGAAACTATGCGTCTCTGTCCCACTGTAGCACTCTCTTCAAATCGTACAGTGTTTCTTCTGCTCATGCTCTCACTAGCTTAGCGTCTTGTGATTGGAGCAGCTTTTTATTCTCCACTGGTCACTCACTGTTATCGGTCAGTTCAACTTTTTTGAATGAAGTTCGAGCTTATATCATAAGTGTTTATAACATCCTTTAACAATAATCCCTTCGATAGTTTTCCATCAAAAAGTTCAGTTTTATTTGTTTTTTCATTATATCTCCATTTTGTTCAAATATTCCAAAGTTCCCTTAACTGTTAATTTTTGACACTCTTTTTGAACAGCTGCTCATCAATGGTTCAACTTTCTATTGAAAGCTGAACTATGCATTAATTTCGTACAATGATTAACAAATCCTTCTAATATTTTTGAGTTTTCAGGCACCAATTAGATTTTTTAGTTTTCAAGCACAGTTATTGAACACTTCATAATTTTTAGTGCATTAGATATGGGCACGATATGATTGCACCTACGGTTAGTTAAAATTAACTTTTCTCCCCCCCACAATACAGTTTTCTAATATTACTTTATGTTCTATCCTTCAAAAAAGTACTTTCGTCGATGATGATGTCGGTTGACAGATGGGATATGCTTTGAATTCATCTTATAATTGAAGGACATTGTCATTGACAATTGTTGTGTGAAACTTATATCTGTCCCTAAATGTCCAAAATAAATTCGAGAGAACTAACTTTATAGTTAAACTCATGAATTTTCAGTCCACTCCTGCTGTTAAGGCTGATGATATTGTTCACATCTTAAGAGACCGTATAGCTCTTCAACCAGGTTGTCGAGACCGATATGGTCGCGCTGCTTTATTTTTTCCATCAATCGTGAGTGGTTTTTTTTTTCGAAATTTCAACAAAAATATCATACAGGAACAAGTCATAAGTGCCGAAAGCATAAGAAACGTTCTTCTTTATCTTAGTGAAGTCACAGAGTTAGTCATAAAATAATCAGCTTTTAAACAGTGTTTCATATTAAGAGATGCATCACGGCAAAAAGGATTCCTCGTTCTTATCGATATGCGTGGAAAGCGTACCTGGAGTACTGTAAAACCACTATTGAAAGGAATAGAAGTGAGTGTTTGTTCGTTCCTGGCTTTCTCTCTTCTGTTTTGTTTGGAAATAGCTTGACGAATCCTTTTCAGGATCTTGGAGAAGTTGATACATTTTCGGTTCATTCAGTTTTGATAATAAAGCCTGAAAAGTTCTGGGAAAAGCAGAAAGCACAAATATCATTAGGTTTTGTTTTCATATTTACGGGTGATTATTTGTTTAAAGGATCATGGTCATTCGAAGTTCAAATGATCAACTTCGATCAGCTGAACAAGTTCATCGAAGTACAACAAATACCTCGAGAAATCGGTGGAACTTATCCTTACGATCATGATGAGTGGCTAGAAACTCGACTTGTAAGCCTTGAAACAGAATCAAAGATGCTAAGTAATGATTAAGGAATTGGAAAAATGGATTTGGCAAATGACTGAGATTCTGCGTGGGTTGTCTGTGCATGAATCTACCATGACTGATGGGGAACAACCAGTTGATGTGGCGTCCGCAATGGTTCTTTTAATTGTGTTGATTAGATTTATTTTGATCTTAATAGAGAGCAATGGAACAACATCATAGAATTCGTAGTTCTATTCAAGCAATTCCTCTAGATCGTATTAGAGCAGAAGCAGACAGGGTTTGTGTTATTAGAGTTTCTAATAGTTTATGCTCTTTTTCAAGATTATTGGAAGGATAGATAAACCTTTATGTGGGGCCAGAAATCCTGATTTAGAAGCTGCCAAAGTGAATATACGGAATCTTGTACATTCGTTACAAATCATGAAGTTTGTGAATGGAAAATGATGCTTTTTGATGTCTATATGTAGAGAGAAGGTGTTCACTTCATGGGAGAAACGAAATGCTGAGTTGGGAGTAATTCATGATTTCAAACTTTATGAACAAGATGCAGATAGAGTAAGAGCTTTTTTCATTTTCCTTCATATTCCTGGACTTGTTCCAGACAATCAACTGGATTCGTACTCATAGTAAAGTATTGAACGAACATACGAGCGATATAGGATCTAATGAACGCGAGGCTTTGGAACGTCTTCAAGAGTTCGATGGTTTTGAAACTTCTGCAAGGGTATTTAAAAATAGTTATGAGCCATCATTTATTATTTTTCTCAGAATAATGAAGTCAGTGTGAATCAAGTTTGTACCAGGGCCAATCGTTTATTGGCGGGTACTACTCCACAACACAGAGGCAAAGTGGAACGACTCTCGTTGTGCTTAAGTCGTGATTGGGAACAGTTCAAAACTTTGTTAGAAGGACGAAGGAAAATCTTAACTACTGCTGTTGCCTTTTTCCGATGTACTAGTCAGGTATGAGAAAAAACGCAAATGTGTAGTTTAAAACGAGGCGCTTAGTATTTTTCTCAATACTCTTGTTGGCTGGAAAATCCGGGGGTGAATGTTGATTCTGTAGACGGTAACGATCAAGCTAGTCTCGATGATGCCATTAATAGACATATGTCGTTTTGGAATCAGGTGGAAACTGTTTATTGTGAAGTATGTTCACTTTCAGTAAGATGTACTGTTTTGTGTTCTAGGCCGTATCTCAATCTAGTCAATTGTTACAAGCTCTCAGAGGTTGTAATGCCGATGCCTCGCAATGTACGAATATGAATACCCAACTCACGCGATCTCAAAAACAGCTTCATGATATCTGGAATACAAGAAAGGTTTTTTAAACATTTAAACAGTTTAAAACTGTCCTCATATAGATGAAACTACATTCATTACTCGCTTTTATTGCTTTCAAATCTGATATTAAGCTAGTGATAGATTGGCTCAATGAACACGGAGACACATACCTAAGGAGGAATGTTAAAATTGGTCAGTTTATCTTTCTTTTTTTTTGTAAATAAACTAGCTTTATTGAAGGTGACTCTCGCGACTCGGCAATCCACTGCCAAAGAAGCCATAATCATTTCCGTAGAATAGCTGAAAATACTTTCTTGAATGCTACTAAACTGTTTAATGCTGGTGTAGTAATTGTAAATTCTGGTATTTACAAAAGTCATCACGATTAAAAATCTTTCGTTTTCTAGGTGTTGTGGATCAAGAGCGTATGAGAGCCATACTTCGAGATCTCGAAGAACGCGTACAGCGCTTCACAGCAAGATTAGAAGCCAGGTTTCACCCAATCATGTAAAAAAAAAACCCAAATATTTCAGAAACAAATTGCTCAATATGTCTGTTTTATTTCATACTCATTATAACGAGCTGTTGGATTGGTATGCGACCATGGAACGTAAATATGATAAATCTGTCGCTTGTACTGTGAAAGAATGTAATGATAACAGAGAACAGTGGATACTGGAAAGCGATGGAACAGCTCAGGTATTTTGGAGTTGTTAGATCTCTTGTATCTTGTGTTCTAGGCCTATGCGACAACAATGGGAGAAGGCAATGATTTAATAAAAGAGTTGCAAAGACAACATTTACCGCCTGATTTCGATTTCTCCGAAACTGTTCTTCATGTGTCCAGATTAATGGAAGCCATAGAAAAGTCTAATCATAAACTATTAGAGCTTTGGGTACCTCAACGAACTCTTTTGGAAGTTGGTGCTAAGTTTGCTAATTTCTTAGCAGATTGCGCTGATGTGCTTGAACAAATCTTGGTCAGTCGATGCATGCAATGTTTTTTGAAACGATGTTTTCAGAGTTGGCGAAGAGATATGCGGGCGATGCTAGATGACGCAAACTTTGCTAGTAATGCTCATATTGTTCAACCATTCCATGCGGAGAATACAAATAAAGTCAAGGAAGCGATCAAGAGCATTAAGTTATTTGCACGGGAAGTCTTACAGGTTTGTTGGTGTTAGCTTCGCGTTACTAATGCTGTTTTCCAGTTCATACATGGGAATCAGTTTGATGACGTAAAAGTCAAAGGCAGAGAGGAGCTTGTTGTTGATATGATTAGGAATAGTTTGCGACAGTTAGAAAATGCAGAACAACAAGTGATGAAGGTAAGATTGTCAGTTGGAAATCAAATTTGCTATTAATCAATAGGTTGCGAAAGATGCCACGATAAAGATTGATGGAGCTGTGATTCTGAGAGAGGTATAAGCTTTACTAATCCTTTTGTATCGTTATTTTGCAGGCTATTGTACGGACTGATGCTTTGGTCAAGTTTTTCGATGAGTCCATAGACTGCTTATACGAAAACAATCAATTCCCTAAAAACTACGACGAATCCGTTAATATGCTAGAAGACCACAAGCGGTTCAGATCGAGAGTGTCCTCATATAAGGTTTGAAGATGTTTTGTAATCTGATCAGCTCGAATGTTCAGAGTGGGGAGTTGGAAACTTTTTTGACTTTCACAAACGAACTGATTCGGGAAAATCAGTCAGGACGGATAAGTATAGAAAGAAACTCAGTCATTGCTTTGAACGAGGTTTGCTTTTCATTGTCGTAATATGGTATAACCTTATACTTATAGAATGTGATATCGAAGTGGCGGCTTTTAGTCGGTTTGACAGAAGAAAGAAATAAACTATTGTTAGCAGCAGTAGCTTGTTTCAAAACCTATCACAAAATTCTACTTCCCTTGCTGAAACAGTTGGATAAAGAAGAACAAGTGGTACGTTCACAATTGTTTCGTTTTTAACTTTTCTGAATTAGGATGATTGGTGCCATAAATGTAATACTTCAAGCACTGTGGAAAAAGCTAATTATCTATCGAACTTGATAAGTCAACATACAGAATATAAGGTTAGTTCATCTTCTTATCTGTTACAAACTATGAAATTTCTCTAGGAGAAGTTCCTGAAAGGATGTTCGTATGCTTTGAAGAATAGCGAGACATATTTGAAGCATATTCAGCGAGATGCGATGAATAACCCAACCAAGTTTGTCGATCATGCTCTATTTTCACATAATAATCATCTTATAGATCGGAAAATGAGTCCATGATAAACGAAATGAAAAGTCATGTCAGGGAACGTCAGTCAAAGATTATGGAAATTTGGAATAGAAAGAAAAGACATCTGGACAGGTAAAGAATCAACAATATCTGGTTTGCATCTTTACTCATAGATGCTACCATTTCGTACTGTATCATGCTTCTTGCTCGGAAATATTCGAATGGATTAGTGGTGAAGGTGAAGTGCTCTTACGAAACTTCTCTGGAAAAGTTAAGAACAATAATGATACTGCTCTTCTCGAATTGTTTGTTAATTTCAAGATCATGGTCAAGGTATGGTCGTGTATGTACTAACTCTTTCTCAAAAAAATACTTCCAGGAGAAACGAGCTACTATCCAAACGTTGCTATGTATGGGTAACAACTTGTATACTGACGCCATAGAACATAAGAATGAGTTCACTGAAATAATGGATGATCTCAAAAACAGATTCGAACAGTTTTCTCAGAAAGTCAATGATTGTGAAGTAGTTCTCCGAGGAACAAAAATCACGGTATTTTTCGTTGACACCGTCCATCATTAACATTTTTCTCAGAGAAACGAGTTATCGTTGAATCGTCATTCTGATAGCAGCGTTGAAGAGAGGATGGATAAAGAACATGCGAAGATCACCGATGAGAGAAAGCAGAAAATGATGTATCCATTCATTTGTGATTAACAGATAATACTTATTAATTTTAGGGAGCCGATGCAAGAGCTCATAAAATCCGAAAAAGACTATATCGAAGATTTATGCCGCTGCGTGCAAGTTTACATCAAGTAATTTTTCAAATCATTCTGCTCTAAATACTTCCATTCAAGGGAATATGATACCGCCAGCACATCTGGTACTCTCCCGATTGCTTTAGTGGACCGTAGGAAAGAAATTTTCGGAAACATGGAGCTCCTGTATAAATTCCACTCAGAGTATGTTTCTATTCCGCCGAAATTTACTGATTTTCACATAGAACGTTTATTGGCGAACTAAAGAAGTATGAGAACGAACCAGAAGATGTGGGATGCTCTTTTATATTATGGGTTGATTGCCTAAACGATTTATACACTGAGTACTGTGTGAACAAGGAGCAAAACGCCAATATTATATCATTACCTGACGCCATGCAGTTTTTCGGAGTTAGTGTTCGATTATATGATTTACTCAGTTTTCTTTTTTGCAGGGAGTGCGTGAGAAAAATAGTTTGGAGATCAGTAATGACTTGGGATCTTTACTTATCAAACCTGTTCAGAGAATTACTAGGTATTTCAATGCTTCAACGAATGATAGTTCTAAGCTGTAATAATTAGGTATCGATTAATGATGGAACAGTTAATGCGGAATAGTACCGAGAATGTAGAGGAAATTAAAGAGGCTTATGATGTTGTCTTAAGTGTTCCTCGTCGGGTTAACGATATTATTCATTTGAACTGCTTGGATAAGAGCAAGGTATCAATTCATTCCGAATAGCGATTAATACTATATTTGTAGCTCGGTGTCTTGGGTCCATTTGTAATGCAAGATTTTATGACTATCTGGGAGCCCAGAACATATTTCAAAAAAGGAAAAGAACGACAGGTATAAGTTTGTTGAAATTAGCTTTCCATGATATCTTTCCTAGGTTTTCTTGTTCGAGTTGGCTATCGTTTTCGCAAAGAAGATTGAAATGCCATCTAAAGCTATCCGTTATGTTGCTAAAGGAAAACCTATATCGGTATGACTAAGTAGAAAACACGTCTGTTAATTTTTCTGTTATACAGCTCGGCGAAGTATCTGTAGTTGAGCATGTCGAAGGCGATGTTTGTCGATTCGGTTTACGTGTTGGAACTATTGCTACTAATGAAAACAGGACAGATTTGCGTGCTAATTCTGAGCAGGGAAAAGTTATGTGGGTGAAGAAGATACGAGAGTTAACACAAGGACTTCTTCCTCTTGGTATTTCCTTGACATATAAATCAATAGTAATTCGTTGAATGTTTAGGTCTCAAAATGGGAATCGAGAGTAGCACTAGTCTCAACTCAGCTCCAAGCTCAGCACGATCAGTCTCGGCGAGATCGAACGTTTCATCGTCATCTGGAGATCGACTCTCTCGTGACGTTGAGCTGTATTCCTTGGATAATCAGCGGTTATCTATTCAAAGTACAGATAGTTGTGAGGTTAGTCCGTTTTCACAACTGTTTTTTGTTAGATGATGGGGAAACTCGCAGTTATCAATATCATTATTTGTTTTCTAAGACGATTGATCAGAGTTAGCTAGCTTTAATACGGGTGGATTATATTAAGTATACAAGATTTATTCTGTTTACAATATGGCTTAGAGATTCCTGAACTTCATAGTGTTGAAAATACTTAATCTTTCTCTTGTGGTATCTATTTTTTTGGCATTTTCTTTTCTAATCGTCAGTGTATCGAATAGACAACATGCATCCAATAGATGGATGTGCCTGTTCAGTGGTGTAATGAGAGGTGAAGCCGACTAGCAGTGATACGCGGCTGTTCTTTTTGTTTCTGCATCATCCAGAATCTTGCTCGGCCACGTGTTGGACAAGTCGTATAGAACTCTCGATTTTACCTTTATTACATATTGACTGTTTCTATCTTCCGAAAACTTTACATATAACCTTATACGCTTCTGTAATTGCTTCGTTATACCATATTTTTCTTGGACATCAATTTTTATTAATTTATTTTTGAAGAGATTTCCAAAAAAAACGACACTCTCCGACGAAGGGTTTACGCTGCACTTAGTTTATTCGTATAAGTTCACAGATTATCCTATCTGAGCTACTTTTTTCATTCATTTTGAGATCAATCGAGAATTTTAATTCTTGATTAGCAGAATGTTTGAGAAATATGTTTGCTGTGTGAATAGGAAAAATGTAAGTTAGCTTTATTGGGGGTAATTGTATCGAACGTTCCTGTCATGAATATGCTTGTAGTTCGTTTATAGTTGTGGCGTACATAGCGGGATTAGCATTATAACTATTTTTAGCATTAGGCAAACATGAAAGTCACTCACATGCTGTTGTAGTGAGTGATGTCGTTCAGTCATGGAGGTGGGGCGTGGCTATTCTGTTGTGTCCTATATGGCCCGCCTTTCTCTCTTTGCTACATGTAGACTAGTTCAAAGAAGTTTCATGAAAAGCGCATATCTCAGTCAAGCCTTTTATATTGATCAATTTCAAGCTCTTGTTTCTGAGTTATTATGCTAACTTATTCGAAATCCTGGCGTTCTATACGCAACCGAACTGGAAGTTTATACTCTAGAGCCAGAACGAAACTTGCTTCTTCTTTTCGATCCTCTGAATCCCCCCATTTGAGCCCGCATCAGGCTAGCTCTTCATCTTCTGTATGTTTTTAATAGTTTTAAAACATCAATACTGCTCTCTGTTCGAATCTGTGACTTCAATTCGAAATTCAAGACTTGCTTTCGAATTGATTTGGCTTTATTGCAACTGGGTTATAACCCTTTTATGATGATTCTTTATTGGATTCTGAAAATATTCGGGAGTGAATATGTAACTTGCATAGCCGAATTAGAATTTTTTGAATTCAGTTTTAATTACTAGTAATTACAAAAAGTTTTTATTATTGTCTATGCCCAAATAACGAAATCATGAGGTAGGAATAGTAAATTGAAGCGGGGGTGTAATGCTAATCCGATAATTGGATACGTCACTGAATTTAAAAAAAAGCAAATACTATGTTTCTTTACTCATTAAAAGGTTTCTGACTTTCAGCAAGGTGCAGATCAATGGATTATAAGCTCAGATTTCCAACCAGCAACTGAGGGACAACTGGCTGTGCAAAAAGGCGAAAAAGTCGAAGTAAGTTTTTGGTCCGTTAAATGTGATTGCGACAAGAAAGTGAGATGTTTAACTAAAGTGGTAAATAATGAAGTCTCCCATGCTCAAATTTATAGAGCTGTCAATGCTCTGTCGGTAGTGGCATTCATGGCTCATTCCACGTCGCTTACGATGCTAAGCAACTTTATTTGGTTTGGTATTCCAGTATTTTTATCTTCTTATAGGGTTTTATCCTCTGAGCTAGTTTTCAAGTAGCAAATTGTTATATTAGTTATACTATATTTATTGATTGGAGCGAACCTTGCGCGAAACTACCTGCAATTGTAATAGAATAGCTCGCAAAGCACAAACATTACGTTTGCATGCAAGTCTAATCTGCAGTCTGTTTCAAATCTCGATTTTGATGTGAGGAAGGGACTATAAATGGCGAAGACGAAGCTCTCGATGTTAGTGGGTAGAAAGTGGCCTGGGATGAGGGAGGGTTTCATGACAGGCGCGGAGGTTAATGTTTGTCTATTCTTTGTTCTATTGATTCAAGCCCACTTTAAAACATTCGAATTATTGTCATGAAATTTATAGAGATGAGTTTATGGGAAAGTAAAATTTGGTAATTGTTTCAGATTGTCGAACAACAACCGTCAGATACTACTGATTGGATTCAAGTTTATGTAGTCGATAATCCTTCTCGTACAGGACTGGTACCCTCCAGCATACTCCTTCCAGGTTCCGTTTTGTCTTATATTCAGGGTTGGGTGAGAAAGAGAATTACTGTGATGTACTATAATAGGCGAATAGTCATTATTTCGTTAAGCTACACAATTGAACACATGAGCTTAATTCCGAAATTCGATGTGTTCACTTCTCTGCTGCGGGTATTATTTGCATCATTTTCTTGCTATTTTGATATAGCTTATTGAATAATTGATGATCATTTCTAGATAAGCTATAATTTATATGACTTATTTACTAACAAAATTATGTACAGACTACGAGCGAGAGAAGATTTTATAGTTTGCTATAGCGGAAAACGATTATCATTTCGAACTTACGTGTTCTTCTGGTTTTCCTTAAGAGTTAAATTGTAGTTCATCATTTTTTAGTGGAAGATTATTTTGAAATACTCTTCCATAAACGTAACAAAGTGATTACAATTCTCGTCTACACAATGTTTAATCCTCCAGTCAGCGTACTAATTCTTTTTTGATTAACTCCTTGAAATGCTTCTTTCGACTATGTCTGATAGCAGTCTGAGAACTTCTCTTCTTTCAATCAGCAAATTTTTATCTGAGAAATAGATGAACAATCTAGCTCATTTCCTGTATTTTTACATAGCTGTATTATGAATAATAACTCTATGACTCTTTCATCGTATGTCAAACAATTCTCAGAAACGAGCGGAAATGAGCCTTCATTCTACCCGAATTCTTTCTAACCTCGAACAATTTTGTCTCTCGTTCGCTGCTATCTATTGTTCATGCTATAGATCATTTTAAGTGGTGGAAATACACTTTCTGGTCAATTGTCAGTTTTTCTTATGTTCTCTAAATTCTCTCTTTCTTTCCTCCGTCCGATCATATTGAAGCATCATTTGAAATTTTAATGAAGAAGATGCCTTGGCTTTATTGAGTTTCTAAAATTTGCTCATTAGCAAGTTCACTTTTCAATTGTAAAAAAGTTGAAATATCTATTGAGCTGTCTTACTCTAATGATCTCAGGAGAGAGAAGCCTCATTTGATTGAAAAAGTACAATATGACGGAATGGACCTAGTTATCTTCTTTTTTATCCTTTCTGTCATATCTCTTCGATGTTATACTGCTTGTTGTTTCAAATTTGGCTTCAAATGCAATTTTAGATAACACAATTGTTGGTGAAGCCTGATCTTCACTGCCAAATGTCACTCTAATTCTGCGTAACCGATGTGTACTTTTTAGAATCTTCTTCAACATAATTTTGCATTGGGAACATGTTATTCCAAACTATAATTAGCTTTCACCCTTTATTATGAGATAATGATTCCTTATATTCAACACAAGCTTCTAAATTAGCTATAATAATGTCTATGTTCAATTTTGAAACTCCCAAGTTTCAACAATGGCGCCTTTCGTAAAAAGAAATAGCATTTATTTAGTTGTTGGGTTATGCGCGTGAGGATTTTTTCTTTGAAGCCAGCCAGCAACAGCTTAGTGTGAACACATAGCTGCATTGTTAATACGATTGATTCTTTTTGTTTAGTTTCTTACTAATTCTACCATTTATAATGTTAGATCCTCATCGATTAGGTTCCATCTTTTTTTAGCCGAAGGCTTACGTTGTGGCATGTGAAAAAGAAAATTATGAGAACATTCACGATAACAATCACTCCTTTCACCGCAATTTTAGTTCTTCGACAAAGTTGTCCAAGTCAAATTCTTCGAGACATTGTTCTCCTTTTTGATCCGCGTACCGAACGGTTGCATTAGCTTTGCTTTTTTTTAAAATTTTATTTTTTTGTATTACAAAAGATTATCATATTCTTCAATTCTGTAATCATAAATTACTAGTAGAATGCACAGTGGCTGCATCAAACAAGTTGACAGGTCTTTGATCGCAATCTATCGATCAAGATTGTTGGAGAATCTACACTTTAAGTGGCTCTGCTTCCCACAGCCTCTGTTTTATTTTTCTTTACAGAGCACACTAGCGCTGTTTTGTTGCCTATTTTCATTAGCAGAACGTTGAAATCTGTATTTCGATCGTATAACTCTCATTTCTATTTAAAATCTTGTAAATGTATCGATTATCATTAACGTCCGACGATGCAGGGTTACCTTTAACTGTTGTCTTGTCGAAAAAAGTTTTTTTTTCAAACGTTGCAATCGGAGAACATATGGCTTGGTTTCTAACTAACCATCACGATCCTATCGATCGTTTATTTGGTGGTCAATAGAGCTTTCCTCAAAAATTCGTCGTTTATATAGCTTACGTGTCACCGTGATTGCTGGATATGAATCCGTAGTGGTATTAATAAATGATGGATTCGTGCTGTCTCCGTTATTCAATTGCTATCTTGTCCTCTTATCTTTCTCAGCCATGTAAAACTTGTTCTAGATGCACATTTTTTCATATCTTATTATTCTTCTAAGTAGTATCGAGCGACCTAATAGAGCAAAGGATAGTAACGTGTGCATCACTTTGCGCCTCCTTCCAAGTAGACAAAATTTGTCTGCGGATGCTGTTACTGCCACAGCTAACGAGTCTCAGTGGCAGAACAGTGTGCGCACTCTGCAAACAGACTCGAAGTTGATACAGTGTGAGCCACAGCATCCACGTGACGTTGATTGCGTTCAGCTTAATATTATATTGAAAGTTGAAATATATGTAGAACTAATAACAACTGTATCATCATTTTATCAGTTCTTTTGTAACATAAACAATCTAAGATGATTTCTGTCTCTTTTTCCCGCAATTGTGTTTCATCATCTTATTACAACATAGTTATTTTGAATGGTTTTCCTCTTTTCTCGCTCGTAGTTTTTATATAATTCCTTATTTCAACTTACCATCTTTCTTTGTAACTCCGCAGTAGATTTAATGTCGACATATTATTTTGTATAATCAGGAGATGATGCGTCGATCACGTACAGTTGATCCAGAAGATAAAGAGGCGCAGAAAGAATCTCCTAAAACAGCCAGAGAGAGTGGTAGTAAGCGTCAGCGATGGTCCTTCGCTCTGAAAAAGCGATGGTTCTCTTCGTCGTCATCGAGAGCATCTTGTGACACCTCACCTACCGGTAGTCCTACACTAGACCCCGCGGGACCTCTGTGTGTCCCGAAAAAAACAACTCTTGGTCCAACGAACAGCCTAGGTAGTTGGGGGAAATTATTAAAACTTTGTCTGGACATAAATAACATTTGATATTTTTCAGATCAGCCCTCGTCTTCAACTGATCGCCCTGAACCTCTATCATCAAGCTCTGTGACGAAACGCAAATCACTCAGGTATGTAATTTCTTTATAATACTCTGTTGTGCTCCTTTTTTACCTCATCAATAACTTTCTCCAAGCAATCGTATCAAAAATGGAAAATCAATATTAGACTTCTATTATTGAAAGGCATTGGAACTGAATTGGCACGTTGTGCGAGGTTACCAACAGTTGGGGTCTGTGCTGCGTGCACTTGAAACATAATGTTTGCTAGACGAGGCTTCTCTTTGCCGGCGGGCTGTCTATGAGTTCTATTCTTTAAGAGTGAAAACCGCGGAAGATATCTTAGAAGATAGGTATCCGAAATAAAATAATTAAAGATTCGGGATGAGATATCGGGGTTGGTAGGAATGTGTTAGGGAAGCGAAGATGAGGGAATGTTTATTTTCTGAAAATATTGTATTATGGTTGTTATAAGTGAACAGCTCTTTCTGGATTTTGTTTAATTTCGGGAAGCTTTGATTATAGAAGTAGATTCTTGTTTTTTTCTAATATTTAGCCGAAAGGGGAAGTGGGTTTGAACGCAGGTAGTATCGATCTCAGCACCATATTGGCACCACGAATGCTTGCCCCGTGTTCGTTCCAAACAAGCCAACTCTGATTCTATTTCGTATACTCCTTTTTTAGTTATTCATGCTTTTAATATTATAACAGGAGAGGTCGCTTTCCGACTTTTTCGATTCTTGAAATCTTCAGGCAGCGTCCGACATAATTCCATATTTGAAACCAGTACGCTGAGTTAAAACAAGTTTTTTTGGCAAGCTCCACTTATATTGATTAAAAGTTCACACGGTTAACTCAGTATATTTACGTAGAGAGTGCTTGAATTTGGTTTCGGTTTTACGGCTTGGTTACTCATCCTTTTTATTTGTTTCACATTTGAATGCTCCATCATAGAGAACTATGATCTTGCTCACTGCATCACTAACATTATAATTTCTTGGAAATTAGGTTTTCATGATCTTATCAAACGTTTTATTACGTTGTTTTTGTTGAAAGATGTTCTAAACTTTATTTATCTTTTTTGTTGTTGTTCGGTGTGTGCTTTCAAAGCTTTATACGGATAGCGACGATTTGATTGTTTTCCATTTGCGTGTTTTCTGAGTTGTTTGCTTTGCAATTTCAAACTGAACGGCAGACGAACAGAAGCTAGGAGATTCTCTGCCTAATGGAGGCTTTGCTCTTTTTCTTGCTCTTTTGCTGTCCCCAATAACCATCAAAAGAGACCATGACTATGTCCATGTCACCGCTAAGCCTCTGTCGGCGACACTCTCGCTCCGCTGCTCCGCTCACATTTTCATATTCCATGCGGATTTGCATGGCCTCAATCGAAATTGGCCGAGCTCACAGCTCTCTTCCCTCACCTCGCTTAGCTATTTTCCAAGTTTCTTCCCTTTTTTCGCTGAAATGCAGATAATAAGTTTTTCTGAAGCTCTTGTGCAATATATCAATCGCATCTTCCTCTATCCGACGTTCTCGCATAATTCGTTTCATATAATAGTTTTAGATGAAAAGGAAATAGTGTTCAGACTAATAAAAAACCTTTTTTTTCATTATTATTTGAACAATTTGTTAATATCGAGGCTTCCATTTTGATCTCTCTCTCTCTCCCCCTTTCTCTATCTGCAGGCGGTAGTAGCTTATGAATACCACCAATCTTATTCACTTGTTATAACGTATTTAGTATGCATATGAATTATATATAATCCACAGTTTGGTTTATCTCCAAATTCACCAGAGCCACATCTATCATTAGCTTCCTTACATTGACTGGGCTGTTTTTGCATATTTCGTGTTCCATGTCGTCGTTATTTTGCATGGGGTGACAATACTGGCCACTTGGCCTTTTTCTTACATTAAAATTGCGCCAAAAGTCGCATTTTATGCCATCCAGAGCTTTATTTTTGTCGTTTTCGCCTTTTCTTCCTTCAACACGTTTTGTTTCTTTTCTTGACCATACAAACCGAATTGATCACTGTTCTTTTGTATACGTCTCGCAGGGGTAAGGGGATGATTCATGCAAATGTTGGGCAAGTTGGGCGATTCACTACAAGGAACTCGTTTGGAATCATGCCTGTCGATTTGTGTCGATCGAAACAGCGTACACGATTTTCGGAAAATCAACCGATCATCTCAGTTTGCTTCCTCGATTTGTCTTGCCAAAAACGGAAATTTGTTTTGTTTGGTTGATAAACTGAGGAAATACTTCATGATGCCTTGTTCTAATATGGTGCCTCGTTGCAAACAAAATTTTCGAAAAATAAGGTAATTATAACATTTCTTTGCCTTAACTTGTCTCTTTGTAAAGTGCTTTGAATAGCCTAAAGACTGGTAGCGAAATTTCGTTGCTAGACATTTGCTTGGCTCAATGGTCTATCGATTAAGTTTTCGGACTTCTTTTGAATGTGAAAACATGATGGGTAGCATAGTTTAATCTCGTCTATTTTTTATTTTAATAAGTCAATTCAAACGTTTTATTTGAATTTTGAAAGAGTTTTTTTTTATTAAATTATCCCTTTGTTCGATGTTGTTGACTATGTTGTGCGTGAAGGAAACAGAGAGGGAGAAACGCTGATAGAGGAAAAATACTTGAGAAAGCTACGTTCACGCTCTTCTTTAATTGGTGGATGAAGTCGCTGGAAATGTTTCATAAAACTATTAAATTTCCGATACTAATCTTTTTAGCGATATCATTTTGTTAAGTATTATATTTCTGTTGTTTTTTCTCTATTCATATGTCTTGAATTTCATCCTATAAGACGTGCTGACTTTCTTTCTTGTCCGAGAAACTTATTTGAATAGCTTCTAATAACGTGATACTCTCATGAAGTTACTATTATGATGAAGATAAGAAGTGGATGATCAGCGGAAGACTGAATTCGTCTCCACCGCTAATAAATAGTATTCGAACATGAGAGAGTAAAGAGATTAGCCCGGCTGCTTGTGCTGCCAGATAATGCTGATCGATAGCACATCGTGGGGGAGAGAGGCCGCTGCTGCCCAGCTATACTTAATAGGAAGAAGAGAAGGAGGAGTAGAAAAAGGATGGGATGCGATGGGATGGGCACGGGTGGTAAGAGAGGCAAAGAGGAATGAGAAGCAGTACGAGCAGCGAAGGGTTTCGTCGCTAAACTAGGCTGTGAGAGTAGGGGACAGGGACACATGCATACGCCGACGTTGACGGCATACACACGGGACAGACAACGGGCTGCTGCCGATGAGAAGGGCGGAGTCTCTCATTCTGTCTTTCTTTCTTCCTTTTCTCTCTATTTCTTCTTCTAAAACTAGGCTTGGGAGCTATTCCTCTTTTCTAACTAATTCGACCGTCGACGCTTTTCAGGCGAATCTTTGCCAACTCTGCCAAGGAGCCTCAAAACCGTCTTTCTGCCAGTACTGTCCCGGTCAATACCTTACAGCCGCAACAGCAGCAGGCGTCTTCTTCATTCGCAGGCAGTACAAATCCAGACAGTCAGGTAATACCATTGTTTTTGTACATTTGTTTTGAATCATATGAGCTCACTTTCTGTTTTGTGACAATCGCTTTACCTGTTTTCTTCCTTTCAAAAAGCTGTTCTTAATTCATGTCTCATCTTTCAGAGTTCATCTTCCTGCACTGTTCTCTCAGGGTATCCAACAACGGGTGACAACCAGCAATCTGGAAGTGTAAGTCGTAAAACTCTTCACTTATTTCAATCTTCTACTTAAGGTTCCTCTCATTGTAAGTAGCGTGCCAGCTGTTAATTCAGTAGACGACGAGGCTTTAGAAGGTAAACGAGTTGATGAATGATAATGATATACTTTCGACTTCAGGGCTACCTCCACCAATGGAAGAAATTTCACACAACGATTCTGCTCACTTGGTACGTTTCCTTTCTTTTTTTGCGATGTTTTCCTGCGCGAGTTGTTGTTCACTTGGTTTTCTCTATGACGCCTCTATCATGTTGCCAATTCCAGTATTCACTCATTCATTCTATTCTACCCATTGCTTTCGTTGAGCAGGTTTTGTCTTTTTTTTCGAAGCATATCATAAACAACTCTTTCATTTTCAAATATTAAACGAAGATGACTACTTTATAGTTTTTCTAATAAGGATACCTTTTATATTTGAAGCCCTTTTTGATATGTAAACTTACATTTCGCCTTCTTTTTGCTTGCTGTTTTTCAAATTTTGAATTTGATTTATGTGGCATGTTGAATTGGCTAGACAACATACACAATTCGAAAATTCCCCCTTGACAACAAGCAATATTAACTTATGTGTTCTTTCGCCTTTCTTTACTCCTCCTTAAATAGATTACATTTTTCTGTAATTAAGTATTCCGCAATGATTTAGATTCGCTTCTCTTCCTTCTTCTCCTCTTCTTCTTCTTCTCCTCCTCCTTCTACTTCTTCTACTTTTGCTTTTCTTTTTCTTCTCCTTCTTCGTCTTCCTCGTTCTGATTTCTAGTTCACATCTCCTCTAAAAACACATTTGCCTATAACTGTGATTGAACTTAGACAGAAACAAACTCTACTACCAGTAGAAGAATAGTCGCTAATTACATTGGCTTCATTTCAGAATGAGGACCAGAGTGAGCAGAGTATCGCTCGAGAATCAGTTGAAGAAGAATGCTCCGAAAAGCAAGAAAAAACTCCAGAGGAAATTGCCCGATTTAAGAGACAGTAAGTTCTTTGAAGTTATAAGAAAGTTTGCGGGAAGAAGATGTTTTATAAATCCAATAAACTTCTTAACAATCTCAAGCATACTTCAAACAGACACATTTCAACTATTTCCCCTCCTCTCACTCATCCATTTTTTGCAGTTATGTCCTTATGGAGCTTGTCGAAACAGAGCAGGACTATGTGAAAGATTTGACATCAGTTGTCGAGGGATATATAGCCAATTTGAATTCCATGGAACTACCTGCTGAGTTGCAAGGCAAAGACAAAATTATTTTCGCAAACATTGCTCAGATCTTGGATTTCCACAAAAAGTGAGTTGACAGTCAGTTCTCTGTTTCTCTATGATATATCCTTGCAGTTCGTTTTTAAAAGAAATCGAGAAGTGTATTGATAATTATGACGCTGCTGGTGCTGCATTCGTGAAATATGTGAGTTTCACATCATCTCTTCTTTTCGTAATTCCAATATTTGCAGGAACGTCGTCTTCACACTTTGTATGTTAAGTATTGCCAAAATAAACCGAAATCTGATTATTTAGTCTCTCAAGATGAATTTGAAGTGGTCAGTTCCTTATAAACTCTATATCGTTCATTGCATCATTTCTAGTTCTTTGCGGAAACAAAAGCTAAACTGGGCCATAAAGTTGCTCTGTGTGATCTGCTTATTAAACCAGTCCAACGGATAATGAAATACCAACTTTTGCTCAAAGATGTTCTTAAATTTACGGAGAGGGCCAAAGATAACACCAATACTTTGAAGAAGGCTTTAGAGGTTTCCTATTGCGTCCTTGAATTCTATTTATTCTGCCTTTTAAGGTTATGCATGTTGTTCCCAAAGCTTGCGACGATATGATGCAAGTTGGTAGACTTCAGAATTTTGATGGAAACCTTAATGCTCAAGGAAGATTAATTCATCAAGTATGTTTGGCTTAAAATATATATTTGAACATTCCTTTCCTTCAGGGTACTCTTTCAATTGCGGAGCAATGTGGTAATAATACCCAAAGGGCAAAAGATCGTAGAATTTTCTTGTTTGAACAATCTGCTATTATTGCTGACCATATCCCTCCTAAAAAGGAATTCGGAAATCCTACTTACATCTTTAAGAATCAGATTATGGTGAGATTAGCTTTGTTACCTCTTTTTCTTTATTGTGCATTTGAAGGTGAATAAAATGCTCTTTCAAAAGATCGTGGTTAATGACGAGCCATTAAAGTTCAGCATTGGAAGTACGGATATGAGCCAGCCTAATTTCATAGCTATTGCTCAAAACTCTGAAGAGAAGGTAGGAGTCTACATTTCTTCGGCTATAAATTTTTGTGTTTGAAGGAGGAATGGGTTCGAAAACTTGAGGACATGCAAGACCAGCAAAAACGCATGCTTGAGCAACTCGTGAATCCCAAAAAATATATTTCGGGAGGTAACTCCGATGATCTCGGATTAGGTAGTATGAGTCTGTAAGTTGACAATGGTTTTTCCTGCCCTTATGCCGATTTTTCAGTTCAAATGACAAAAAATCACCGGGAGCAATACCTCGACCAACTGCACCGGGCTCAGCTAGTCTACCAAAGGCGGGTACATCGAAGCCAGAGTCTCCTAAAAAGGACAGTAAGAGCAAGCTGTTCAGTTTTGGAAAGAAGCCATCAGCAAAGTCACCAACATCACCTCCACCGGTGGGCAAATTGAAATGAGAACATCTCGCTTAGAAGCCTAATTAGAAACGGATTTCGGTGTTTCTTCTTTTCCTAATCATATTTCTCCCCTTTCAATCTTTTCTCTCTGTGTGCATAGTCTGCTTTCTCTTGGAAGGGGTAGCCTTTTAGGTTTTTAATCGTGATATTGAAAAAAATCACGTGTCTTATCCGTTATTCTCCTAGCTTTCTTCTACTCCGTTTAATCTAGTCTGCTCATTCACTAGTTATCTCAATGCATATTTTACGAAATCCCTCTTTGAACTGACCGAACAAGCCTTCCCTTCTCCTTTCTTCTCTTTCCAATACGAAATATGACCATATCTAAGTCCGGTGACTATCTTTCGTAAACTTGGAATGTTCTATTCCCTAACTGCTGGCAGAATTCAATTTATTCCAACCTTTTGAGAGAAGTCAATCAGAAAGTTCCCCGGTTCCTACCCTTCTCCTTTTCAATATATTTGTAACTCTTCTATGGCCAGCTTTCTGTTTCACATGTATATAATACGCTCTACTTTCCTCGTTCTTATTCAAACATTCTTCTGCTAAAAGTTTGACTTTCTGTAGTTCGGACTGTTTGATAGAACTTGGAAAGATTCTAAACGAAACGAGGGATGCTTTTAAGGTTAGTAGAACATTCTATGGATCACTTACTTGTTCCCTTCTCCCAAACCCGGTTCAAATTTTAGATTTAAATTCTCACCTTGTGGCTTGTTTTTCTGTAGTAGAGGAAGGGTTTCTTTTCGAGTATCCAAGCATAATATAGTTGTTGAATGAGAGCTCTCTCTGTGTGTATGTCTGTGTATGTGTGCGTGTGTGTGGAACACACCCATTTACGGTTTGCCTTGCTCTTTTGAGATGTGTTTTGAAAGATTTTGGCTAACATTCTTATAGTTCTGGTTGAGCCTGGATCTTCTTATTCCCATTGCCAATTTCTTTTTCTCTCTCTGCTCCTTCATGTTCATTTTTGTCCTTGTAAATCAACCCAACTCGTTGTCCACATGGTTTTATAGTTCAATTTCAAATTTATGAGCTGTCTTCTTGATATTTTCATCTTTTTTTTCTTTTGGATAATAACATGTCCATTTGTATATGTATCTTACTATTCAGCCATGAATTTAGTTTTTGCCAACATGGACTGAAAGATTTCTATGTGTTTAATGCTTATTATAATTATTATTATCGTTATGATAACTATAAAGATTGTATAGACTAATGTTCTTATTATTCAGAACTTTGAAAGCAGTGTGACGTTGTATGTCTTAAACAGATTGTTTTCCTTTCTTAGACTGCTGTTGCCTCCTCTGAGCCATAATCGCACGGCAGAACTAATTGCCTTAAAGGATTGAATTAATACGAATAGTAATAAGAGTACCAACTGGGGTAAAAGGAGAAAGAGTATAAGCTACTCTACATTTGAAATGATGTGAAAAGTCAAGAATCTGAGAAAAATATGCCTAGAGAACATGGAACTTTACAAAAGATTCCCACAAAAATGCCTATTAACCGAACTTGGACGACTAAGCCTCTTTCCATTATTGCATTGATGAATGAGCTCCAGAATTTATGTACATATTTGGTATTAATGATGACAACATAGAAGAACACATTTTGACAACACAAGATAAATTATTATAGCAATAAAATACTGTTGAAAGTATCATTTTCCGATATCCCCTATCCCATCTCTCTTGTTCGTACGGGGTAAAGTCAGTTTTGGAGTTTTGGCAACCACCCAATCAATTTTATCAATTTCCCTTCCGAATGGCTTTGATATTATCTAGTTCATCCAGTTTGTTTTAATAGGATTGCCATTCTTACTTCTGATTACTCTAATTCGATTTGAACAACATTCTCATTATATAAAATGAATTTTTAAATAATCCGGTAATGAAGTCTTTGGTTCAGGAGAAAAGTGGATTTGAAGCCGTTGTTATATGCAATTATGTTCCGTTGAGACCTGGAGAAATTGCTGTTAAGATTGAAGAAGAGGTATTTCCTCTATTATTTAGCAGAAGGACATAGGTTGCACACTGATGCTTTGCAATGTGTCCGTTGTGGTCTAGTGGTTAGGATTTATGGCTCTCACCCATAAGGCCGGGGTTCGATTCCCCGCAACGGAATAACTTTTTGCTGTTTTTTTGGTTTGATTCTTGATTAAATGATTAAGGTCTCAGTTTTGAATGTTGAAAATGGATACGCTACAATTAAGACGACAGACGATAAAGTTGGTAGGATACCATCGTACTTTCTTGAGCTCAACAAAATAGAAGGCGAAACTTTCGTTGAACAAATTCAGTTGCGGCTTAGTAATAATTAGAATGCTATATTGAAATTTGAAGATTTCGTCGTAGTTGGTATGAGAAGATATCTGAAATTGACTTAAAAGGATTGACTAGCAATCCTCTTTCTCGATTAGAGAACCATCACGAAGAAGATTATATCGCAGTGAGTTAATTAATGAGGTTCTTTTTTCGAGCCTTTTCTGCAGAAACAACTGCATCAAAAGCTACCTGTGATTACGCAAGATATTTCTGACATACTAGCTCGCGAGGGAGAAAAGGTTATATTCCAGCCAATCATAATATCACCTGTCGAGTTTTCTCTAACATGGAGAGGACCAGCTTTAGAGAAGGAAAGAGCAATTGTTGAGGTGAAAACTACATGAGTTCATATATATATATATATACGAGGCTTTGTTTTTAAGAACGATGGCAAAGATACTAGACTTGTTATTCCTACTGTAGTGTACCTCGATGCAGGGCCTTACTCTTTTGTTGCTACCAACTCTTATGGATCAGTTACATCCGTAGCTTTATTGAAAGTTGTCAGAAAGCCAGGTGGCCCACGAGAATGATAACAAGAATTAAAGAAATATATAAGTTTACAGAAGCTCCTTTCAACTTGAAGCTTTCTCGAACTGGCTGGAGGTCTGTTAAACTGAATTGGGCAGCGTCTTCCACTCCAGGCGTGCGTTATTGCATCCAATTCAAAAGACCAGGTATACCGCCACATTCATAGTAACGTTCCAGCTCAATTTCAGATATGACATCTTACTGGTCAGCCTGCATCGATTTAACGGCTACTAAGGTTAGATTAACGCGGAGTTAAGCTGGGTATTAAGTTTTTTCCAGGTTACTTTGAGACAGTTCCGACCTTGTTCATATAAAATTCGAGTGTTTGCTTACACAGTTCACTTCCGAAGTGATTATTCGAACGAAATCACTGTAGATTTCTCTCTGGAACCTGAAGTTTTTCTTGAGGTTGACTAAACCACTCAGGTTTTTTCTTCAGAGAACAAAGGAACTCACAAGCAACATTGGTTTTGGTTCAGTCTTGGGATGTGGAAGAACGTCAATCACTTATGATATGTTAAGAAATGGGAATCCCATTCATTTAGCAGGGAAAGTGTTCTCGAAAAAACGAAAATATGAAGAAATTCAGAGAGAGGTACTAAAATATCTTTTGAGGTTTCATTCATGCATTATATAAGGTTTCCATATTGAATGAGCTCTGCTACCCTAACATTCCTCAATTCCACGGTTTTTTCGAGAGCGAGAAGGGGTACTGCATTCTTCTACAGAGGTTTATATTGAACAATTTGCTCCAAAGACAACTAAGTTGTTTTGAGAGTCCCTGGAACTGACATCGCAAAATATGTGGAAAAATTGGGATATTTGACAGAAGATGTCCTGCAATTGCTGTGTCGTTATATTTTTGAAATTTTAAGTTATCTTCATAGTAAAGGAATTGTTTACACTGATATGAAGGTGATGAATTACAAGTCTACTTTTATAAACCCATATCTTCTTTAGTATTATATCTTCTTTATGAATTTATTTATTACAGCCGGAGAACCTTTTGGTAGACGATCGAGTAGTTCTTATTGATTTCGGTAGTGCCCAAAAAAAAGATTTGATTGCACATAAGAAGACGAAAAATTCAATTGAATCTATATTCTGGGGTGATTCTGATGCTACGTACGCTTCCATTCAATTAGACGAACTCTCCTCTTTTTTCAGTTATTCTGCACCAGAACGAGCCCAGGGCTTCTCACCATGTGACAAATCTGATGTTTGGTTAGGAACGCTACGAACAGAATTTGTTTCAGTTTTATGTTTCAGGGCAGTCGGATCCATCATATGTCATTTATGCTTTGGGGAAGCTCCTCATCGGGCAGCTCCATCACTGAAAAGGCTTGTTTACTATGCTCACTCTTAACAAGAAGAAAACTTCAGAGCTCAGGATCGTTTCTCAACGGAACTTTTAGGATTTTTGAATTCCATTCTTGCCTGTGATCCTTCCAAACGCTTATCAGCAGCTGATGCTTTGAAACATGAATGGATGCATGAAGTTCTCATTCATAAAAAAAACTTTTTTACTTTTATCTTTGCAGATATTTTTGACCAATTTACCCAAAATGGGAGAAAGATCTGAGTCATCTGCTGACGATGTGTACTTGGTAGTAGAAAAGCCAAGTCGCCTTTCTCGAAGTGCCAGCTTCGATTGGTCATGATCGGTGGAAGAGTGGAAGAACATTTTCGAAATGAACCTCTCTCTGTATTCTTGTTTTCCATCATCTGTTTTTCTTCGAAAGTTAGTCTGAAGCACCTTATGGAAGGATTCGTACGAGATGTTCAAGTCTCCATTGATGATCCATATGTTCTTGAATGAATGGTTAAATGAAAAGATTTTTTGCTATTTTTTGTGATTTTCGTTGATCTTAGAACGACTTTACACTCGATGCCGAAAGTCTGGTGTAGTTAATGAACGAACAGCTGTCTCACTGCCACGGTTTCCTATAGTGAAGTTGGCAAATCTCTTTACATCTTCACTGTAAATAGAAGAACAAACTAAGAAGAAAACAAATGGAAAGGGCAAGATCTTTGGAGGCTTTGTAATGTTGTTTCTGTCTTTTTAGAACTAAACGTAAAGCTCCAATTTGAAAAAATTTATTTTCATACATTAGGTATTCACAAATTAGGCTGGAAAACTGAATGATAGTTACTATCTTATGGGTGGGTCTTTCCTTGTTTCTCGAGCTGAAAAACAGTATTTAAATGATTTTTTTGTGAAGAACAGAAGTTAAAACACAACAAGAAGAATGCTTCATCTATGTTATCTAAAACTTACCCATAATTAGAAAAACAAAACGGTTATGCTAAAGTTATGGAATTATTTGGAGAATGGGTTGGTTTTTCCTTGTTTGGAGAGCTGAAAAAAAGCAGCACTAAAGCAAGTTAGTAATGATAGCTGTAAAATCAAGATAACAGATCTATAGCCTAACTAAATTCACTTCAAGAATAAGTCTCAAAAGAACTCACGATGCGTCCAAGAGACATAAGAGTCATGATGACGGAATACAAATCACGAGCTTCGAAGAGATCGACGGATTGGAAAGTCTCCTCAGTTGGAACTCCGAACTGAAATGTTTAATTCAGAAGAAATACTACACTCCAGTATAACCTTCTTGGCAGCTTCGACAAAAGCATTGATGTTCTCCATACAAGCGAAGTTGGAGATTGGCTTTTGGATTTTCTTTACGCTGTTTGGCTCAATGGCATTGGCAAGCCTGAAGGTGCTCGTGGTAAGAACATTACACAAATTTTTTGTTTTTTCAGGGAACTCAAAAAACAATCAATCAGAACTAGAAGCGTAAGAGTCATGGTAAGTTATTACACAGAACTCATAAGTTTTACCAAGAAAATACTACTACTCACTTGCAGAGAAGGCTGCCATCCTTGAGAAGCCTCAAGAAGTTATCTCTGTCTCCTGAATCATTAGATTAAATACGAAAATTGTTAACTCTGTACCAGCAGTGCTGATGTTTTCCTTGGACTCTCTCTTGATCCATTCGAGGAGAAGATGTCCTTCATCCTCGCTGTACTTGGAGTCTTGCTTGAATGTGAAAGGCTCTTTATTCTTCTTAATTTCGAAAGTTACAAACCTTTTGTCTGACAGCGAATCCGATTCCTCCGGCGGTAGTACGGCTGGCCATTGCGAACTTGTGTGTGCGAACGAAGTGCTAAGGATTGACTTAGGTGATTGAGTTGTTTAACTCCTATTCTCTCATTATCTTATATAAGTCTCCGCCTATCGACTGTGATCATTTGTTATTGGATAGCTCCTCCTATTTTATGGCCACCCCCACGCTTCGGGAAGCTTCGGGTGCTCCTGAAACAAGTGATGCGGTGGCGGACAAAACACCATCAGACTTTCGTCATACCGTCAGTTGTTGCGAGAAAATATTTTGAAAATCTAAAAAACTGATTCATCGAAATTGTGCTTGAAGCAATTTCAAGCTTTTTGCGGTTCGTATGAAACAAACGGAAAGTTATCTTGAGACTTTTTCTCTTGAACATGAGCAGGCGTTGAATGCTGTAGAAAATGAGATGGGATTTTCTCCAAACCCGATCAATAGTAAGAGGAACTAAGCTTACCTACAAGAGAAAACCCAATGTCTCGCTGAAAGCTCATCGGAGCATTGTGTGGAGAATATAGGACGTTGGGAAAACTTTTCATAGTACTACTACTCAATTTAGCAGAATCCAACAAGATCTTGCTTATTCAAGTTCATTTAAACAGGTCATGCTGATCTACTTGAGGAGAGACGTTAACGGTTCCCTTCTTTGTCCAAAAGTAGTATAGCCCAAGAAGCATGACGAGCGTATGAAAGGTTGTACTGGATCTATATTTACAAGAGCTCTATTGATAACTTGAGCTCATTTTTCAATACCTTCAAGGTTCGTCAGACAGACAGAAAGTTTATAACAATACTTTCCACGACGTTTCTGTGTCTTTATCTTAATACTGATTCGATCATTTATTAACCAACCAAAATGACTTAGGAACACCACAGGTAACACGCAAATCCCGCAAATAGTTATGCAAATAAGATATAATATTAAGATATATTGAATCCATAGTAGGAAGTATATCACTAAAAAGGAAAGACGTTCTTTACAGAACAAGATATGGAAAGAAGATAATAGCTTCAGCTAGTTAGGAACGTTAAAAGCTTTAAAGATAATATCTAAGATAAGTGCAACATATGGAAATAGATGAAGACCCAACTTCAGAAATGAGGTTCTCCCGCTTATTTGTTTTTTTTTAAATTATTAATCTTCATCTGAACTATCATCACTAAGATTAAGTCCGAGATCCCCATGAGAATTGGGCTTGGCACTATATGAAGGAGGAGGATTCGGTCTGAAGCACATAAGAGTTTTTGATAAATCGATAAGTTACAAACCTGTAGCTGGAACTGCTTACGGGTGCACTTGGAGCTTGCGGTACAGAACTTGCGTTCACAGTAGCGATCAGAGCACCTACACACAAAATTTAACATTAACGAAGAAAACAACAAGGATGACTTACTTTCCATCTCGCTCATACTTGAGTTCGACTCCCTTCGTTGTTTAGTTGTTTTTGACTGAAACAGTAAAAACATCATGAATATACACGGCAAAGATAAACCTCAGTTTCAGAGCCACTATCGCTCTCACTGTCACTACTATCGCTGCTAGAAGAGCTAGACATTTGATCGTCACTGTGATTAGTATTCATTTCCCCTCTAGAATGGTGTCAAAGTTCGTTATGAATGGAAAAAAAAACATTTTTACTTGTCTTTTCCTTTTCGAGCGTGTTCTGTTCGTAGACGAGACATTTCATTCCTGAGCACGGTCTCCGTACTTTTGTCGATGTCCCTGATATTTCAGTTTTAGAGCAATTATACTGCAGCCTACCTTGTCTTCTTCACTTGGATGTTTGAGTTAATCTTTTCCAATCGTAAGCTTCCAGATTTTTTATCAAAGAACAGAAGACATTCTTTAGGCTTTGCCTCTTTCTTGGCTCCTTTGAAAACGGTGAGGTTATTTCCTTCGGTTGGAACTGCTACCTATGAGCATATTGATTGTTCACTTGCGAGCAAATATCACTTACATGCACATCGCCATTGGTCCCATAAGCTATATATGATTCTGAATCATTAGAAGCAACCGATTTAGGTTTAAAATCATCTGAAGAGCATAGTGTTAGAACTTATTTCATAATCACAATTCATACATCTCAATGTATGAAATTGGCTGCGAGTCTCTCTCTTAGGGTCCGAGAAAGTAGACCCAAACTCAAGCTTATATGTACCCGGAGGAATATCCTTCGCATCAGACATGGTGATAACCTGAATGAAGCGTATGTAAGCAAGACAAATCAATATACATGAGATATCAAGAAATAGTCAACACTTAATCACGTGTTATTGAGATGAATAACTGTGAATGGAGCTTTAAGAAGCGGCTCAATTGATTTCAATAAATTACGGTTCAACGCTTGGGAGAATCAAAAAGCTAAAGAAAGGTTTGTCGAAATAGTAATCCAACATGATGCTACAAAGAAGAAACTTTCCACCGCAACAGACGATATATTTACTTCGACCCTGATTTTCAATGAAACGTCAGTCAACAAAAGTATTGGAATGAACACGCCCTTTTCGAGCCAGAGCTTCTTCTATGACCGAATCTAGGAATTCGTAAAAATGAATCTCTTCAATAAATAAAACTAGAGGTGAGAAGGATTCTTATAATTGATCCATTGAGCAAACCAACAAAGCATGTCTGAGGTATAAAACGTTTATAGTCAAATGTTATGATATTTACAATATTATTAGTTATAAAACGACTAGATATGATTATTAGGTTAAATTTTTTTGTTCAGTTGATCAGCTAAATACTCCTGGTTATAAACATATAAAAACTTTGAGAACCATAATGGTATTGGAATTGTTGCTAAGTGAAAGAGAGAATGGGCATCAACAAACCAAAAAATGGGTGGGAAGTCGAAAACTTCCAATAAAACACAAAAAATTGAATATAACAGTATTTTCCAGAGTATGAAATCCGATTCAGACACTATTTTACGAGAGTGACGTCTCTTCAATAAATGGAAAAGGTAAAGCACGGAAGTAGCTATTGATAGGACGATGCAGCATAGCATGTTATAGCCATAGTCGAAATGTTCCTGGAATGAACAAGAATTTCAATTCATCCCAGATATGCTAACTAACCAGCATTGTACGAACATGCTGAACATAGAATAGGAAAAGTATGAGACCCGTTATAAGAGAAGATCTGAAACATATGCATTGTGAACATCAAAATCTCTCCTACTCACTTGGATCCCCTAAAGTAGAAACCTGAGAATACAGTTATATGCAAAGATGCATAAAACCCGTAAAGTACCAACGCACACGCTGCAAAATAATCCATATATTCAGTTATCCAATTATCTCTTGCATGAAAAAGAGCCGAGCATGACCTAATTTCGTTATTATTTCAATCCGAGCATACTATTGATAGGGACTTACCAAGCTAGTACGCCTACAATTGTATAACCTATCCATATATGTCTATACTCTACAAATCTAGATTTCTTCAAGAAATTATATAAATATACGTAAGAACACAAGTTCATCAATGAGAAAATAGTTGAACAAGGCTCCTGCAATGAAGTTTGAAACTTCTTCTCTGTTCTTAGTCTTACCTGTATAATAGGGCCGAAACCGAAGAACTCGATGGCAATGAAAGGCCATTTGCCATGGAACTGCGGTACTTCCCACTTTTTCTCTACAAAATGATCGACTGTACTCCACATGCAGTCATAACGACATCTATTTGGGCAGAAAAAAGATTAGAGTAGAATGTAGGAAGAGATTTATACTTGAAACATTTCGAGAAAGACCATGCTACGTCAATGAAGTCGGAAGGACATTCTAAATTTATTCTACAATCGTGAGTGCATTGTCTGTAATGAGGAGAAAAATCGCCAATTGAGGCGAATGCTCCACAAACTAGACTTAGGAGTAAGAAAGCAACAGTATAAAACACATGCATAAATCTGAAAAAAAAGCATCGATATTACTGGAACGATCTCAAGCTTGACAATGTAATACGTAATGGTTTGGGATTCCTAATATTTACCATTACGAGTGATAAGACCCTGAATGCTGATAAGAATAGTAAAAAATTGATTTCATATCATCAAAAAGAAGCTATGGAAGAAAAGGTAACAATTTACTGTAACTTTGGCAACCCAAGCTCGAACGAGAATAACAAGAAGCAAGAAATTTGAATGCTTGGCGTGACGTATTTTTGGTGTATCAGACGTGCGCATCGGTTGTTCATGCTTTGAGCAGATAATTTTTCAGTCTTTCTCAAAGTTTTTTGTTTGTTATTTTCAATCGTGTTTTATGTATTCATGAATTTCTATATATTCTTATTGTTTGTCTAATGTATGACGCCATTTCTCACAGTAATTTTTGAAAGTCGATGAAGAATTGTTGCAAAAGTTATTTTTCCGTCGACGTAGCAATTTGATCATTCGCTTCAACTGTCGAACCCTCTAATTTTCTTTGCTTCTATTATATTCAAGTTCTGTAGTCATTTTTTATGCTTTCAGGATAATCAAGTGAGCATGGCTTTAGAGCCATTCAACTCTAATATATATGAAGGCTACAACCTGTAAGCTATTGGTGTGTACTTTTCTTTTGATTTCCTTCTATATCAGATATATACATCCCGATAAGTTCTACTTGGAGCCTAGAGATCGGGAAGGTGGTCTGTTGTCTTCAACTTACTTGGAAATAGATAGACATTACAATACTATAAGGCTCGGAGGTATCCCATTATGTAAACGATGATTACATTAAAAGTTTTTTAGATGCTAACGATTCGAGAATCCCGGTTTCTGGTGCTGATTTGCATTTAATTCGTGGAATATTGGGAACTATTCAGCTTGTTTCTGGTATGAAACTCGAAAATATCTTTCTGTAGAATATGTTTGAATAGGCATGGCTTTAATTGTTATCAAGCGGATAAAACAAGTCGGATCTTTGAACGGCCATCATGTATGGTCTATTGTTGAAACTGAAGTTATTCCATTCAAGAAAACACTTTTACATTTGACGGAGAAGCAGGTATGAGTTAAAGCTCTTTGATGTTTCTGATCAATAATAACAAGATTTGGTATAATCGGCTTTTCACGGAAATGATACAAACTGTATTATCAACTGGTGGCTTTTATTTTTCTCACACTCTGGATTTATCCAGATCTTTGCAATGGTTAAGCGAGAACACAAGCCCTGAGTTCCGTCACAGGAGCATGATTGACAGAGTAAGAAGTTTCACTCAGTTGCTTTTCCATTATCGTAACTCTTAGTGTGATGAGCGTTTTGTTTGGAATCGTCATCTTCTGTCTGCTATAAGATCAATCAGCGGAGTGAGTTTCTCTATAACGCTGAACCTAAACATACTATTCTCAGACCGCTCGTTATTGCTTACCAGTGATTCACGGTTTTTACGGCCAATTCATTGAAAGCATTAATGGACAATCATTCAAAGTTATTTTGATTTCCCGAAGAAGTGTTCATAGGTATCGTTCGCTCATTCTTATCCATGAGCATGCCGTACGCTTTTAGAGCTGGAGTTCGTTTTTACAAGAGGGGTGTTTGTCCCGATGGCAACCCGGCTAACTATGTCGAGACTGAGCAAATTGTTGAGATGGACAAAAACGGAGACAGAAAAATAACTGCATTCCTACAAGTGTGTTCATCGTTTTCTTGAAGATTAAAACCTCTGTTCAAGTTAAGAGGATCGATTCCACTATTCTGGTCTCAAAAACCAAACCTTAAATGGCAGCCCATCCCTTGCATGAAACCCCACGACGATCAGCTTCAAGCGTATGTAAAGCATTTTGAAAATCAAAGAAGACATTATAATGGAAGACATGTAAGCATTTTTGAGATTGTTGGAATGTTTACGTGATATGCTCAAAGGTTATTGTAAGTTTGATCAATACGCATGGTCGTGAGAAACGTATTGGCGGAGAACTTGAGAGGGTCTCTCAACAAGCAAATTTGTCCTTTGTTCGGTTTGTTTTTGCTAAGCTAGGAAAAATAAGAACATTCATTTATTAGATATAATCCTTTCGATTTCCATAAAGAATGCAAAGCCATGAAATGGGACCGAGTATCAATTTTGAAAGAACAATTACGTCCAGAAATAACTGAATTCGGGTAGCTCCTTCTCTAATTGATATTATAAACTAATTATTTTCAAGATTCTTTGCTTCCTCATTGAATGATCATGAGTTCGGACGTACCCAGTCAGGATTCTTCAGAACAAATTGTATGGATTGCTTGGATAGGTGATAGTTTTTGGATGAATTCAAGCAATCTTCTTTCTATTTTTAGAACAAACGTTATTCAGTCTATGCTTGCTCGAGAATCTTTGACCGACCAACTAGAAGTGTTGGGAATTCTGTATCCTGGTCAGAAAGTTGAATTTATGGAAGCGCTAGAAGCATCTTTCAAGAATTGTGAGTGAATGGGATCATCTATTGTATGTACTCTTTTCAATTAAGTATGGGCTGATAATGGTGATGAATGTAGTAAGCAGTATGCGGGTACTGGTGCTTTGAAAGTATTTGGAACAATCTCCCTTTTGAGAAAATATAATTACTTCAGGCTGATTTTACGAGATTAGGTAAGCGTACATACCAAGGAGCCTTGAATGACGGAATAAATGCAATCACTCGTTATTTCCGCAACAATTTTGCCGATGGATACAGACAGGTTTGAAAGATGTACAAACGCAAAAGTCAGAGAGAAGTTCAGGATGCCATAGACCTATTTCTGGGAAATTTCATAGTTGATCCAAATGATCTTCCCTCAACACTCGAGACAACACTAATAGCTCTGGATCAAAATGGGGTTGCCCTTTTGGCAGCATTGTTTGCCATGGCTATGACAGTCTTATGCGTACTAGTCGCAGGTAATTGGATTAATAACAAAACATGTATTGGATGTTCTATTCAGAAAACATCTCAGCAACACTGTTTTGGCTTCTCGTCTTCATTTTCTGTGTAATGTTCATATTCCTGAACGGGGAAGAATTTGTAAATGTGCCGAAATTGAAAAAAGATTGAAAGTTCATGTGATATGTAGCGCTATTCGGGGGTAGAGTATATATTGCCTAATCATAATTTATTCAACATTAATTTATTGGATTTGTAGTATGCTTTGCTGTTATTCGCTCATTTTTTCGAATAAAAAATAAATTTTTGCAGAAATTTCCGAAAGGACTCTAGAACTAGATCGATTGAAATCCACAAATCCATCGTCTAAGGTCTCATCTTCGATAATTTCCGTATATTTTGGGTTTTTTTCATTATACGATTAAGTAAATTTCATTGAAATTGTCCTAAATATTTGCTATTTCTATACAAAGGAAGTTATGAGTATCATGTGATCCAAACAAGCAAATATAAAATTCTGAGACCAAATAGATGCGGAGTAGTTTGGATTTTCTGTAATTCTTGCACGTTATTTACCTCTCAAATCTAAAGGATAGTTGCTTGATTGGTTTCCTTGTGACAACTTTGATTTTTGGTTGCTCTCGCGTCAGTCATCTTCCCTTTCGCGATCGTTTTCATTTTGGACAACGGAACATCTTTTTCTTCGGAATTAACTTGTCTCCGTTGACAACTTTAACATATATCCACAGATTCGTCTGCCCATTTCTTCGACAGCAAAAACTAGTCGATGCTCTTGAACTAAGCCGATGCTCTGCAAAACTTTGATTTTTAAGAATAACGAATATTGCATGTTAAGGTTTCATCAACGGACTAAAAGGTCCTTTTCGAACGATGAAAGGATTCTTCCTATTAGGCTCGCCATCGCCGCTGTTAGGTTGTTTTCAAGTAACTCATTGATTCATCATCCTACTCCTTAATATGCATATCTTCTAGCATATTGATAGAGGTGACGTAAATCTAATTTAATTTCATATTGAAAGTTCCTTATTCTCACGAAAGTCGTGGAGAATGTTATAGCATTGTCTTCAAAAGAATAGTCCCCTCTCCATGCCATTTGGGAGAGAGAGAGATGATGGAGAAAGAAAAAAAAACTATTGATATATAATACTATTTTCTTATTAATGTTATGTAAATATCCTATAGCAATAAGGGAAGGGGGTGGCCGAACGAATAAAAAACTTTCCCTCATATGAGTTCATTCCTGCTTGTGGACGTGACCCTAGCTAGCAGCAATCCCAATCCTAAACTAATAGTCCACGTACGAAGCTCTCAATGATACTACGCAGAATTTCTGCTTATTTAATAATAAAAAAATATTGTTCGACGTTCGTAGCTAATTTGAGTGTCAACTTGTCATCCTTAAAGTCTCATGCTTTTTGTTCACTTTTCCAGCAAATCTTCATCTCTTCGCAACCGCCCCCAGATTTCAGTCATCGCGTTCTCACTCTTTCTTTTAATTTTTATATCTTTGACTTCATTATGGCTGAACATTTTAATAGAAAATTTGATTTACTATTCAATCTCGTCTTTCGCGGATATCATGTGAATATTCCACAATAACCTTTCATGATGATTACCGATCGATAATCATCTCTAATACTCTTGCTTCCTCCCATTTTCTTATTATCACGTATTTACCAGATATTCTGTCATTACATCACATATTTTCTTTTTTTTTCTTTCCATTACAAATTTCATTTAATATTACATCACTTGTAACTTACGTCAACAACCATTTGAATACGTCAATGATGCGCATTTCCACAGTATCGGACGAATGAAGCGGTTGTGTCATCTCTTGCAGTCATATCTCATTTCCTCCATATCTTTGAACTGTCTTTAACTTCATTCCAACACTCTCTCTCTCTCTGTTGTCTAGTAATCTCCTCTCGCTTCTCTTTTTTCTTTTAATGGCAAGTCATCTTGCATTTTTCTCACTTCATACACGAACTTCCTATGGATGAGCAGCGTAAACGAAGGATGAGTTATATCCGGAAAAGAGACGAGAGTCTTTCCAATTTGAAATGCTGTCCGTTGTTGCGATTTCCCAAAGCCCAAAATATGCGAATAAAAGGAAAAGCTCGTTAATAAAAGTATTGGACGAAAATTAGTTGAAATCAGATGATTTGCAATAGTTCGCACATAATGATGTTATATAAATGTATTTTTATATTCTGAACTTTTGTATAGGTGATCACTGATATACAGCTATAACAGCTTAAGCACGGAGCGTAAGCTCACATTTTTCTAGTCTGACGATGCTAGCCTTCGATTTGAATGTATGCGCCCATTAACATACTTTCTTGATACAAATTACCTTTAATCATATTTTCAGCCCACGCTACTGAGCAAAAACATTGAAGGAAACATTCTTCATTAATAATTATTTTATTGTAAAGGGAATACTTGCTGTTGAAGACTATTGCAAGAATTTCTTCCTCGCAGCCAAACCTTTATTCTCTCCTTTCTCGTCTTTTCTTGTCATTCATTTTCACCTTCGAATACCCAGTTATTCATTCAGTTATTATCTTTGACTAAGCTTCATCCAAACTTGCAAATGTTGTTTACTCTCATGTTATTGTTTTTATTAATAAGCAATCAGCACTTTCTCGGTTTCTCCTTTCATTATCATGATGTGTGTTCTCCTTTGAACTTTCGAATGTAAATATTCCATATATGTATATGCTCCAAAAGTACAGCACGAGAGTGTATAACATTCAAATTTAACTCAACATGCATGTTATGCTCACTTCGATCATATTCTCAGATTATAAACTCTTCATCTTTTCTCATTTTTCAACGCTATCCGCTTTATAACCCTACCTTCTTTATTCTCTTCTTTTTTTGTTTGTTTGCCTAATTTGAATAGGAATGGATGATATGCTAATGCGTTATCTACGTCATTATTAGCTTTAATTCATTGTGTTGGACGCTTTGAACGGTTGTGATTTTCCTCTCTCTCCTCTCTCTCTTCATCTCCCGAATTATTTCGTTCATCTCGTCTCTTTTAATGTTGGCCCTTTTCAGGATTTCTAGGTTTTACATTCCTTCCCCTCCTTTTCCTGTCTCTCAAACAGCCTCAGATTCTTTTTGAGTTCATAACATTCTAATTGTGACTGTCAAAACTTCAAAATTTCATTTTTTCCTTTTCTTTTATCTTCCCATCGAATTTCCGTTCAGCTGATCGGCTACCAAACTATCCTTTTCCTAATTTCGAAAATTTTGATTATTTCTGTAATTAATTGTGTTTAATGCTTTCTTTGATGTGTTTAACATTTAACGGATATTTTAGAAAAGTTCTAGTCTTTATCGTCGTTAAAATAGTCATTTTGCCTTTCGTTTAAGCTTCCATTAATGGCATTGCTCAGTACAAACGAGGTTTTGATCTGTTTCACGGAAAAAAATAATTTTTTTTCCAAAGATAACCTTGCTTGTGTTTGAGAACCTCTTCTTCTTGTTATGTTGGAGAGAATTCAGGAAAAGAAGAAATTATACAATTTTCATTATTTTTATCTGTTTCTCTCTTCCCATTTCTCTTCAGTCTATGATCCAAGAATGACGAAGATGTTTGTAATTCGTATATGTTCTCTTAAATTCCGTACATTTCATGGAACCCATCTGTTCAAACCTTACAGCTTACTTAACGTTCATTGGCCAACTAATTAAAAAGATGACAAAACGGTTAAAAAAAGACTTATTAGGCTTGTGATTCAAGCATTAAAGCTTTCGATAGTGAGGAAAAAGTTGTTCCTTCTCAATCTTTCAACTTCCTCCTTGGCTTTTTTGTTTCTTCTGCTGAATTTCCTCTCTTGACTTCAATCTTTCATCGCCCTGTTGCGTTCCTATTCATCTTGATAATTGTATTTTCTTTTCCCGTTATCATTTGTTGAAGCCTAAATCTGAACGTTAAGTCGTGAGAACTCAGTCAATTTGCAAAAAACGTTATTCTTTTTTTGTTCCCCCACCCCATTTATATAAGATAATTGTTGTTTTATCTACAAACCACATCACATGCCGAAGTTTATTTTGCTCCTGCCTTGCAAATTGGTCAGAAGAAGAAGAAGAAGAAAATATCGAGAATAGTTCAATGAATTTTCTGAAGTTGAAATCCGGATTTCCGTTGGCTAATAAAAGCATAAACGCCCCGCCATGCTTGTTGAGCGTGTGAAATTGGTGAACTTTAAAGTTATTCTCTTCTCTTTCTAATTTACTTGTGAGCTCGCAGAATGTAAAATATATTTTCTTATGACTTCTGTAGAAAAAACCTATTCGTTCTACTAATAGCGTACAAAAAACTTTTTTTGTTGCTGAAAAGAAAAACAACGTTAATGAAATTCTCTAAACAGTTCGCTTAGTTCAAGCGATTCTGTTCATGACGTTTTAGGAAGATTAGAGAGAGCTTCGAGAAGATTGAGGAGGGTTTGTTCGCCTGTCTTTCTAAAATAAGCAAAAAGAAAGAATATATACAAGTGTGAAGTTTGAACATCTCAAATCGGAAAAGAGGATTGAGTAGGAAGAGAGAGGGAGGCGAAACATTTTTCAGTTTGATTTGAAACAAAAAAGGAGAGAAATATGCTTTAGTGATATGTACTTGAAATTTATTTATCAAATATCCTCGAGACATATTCTGACTTCTCATCAGGAAGACATCGGAAGTTTTCAAGATAATTACTTCTCTAAAGATGTTTTTCTTCACTTTTTGCACGGCTCATGAGAAAAGAAAAAGCTTATAAAAATGATATTCATACTTGTTTTCTGTTTTATTTTATATAATTCGGAAAATAAACATGGAAAAGAGAGAATAGCATGTCGTTTCCCTATTTTGGAAATAGACCCAGAGCCGTTTCTTTTTCTTCCAAGATGTTTTTTGAACGAAAATGATTAAAATTTAATATTTTAATTGAAAATCCAGCATTTGTCTAGCACAAGAGTGACGAGACAAGAATTCAGATGTCCTTTCTGTTTTTGGAGAATTTCGAAGTTTAACCACAGAAATGGGCATATTTAAGTAAAATGCTAACTTGCACCACTTCCTGTATTCCATTTTTTCAGCATTTCCTATGTCGCTTCAGAGAGCTTGGGTGTTTCCTTCGATGACTACACGTGCGAGATGAAGCGACTCTTGACTTCGTTTTGAATTTTTTTGACGTAATGAACGTTGTCTTTCCGCCCTTTCCCTCCTCCCCCACCAATTCTCATTTAAAAATATCGTTTTTTTCCTCTTTTTCTTATTTCACTTTCAAAATGTTAAGTACAATGGCTGTAAGTGTATCAATTCTGATAACGCTCTCCTTGATTCCTCGTTCATTTGGAATTCGCATTCAAAAACCAAGAAATGCGCATTTTAATAGGAAATTCTTAAGTTTAATTCTATTTCTTAGCAAGATCTCTTCTCATATTTCAAAAGATTCCATGTCATTTCATGTTGTTTTGAGCCGTTTGAAACATTAATTTTTCTAATTCAACGATGAAATTCCAAAGATTAAGAGAAGTCTACATAATATTTATTGATTTAATTAGTTTTGCTTACACAGGGAGGAAAAAGTTTTTTTTATTTCCTACTCTTATATCCTTCTCTACGTCATTTGGCGTTTTCATCTCCTGCTGGAACAACTTATGAATTGCGGATGATAATGTATGTTATCTCATTATAATGGATCATTGTTCGTAGTTTGATCGACGTTCCCTTACTCTCTGTCCAAGCTTTTCACGATTTTTTTACTGAAAAACATGACATTCGTCTTAACTTCTTGTTCGCCGTTTTCCAATTTTTTAAGTGCTTTTTGACCCTCAATGGCAAAAATGTTTAACTTGGTCTTTACGCAGCTTCTATAAGCTCTTATGGAGATGTAAGCTTCAAAGACATAAGCCCCGAGGGTATCATCGTCAAATCCAAATGCTTGTGAACAAATGAATTCCTTGTGCATGGCAGACATTTTGATAAATTTAAAGCCGACATGACGACAGTTTCATCTTTTTCTGGAAGGCTCTTTGCAAATCTGAAGAAGAAGTCGAAATATTGCTTAAAAATGTATTTTCGTTCTGTTGCTGTCTCGAAAATAGATTGTGAACGAAGACGAAACATAATTTTTTATTTTCCTTTTGTTCCAGAGAATGGGCAACGGTGTGGATTGTAGCTTCGAACTAACAGCTTACAACAGTTTTCTTTCAATTTTATTTATTGTTGTGTTTTCATTGGCTCTACTTGGCAACACCATTGTTATAATTACAATTGTTTGTAAAACTCATCGATCTCGATCAATTACTAATTTTTATTTGCTGAATCTAGCTGTTGCTGACTTATTAAGGTTCGTTCCTTAATTTCAATGAAAACAAGAGATGAAATGATTTAAGAAGCGTCGTATGTATACCACCTACTTTACTATCAGAGCTTACTCACTGCTGGCTCTTAGGGCCAATTATGTGCAAAGCTGTCGCCTATCTTCAACGTAAGCCAATTATGATTGTTTCAATTGAAAAAGGATGAATGTTACAGCTGTAGGTGTATGTGCTTCAGCCTATACATTGGTTGTTATTGCAATCGAAAGATATTATGCCATATGTCGTCCATTAGAATCGCGTAAATGGCACACAAAAGTATGGAAAACATTAATTTATCATTATTTTTCAAAATTTTACTTGAAGAAACGAGCGTTGATTACAATATCAACCGTTTGGATACTATCGTTTGGTGCGAACATGGGCTCTTTAGCCATCTTCGACCTCGTTCCATATAAAGCTCAATGGACTTGTGATACTACAAAAGGCTCAACTATTGATTTCATTTATCAGCTCTATGTTACAACTGTAAGTCTATCCATATCCTTTCAAATAACAAATGCATTCCAAGATTCTGTTATTTGTACCGCTCACATTGATGGTCGCTTTGTATGGACATGTGATATATACTTTGAATATTGCTATCAATTGTGATAATCCATTGTTGGAACAAGTAATATTGGAAAATGGTTTCAAACAGTTTCCTCTTCCATTTGATCATCCATCTTCAGAAATTCCAGTAAAGCCGACTTTCACCGATTGGCTTTTCCAGTCTTTTTCCCGCGTCTCTTCACAGAAATACCAAAAGGTATTTAAAAAAGAGAATGTTTTTGTTGAAATGTTTTTGAAGGAGAAAAATTCGTTGTCCATACCTACTGCCAGTCATCAAAGGTCTAGCCGAATGAATTCCATCAACACCTTATTTGGCTCTCCACGCAATAGTTTCGATTCTTCTCTGCTACTTCGCAGTACAAACCAAGTAGAATAACAGCCCCATTAATATCTCAACTCTTATTTCAAGGATAAAATACTCTTGGCTAAACGGAAAGTTACTCGTATGCTCATCACAATAGTCATAGTGTTTGCCGCGTGTTGGGTTCCAAGTTACACATGGTGGCTGATAGTTCGAACAGCTGATTTACTTGTTAGCCCTTCATCTAAGATCTCAGTTTCAAAACTTCTTGTAGGGTCATAACTTATGGCACTCAGGACTGAACACATCGTTAACGATACTAACCTATATATCTTCAATGGCTAATCCTATCACTTACTGTTTTATGAACAAATCATTCCGTTCATCGGTATTCTCCTACTGTCACCCAAAACGAAGTAGAAAAGTAAGTTTCGCTTTTTCTGCCATAAATTTGTATGAAAAATATTTTTTTGAAGCGTTGCACGCCGGTCCTCTCACATCGAACGGCTTCAAGGGAAGCTGGGGCTGCTAAGGATTTACAATCGCCCAATATTCCACTTATTAAAGTAAATTGAATTTTAATGGATTTATATTTTTCACTTTTATTTTCAGATTGATTTAGCGATGGAAAACACGATGCATATTTAAAATAATTGTTTTTGGAAGACAAAACAATGATTCGGAATTTACTGAAAATTGATCTCTTCTTTAAATATTTGCTTCATTTCGAATCTCATCTCCTTTAATTATTTCCCCTTTTCTTAAAATGAGAAAAAGAAACTTCATCTATAATTTGTAAATAGAGAAAAAAATAATAAATATAAAAATAAACTATGAGAAGAATAGACATGTTCATGGTAGGGTGAAGTTCCGTGCAGGTACATCAGCAGTATAGTCATGTACATGGTTATAGTACGGATAGTTTGGATTGTTGAAGACGGGCATCAGATATTCATAAGCAAATATTAAGAAAACAACACATGTTGTGTAAATCAGGCCGAAACAAGTCAGTTCCCATTTGGAGAAAGGATTTTCTTCCGTTATGTCTGAAGCAAGAGACATATAGCTGCCATCTAAAAGGAAGTCTCATGAGCAAATTACACACGGAAGTAACCTACTCTTCTTATGCGAACACATGTCTTGGCTATTTCAAAAATAAGATTAAAAATAGAAGTTTCAAACGTAATCAAAGTGAAACTGAACCCAGTAGATGATGTTTCGACTATGAAATTGAGGAAAGAATGGTGGATGCAAGCTTTACTCAATTAATCTTTTAAATAAATAATTGATTAAAGTTTGGTGAAATTGAGTCAAAATATGCTTCATATGAATTGTCAGTCGTAGTTTATAGTTAAAACATCTTTTTTTTATGTTTTTCTCCAATGAAATCATGTCAAAGTAGATTGGTAACAGCTGACAGAACTTATAATACATCTGGATTGTTTCAATCCTTGTGCAAACAAAAACATTAGCACTCTTCTAATTTCTGATTTTCCACCTTTTTGTCGAACATCATTTTAATTAATCGTTTTACATTCATTTCATCAATGCTACGTCTCTATTTTTAGCCGAACGCTTGGAAAAACACAAAAAAACGTTTAGCGCTGCACTTTAAGTTTATAATAGAATTAACGAACAAATCATGAACGTTCTTACGTCGAACGTCAAAATTGAATAAAGGGTGAACTGCCACGTTGCACGACCGGGCTGTTGTGCACTCTAAAATGAAAATGTTTTTTGTGCACAACCGCTCAAATGTAAATGAGGGGGCGAATGAAAGTTCTGATTCTGGCCGACCGCTACAGGGCTCATTTGTTACGCGAGAATGAAAAAGCTGTTTCAATGCACAACCGTTCATCTCAAAAATGTCATGTGAAAATGGAAATATCCCTTCGACACGTCATTCAACACACGTGACCGGTCACTATCCAGTAATGAGCTCAAAATGAAAAAGTTTCAATTGGAAAGGACATTTGCCTTGAATGTTTCAGAAGTAACTACGGAACGGAGAAATAGTAAAGAATTTCTTTCAGAATAGTCACTGAGAGAAATGTTTCTTTTTGCAAAAAGTCATAAGAGATTGTTAAATATTATCGAAACAGGTATTATTTTTATAATTCGTCTACTCGGAATTAATAAATTTGATAACTTCAATATATAATTGATTAGTAGAGCTGATTCCATTCAACATTTTCATATTTGTAAAATAATAAAGGGTTCGTTGAGCTTAATAATAGCGTTAGACTAAATTGTTTTTTGAAAATTTTCCTCTTATTTATGACCCACAAGATGATGATGCCGATAGCGATGATATTATAGATTAAAACAAGTTTCCTAAGACGACAATGACAATCGTGAAGATATTCAGTCATCATCCCACCCTCCGTCATAGTGATCGACTTTTCTTGTTTCTCCATTTTCAACGAAAGATTTGGAACAAGGCAAATTTTCTGAAGGAACGACTCAATCAGAAAACTGATATTTATCATCTAACCTCTAAGTCTTTGCTTCGTCATGTTTCTTATTTTATGAAAATATAATCAATATTTGCTGAAAATACAAATCATTACTTGTTGAATCTATTTTTCATTCAATTTTTTATCAGGATATCACTAGGATATAACGTTTTATAAAACTGGCTCAACCAAAGTTTTACTCTGAAGGATGGAAAATTACAAAAAGATTCGTGTAGCTGGACGTGGCGCATTTGGAGTGTGCTGGCTATGCGAGCGATTGGATCAAGGGCAAGGAAAAAAGGTTTAGTCTTGCTTAAGCACGAGGAAGTCACACAACGATTACAGGTTATAATAAAAACAATACAGCTAGGTCCGGATGATGAACAGAAAATAATGAGTAATGCCTTATAAGCCAGTTGGTTCGCTTATTAAATACAAAAAGAACTCTTGAAGGTGAAGTGAAACTGTTGCAAAAGCTGAAGCATCCCATGATAATCGGCTATTATGATTCTTTTATTCTACCCGATGAAAAACTTTTGGCTATTGGTGAGCTATTAATTAACATCAATTCATTTGTTTGAATACTAATAGTTATGAAATACGCGGAAGGAGACACTATGGAAAAGCTTATTGCTGATCAGAATGATAACCAAATTCCACTTGATCAAGCTTTGAATTATTTCACTCAGGTTTTAGCAAGTTTTGAGTAAACGCGAACGATTTTGTTTTAGATTGCAATAGCTCTAGACCATATGCATAGTAAGAATGTCGTACACAGAGATCTGAAAACTCAAAATATATTAATGAATAAGAAGAGAACTATATGTATGGTTGGTTTTTTCGAGAGAAGCGACCCTACTCTTTGACAGTTATCAGATTTCGGTATTTCTAAGGAGCTCACCACACGTAGTGTTGCGAACACTGTTATTGGAACTCCTAACTACTTGAGTCCTGAAATTTGTGAAGGTTTTTTAAGTTCCACAACGTTATTCATGCTTTCTTCTCACTTTAGGAAGAGTTTACAATCAGAAAACCGACGTTTGGTCATTGGGATGCATCTTATACGAACTCCTCGAGTTAAAAAGAGCTTTCGATGGTGAGAACCTACCTTCCATTGTGATGAAAATTACGAGGGTAGGATTCAATTTCATTATTAACTTATTCGTGAATACCTTTCAGGGACAATATGCCCAAATCAAACGACATGATGAAAGCGAAGTCATAGGTTTAGTTGATAGTCTTCTCAATTTGAACGAAAACAAGCGGCCCACCGTAAAAGGCATATCTTACAGTTTCCTTATGATTTTTATTATCGTTGTCGGTTCAGATTTATTAACTTGTCCTTTACTTCTGCCACACACGTTAACAATTCATTTGGACTTAGGACGGTTAACCATGCAGCAGAGTTGCAAGGTAGAGACTACAACAGTTTTTTAAACAGCAGAATGTGTTTCTAGCAACGTCCTAATGGAACGAGTCGATTGGGCACAACCCCAACCCTAAGAACAACCCAGCGTATGCAAATCATCAAAAATCCCTGAATATGTCTTTTTCACCTGGAAAAATCTTTCTGAAAGGTTTTGAATGTCTTTCAGACACAGTCATTCAAGTACTATTTTATTCTTAACTGGTCCAATAACTCAAATGTGATATGTTTGTGATTTGAAGAAAAAAAGAAGATTAAAATTTCATGAATCGAATTGTATCTTCTTTTTCTTTTTGTGCAACAGCTGTTCTATCACCTAAACACCCTGGTCTTCGTTTGCCTGAGATGAGCAATTGTCGATCTGAAACAAGCAAGTCATCTCTCTTTCCTCCAAACTTCAAGCCATTATCATCAGATTTCGTATTGAATTTTCGAAAAAAATGTTGATGCTCAATCGTGTTTTAGATGGTTCAAGACATTTCTCTTTTGGCGAAGCATGACTTCAGTTATTACTGTAATATGTGTCGTACGATTCAAGTAGTCTCTGCAGCCGTTCAAGTAAAAAGATTTTTCCGGCATAATGTGAACTTCCTTCAATTAGATTTTGCTTATTTGGTCTGAAGCGCAGCAGCTGAGCTTTGTTCAATTCTTTATCTACATTGCGATGGTCGGAGGCTTTTTATATCATGTGGCCAGAAGATGGTTTGTACTTCTTTGTGCGTTCTTACATTGTTTACATGCTATAGGTATGCGAAAATTGATGGACGGTATGACATACGACAACTGGTTGCTGCTAAAGACTTGAAAACTAAGGTTCAATATGCTGGAGGTGATTTGAGTTTACTTTTGTATGAGCACAGAGTGCCCATTTCTACTCTTTCGTTCATGAGTTCATGTGTTACTTTGTAGCTGTGTTGTTGGCTTTCCCCTTGTCACTGCTGATATGGAACACAGTTGAATTGGAAAACTCTTTCGTACACCTAGTGTTTTATTTATGCAGTTTTATAACTGTTGCTGTCTCAGCTATACTCTTAGGAATGGAAGCATATGAAGTGTTCGGAAAAAAGAATCAATAAATATCTATCGTCTGGCTTATTTATTTAACGATTTTTCTCTCATTTTATAGTAATAATAGTTTGAATAAAGTTTTTTTCGATTTCGTATTTCTTAGAGTCATAGATTTTGTAAAGAAACGTAGCTGTAGTGGGTCCATGAATGGTTACTCCGTGATCAGGTGGCCGAGTGGTTAAGGCGATGGACTGCTAATCCATTGGGGTTTCCCCGCGTGAGTTCGAATCTCATCCTGATCGAATATTTTTGCGCTTAAAATTTTTTCTTGCAAAATGTTGCAACATGATACCTATTAATAAATACCTATTAGTATGAATACTTATGCATGAAAACCAAAAAGATTATAAACTATTTGATCAGTCTTCTGATTGGTTTTTGATGTAAACTAATCTGCTCCATTGATAACTTGAACAATGCTCTATTGCGAAATATTCTCATAAAACTTGAATATTCATGATATGTTTCTGATATATAACACAATTTTTTCAGCTTTATTCTAATAAAGTAATGGTTAAAGTGAAGAAAGTTAAAAACACAAAGCGAAACCAAAATGCAGAAGATCGTCTTATTTCAAAAGGCGTAACCGCTGACGATGAGGAAAGTCTTCAAGTAGGGAAAAGGTTGTATAACTTTTAAATTTCAATCTGTAGGTAGCTGATCTGTCCAAAGTTCCAGCTCCAGAAATAGAAGTGGAGTTACCTGACAAATATTCAGGCGCCAAAAGCTCTGAAAAACCTGCCAAGGATACAAAAGTGTTAACTCCAGAACTTCTGAATAGGGAGGTAAGACTTCTGTTTCTGTATATTTTTCATGATACTTTTGAAGATTGTTGGCTTGCGAACACCAACTCAACAAGCCATACGATTCATTACGCAAAAATTATTGAGAAAGAAGAAGTTTTTATCCAAGCTTAACGAAAAAAAAGAAGATCCAAAGATGGCGAAGAAAATCGAAAAAGTTGACGAAGATTTGAATCAGTTGAAGGTTGTTATCCATATTATCACTCTAATAATGTAATTTTAAGTCGATCAAAAAAGATGAGGTGGCTAGATTTGCTCTCATGAATGATGAGCCCAAGAATAAATTGATATCTGTGAGTTAACTGCATGCATAGTATATACTTAGCTTTTCAGAGTGCAAAAACTGCTGAACAAAGAATTCTGTACTCTTTAATTTTTGAAAAACCTATTGCAAAAAAAGTGGAAGAGTATCACGAAACCTTTTCGGATTGGAAAGTTTCAGCACCATACTTCCTTCAGCGACTTGGTTTACAGTATAAATCATTCAAGTTGGCAGTGAGTTTATCATCATCTTATTCTTCATTGATATTCTCTTTCAGCCTTTCCAACCAGTAACAGATTTTGAAAATAAAGGAATTGAGTACGAATTATCCAACTCTAATAGTATTCCAGGTGCGATCAGACTTCTTTCCTTTGAATTAGAGATGATTTCAGTTGGTCCTAGGGTTGTATCGAGCAAAGAATCCAATGAAGAGAATGATAAATCCGAAACCGTGCAGAAGAAGAAGCCATCAGCTGTATCAACTAAGAGTACTGATAAAACCGTCAGGAGCCAGGACAAAGGGAATAAAGAAGGCAAAGGCAGCGGTGAAGAAGAAGAAGATGAAGAAGAAAGTGAAGAAGAAAGTGGAGAAGAAAGTGGAGAAGAAGTTGCTGGTGTTAACGAAATCTCCTATGGCGACGATGTTAGTGAAGGTGAAGGGAGTAGCAATGACGAAGATGATGATGCACAGGTATGATATTGTTTTTTTCAAAATCAGTGCTTTGTTACTGTGAAAAAAGAAAAAACATTGCGATTTGTGTTTTCCAGATTTCCGACATTGAAATGGGAACTGATAGTGAGGACGACACTGAGAAAGCAGCTGAGAGACGTGCCTTGGTAAGTTTTGTTCTTATTCGAGTTATTGAAGTTTCTCTCTAGTTGTTGGGATTAGCTGGAGTGAAAGAAAATAAGAATCGACCTAAACTGTCGCCGAAAAAACGACAAATTGTAGAAACTGATGAAGAGAATGAGGAGGATCAAGAGGAAGATGAATCCGAAGCACCTGCTAAGGTAACTTGAACACAGAGAAGAAACCTATTATAAGAGCTTCAGGCACAGCCTATTTTAAACCAAAAAACAGAAAAAAACGGAAATAAGGAAAAGGAAAAGAAAAAGAAGCCCGAGGTCAAAAAGAAACAAGAAAAAGTAACCATCGCAACGCCTACTTTCTCTGAGCAGATGCAAACGGTATTTCGTAATTGCCTTCCAATCAATGTTTTCTCTTTCAGAATACTAAGAAAGCTCGGAAACCCGACTCATTCGAAAAACTACTGGAAGTGTCGAAGCTGAAATCATCAACAGAGGTGATACTTTGTTTGACATACGGAGAATTATCTTTGCTTTTCAGGGAATCATCCAACGAATCAAACTTGGCGATGGCGGAAACTTGAATTTCGGACAGAACAGACAACGTGGGGAAAGTGAAGAAGAAAAAAAGACGGAGCCCAGCAACAAGCTCGATTCGTTTTTCCAATCAGGCGACGCTGATTCTGATGAAGAAGGCGAAGAAAGTGCTGATGATAATGTAGATTTGCCAATCCTCAACTACCCGAAAGGAGAAAGGGGATCCACTAGGTTAATTTTTTGATTTTACGGATTTTTATAACTTCTCTTGCTATAGGCAAAATGTTGGACGAAACAAATCTTTCGAGAATCCTCGGGGAAGAGGTTTCGATAAAAGCCATAAGGTTATTGAATTAGTTCAGAAAGTCTTCAAATATTATTTCAGAACAAGTCGTCTTTCGCTGACAAGAGAGCGGAAAGACCGCCTAGTGCTAAAAAACAATTCGCATCAAAAGGTTCGAAACATAGTTAACTTTCTTTAAACCAAGTCATTATATTAGGACCTGAAGGAATACCCGAGGAGCTTCACCCAAGTTGGGCAGCAAAGCGTTTGAAAAAGGAGCAGCTCGCTGCAAAACCTCAAGGAACACGAACTGTTTTCGGTGAAGATTAGATTGTTATTTTTCATATTTTCTAAAAATACTTTGTTATTTGTTGTTGTTGAAGTTGAAATAAACTATGAGAGCAATGCTTTCATGTAAAGTTTGAAGAATATTTATTCTCTATTACATTCGCATCACTAATGATCACGTACTTTGACTAGCATACGCCGAGTACATCTTGATGTGTTATGGAAGCGTCTGAAACGTCTTTTCAATTCCAATTCGACCTCTTGTTCCTCTTCCAAGCTTGGTGAAAAAATGTTATTATTGGCATTTTGTATATTTTTCCATCTCAAGAGTTTTTGGGGATAACTAGGATCAATGAACGATGTAAAATGGGATAATTAAAAAACGAGTTCCATAAGTTCAACCGTTCAACACGCCCGTGTTATTCAGAATTACCAACTACGTCACAATCGAAATCAAAATGAGATACGCTGGAATATTTTTAAAGCTTTTTTAGCATCGGAGGAAATAGTTGTAATAGAATGCTCATCTGCTATCTGACCGTGAAGAACCTTTCCTTGATTGAAAAGCTCGATACGTAGATTTGTTCTCGTTTCATACTTAGTTAACACTTTCCAAGTTGTAACTCACGACATCAACCGTACTAGAATTCGCCAATGATGATGTTACTTTGTCCCTCATTGTTGAATTTTTGTTTTTTTTTTAACTTTTCCGTTCAGCGTTTGCTATTGCATGCTGATGGAAACAGAAGGGAGATGAGGTTCGAAAGAAAAACAGAAAAAGAGAGAAAGAGATGTTGACGAAATAATATGTAGAGTAGAGAGAAAGCTGGAGAATAGTTGAAGAGAAGAGAATGAGAACTGCTTGAGGAACATGATGTAGACGTTGAAAGAACAAAATTTTTGAAAAGACAGCATTTCATTTGTTTAAGAATGATAAAATGAAATTAAAAGCTGACTAATAGTTCAAGGAGGAAAAGTTTTTGGTTTATTTTTCTTCTTCATAAAAGAAAATGTAGGAAGTAATGGAGGGCTGTAAATTGATTGAACATCGTCTATGCTGCTTTGCCATTCTCTTTTATCAACGCAAAAGGCTATGCTCTTTACTTGTACTATCAATCCAATTACCAAATGTTAATCTTTCTGATGGTTTTCGAATGTTACTTCCATCTGCCATTTTTTTCTGTTGCTATAAATCACGAGCATTCCACTGCTTAGTGTATAAACTTTGAATCCATGATAGTATAAAGCTTTTCTCCCACCACATCTTTGGAGCATCTAATGAACTTTAGGCCCTCTCTCCTTTCACTTGTGTAATTCTTCTTTCAGAAAATCTTCAGAAGGTTAGATGGGAAGGACGCAGAGTTTTGTAGTCTTCATTTTTTTATCTCAGTGTTCTCCCTCTCTTCATCCATTTCTTTCAATATTTTCTCTATTTCCTTTGCTCTATGCTTACACAACATGTTTTCCGTTTTATCTCCTAATACGTTTCGAATAGTGTGTTCAATTGTGTGTTGTATCACCGCCTCTATATGTCTGACTCCTCTAACAACATGGGTCATGTCGTTTTCTTTCTCACTTATTCAATTCCACAGTCATAGCATTCCATGCTGAATCATGGAAGAGCCAAGTATAACTTTCACTTGATGTTTTCCAATTGTTCTCAATGATGTGTTACCATTTTAACCAGAGTTATTATATATTTCCAGGCTCTATATTAGAGTGAAGCAACTCCTTTCACCTCCTGTGGAATAGGTTCATTTAGTTCTGAAAGGGATAAAACCGGAACAAAAGAAACAGGAAAAAACGTGATGACAACCATTCTCTAACTTTGAAAAATCAAAAATGACTGCAGCACGTGTGATTCTTTTCAATTAGCATACGTCAATCTTATTTCGGAATGAATCACCCCCATTGAAGTTTATTGGCCCACAAATGAATAAGAGAAAGTAGGATTGAAGAATGAAAATTGTAGAAATGTTAATTTATAATGAGAAGAAACTATTTAACGTTCTGAGTTGGGATGGCAGGGAAAGTATTTTTTATTTCTCTGAAGTTTTTTTTTTTATTTTCTCATTTGAAGATGTGTAGTCTTACTCGAATTTGGAGAGAGAAAAAGGAAGATGTAAAAACGAGTGGATGGAATAAAGATAAAGATTTGCAGAATGCTTTTAAGACAAAACTTTTGGGACATAAAGGGATAGCTGAAGCAATGGGTAGATTGGATGCTGAAATTTATGTTATAATATTGATAGTAATAATGAAAAACATGGCAGGTTTATATTTCGAAAAAAATTGGAGAGGCTAATGAAAATGGGGGAACTGAGGCTGGGGTCGGTTCGATATTCTTAAGAGTAATTTTGTGGATAACATATGCTTAAACAAGCTAGAAGGAAAAGAGAAGACAGCACCAAATATGGGAGATAGAACTGTGGGGGGAAAGAAAAAATGAAGGATGAGTGTGAATCCATATAAGAAGGAATCAAGTTTATCCTAATTTAAGCTATTCAATAAGACTTTTCCGCGAACAGTTTCCTTTCTGATAGATGTATTATAGACATTGACTTCTTCCTTCTGCTAGCTGAACCTCGATTGCAACAATAGCTATTTTATCAGGAAAATCGAATCTTGGAGTGAAAGATTAGCAGATATGGCCAACATAATCTTTTATCCCAATAGGATGGAAGTGTTATGACATGAAAGGATGAATGACCAATAAGCTCGGTTTTCATTATCTCCATCAAAAAAGCCGCGTTATCAACAAACTTTACCTTATTTATCTTATCATTTTAATGAGTTAGATGGCGACTGATTTCTGTGATTCCTTATCAAACTTGATTGGAAGTAGACAGGTAAAGAGTAGATGCCAGGAAGTACTATGAACAGAGGAAGTTTTGATGGTATAGATACATATCGAAGGAAATAAGAGGAGAGCTTCAGTGTTCTAATGTGTCCATCAATTTTGATTGTTCGCAGCTTCAGATGGGGAAAACGCTTAAGAAGAACTTTGAAGTTTTTCTTTTGATTGCTTTATTGGAGAAACCCATGGAATTCAATGAAGTTTCATTTCATGAACGAGATACTTTTTTATGACTGTATGATGTACTGTTACTTAATGTGAGAGGAAAACGGATGAAGAGTGAGAGAAGAATATTGATAGATATACATAGAATGAGAGGAAGAGAGAATGAGAGGCGAAAAGAGTGGGAAAATTAAGAAGAAGGAAGCCGGTAGAAAGAAGAGAAAAAGATACGAACGAAAGTAAATGAGAGAATGAGGAAAATTATGTACGTGTGTGAAAATCATTGGAGAAGTCAAAGAAGAGAAAGAAGCATGAATGAGAAGAGAAATGAAAAATTTGTTTGAATTTCCGATAGCTGGAGCTTCAAGCTGATTCACTTCGCTGAGGTGATACGAAAGCAGAAGATATGTCCTTCATTCTGGCTTTATAGTATCCCGTGTCACGAAGTATAATTAGCAAATATCTTATGGTTAATCTTCATGCTTGTTGTTGTTATTCTTAAAAAAACGTGACACATCTTTCGATTCTTCATGAATGATGTTTTAACCGAACCATTGTTGTTCTTTTTTCCTTCTCTCCTACTTTTTTTTCCACAATTCTCCTCTCTTGTTGACGCTTGCTCTCTCTCCAGCTTCTCTATCAACTTTCTTGTTATTTCTCAGTCTCATTCTCTGCTCGCCTCTCCTTTAGAAACATTATCGTCTGAATCCATCTCAGTCTAAAAGCGGAAAACCAAATAAGGACTGGTTGCCTGGTCTGAACCTATGTTTTTCACTCTCTCTTCTCTTCAGAAACTCTTTCTCTCTTCTCTTTTTTCTTTTTTCTCTCGGAGCTTTCAATGAAACTCAGAATATTTAACGTATATAGATCAGAAGCATACATACATGTATACAGATATGGAGAGAAAAGGGAAAGCAGAGAAACAGAAATATAGAGAGAGAGAATAACAAAAAACAATTCTCGATTGTTTGTTAGAACTATTTATATATGAATAAGAAACTAGGCATGGTTATGGAATTATGAACTGATCGATAAATTTTTATTTTAATTAGACAGAATTTCACGTGAACACATGAAAAATCATTCTTCGATCACCTGTGCAAGTAAACGGTTGCTCCTTCGCCAGAACCAACAACATCTTATTGAAGGAAGTGTTTCCTTCATTCTTTATCATGAATGATTGAAAGGAAGTAGTTATATATTTCTAAGTTTATCAAATAGATATGATGTTTGTTTTTTATCCAAAACCAACAATTCTGATTTCCGTTTTATTGATCAGCAAGATTGTCATATATCCAGAACTTCATATGGAAATAGTTTAATATGCTATCAATCCCTCTCCATCTTATGTTTCTGTAAAGGTAGAGAGTGGTTCGTTTACAGATGATAAGAGTCTCCACACACACTCTCTCTCTTTTTTCATTCCTTTTCCCTTTTTCTCTCAAACTCTTATTTTCTCTCTCTCTCTCTTTCTCTCTCTCTTCGTTAGCAAGTCGGCTTTGTTCATGCAATAGATTTCCTACTCCATTTCTACATCTTCCCCTTCTCTTTTTCTTCATCTCTTCTTTCATGTGCATGTTTCTTGCCTTCTTCTCAATCCAACTAGTGTCATATTTGGAAGCAATCATAAGCTGAGATGAAGCGAAATGAAAACAAATATCTTATAATCTTCATCATCATTGCTTACAATTACGCCTTTTTTATTTTCCCTCTCTACTCCACCCTTTTCATTTAGTCGGTATCTCTCACTTTCAATCTCTTGACTGTTCTTTTCAGCATTTGAAGATTGGCTTCGATTTTCAGCATTTCGTTTGGAAATGCTTTTCACCCCGTCTCTCTCCCCCTTCCCTCCCTCCCTCTCTCTCTCTCCCTCTCTCTCTCCCTCTCTCTCTCTCTCTCTCTCTCTCTCTCTCTCTCTCTCTCTCTCTCTCTCTCTCTCTCTCTCTCTCTCTCTCTCTCTCTCTCTCTCTCTCTCTCTCTCCTCTCTCTCTCTCTCTCTCTCTCTCTCTCTCTCTCTCTCTCTCTTCTCTCTCTCTCTCTCTCTCTCTCTCTCAGTCTTCCTTCCCCTTCATCCCTTGCTCTCCAAGTCATAATCAGAAGACCGAAAATACAAAAAGTTGGAATCTTCATTTGAAAAAGAATGACTAATAAATACAATAATATTGATAATGAGTGGTGGAATTTATCCCAAAATTGAACAAATGACGTCGTCATTCAGCCTCCGAAAGCATAAGCGTTGAAGCAAAGTCAACACAATGAGGGAAATGGATTTAGGAATAGTAAAGCTGAAATGGGGTTCAAAAACACAGATTAATATTTATAAAAAAAAAAGAAAAGAAATTAAGAAAATCCAAATCAATATCTGCAACTTACTAAAAAGGCTAATATCCCAATTAGAGCTTCATGAACGCATAAAGGCTATAACTACAATAAAAAAACATTCTCAAGGAAGAGACGCCATTTATCGATTGATTTTGTAGGAAGAGGAGAGCTCATGATGAAAGACACAAGTTATTACTGTGTGTGTATGTTGGGAACTGAAGAAATATATTTATTTTAATTGTATAATTTACCTTTCATGCCTTTTGTTCATTGGGATGTAATTTCTCTAGTTCTCTTCGTTTGATGATCATCTTCATATTCTTTTTGCTTTAACCATCTTCTTCTCCTTTTCCTTCTTCTTCTTCTTCTTCTTCTTTAACCGAGAACACATCCGCGCCACCAGCAGTACATATTTCTCTGTTTTCATCATCTAAGCGTCTCTCGTTTTCTCTCTCTCTTCTCTTTTTCTCCACTTCTATCTGTTTAGTGTTATATTTCTCTCTGTCTTTTTCATCTTTTTCTCTCACCCCTCCTGATGACTGACCATTGTCTCCAATACAGAGAGTGAACGACGCTAAATGCCTGGCGTCTGACACACTTGCTTGTCGACACAGAACGACTCTCTTCCCCTTTGCCCCTCTAAAGCATCACAGATAGAAGAAGGAATATGTAGAGATAAATAGTGACAGAGAGATATTTCACAAAAGGAACATTCCTTTTTCATCTCTCTCTCTATTTTCCCTCTGTAACTCTTTTTATCCCTCTTACGTAGAACCACAACACTTCCTTCTACCTCTCATCACTTCTGCCTTCTCACTTTTTCTCTCAATCTCTCACTTGTTGTTCCCTCTCTCTCTCTCTCTCTCTCTCTCTCTCTCTCTCTCTCTCTCTCTCTCTCTCTCTCTCTCTCTCTCTTTTACCTCTCATTTTCTGTTTTGGTTGTCACGAAATGTACTCACCTTGTGTGAGACTTGTTCAACATGATGTTGCTGAAACTTATAAGCTGTAGACCTCACAAAATGACTGAACAGGTAAAGTAAGAAGAATGAAGAAGAAGAGACGAGAGAGGGAATGCATGAACTGAAGAACTAGAGAAAGAGATGGGTCAATTCGAGATTTTGCTTGGAAGCTGTTGGTTCTATTCAGAAGTTTTTTTTTCAGCATTCTTCCTGTCCACTAACGGAGACGGGAGTACAAATTAGGGAAGGTTATCTGTCTGTTATAATTTTATGATAACTTTGATCTTTTCTCAGTTTTGAATAAGCTTTCACCCCCCCCCCCCTCTCTTCTCTCTGCTATCCCCTTCTTTCCTCTTCCCAGCTGTCCTTACATGATTCAGTCACAGCTCAGTTAGGTCTGTGCTCGTTCTTTGTGTTCGATTGGCTAACAACTGAGAATCAGCTATTGGGTGAACAGTTTGAGAAAGGAGGATGTTTTGTTTCCTTTTTTTATCAATTCTTATAAATATATGAATACTCTCTATATCTCTCACTTCTAAAATTAGTTGTTGTAGAAAGAGAGAGTGAGCAAAACAGTGATAAATAGGCGAAGCTTAGAAATCAGAGTAAAGCCTCCCCCACCCCTCCTTAATCAATTTTATTTTTTCAATGTTTTACATTCTCTTTGTTATTAATACCATTACATTATTACTATCAATGAAACATCTTTACTGGGATTCTGAAGAAATCAATTCAGTCACGCCTCGTGATCAACCACTTGCCTTTCACTTCATTTACTAATTCTGGCTTTAAACCTTCCGAAGTCAAAAGCTCAACAATCTTCAGATGGGAATAAGATGATAATGATAGCAGACAAGACTCAGTACTCCGCATGCGTTGTTTCTACAACTCACGCCTAAAAATGAACCATTCTTTGTGAAGCATACCTGTTAACTCCCCTCTTTCCTACTGCCACTCTCTTTTTTTCTGCTTTCCCCTTTTTACTCGAATGTCTCTCTATCATTATCTCTTCTTCATATTTTCCTTCTTTTTTTTTACTTGTCCCTCTGTATCTCTCTCTCTCTCTTCCAGCTTTTTCTAGTTCACCCCTCCTCCACCCCCTTCCAATTCTCTCCGCCCTGTGCGTCGTCTCGCCTAGTCCATTGTCGGGCTGTAGGGCGCGTATCGATTGGTGTGTCTCTCAGTTTACGTTGTCTATCGTCTACTGTCTGACCATACGCTCAGATGGATCAAACAGTCAGACGCTTGCGGTGAAACGACTCCTCTCTTCGTAACACTCATCCCGAGCGAACTGACTTCTGGATGCCTGAGGCTACGTTCTTTAATATTACCAGTTTTCCAATTTTTGTCTGCCGTTGTCAGCTTCCTTACATTCTCTTATTTTCTGCTTTCTCTCTCGCCTCTTAGTGTTTTCATTGACTTCATCTTTCTCTCCCTCTCTCTTTTTCTTCTAGCTCTTTGATTCCCTTTCCAACTATATTTTCTTTTCCTGGGCTGGACTTACTTTTCATAGAAGAGTTCTGGAACCTAATAATCATTGTTAATGGTTCCAAGAGAGATTCACGCACATCCTGCGTCTCCACGTATTCACGCAAATCACTTTGAATGTGAGCTGGTGCCTGAGACGGTTGCATGTCCGTTTTCTCTCCTTTCTTTACTCATATAAATTTCCTAGGCTTCTCGCCTTCTCATTTTCATATACTTTTCCACTCGGTTTGCGAGGAAGTAACCTATAACCAGTACATCCACTGATTTTGATTGCTATTTGTAAATAAACTATCTTTCTGATCCATCTCAACAGCATAGTTTCTGCGACAGCAAGGAACTAGGGAGAGAGAGAGAGCTGGAGTGTAATATGAATTTCTACAAATTTCATGGATCCAAAAGGTACTTGTAGCTTATGAGAGATGATCGAATGCGGGGACAGTTAGAGGTAGAGAGAGTACCATCAGAGAAGAGGTTTATCGATTGCTTTCAAATGTTTTACTGTAATTCTAAGTGATGTAATTGATTCGCTATGCTGTACAATAGTTAATTTTAGGGATATTAACTATAATTGCATAATTGTAGAAATATTCATTAACAACACGAATGATTATTGTTGATTGAATTATTATGATAAATTTCGCGCATTTATGTGATTGCTTAAAGCTGTAACGGAAAACTAATTTCTCTGATAAGCACACTTGTAATGTGATAAAAAAGCATTTGAAGAGAAGAGAAAGAGATTGAGAGTGAAGAAACAGAAGAGAAAAAATTCTTAATTCTACTTTTAGACAAATTGATATGAATGATTGAACATACCTAAAAGCCTTATTAGAAGGGGATGACGCTACCGAAAAGAGAATGAGATAGGAATAAGTGAGGCTGTTCAAAGGTTTTTTAGGATTACGGTATGACATAAGATATTTTCTCTTCTATCCTTTTGTAAAATAATGACTCAAGTTTGAATTCTTTCATCATGGAAGCTTAAGCCTCCGACTCTCTTCTGACTACTGTAATCGCTCTTTTCGCCCTTTACAAAGTTACTTGAGCTTTGCATTTGCTATCTGTGTTTATGAGTATGTGATTACCTGACATGAACAAATTTGTTTTCTTATCCTATCTTTACAGATCCAAATTACTTTATAAGGAGTTTATTAGGGAAAGATGAGAGGGAAGAGAAAGAGGGAGAGACTACTACCATGAGAGCCATGAGAATCGATTCCAAGCCACCCCGTTCTCCTTCATATATCTGTCCTCTCTTTGTGGTTTGGCCTAGCTCTCGAACTCTGCCTTTAGCTGGAATCAGAAGAGCAACGGGAGGAAATGAGTCTAGATTAAAGGGACAGGGCAAGAGAAAGATAGAGTGGATGAAACAATGAGAAAAAGAAGAAAAGGAGTGAAAGGTATTAAAGAAAGTTCCGAAGTTTGTATTGTATTGAAATGTGCTTGTAGGGATCGTCTTCTTTCTCTACCTCATCCTGATCCTAGTTCTTACCTATACTCTCTGAGGTTTTCCCAGCTATTCATCGTCGTTAATATTTTTAACAAAAAAAAGAGAAAAGCGATTTTTGCTCACAACATGTTCGTGAAACGTTTGAAAGTAATGAACGTTGTGTCATTTCAAATGTTATTTTTTGTTTAAAAACGACATTTAAATGTTAAGAGATAATATATAATGATTATTCATATAATTGATAGAAGGTGTTACTTCTGAAGAAACGGTTTCCTTCTTCATTTGGTTGAATTATGGAATGTTTTCGGATGATTTATCGTTGGGAGGAGCTGAAATGAGTGGTGTTAGGTGAAAGAAAGAAATGGTGGTCATGATGATCGAAGTAAGAGAGAATATTTTATAGAGGAAAAAGAGAGGAAGATAGAGAAGAAAGAGAAGGCTTATAGAGAGTGAAAATAGAGAGTAAGAGGTGGATCGAGCAAATGATGATGATAGCAATTGCAAAACGAAGATAACAGCGATCAGCTGAGATGTCTTGAAACGAATATATTTTATTGTCGTTTGTACTTCATTTGTACGATGAATCGATCAATTATTGGAAAAGAACATTTCCTTTCTCAGAGTTTAGTAGAAAATGGAGAAACTACCTATAAAATACCTAGGACTATTAATAATTATAGTCATTCTAAGAACTTAATTCGGACATTCAAACTCAGACTTGAGTTTTCAATCATTTCATCAACTCTCTTCCCCTTTCCTCTATGCGCACTCTACCCTTTTCCTGCTATCTCTCGTTCACTTCTCCTCCCTCTGTTTCTTTTTTTACTCTTCTCCTAGCTGCATAGATATGTGTTTCTCGTTCAATTTTCCATTTTCGGCGAAAGGCCTTGCTCCGAAAACAGCTGGTAGAATATAAAGAGTGGTGGAGACTACTGAAGACGATGGCATTTGAGAGAGAGAAAGAGAACAAAACGATCCAGAGTAAAAACAAAAGAGTCAAGCGATAACACGAAGGAACAGAGTCCAAATGACTTGCCCCTCTCGACACATCCAATTGGCGGAAACTGTTAACTTCATGGATAATCTTGTGTTTTGAACTATTTATGAAAGGAAATTTTTATTGAAATGAATTGAAGAAGATATGCCATGATTGATGTTTTTCATGACAAAAATTCAGTTCAAAGCCAAGAACGAAAAAGAAGAGAGAAAGGGCGAGAGATGGAGGAAGGGAGAGAGGGAGGCGAAAGTCGGAAAAAGGAAACGCCACCTATGAGGCGATCGGACGGAAAAAAAGAAAAAAATTTCGAATAGGATAGGCTTTACGATATGAGATATTCTACTAATCAGTCAATGAGAATGTTCATCTTCTTCTTCAGCTTCTCCTTTTGCTTGCGATCTATTTTCTTTCATCTTGTGAACGTCGAGCGATTACATGACCATAATTGGAGTGATTTCGTCAGATTTCACAACAAGCGAAAACTATTTTGTTATCGTTTAACTTGAGTGATTACAAACAAAAGAAGGTAATGTTCGAAGCTTCTGATCCTTTGTTAATCTACTGAAATCACTCCTCCTCACTAATGTTCAGTTGAGCTTGTATCCAGATACTTCTCTGTTAAGGAAAAGTTTACTTTTCTTTTCTTCACCTTCTCTGACGTGGGTTTTTGTCTGTCTTTCGTCTCTTTCTTTTCTGGTACTACTTCGTCCTAAAGAGAATCTCTTTGAAAATTCCAACTCTCCCTCTCATTCGTTCATGGGTTTGCATGAAATCCTCGTATGCTTCATTCGCAAAGAGCTCTTCCTCTCAGAGGTCTTAAGTCATTCCCTCTTCTTTTAATCGTCCTCTATCCCTGTAAGTATTCTATATCTATTCATAATGAAGTTATCCATATAACAGTTCCCCTCTGTTCATTCTTCACTTTCTCTCTATCTATTCATCCTCTTTCAAGCGTCTCTGTCTTTGGTATGAGTATCGATTTTTTTACATGTGTATGGGTGCTATCTGATTTGTTGATTCTCTCAGGCAGACCCAGTCGCTAGCCAGAGAGAGATTGAGTCTCATTCTAGTTCTCTCTCTCTTATTCTCTCTTTGTGTTTCTCTCTCCTAATTTACTATTATGTTTCGCATTTCTTTCTGTATCTTCACGCCCAGATGACTGCTGTTCGTTTTCCTATGAAACAGGACACAGCTGATGACGTTAACGATGAACATCTTCACTTCTGGAGCACAATTGATAAAAAGATTTAATGAAACATTCAAAAGCATAAGAATGAGCATTGAGGAAAGTTTGATGTGCTCATTCCAAGTCTAGAATAACGATGCCTTAATACTTTTAGTTGGTATGACCTACAATGACAGTAGAATGTTTGGGTGCGTTGTCATCAATTGACACCCACAATCAAGTGAATATGCCCGGGGGCCATGATAATTTCCTTATATGGATGATTGGAAAAACTTCATCTATCAAACAATCTTTTTTCTTCTTTTCTTATTCACTTAAATTCAATACAATAAGCCACATCTAGATGTATATACAAATATATATTTTTAACCATAAACTCATAATATTTCCTTCTATTTCGCCTTTTCCTCATTTCCCTCTTTCTCTCTTCCAACTTGCCTCCCTCTGTTTTTCTCTTCCTCTTACGCTCCCTCTCACTCTCCTCTTCTTCTTCATCTTCTTCCACACCAGCATTGCCAGCCCACCCCATACATACACACCGTCAGGCTATCTGAAGTTGTCCTTCTCTCATTCTTTCACACTGTCCCTCTCGTTACATCTCTGCATCCTCTTCATTTATACAGCTCTTTAATTCATTTCTTAAAAACTCTCTTCCTTCCATTGTGTTTATTCTATTTTGTCTGCTCTATTCTGTTTTCTCTCTCGGTTTCATGAAATGCCTCTCATTGAATGTTGTGTTGTCTCTAGTCTCAACCAATTACTTTATCTCTACCAGGCAGAGACACTTCTTCTGTGCCCTCCCCCTTTTTACTCTTTGCAATACTCCGTTCCCTCTTAGGCTTTTCAACCCAATTTATCTCTTCTTCACTCTATTCATTCAATTCTCTCGTTTTCTTTCATTTTTGCAGAGATTTCACCTCTATACCTTTATTCCCCTATTGAGCTTTATCATTACAAACTATCTCTATGTCTCTCAGTTTCCACATTCTTTCCTAGAAACTCTGTGTCTCATACACTCTCTAACCCATCCGACTCTTCATCTTCAACAGTTTTTAGGAATGTCCTGACTTCATCATATCCAAAATGATCGTTTACCCTTGGACAATCTTTTCTCCTTCTTTCAGAAATGAAATATACATTGGATTACCTTTCTTGCACAAAAACCAACGAACATCCAAACGACGATGACTCGTTCGAGCCTGATATTCTTACATTTGATGTGAACAAACTACGAACGAAGAATTGTTCGATTTTAGTGATGATTTGCATTTTTTAGAAACTTAGTTTTCTTGACGATTTTCCAAATCTGGCCATAGTTCTGTAGTTCTCCTTTTTTTGCCACCTTGCTTCTCTTTCAGTCTTACTCTCTCCTTATCTGTCTACCTCCTTCTGTGTATGTGTGTGTGTGTGTGTGTGTCTGTGTGTTCATCTCAGCACTGTTTATTATTGATTATTGTTATTTGTGAATCATGGTATATCTCAAGACACTTCCCTGCATATATTCATCCAGATTCGCGATTAGTATTTTGTAACTTTTGGAAGTTATCTATAACATAATAGTTAAGCAAAATTATATACTTTCTATCCGAACATACACATCAATGATGTGATCGTTCTTTGTGCTGACACATTGTGTTGAGGTCTTAGCCCGATGAGGCCATGAAAGGGATCCTCAAGGACCAGATGTACCTCTATGTTCCTTTTTTTTAATTATGGAAAATGATTCGTGTTTGAGCTTCCACTTCCTACAATATCAATTTTATCCAACTTATTCTGTAACTTCCTTCATTTCCTCCTTCTTTATCTCTTTCCCTCTCTCTCTATGACTCTAACGATCTCTTCTTCTGCCTTACTATGTCTTCCTCTCATTCGACTTCTTCCCTTTCGCTCTTTTCAATCTTTTTTTTTCTTCGTCTTTCATTCGTTTTTTTTTCTTGTGTTCTTCTCGGCCAGATGAAGGTCTTGTTGATCGTCTGTTACTCTGAGAAGAAATGTTATTGGGCCCAGCAGAATGTTTGTTTCAGAGCAAAGAGAAGAAGGAAAAACGACATTCTGAACAAGTAAAAACTCACTTGTAACAGCTTGAAAACTCCTCCGGTAATGATGATTGAGGAACGTCTGGTTTTGGTTTTTCTCCCAGTTCTCTCACTCTCTGGCTCACACCTTGCTTTTCGCAAATCTCCCCTGTCTAACATCTCCCACTTTATGGCTTTTTCATAGCACAACTTACTCATTTGTGTTTAATCGTCATTATGAAGTAATTAGCCTTTCTCAGCAGTTTATCTCTAGCAGTCTCTCTGCCTCTCTCAGTCGTCTCCTTTATTAAGATGTCGGACTATCTCCTTGAATGTTTCGGCTTGTTCTCTATTCTCCCAGTTAATCTTGACATTTATCTGAAAATAACCCGATATGGACTCTTGGCTTTCTGAAGTTATAGAAGTCATCTCTCGTACTACTCCTCTTTCTCTCTGCCTCTCTCATCGTGCTCCATCATCTTTTTATTCCATATAGAATTATTCATTTCCTTTCAAGACCATTACCGTTTGTGGTTGCAACTGTTTTTGGTCATTTAAAATATCTTCGTCATACCTCTGAAGACGTTTATTGTTTTCGTAGAACAGACCGTACACGGAAAGAATTGAAGTGAAACTATATGTGTGGAATAGAAAAAAAAGATAGATTAGCGAGGGACTGGATGTCTGACCAGCTGGATTGACCGGCCAATTCCTTCTCGATTATGAGCGAATTCGATGCAGGCTGTAAATTCTTAACTTCTTTTTCTCTTGTTCGATAGTCCGATAGTTTCACGTTTTTTTCACGCCGGAATCCACGTGAGAGTCGATATGCAAATTTACGAGCGTTTCCCTTTCTTCAATTTCTGAAGCCTAATGAACGGTTGTGTTTTTTCGCTATCTTCTTCTCTTCCTTCCTTGTTCTTAAAGTTCCTAATCTAAAAATCTCTATCTACCTTCTTCTAAACCGCCTCAAGTATAGTATAATAATTATAACTTCCTCTTCCACATTCTGAGCTTTGCTCGACTTGTGATCCGCAAGTGTTTTTTAGTTATTTTTTTTTCTTACCTGTTTCTTTCTTTATCCTATCTATCTCAGTGTTCGAAACTGATTTTTTCGAAGAAAGTTCAAACTATTTTATTTATAGTTTGAATACGTACGAGCATGTCAGTTGAACGATTTTCTATTTTCTCTCTCTTCTTAAGCTTTTTGGCTCCCAAAACTATGTACTTGGAAGGCCCTTTCCTGTCTTATTTATTCATTCTCTCTAATTCTCTGTTTCACTTCTCTTTTTCCTCACTTCTAATTGAGTTATTTAAATTTTTTATCAGAGGACGGATTATCATATCGCTTTTGTATTTCACCTTTTCATGTAGGATATCAAAGAGAGAGGAAGAGAGTCATGAAATAGAAAGATAAAGAGAGTTGGAAGGTAGAGAGAGAGAGGGAGAGAGGAAAGAATGTTGTCCTTCCACCTGTTTATTGTTGGCTGTTGATGTTTGAATGAACACAAAATAAAATACACGGCTGGTCTTCTTCAGTTTCTTCTTCGCCCGTTCGTTGATGACATTACTTCTCGTTTTTCTGAGATGATTCAGAGATTCGAAAGCCTTTGACACTCTCCTCCATTTCATATTCTAATTACGAATAACTGGAGATAGTACTGGTAGAAAATGTTGTGAGCCAAAAGCATTTCATTCATTCTTTCGTCCTTCTCATTCTCATCCATCCTCTCCATTTCATGTTCTGAGTTCAACCTTTCATTTTTTAACGTTTTTATCATTTTATTTTAAACTTTCAATTAATCTTTTATGTCTTGTCGATCTAACTTTCACATGTTTCTGTTGCTTTTCTGTTTCGTTCATTTTTCCTCTCTCCATCCTCTTTATCTCTGTCATTCTCTTTTGAGGTTGTTTGTTGAGAGAAAGAAATGAGAGAGTCTGCATCTCCTGTTTCTTCATTATGATTCATTTTTTTCTTTTTCTTTTTTTTATTTACTTCTCTTAATATTATTTTTTTTTCTTTCCATATCATCGCCTACTCTGCCACGTCTCTTATAACCATAAGTCGCTCTGAATTTCAAAGTCCTTCTAGCTTTTCCTACTTTCAACCATCGTATTTATCTTTCCATTCATCTCCTTGGAAGAATCTCTTCTTCAAAAACGGCTGAAATGGCTTCGACACTACTTGTAGCGAATCATTTTTATTTCCTTAAAGTTTCGTGATTCGTATGGAAGATATTCTCTACTTTAAGCATTTCTTGTGTTTTCATGACGCAGAAAAGGAACTTTTAAGGGAACACGTACTTTTGGGAGAAAAAAAAGATTTTCTCCACAAAGACTTCAGAACTATGAGCAGTCTCATATTTAGTCTTTTGATCTGTTGTTTCTCTCTTCTTTCATCACACTCATTCTCTCTCTTCTTCTTCCCCTTTACCTAATTTCTCATATATATGCAATTGGAAGAATCTTGTCACACAGTTTATTTCAGCCGTTAAGAGGATATTATAATGAAAGTCTTCTGGCTTGAAGCAGGACGAGAAATCTTCCAGCATTGAGAGAGTTAGAGATGGAAAGAAAAAAGAGTATGGAAAAGATAGTGACGAAAACAGAGAGTATGATTTGACGCTTTCTGTTTTTGGGATAGAAAGATGCTGTTCTCAACGAATCTCTATTTATCGCCGTCTCTCCATAATTCTCACTATTACTTGTCTATCTTAGCTATATGTCTGTTATAGAGCAGAAAATGATAGAGAGAGGGGGACAGAGAGAGTAGGAGAGAGAGAAGGAAGTGGGAGGGAAGTAAGAGTTGTCCGGGCATTGGTCACCTGGCACAGCCCGACTGGGGGCCGTCAATGTGAGTGACCTCAGTACAGAGCGGTGAACAACGCGCTCACATACACGCACAACACGATGATAGAGAAGAGAGAGAGAGGATGCAAAGCTATAGAAAGAGTAAAGAGAAGAGATGGGAAGAAAAAAAGAAAGAAGAGTAAGCGAAAGATTCATAAGAGTTAGATAGCCAGAGAGAAGAAGAAAACAGAAAGAGAACACGAAAGTAAGAGAGACAATCCCGGCCTTCTGTCGGTCCTCTTCTTCTTTAGCTGTTGGATTCTTGTTTCTTGATTGCTGTCAGTAGCTCCATGTGTTGTTTCTAATTGTCATTTAAATGTTTTTTCCTCAACTCTTTGAAAGTGTCGAATTATTCGAAAAGTTGTAAGATCTCACCTGAAAGCTAGAAAGCTTGAACTTTCGTGAAGCTTTTCATTAATTTGTTTGTCTTTGTCTAACATGAGATGAATAGAATTACCAAATGAACTGTTTATCCCTTAATCGATACCCCGAACCACCCAAATAAGCAGCTCTTAATTGGAAATTATTATTGATCGAATGCAAATAATGGAAAGTTTGTTTTAAAGCGACTTTCATTTTCTAATGAAGAATCAAAACAAAGGCTTTTCATGGTGCAATAGTTCATGAGAAACTTCTATTCTCTTCTCTTGTCTGACCTGTTACCTTAAAAATATATCGCAGAGCTTTTGCATCACTTTTCGTTTGCGATTGAGAAAGTCATCATTTCATAGTTTGCCTCTTCATTCCTATTTTAGCCTTCAATCTTTTTTCTTTTTTTTCCTGCAAATTTTCTCTTCTTTCTGCCTGTATGTCTGCATAAGCTATTCTTTCTTCTTCTCTTTCTCTCGGTTCTTCTCTTTTTCTCTCTCTCATTTCACCTTTATCCTAGCAAAAGATGACTGAGAACCCGGAAGGTTAGACACTCATTCTCCTCATATGGTCAATGTCTTATCTACTCCTGGTCTGAATTAATGTTATTCATATCATTAATTATATGGTTAATTGATATCCAAATGGTTTCCAAAATAATGAGAGTTTTCATTTCGAACAGCATAGTTTGCAAAATAAGATTTTGAATATGAGCTTTTCTTTCTAATTTCTCTTTTTTTGTACGTTCCAAGCTATTTTCCTTTTTCTCTATATCAGTGTTGTTTCCTCTTCTTATACATTCAAATCTTCTTTTTTTTTTCAAACTTCTTAAGCTGTACATTAATGTCCCCAGGGCTTACGACTGTTGATTGTTGATTGTCCTTGAACTATCTTCATCAGTTCATCTACTTATTACGTTGAGTTATGGGAGATTATTTATTTATTTTTATGTACCTTGCTTGTTTCTTTTGTTTTTCAAGAAAAACGAATGCATACTATGTGCGATTAAGGTCAATTCTTTGACTTTCTTTCAATTAAATTAGATCTCCTCGAGTTGTTGACAAATTGCCATATTAGCATCGAAAATGCTTTATTAACATCACAGGTTATGTGAAATTAGAAGTTCTGGTATTTCCTTCCTTCAGTTTCGTTCTCTTCTCATCTTCTCATAACGCATGTAGATCATGGATACACAGGAAATCCTATGTTGTTTGCATTTATTTTCTTCGCGAGCTCTGAGTCGGTCGTTCCTATATTAAACTTCGTATACTGTTTGTTTCATAATTGTTTTATTTCTTTCTGGCTTCATTTTTTTCTGTTTTTACAAGCTCATAAATAGTACTTCAGTTCATTTCATTTAAATATTTCTACTTTTCTAGAATGCCCGCAGAGGCAGACAGACTTCGTCGTTCGAAAAGAAATAAATTTTTTCTGCACGTTTCGCCGCACGGTACAACTGATCGCCGAAGAACTCAACCTGTAACTACGCTTCATGAGACTGCTTGAAATTACAAAACTGTTTAGGCTTCCAATTCTTCGCCTGTTCGGGAAGAGCCACACTCTCGGACTCAGTCAGCAAGCCCAATGAGAGCTAGTTCATCAACTGTAAGTTAAAGTCAGTTTTATATCTCATATACCTTACTTGTAACAGCCTCTTGATGACGAGACTAAGAGGCCAAGACGTGCCAACCGCAGTTCAAATTTCTATTACGAAGATGATTCAGAAGAGGAAGATGTAAGATTTCTTTTGAATTTCCTCATTTTTTAATCATTGCTTGCTATAGGACAGTCGTGTTTGTGGAATGTATGGAGTACACAAATGCAATAAATGTCCGTCTCGCTTCGAAACTCGTCCAGGATTAGCAAATCATATGCGATTACATGGAGGTAACTCAATCTTCATTAGAGATTATTATTTATCATGATCATTATTTAAAGGTCTGAATCGTAAAAATACTTGTAAAGATTGTGATTTTTCTTGTGGATCTCTGAAAGCTATACGTAATCATATTAAATGCCATCGCCGGTTAGATAAGGAGGTGAGATTATTCTTTTGTTCTTCTCAATGACATCCATATTCTAGGCAACTCCTACACATAGTGATACGCGAAGTGAGGATAGTAACAACTCTCCTCCTAAATTAACTCCTGAAGTACATAAAGATAATGTTGAAATGAGTGACACCAGTCCACCTGAGTTGAAAGGTATTTGCATAATGTCCTTCTGCTATTTTAAATTCTGTTGCAGTTCCTGAGAACCTTATAATGGAGACAAATGGAAAGAAAAGTGATAAAGCTCCGACAAAAGCGGCTAAAGATACTCCACCAAAGATATCGAAGTCGTTGAACAAAATTATCGAATGTGAACATTGCCCCTTCAAAAGTCGAAATCAGTGTCGTATGAAAATTCATACAGAAGGACATCGTAAAATGACTGGCTTCCGCTGCCATCGTTGCACCATGACAGTTTCTAATTGTGGATTGCTGAAACTTCACATAACTCGTGTTCATCAAGAACATTCTGATTTCCAATGGCCGCCGAAGTACTTCGTTGATGGTGTTGAACAAGCAAATGGTCCAACTGACACTCCAAAAACATTGATTGAAAGGGTAGAGGATAAACGAAAAAGAAGAGCTCGGCTCCTTCCTCGCGAGGCCAAAAGGAAAGACTTCAAACTTCATTGCCAAGTAGGTGATTGCCCGTATTATTGCTTCACGAGCAGTCAAATGGTATTGCATAAACACTGCCAACATTCTCAAAAGGTGTGATTCATATATTTTACAAAAAAATTTAACAATGTTTTAGCCAAAACCGAAGAAGCATCGTTGTGTTACATGTGGAGTGGCGTATGATCATCCTGGAAAGTTGATTTTCCATCGTTCTCGTGCCCATCCTCGACGAAAGCTCCACCCCAGAGTGAAATCCATGTTGTTTGAAGAAGCTCGAGGTCGTCATTTTCTTAAAGGGTATAGCATGAATTTGATGAATAACTCGAACAGTTTTTTTTTTCAGTATTTACAATAACTCCCGTGCGCAAGCTTCACAAGAGCTTGTATCGTTGGAGGAGCCCACCACAGCCCCAGCTCCGGAACCAACAACTGTTATTTCAGTCGCACCGCTTTCTGAGTCGAACGATGCTAGCCAAATTGCAATCAGTCAGCCAAACACTGAATCTTCCAACAATGAGTCTTCAGCATCTGTTCCTACTATAATCAAGCCTACTCCACTTGTTGCCGTTTCACATAATGATCAATCTGGATCACATGCTTCTAACTCGATGGTTCAAATTTCGAACACAATTTTCAATAATTCGTCAGCAGTGATCTCAGCTTCATTATCGAATCTGGCACAGCCTTCGCCGCAAATCACTGCCTCAACGATTTCAACCCCTCAGTTGGGTAACAATGGACATCTAGGAATGCCTATGAATCAACCGAATGCTTCTTCGATTTTATCTCATCCAGGAATGTCCATGTTCCATTTGCAAGGCTCATTGCAAGGACATATGATTCCGTCTATGACTTCCTTGGCAAATGGGTTACATTTGGGACAAACAGGAGCTATGATGATGTCAGGAACGAATAATGGGATGCCTCAGCTGCATCCGAATACTTTACAAAACCCTCTTGCTTCTCAAGCAGCTCAATTTATGATGACTCAAGGAAGTCCACAGCTCACGCATTCACAGTTGATGCATCATCCTTCTGTGATGCAGCAGATTTCTCAACCTCAACCTCGTTTTGTCAACATTCCTACGTTGTAAGTCATTTTTGGTTTCGAAATATCTGATCCTTGCTTATAGTTTGAAAGGAGTTGCATGTGAAGTTATTGAGGTTGCTGAGTTACCAAGAATCCTCGATCAAGCATTCAAATGTAAGCAATGTCCTTATAGTACAACAGCGAGAGCTAAATTAGAGAAGCATGTGGCTAGACATGATGTTCCGAGCGATATGAAGGTAGTTCGTTTGGTACATGCTTCTTTTAACTACTTCTTTACAGTGTCCCATATGTACATATCAGTGTAGAGGAGAGAGTTTCATGCAACAGCATTTCCGTACTCATGTCGCTTTAATTCAAAGAATTACCCGTTTAACTATTAATAATCCCAATGGTGATATGGCTGCCTCAATCATGTTGCCCTATATGGTATCAATTTGTTCTCTAACCAGCTTGGTTCATCCAATATTTCAGCCTCGATACCATCCTGTTGTTCAAGAACTAACTGCTGCCGCAGCCATTGCAGTATCTGGAAGTTTGGGACAATTCAATGCAAATATGCCACAAAACATTTATCAAGTGCCTCATGGCTTTTCCTCGCCCATTTCCGGCTCTTCTGTGTCTTCTGCTCCAGCAACAGTAGGAGCAGCAGCAACCGCTGCTGTAGCTGCTGCTCGCTTGATAAGAAATGATCGTACATCTAATCAAGGAAATCGAAATAAGCGCGAGAGAACGTTTGTTCCTGTTGTTTTAGTTGGGTTCATTCGTGTTATGGTATCTTCATTTACTCTTTCAGCCTGATGGTACAAGATTACGTCGTTGCCTCGAATGTCCCTACGTATCCAAGCATTCTTGTGATATATCAACTCATTATCAAATGCACTTATCAGCTCCTCAAAAGTCAGTCTAACTTCTGTTATTAATCACCAATATTCTTCTTAAGATTCCGCTGTAGTCAATGCACTTATTCAACTAAACGATCTGTTTGCCTGAGAGCTCATTATGAGCAACACAGGGCTCAGAACGCCACTGAGGTATATCTTAAAATCATTCAGTTTTTTATTTATTTCTCTCTTTAGTCAACAGCTCGTCCACTTATTTTGAAGCTTAATGGTGCTCTAGTTGGTCTGCGTTCGGGTACAGGAAAGCTAAGAATCTATTCCTGCCGCTTATGCCCGTTTGCCTCTCGAACAATTTCTTCCCTCTGGCGACATTCCCGGTTAGACTAAACATATCAAACTTATCGAAGAACTTCTTTCAGGAACCATATCTTTGTTCGTAGCCCATCATATCGATGTCCAAGTTGTGATTATTTTGGATCGAAGGAAGTTTTAGAGCAGCATGTTCTTCTTCATTCCTCTGAAGTGCACCCAATACTTCTGCGTTCTAGTCAGACACCGCCTTCTCCAGCCAAAAGGTTTTTAGAAATTTTCTTGCTTTCAATTTTAACTGTATTGTCTGTTATAGGGAAACTGCTGACGGCTATATTACTCCAATTTCGAATAAAAATCTTGCCAAAACCAAAAAAGCATATAGTAGACCATCAACAGAGCCTAGTAGTAAAGTACCTACTCCCAAATCGGCAACTCCACCTCCTCCGAATTTGTCACCAGCACCAATTTTAACTAAAGTAGAAGGAGAAGTAGCTATCAAATCAGAAGAAATCAAACAAGAAAAGTTGGTGATTTGTTTTCAATCGTTATGTCTATATCTCTATTTTCAGTGATGGAGTTAAAATACCTTCGTTGACTACGCCTGCTTCTAGCAGAAATTCGAAAAACGCTGAGAATATAAACATGAAGTTTGATGACCCCCTGAGCATTGATATTCTTGAAGATATGGCAAATGTTCATCCATTGCTAGAACGTTTAAGAAGAGAAGAAAAATGCCAAGGTTTTGAAAACGTTTTGAAATATTTAATATGATTTTTAAGAAACTGGACAATGTCCCGACTGCCCATATACGGATACTGACGAATTACTAATGAAAATTCATCGTGACATGCATTCCCAACCTCCTCGAGCACATCAGTGCGAGCTGTGCTCGTTCAGCTGTAGTACTCCTCAGTGTTTACATCGCCATATTTCTCTACATTTGCCACCCCTAAGTCCTTCTTCGTTGGCTGCTTTAAAGTGGGTTCCTTTCTATTTGTGCGTCATTCTGAATTCTCCTTACAGACAAAAAAATGCCACAAGAAGAAGGTTCCAGCCGCCAGAAACCATTCCAAACGGAGTTACTGCTTTCTCGTGTTATAAATGCTCCTTCAAAACTATACATAATGATAAACTGACTGAACATGTCTATCAACATGTGGAAGATTACCGACGTCGGTTGAACACAACAACCAAGCGAGAACAAATGAATGAAGAATCAAAGAAAATCAAAACCCTTCGAAGAACTGCTCGGAAATCGGACAAATTTGTAAGATTCTTACATTGTGTAGCTGATTCATACAAACCAATTCTTTCAGTACTCTTGTGATCTGTGCTCTTTCCGATGTGAAACAATCACAGCTTTCTCCAGACATAATGAAATGCATTCCCTAAACGGATTATACCGTTGCTCGTGAGTTGTGCCGAGGTGTTCCTCATTTCATACATAACTTTCAGAATGTGCACCTATAGTTCGTATACAAAAAGTATTACAACCTTCCATGAAATGAATCATCATACCGATCATTCTTTAACTAATCTACAGAAAAGCGCTTTGCTTGCACCTAATGTTATTCAAGTGAGTGTTCAATATAAAACATTGTCTCTAATTGAACTATTGCAGATGAAAATCGAGGATCCAACTTTGGATATTCATGAACTTGCTGGTCAAATTTTTAGTTGCGTTCGATGTAAAAACTTTTCCTGCCTAGGTGAGATCACTAAATTCTCTTTTGTTTATCCAAACGTGAATTATAGAAAGCCGCGATTTGGAGCTGCATTGGTTGGAGAATCATAATGATTCTCAAGATGACAAAGATCGAGCGATGTTCATGTCATTTAGTATGTTTAGAGCCAATGGAATAGCTACAATCGCTTGAAAAGAATCAGATTGTTTTGGATTATTGTTGTTTTAGAAGCCCGATGAAAAGATATTCTTAAAAAGTATTACTTTAGTAATAAGACTTGTACTTATTAAAACCAAATTGTAATGTATATGTGCTTTGCCATTCATCTAAATTCAATATTTGTCTTTCTTTTTTCCAAATATTTTCAAAATAATAATTGTGTAAAAATAATATATTGTTATTCTTCACTCTCATTTAGCGGGTAGTTTTACTGTTTGTACTTATTTATTTGAATTATTTCGATTCGAAACTGGAAAATAATAAACTTTTTTATGAAATTTCTCTGATTCTAGAAACATCAACGAAACTATGACCTAACAGTTTGCTAGTTTTCAATTTGCGTCACATGCCTTGTTCCGACAATTGTTTAGCGTGTAGTACAGATGTAACAGCTGTACTAGCATTCTCCATTTAACTGCCTCGTGTTTACATGGAAAAAAAGAAGAGCCCGCCCGTAGTTTGACTGCCTCACTTCCTTTCTTCCGAAACTACTACCCCACCTTAGCCAAATTCGTTTTTCACCTGTCTGTTCTCATTGAACTTACACTACTATGGTTAACGTTCCTACTCCCGTTTAGTTTCTGAAACCATCAATCTTATACTTTATTAAATTTAATTTGTAGATTCTTCTTGAACATTCGAGAAGCTTCTATAAGACGCGTCATTCTCTCACATAATCCCCGCCCCTGAAGTTGTACCTTCGATTATGAAATTTCGAACATTCTACTGACGAGCATGAACGAAGTATCTAATGCTCTCGTAAGAATGATTTCCAAGAACTACTGAGTTCATTATCAACGCATTCCTATTATCCTCTACGAGTTTGATGTTCTTCAGTTTCCGAAGCATCCTAGTAAACTTCCACATCTTTTCCCCTTCACCTATTCATGATATTGGCAGAATTCTCGTTGATGAACAACCGTGCAACAAAGCAGTTGAAAATGAAAATGAGAAAAGGCGGAACGACCGCTTACAGGGAGTTGAAATTAAAATGAAAGTGAATACACGACCGGTACAGACGGCTTTTAAAATGAAAAATCTCTGCAATGGAGAAATTTCATTCTTCACGTCGTGGTAGCAGTGAGCGGTGTAGCAAACTGCTTTCTGAGCATTTGATTCCAGAGCCTGTGACCATCTTGCTTGGATGGCTTCAATAAAACATGAGAGATATCAACTGATTGACCTTGTCAAAATTGTCTTCTCTAATGTCTCTCAGATCGGAATCAAATGAAACTCTCTTAGAAGTATCTTATGTATGCTTAAATCTTATAGTTCCTTCTAGATTCTTGCCCTCAACCATCTTCCGCAGTCATTTGACAATGCGAAGTTAATTGAAGTTGAATTCTGATTTCCTCTTTCCTTAAGTCAAGCCATAATTCCTTATACATTTGTAGACTGTACAAAAACAAAAGTTTATTAGAATACTTTACAAAATAAATAACATAAAGCCGTTTTTTAAATTGATTAAGAGGACTGTTTGAAGGATGGGGTGATTGGGATCGTTCGAACAGCGTCTTTTCCTTTCTTGGGAGCTTCTATGCTCAGTTTTCCTTCAGGAGTGATAGTAGAATTCACAGCACTGAGGTCAACATCTTCCGGTAAGGTCCATCGACGAGTGAATGAGCGTTGGAAGTAGTTGTTCTCATCCTTAGTCTCCTGACTGGCTTCAATAGAGAGAACGCGTCCTTCCAGGTTCACCTTTAGTTCCTCAGGCTTGAAGTGAGAGACATCAATGGACACTCCGAACTTATCTTTGTCATTGATAACCTTAAACACGGGAGTTAGGGTTTGGTCAATGTTCGAAAAGCTTACTTCTTTCATCTCCTTCCCAACGTCTAGACCCATATTGGTTCTGGGACAGGGAGAAAATCCTTGATTCAGCAAGTCCAAGTCACTCAGCAAGCCATTTAAGACTTGAGCGAATGCATGAGGTCCAACGATGATAGACATGGCTGTTGTAGTAAGAAGTGATGGAGATCTTCGAATCGGAAATCAGTTACTATTCAGATTTATCCCTTCCTTATATACTCTTCAGTCAACGTCATCGAAATTTGTAGATTCTTCTTGAACATTCGAGAAGCTTCTATAAGACGCGTCATTCTTTCACATAATCCCCGCCTCTGAAGTTGTAACTTCGATTATGAAATTTCGATGTTGTTGAAGATGAAAAAAACAAACAACTTTTCAATGATTCGTGAACCATTTAGCTGATAAAATTTATTTTTGGTTGAGTTTTTGAGATGATTCAGTGCTTATCGGGGATAGGCGAACGTTTTCTTCTTCTTTTTATCATATTCTTGGACTCTCTCTGATAGTTTTTCTGATTCATACTTTCTCTGTGAGGTTTTTTACTGTCAAAGAGGTTTCTGTTCTGTTATTTTCTTCCATAAAAATAAAAATGCAACAAAAGATGTCTGTAAATGGATGAGTTTCAAGAGAGTTATGGCGAATAATAGAGTGAGCATGGACACCGCTCACTGCATTGCGTTAAATGAAAAATGAAACAGAGGAAAAATATTTCATTTTCAAAATCAAATTTTTGCAGTGCGGTGGTACATTCATTTTCAACTGCCTGACGCGCTTGAGCGGCCGCTCACACGTTTCATTGCTGTGGTAAGTGTGAAAGTGTAGCGGTGGTGCATCGGCATTATGATGATGGCAGAAAAACGTTTTAACTCGACGCAGAATTGACCGATTTCAAAAATTTTTTTTTTGATGGTAAGCTTATCGATAGCTTATTCTATATAATACTTTGGTGATTGGAAATCAGAGAATCAGTAACTGCTCTAACAAACGTTCATTCTAATTATCTGAAGAGTACGTATGAAGAGGGGCGAAACAATAAAGTCAATCAACCTACGCACGGATATGCAAATCTCGTAGCTACATATAACTTGAGCATGTCAACAGAGGTCTAAGCATTTCACAAATCCTAAGAATTCCTATTTATCGGGGACGCGCGAACGCATCCCCCCACGCAAAAATTTAGCTGTAGGCGAATCTCAACTCGAGACTGCCTTACGGGTCAGCCCAATCAAGAAGTGCAATGATCAGGCCTCGCCATAGAGGTCCCGCCTTAGTGATCGCGGCACACTCCCAGCCAGGTAAGTTTCAGCCTAAACCCCCCATTTTTGTCCAAGATATATGTTAGCCGTATGTGCTATGGGTGGAAGCGGCGAAATACATGGAACATGAACCATAAGCCATACTCGCATCCAAAATAGGACTCACCCGAAACCCTCTCATTGTTACCATTCCGAAATCTCATAATGCTCTATGGTTGTAACCATTCAGAATACATCTCATAATTAATTTCAAGTATCTGGATCAGAAAACGATATCTCAATAACTCCGTTCAACTCTTTGACTCTCTCTGATAGTTTCTTTGATTCATACTCTCTCTATGAGGTTTCTTGATGTCTAAGAGATTTTTCAATCTCTCTTTATCTTACCTCTCGCCTATATCTATTCATTGTGATAATCCTGTTCTCACTATTTATTCTAAATTGAACTCGATCTAAGCATTGTAGAATAAGAGAGATAATAAGGCTCGAGTTTTTCAAGTTACTTCCGAGTAGGATCTTGCATCAACTGTTCAATGTTCCTCAAAGTGGTATTAACCAGATCACTTGTCTATAATACATTTATCTGCTTCAGATGTCTATCATAATCAACCTTAGCTGTTCCGCCAACATCGCTAGTATGAACTTGTTCAGTCACTAGAGATTTCCATAAAGCATCAGAGATCAAATTGGCATGATAGTGACACCCCAAATATCTCAAAGTAGTTTATTCAGTTCGGAAAAGAAGAGAACAGGCGAATATTCACCTCAGCATGTCTACACTCGCTCGAATGAAGGCGGTTGGATTCGCTAAATCTTTGCCAACTAAAGAAGTTCCTGTGTTTCTCGTGCCCTAAAACTCCATCAGGTAACTAACGGCACAGAAGCATACCGTTTCGAAAACAGCATATTTTGCGCCCAAGTTCATACCGGACACCAATCCCGGTCCACCAACAAGCCCACAGGCAATATTCGAAATGATGTTTCCATACAGATTCGGCATCACCATCACATCAAATTGTTGAGGTTTGGATACCTCGATTGTACATTGTATTATTTTATCTAAACCAGCTAAGTAAGTACCAGTTGCATGGAGGCATTGTCCACAATCATAGATTCAAACTCGATTGATGGGTATTCCGCCTTGGCCATATCCCGGACCACCTACAACTATACTAAACCTTTTAAACACATTCCGTACCTGCAAAAAAAGCCCATCTCCCAATTTCTGAATGTTTGCTTTATGAACAGCTGTTACTTTTTTACGATTGTTAATAAGCGCATATTCAAAGGCCATTCTGGCAATCCTCTCAATTTTGTCCCGTGTTACAATCTAGATCCCAGTATTGCGCTGTTTAACACTACGTGAACTCACCTTTATGCTCTCAACGACACCAGGAATACTTTCATGCTCCAAGCCGGAATACTCTCCTTCGGTGTTCTCTCGCATGAGTACAATGTCAATGCCCTTAAACGATGTCATAGTGTCAGCAGAAATACTCGCAGTTTACCTTATGTCTGCTAGGCACTGTAGGAATCGTAACACAGTGGAGAATGTTAGCATACAAGTCAAGTCGAGAGCGTAGTTCAACATTACGAGATTTGAATACAGGATTATCATGTTTCGTTTCTATGTTTCCCTGAACTATAATCATTATAATACGAAATGCAAGCCCTGATCACTTTTAAGGCTACACCGTTTCTTTCTATTGCCATCAAAGCTGCATCCATATCTCCAAGCTCCAGGTTTGAACTCAAAGTTACCTCTTCGAAGTTTATAGGTGCCTGAAAACTGTGCATGGTAGCGATAAAATACTAGAACAACCAACGTTGGAAAAACCGAAAATTCTTTTTATATGTTGGAGCATTTCTGGTCCTATTCCATCTCCTGGAAGAAGAGTTACAGTGTGCCGCCCGCCATATTTAGCTTGTGGTTCCTGAATTTCGTTTTGAAACTTTATAAGAAGAAGATTATGAAGTTACACGCTTCCCCGGGATCTTGTGCGTGCGAATTGCAGCAGCCACTGCTGCCTTTTGAGCACTAGACGAACTGATGGACTGACTCAGTTTGGGCGTCAAACGAGATAGCATTCTGAAAAGCACTATAATCAAACAAAAATCGAACTCTCAAACAGTTAGTTGTTTAGTTCGAAGATCTTTCTACAAATCGATCGTGAACAACAAAAAGAACCGAAGGTTATAGATTCTCTGAGACAGCTGTGATATTGAATAGAAAGGGAGAGCTCCCAACCTTTTGTTTTTGATTTTCAATTATGAGCTCATCATTAAATGAGAAGAGAGACCATGTGCGAATGATGGGAAGATTTTGCTTTTCTGGCTTTATGGCTAGTAAACTATTGAATGTTGTTGAATACGGCAAATAAGTTAGTTTGAGAGCGTGAAGAGATAAAAATGTGCTTAGCCAGAATTCGTTATCGAAATCACATTTGATGACAAAACTATAAGAGAAAAACAATTTATTGGCAAGAAAGGCACACAGACAGAAGTGACAGAAAGAAAGAGACTTATACAGTTGTAAGTACCTGAGAATATGTAAATGAGGCTCTAAAAAAGGAAAAATATACACGAACAAAGTTATATCGTTTCGCAACTGAGGAAATGCAGTTTTATAAACTTCAAAAAGCCGTAAAACATAATGAAAATATATATCAGACTACCCGTAGGATATTTTACTACTGATAAGATAATTTTTTTCTTTAGGTTAAACAGTTGAATGTGTGTTTCCTCCGTCTTTAGTGTACGAACGGCATGAACACAACAACTGTTACCATGATATTTGAAATAAAAGATAGCAAAAAACGAGATGAGAAAAGTTTTTGTTCAATGTATTCCGTGAAATGACTTCATAGACGGACAAGGATTTTCCTAACGTCATGCTTAATGTGCAAACTCCAATACGAATATCATGAATCAGTTGTAGTTACTCATACGATGGCTCCACTAAACAGCAGCGGGAAAGGTACTTGGTCACCCGGCCCATTCTTTGCTTTCATCCCAATTAATGAAGGAGCTACCCGCCCATCAGCACGAGCTTGTCTGATAGCGAGCATTTCAGGATCATCTCTTAGAAATCAATGTTACTGCATTTATAAACTGTTAACCAACTTGATATCATAATTTCTGATTGTCCAGTTGCTATTAATCACAAGGAACCGAAACATCAACCGAAACACTGAAGCTTCTGCCCTGAAATGATATGAAACTTGACATTCAGTTTCGTGGATATACCTGTACTGTGTGAAAACTGCAGTGAAGAAGCTTATGAAAAACAGTGTAGCGCATACAATTATCGATATGTCATCGTAACTCAAAGTGGCAGAAACCATACGTATATTTCTATAAAAAGAATACACATATACTCAGTTGATCAGGGTGATAAGTCCTCACCTCAAGGCTGTATGATATTTATCTGCAATAAGCAAGAAGTGAAAACCCATAGCAGCACTCATGAACATTAGAACGCTAGAGGCCAGAAAGAGAAGGTTCAGCAATCGGTCACGATATCCAAGAGAAGGGAAATGTAAACTCCTCAACTGAAAAGGAAAAACTTCATTTCCATTAGGCTTAGTCTTACAATGAATAAACAGATTAGAAATATGATTTATAAGCGTTTGAATGAAATTGTTATTCAGAAGCTACGCTTTAATCCAATTTTCATCAGAAACCAAAGCCATACGGCTCATAATTCTTACGAATCTTACATTTATACAAGCTCCTCTTTTGTAGTTATAGCAACATAATTCGCACTGAGGGGAAGGTATGAACTTCCTTGTCGACAATTCCAGCCAATGCTTTAACAATCAAACGCTTTCCTCATGATATTCACTTATCACTAACCACTAAACAGCTACGGTGAACGTAAAGTAAACTTCCGGAACATCGACAAGGCGACACAAATGGATCACGACTTGACACATATTCCGTGTGGCATATCCGACAAAGTGATGCAGAAGATGTGGATGTGAGAGAAGCTAAGCTTTCAGAAATTCATAAAAAGTTCATCAATCAAATATACCTTTGCTCAAGGATCTGTCAACTTTCATGAGGTTATTGGTCTTCCATAGCTGCAGTGTCTCTTTGTTTTCAATTAAAGGCTCATTTTCTACGGAAAGATGCTGAATAATGAGAAACTCATTTCAATTAATTCGCAGACGTCTACTAACGTGGTTATATGATCCAGCTGACACATGTCCACTATCTACAGAAGACGTAGACTGAGAATCATCCGTTTCGGAAGCTGACGAATTCTGATCTATCGGCGCTGAGGGAGTCGCTACTGATTCAGGACAACGTACTAGTACAAGGTCCGGTTCAACCAAGCTCATAATCCAAAGATCTGTAAGAAATTAGTTGCAAAGCCATTACAAGAAAGATCTTAGTCAGTTTAACCGAGAACTAAAAAAGTAGAATTAGTAGATTAGTATAAGTAATGTAAAAAATATTATAAAGTTCTATTGAAAAGCCGTAAAAATCAATTCTACTAGTGTTGTTATTGCCACCAAGACCGATTTTATTAGTTAGTGACCGCCATCTCAGATGGCGGTTGGTTTGAGGCTAACTGCCCTTGCATGCCTCAGTTCTATCTGTGCTTTCTCTCTTTCTCTCGTTCATTAGTTCCTCCGTTCTCTTCACAATTCTTTATAAGGCTATACATTTGTGTTCTCTCTTCATCACTCACACACCCTGAGGGTGTAGCGAAACTAAGGGCAAATTGTCTTAGAATCTTAGGCCACACTCAACATTTAACATGCGAAGATGCTAAAGCTGAGGACGACTTTACGATCAGAATGAATTCAGATATATGAGATAGATAGAAGCATTAAAATCATGCAAAATTAGTTACTTCGTAAGAAAATTTGAATGCAAAATATAAACAAATAGAATACGAAGCCACGAGTAGCGAAGTATAACCCTGTTCTAGAGAAACGCTATCAGAAACAGATGTCTCAGTTTAAACATATGAGCTAATGCATGCGAACTATGTAGATCACTTTCCTTTGGAAGTAGCATTAAATGACTTCAATATATTATTGATAAACGCATTAATTGGGTTGGAAGAAGCTAAATTTCCAGAGCCTCTTAAGACTAACATAAGTTGACAACAGCATTCAACTGAAACGCCTATTATGGGATTTCGTGATAATATTTAAGAGTGCACTTAGATTTCTAATTTCGCTTGCTTATTACATAAGAACTAACGCTTGTAACTCAAGCATCATCTCTTTTCACAATACTGTTCGGCATGGAATCATGGAACTAAAGCCTTATGCATTTGCAAAAAGAAATTCAACAAACTAGACATGTGCTGCCTGGAGAAGGAAAAAAATTATCAACGAACACTTTCGCTCAATTGATTCTTCTTCAGACAAATAAGATACTTATAATTAGAAAATGAGGCAGATGGATTCTTTCTTTTCAGCAATTCGATTCTAACAATCTTACAAATTCTAGTATTCTATTGAAGAATAAACTAAAAATGACACAAAAATATGAAATATGAGCAGACGAAAATGGGGTCTTTTACCTATAATTAGCATCATTAATCCGGGAATTTAAGAGTGAGAGCAGAAAACGAAAAATTATGAATACAAACCCACAACCGTCTGAGCGCTAAAGAGGTACTGCCAATGCTAAAAAGCATGAATGATGAATAATTCATGCCCAGGCATGAGTAACTGAAGTATCCCCAAACAACACAATATTTGTGTTTGGAACAAGCTTTTCTTTGAAAATTTCAAAATAGTTAAGGAAGTGAAGTAATGGTCACTATGAATACCTCAAAGCTGAAGCAGTTGCGATAGAAGTAAACTAATTGCGAAAAGTCCAATGACCTCATGAAAAAAGATATATTTTTTATTTATACGTCTGATTGCCTTTGACTGATGACTGAATTAGAAGAACAAACAAACAAGCGTGTATTCATCTGGAGGATGTAGAGATGATCATACAAATGGAGTGGGAAGGGAAATACTACTACGAAAATTGAGATGTAAGGAACCAGAGAAGAAAGAGACATTCTATTATAGAAGAGCTCAGGAGAAGAAAGGAGATCGAGAAGATATAAAATAAGAATAACTGTAGCTGATTGATTATGGCTGGTACCGACTGCTGGTCACCAGTCAGAAAGCAGAATGACCTCATTAGATGCTTGCCCGCATAATTGTTTGCCATATAAGAGTATGGTATAAGACGTGAACATAATTGCGAGAAATAGGAAGTTTGTACACTTCCTTCATTTCAGTAAAAGCAATCACGTGTGAAGAATGAGACTGCATTTTCATCACATGAAACGTTGAGTTAATCGCAACCTGAATTTAAAATGACTGATACAGATGATATGACTATTATAGAACTACATGTGCAACATACGGCTGCATACACAATTGGAATAAGTTATCATAGTTTATGGAATGAGAGGGGGCTATTATACCGGGTATGTCAAAAAAAAACGTTGTATATATCTCTCATATGTATTCTATATCAACAGTCTAACCCAGAAGAGCAGCCTGAGCAGGAGGACGACCCGTTAATGGTGTATTAAGGAACAGACACGAGGATAAAATCACCAATAGTTATGTAAAGTGGCAGAGTGTAGACGCAAGCGAACGAAAAAACGTTCTTGTGAATGAGTATATAGGAGAAAGGAAGGAAACATGTGTTTCGAGACGTGGGTTAGAGAAAACTGTTTGCAACCGAAAAAAAAGAAAAGAAAGTTACAGTTTGAGTCAAGAAAAAATGTCGATTAGACGTACTCATTATTGCTAATTTACTGCGTTCTATGCTTCAAGTCATTTGCATAATGATCAATGAATGGCATCAGGATTCGAATAGCTTTCTGTACGGCTGTGAAAATAAGTGAGATGAGATGAATGAATAGAAGAATAGACAGGCAGACAAGCTAAATGGCTAGAACAGCCGGTCTGCATTCTGCAGACAGACGGATGAATTGACGATAGAGGTCTTAGAATGGTTAACTCAAGCTGAGAATGGAAGTAACAAAATGGGATTTTGCGGTACTCACAATGACTTAAGATCGGCCTCGAATAAGATTTCAGCCTTGATTCACACGGTCAGCTGCTTATTACCAAAATTGATCCGAATTTCAAGCCTTCTCCTATATCTAATATATTGAAACTAATACAATACAGGAGTTTAGATATGTGAGCACTGAGTAGTGCTGAAGAAGTAGAGTTCAAGAGAGTAATGTTTCGTGAACAGACAGCCTAAGTACTCAACAGTTTCAAGGACTGCAGAGTGTCGGAATGCTACCGTGCTATGAGAAGAAAAGAGTTGAAAGAATAAAACTGCAGTAAGGACGAAGGGTATTGAGAATGCAACCGTTCTGAAGATGGTGGCGATTGAACGCGACTGTTCTAATAACGATGTATCCAACAGAACTATGTTCGACATGTCATTCTCAAGACGGAGAAGAACAATATGTGGTGAGAACTAAAATATATTCGAAGGTCCTATTGAAATCAAACGAAAAAAGTTTAATAAAAAAACTGGCTCCAGGAACGATAAGAAAAATAACAAGATTTCACAACGGGAAAGTAATGAATTGTGATTTCAGAGAGTCTGAAATGATTCTTTGGAAGAAGCATAGTATCATTCAATCCAGGCTCCACCCACATTTGTGCTTAGAATTACTATCTTCAAATATTATTATGCAGGTGTATTCATGTACTACACACATCGCATGAATATAATAAACATGAAACAAGTTACAATCTCAATATAAGGACACACACTATATGAACGCAATGAGAAGCCTGAATAATATTAACGAAAACCAAGTACCATAGAGATTAGTTTTAATCTATCAGAGATAGATGTTTAGCTTACGCTCATAGCGCCTCATACTAGATTCATCAACGACTGAACTTTACCACAAGAAAACCATTGTGAGTGCGCAATAATATTTTTCGAATTTATATAACAGAAAAACGATATATTAAATCGAATAAAAAGACTATTTCGAGTAAGTTAGTTAGATAGTTATGCGTGCATGACGAGAGAAAGAAGTTGGAATTAAGATAAACACAATGTTGCAGAGAAAGTAACTATAATACAGCATTTGTGAAGTTAAAAACATTAATTTGCACTCTGTTTTCTTTTTTTTGTTGAAAAAAACAGGCAAAGAACGCTTCTAAGTTCAATAACGATATATTGTATGCGAAAATAAGCGAAAAACATTGAATTAAAAGATAAATTACCATGTTCTAAGAAAGCGATTCTCGTCAGAGAAGAGAGATAAAGAGAAGAAAAGAAAAAGAGAGATGGCTGATGATGAGGGATAAATGATTCGTTTGGAAAGTAGTTAGTAACCTGGCTGTCCTTAACAAAACAAGTGGTTGACTTATTTCCATAAAAGGTAATTTAAAATGAGGTTAAACGCATGACAAATCTACAAAGCGACGAATACGGGCAGTACTTAGCTGGATAGAACACTTATTAATCGGAACTATCCCGTAAATCTTCTAATCCGTCGGAAGGTCCTACTATTAGCATCTTAACAGCGAAGAACTGATAGATTTTTGAATCTTTAATTCTTCAGTGTTATACTTCCGCAGTTGACTCGAGTATCAAATTTGAATTACGGAAAGTGGGATTTGAGGAGCAAAAAAAAATTCAAAATGAAAGAAACTTGATTAGGCAATTTCATTTTTTTGATTCTCAAGAGTGAATGAACAAAGAGATAACAAGCTGAACGAAAAACCAATTATCGGAACAGGGAAACTATTGATCAATCTGTTAATTCCCATCATCACATTTCCTCCTGGCCAAAAAATTAGAATCCAAATAGATAAAATTTAACAATTTTGTTCCCAAATACCAGGACATCATCATGATTGAACAGGATAGTTCAACGAACTTGAGCGCGTGATGAAATAACAAAGCAAAGGGTTGGGAAAAAAGCAGAATTGGTTGAGGAAGAAAACGAAACATCATTTTACAACGATCGTTTTTAATAAAAAAATATACAAATTACAAAAGGAATTATACTCTTGTTGTGACATAAAAACGAGGAAGAGAAAGAGTGAGAGATAGAGAGAAAATGGTGGGGAAGAGTTACTGACAATGATACAACTAGAAAAAAGTCGTAAAAACAGTTCAGTTGTGAAAGAAATTGAAAAAAATGGAAAACAGTGTTTTGTTAGAACTTTGAACTGTTTACTGTTTGAAAACCGTGATTCTCAGCTCTGTGGTTAGTATAACAATGGCTTATGCTTAAGCTTGCATTGGCTAGAGAATGAACCAACTTAATCTAATACGGTACAGAATGAGAATTGGGTATGCACATATAAGTCTTGTTACAATAGCGTTAGGGGTGAACCGGAAATCACAATAGAAGAAACAACGTGGCAGGATGACCTATTAAGTAATAACCTGAGGGAGAAAACAAATCGATTACTAGAGAACAGATTAATGGGAAAGATTTTCAAACCTAAAGAAATGAATGAACGAATGATATAATTAGTTCGAACTGTTAAATAAAAGGAAGAACATCCAATCTCCCATAACAAGATGCTATAAGATTGTGAACTAGTTAGAACTTAAGCACCACGAAGATTCATACAAGACACCATTTTTAATCAAGTTTCTAAAGCGGCCTGCGTTATAAAATGGATAATGCATTTCTAGTTTGTAATATACTATTTCTAAAATTATTTTTTTCAGGCTGACCTGAGGTTCCTAATATTCATATAAATTGGTCAAAGATCGTAAAGTATGCAATTGCAGATTACTGAACCATATTTTAATAAATCTACGGAAAAATAACGCTATGAGACTGCTCAATAAATTTGTTTTTAGAAGAACCAGTTATAACTATCCGGAATGTTCAAATAAAGATTCTGCTTAAAGCGATGAAACCATTGAACTTATGACAATGAAAATACGAAGCACGTGATAAGCTTGTTCGTTTGAGAATCAGAAAAACGATCAACCTATGCACCGACGAGTGATGCACATGAATCTCAAATGTGTCTGTAGGATTGGTCAAGCCAAATACTTGACAGCAGAGCGACGAACAATATACCACATAGATGATAGACATAGAATCAAGACGGGACCAACAAACGATGAAAGACCCTAATATGGACATTCTATTCTACTAACGGCCACAATATAATATGTAAACAGAGAAGGAACTGACTCAGAAATAGGATGCTAAGTTTAGAGAGAGAGAGTAAAAGGGAATGCAAGAGTAAGCATGTAATAGAACCGTTAAATGATGATAAAGAGTTCGTGCGCACAAATAGATGCACCAAACTGTTTGTTAATTTTCAAACCGATCATAGAAAAGAACTACACAACTTAAAACTTATCATAATACTGAACTACAAGGGAGCAAAAGTAATGAGTTTGAGTTGTGCGGCGTTTCAAAAAAGAATTCAACTATGTGAGTGTGTGAATTCTCAGTAGAGTGCATTAATGTCAGAATGATACAGTTGTATAAGATGAGCTAATAATAAAAAAAACACCAACCTAATAATCTCGTTATGCTCGGCATTGATGCTCGTTCGTATTCTACTTTCTTTCAGACGACTGTTAAAACGAGCAGCCCGGTTATAGACTGTCGCAATATGCAAATTGTTTGTACATGGGAAAATTTCAAATTCTCTGAAAATTAGAAATATTCAAATTATAATTATGAAATCCCTGCATTGACCCCAACTAACACTAACCACTAACGCCAATGCTATCTCTTCCTTCCTAATCAACAGCATCTCTATACTTACTTCCTCTCCTATAATGTTTAAAAAATAACTTCAAACAAGAAATATATGCTAATTATGTTTATGAATACAACTTACTAATAGTTTCCATCGTACAGTTACGTCTCCTGAATGTTCAACAAGAACTCAAGAGGATAATGCAGTGTTGAACAGGTCTCTCAAACATTTCTATACAGGATCTTATTGTTTGATGGACGTGAGATGAGCTCAACCAATCAATAATCAGTTTGCGCTTCAAATGGTTTAACATATTAGTGTTCGCAGTAATCCACGTCACTTGTTTTGCACATTGTGTTCCAAACATGGGTAGGTATTAATATGAATTCGCAATATAGCTATCTTGAAATTATTGAAGTTTTAAATGGCAAAAGAAAGTCATAAATTCAATCAGCTCAATCACATTTAATTTCTTTTCTTTATCCTGGCAAGTAGTATAAGAAAGGTTGCTGCTAACGCACCCTTTCACCCATTTCCCCAAATTCTTGCATTTCAGTCATTTATTGATGTAAATGACAACTATTTGATTCAATGTTCACACGATTTTCAACAATTTTCAACGTTTTTAGTGTATTTTAGATTGTTTATTGTTCCCAAAGTACCATAAATTTGCAATTAATTGTAAAAAGTAAAAGTATTGATGGTACCTACACTAGAATAAGAGAGAAGGAGTTGGCATGCCAATTCATATTCAAGGAAACATTTAAAAGACGCAACGAATCGACTCCCAAAATGTTGACATGTTCAAAATGGGTGCCAAGTTTACTGACTTAGCATTCGATTCGAGTCGACTGGTCCTGAATCTCATACAATATGATTTCCAAATAACAATAGTATAACAAACAAACCTGGATGGCAAAAGCATAGTAGTTCCCGTCGACGACGTTTACAGCACCGACAAAAGCCTCTAAGGTCTTCACAGTCAGACACGTGAACGGACTACCGGTGTCAATCAGACATCATACGTTGACGATTGGGGATTCCAGTTTCCGGGATCGTTGGAAGGACAAAAGCACCATGAGCCTGGAGTTCGGCCCATGTAGGATTCCTTGCACAGGAAAAGCGGGGTCAGAGAATGTCCCTTTGCTCAAGTGTTTCACACCTTCCTCATCACCGACCTACAATAACTTTTTTGAAGGCTTTAAAATAAATAAAAATCTCATTACTCTTCCACTCTAGCCCAACGCGTTCGCGTGTGGCGTCACGTGCGCCTAGTTCAACTGGAGCAAATGTGTGATTGTGCTCGGTCAGAGTGAGGAAGAGAAAAGAAGGTCACACAAAGAGAAAGAGAAATTGCTTTACCCTGGCAGACTACAGAAATCCCGTTCGAGTTGTCATATATGGAGTCACTTGAAAGTATGGAAAGCACAGAAATGAGATTTCAGAATCAAGGTTCTCTTTGAAAACGTTGAACATAGTGTGTGCGTGTAATCCCTCTCTTATTTAAAGTATTATGTGTCGGTAAACTTGTATTCTTATTCAGTATCGTCAACAACTCGTTTCATTCATTTATGCTATAGTGATACTCAACAGACGCTTGAGTTGCCCAAGATCATCTTCTTCTATAGAGCAAATCAAGTCTGTTCGGCAACGATCAGCGAAATATTAATAGAAGACCGTTGTTGTAGCATATCAGTGAAGAAGTGTCAGTACTTGAGAAAACACAGCATGCATTAAGCTAAATCTGCTAGCATTTTGAAGTTTCATGTTTTCGTAACTTCAAGACTCTTGTTCTGGATCCCACTTAATGGTGTGCAAGATATCCTTTCTTGAGTATCCAGGAAGTTTCCAATTCTCGTACAAAGGCAACATGAAGTCCATTCTCTTTAGCATTTCATTCCATTGCTTCTCCCGGTTCTATTGATTGTTATTCGTTTAAGTATAATATTTGGCATCTCAATGCTTTGGAAATCATGGTAGATTTGCATAATACGGCCATGATAATCTGTTAATTGGTCGCTTGACACTGCGCCCAGCATTGTTGTCATGGATACTTTAGTACGCTCTAAATAGGTTTTGCGCTAAGGTGCTCTCCAGATTGTGTTGTTCAAAAAGAATTTAAAAATAATTTTTCTGTTTAAATAAACAAAAAAATGATTAAATATTGTTTTATAATCTAGTTATCTGTGTTTCGTTCGCTTCAACATCTTCATTCGCCTCTTCATGTTGTTCCAATGATTTGTCTTAAAAATTTGCATATACTTATGTTTGGCTAATCATCTGCTTGTATCTGTTATTTCTGAAATGCATATATACGTTCCAGAATAAACTCTTTCCATTCTACTATCCTTGCATTTATGCAATCCTTTCCAATTTATTGTTTGTAGCTTGCGAGAAAACACATTTCAACCTACATATCAATATTGGTAAGCAAATACGAACGTCTCACGTTCCTCTCTGAAAATGGAATGAATGCGGTATAAGGTAGAGACGTATATTGAGTATGAGAGCGAAAGATTTCGCCTCGGGGTTATTCTTCCTTTCGATACAATTTCTCTCATCGTGCACCTGACAACTACTACCCGGCTTCTGATTCTTGAAAAGCTAACAGAAAAAGTCTTCAACCGAAGAGAAATAATAAGAATACATGAGGTAAAGAGAGCAGATAGTGTGGAAAATGACAAGAAGATAGAGAAGAGGAAAAGATAGAAAGATCGAGAGATAGGAGGAGTTTTGACGGAGAGGGACATGACACACGAAAAGAATGAGCTAAAGGAACGATGTACGCACGGTCACATGAATCAAATAAGTTGCGTCTTCAGTTACAATTTTTGTTATAATATTTATTTTTACACTGCATGTTTTATTTTTTCTCTGTTTTTTTTCAACGTAATGCTCTTCTGATCAGTCTCTCCTCGTATAGGTTGATTCATTCATCCTTGGTCATTTCCATAGTTCGTTCCATTTACAAACGAAACTTGAAAAGCGAAACGAACCGAACGTTATACATGACAGGCCATCAAACCAACATATACGTTGATTCATGGCCATTCTCATCGATATATATCTGCTTGTGCAGAGATATTCTATATAAGCTGAATTATTCTTATTATTATTATGTTAAAGTGTTAAGCAAACACTGTAGCCAGTTTTCATCCTGAATTTTGCAAATTCGTTAACAAAACCCTCATCGAAATTTACTTCATGTATTATTGAACGTCTTTAAATAGTCCTTATTCCATGTTTAATAGCTTATCATCGTTTGTCTTATCGATTTAATGTGTAGCATCACTAGACGGCCACGAGCGAGATGACAGTCCAAGCTCCTTCTGCTTTACGCCAAATAGAGCACATGCCTTATTTGCATAGAGAGCTTCATATTTCTCTTTTCATCTATTTCTGTTTTCACGTTGTATATCTGAAGTCGACCAGCGCACTTGTTATGAGCGTTGTTTTTTTTCATTTAATACTTCACACGTGTATAGAACGGTTGTATTCGTGATGTCTTCAGTTCCTTAATATATGTAAATATTTCGAGGGTTTCTTCTTCAATGCGAGATGAAGTCCGCTCCGCAGGGCCAGATGGTAATCAACATGAAAACCACTATAACAACACATGGAAGTCATAGTGGTTTCGTTGTTCATAGTGGGTTACTCTCAAACAACTCATTAGCACCCGGTGCTCCTTCTTCATCGAGTAATCAAGGTGGGATTGGTATATCAATCAATTGAAAATGAGAAAACCCTCTGCTTGCTGACGATGCATTTTTAGGTTCACTGTGGTCAGTAGGCCCACCTTCTCGTTTACCCATCGTAGAAACACCTCAAGGTACTCGAATAGTTAGTGCAACCAGCCCTCATCCTATTCAAATGATTCCTTCAACTAGCCAAGAAAACATTAACACAAGTGAGAAATCATATGTACAAATGTTAATGACATAGTATAGGTTGGTCTCGTATCTCAAACCATAGCCCTCTTCCTGTTCATACCAACATTGAAAAGCGTTTCGAGTACGCACCGGGTAGGGCTTTATTGTTAGCTAGTATCACCAACTCATTTAGATATTTCGTATCGTTCTCGCAGTCATGACAATTTGGCAAATGAAAGTATGTTTATTAAATTTTATATTTTCTCATGCCCAATTTGAGGAATGCGTACACGTTATGAATCACCCATTCGTAGGCCCGCAACGCCTCCTTCTCCAGTTTATAATTTTGATGGCAGAGATTCACCACCGGACGAGTTCATCACCCCATCTAGAGTGACACTGAACGTTTTTGAACATGTATGTTTCATCTCACCGTAACAAACAATCAATGACTTAGGATTCAAACGTTCCAAAAAAGTACGAAGTTGGTTTAAGGAGAGCGGAAACAGCTGGAACAACAGATGCATTAATAAATGATTCAGTGACTACAACCACGACAGTGGAAGTCTTTAGAACACCAGTATATTTTTGTAGTTTATTCTCAATATTGTTTCTGTTAAGATTGATCCTTCGAATCCTACAAAGCTTGTAGCTCTCCCTCCACCCCCGGTTCCAGCCCTGGATGATAGACCACAATTGCTACGCCTACAAGGACCAAATTATGAAAGATGGTCCTCCCACAGGTGTGTGATTTGCCCACTATGTAAAGTTATCAAGCACTTTTTAGAACAGAAACTTTGATAAATGATAGGCCAGTTACTGCAAGTAGTTCATTGAGCCAGCGAGGTGTTCAATGGAAAGAAAATTTGGTTGAAGGTTCTGAAGAAGCTGATAGATACTTACAACAACAAGCTGAAAGGTATGTCAATTAAGAAATTTTTTAATTGAAGTTGCCATTCTTAGATACGATCCATATAATGGTATTCGTTCGCCTTTCGCTGAAGCCATGCAACCTGCTCCATCTTTATCCACGAATCAAACATATCACGTTCCAACTGTTCATTCTGTAGATCCTAGGTGAGTGCAATTTTAAATTATTCAGATCTCATCCTCACTGTCTACCAATTCAGATTATACTCTTCCCCGATCATGATGCAAAACCGATCCACATCACCTTATATGATCAAATCACCTTCAGAGGCATCCATGTTTTCCCATCAGATAGTGACTTCTTCACATGAAGAACTAAGGTACGTAGTAGAGAGAGCGTGGTTTTAACCTAGGCAATTTATCGTTTCAGGCCACCATCAACCACTTCCTATTTATCAGCTCCTCGAGTACGCGAAAGTCCTTCACTTCTAGCTCAAATTAGAACCACCACACCGAATAGGTTAAATGAGACGATTATTGTCCCATCACCAGGACCACAAAGCCCAATATATGTTGAACCTATAAGACGCACACGCAAAGAGTTAGTAGAGGAGTCAGATCGGTTCAGCGGTAGAGACTATGATAGCCGCAACCGAACAGACGATAGAGAAACTCGAGTTAAAGAGAGAAGACAATCAAGAGCAAAAAATACTCGAGAGGATGACGATGGTCCTTCTTCGCGCAGAGGAGATTATTACCGGCATGAACGCACCAACAGTGAACGGGAAAGTACAAGACGACACGAAAAGGGTGAGAGAGACTCCAGAAATAACCGCAATCGTGATCGTGATCATGATCGTCATTCGCGCGGAGTTTCCTCACCTCGATCCAGTGAATATAGAGAACAGAGGCATTCCGATCAGGGAAAACGAAGATCTCACAGTCATTATCGCCAACGTGACTCCAACCGAGAACATCGCAGCCATCGACATCGTAGTCAATCGCCTGAGAGCCAGAGAACAGACCACGTAACTGCTGATGACAAACGGCAGTCTCGCTCTAGAACTCAAGTTACCAGAACAAGTTATGATCCGAAATCCAGATCGATATCAATTGAACGTGACCCGAATTACATAGACGGTGTCCCTCAACAGACAAGCACGCGCGATCATCACTCAACTTTATACCAAACACGTGATATCATGGACAATATAGTATCACAATTGTGAGCTTAAGTTTATTCACACATTTCCAGCTGGTTTTTGTTTTCGGACTTTTTTAGTTTGCTTGTATCAACTCTGAACTGAAAGGCATGCTCTAACAAATTCTAAGTTCGCTATGACTACCCTTAGTTCTCATTTTGTACTTACACTCCTCCGGGGGCTGCAACTTTAGTTTTTTTCATTCGCTTCCTTCCTTCAATACCAAAGACTTTAAGTTGAAACTTTTCCTGTCACTAACACTAACCTTCAAGAACTTTACTGATCTTTTCTCAAAATCTTCATGAATCACACAAACGCCTAACCATCTTAACTTCGAATGTGTGTTTACCAAGAGACTAAATAATTAGTTAAATAGTTGTATAAAATCTTATATTATCAATTCGCACGTTTGAAATGAGCTGATTATTATTGTCGAACTCTGTCACTCTCTATCTCTCTGGATGCATAAACTATTCCTCCATGTGTGTTCATTTTACTAAGGGTAGTCGATACAGCGAGTTCAAATCAAAGAAAACCAGACAAATAAACATTCTATAATATATTCTCATGAACTTCTTGATTGCTAAAAAAATAAGTAAAACTATGCCTGTGACAGTTTATAACCTAATTATTATCTTTATAGTGAAGAAACTGAGTTCCTTCTGGACGACGGACTTCTTCTCTCCCCTCTAGCGGAGTCCGAAGATTCTATAATCTCAGAAGTTTCGGCTAGGAATGACAAAACTAAGTCCGACTACCTCGAATTGAGGACAACAACGGTATTCATAATTTTATCGACGAGCCCTTACTTTCTGTTACCCTCAGAGTCCGCGATATGCCAACCTAACCCATGACAGGAAGAAAACTTCGGAGTTAGAAAAGTAAGATATATTACTATCTATTTTCACATGTTTTCTAAGTTTGTTATTGAAACCACGCGTGGAAGAGCATGTGTATGCTGAGCCTGATAAAAGCTTATCTTCGGAACACATTTATGAAGAGCTTGACGGGTATAGGTCAGTTCAGGAAGAACAATCAAATTTAACTATCTTTTAGGAACATCACTCCTCAGCCGGTCTTGTTGCCACAGAAGAATACTGAGACCAATCGGAGAAGAAATAAAATTTCAATGGAACTCGCAGAATTTTTAGAAACAGAGGTGAAATATTCTCTTGACGACGTGTAGAACTTGTTAGAATATACAGGAAATTTTCGAAGAGATAACTACAACCACCACTACTACGTCCTCGCCCCGGAGTCAGGAAGCCACATCAGCTACAACAAGATATCTGCAAAGCAACGAGCTCAGTTCTCCCAATATGGAGAACTTGGAAGAGAAAGCAAAACCTGAGCTCAAACCTCCCATTATCGTCATCGATAAGGAAGTTTCAGTTGATGATACAAGTTCAAGTGATGAATGGCCTGAACCTCCACCGAAGTTATCACCACCCGAAAATCCGCCGCCAGTACCTACTTGCCCACCACCCCTATCCCCACAAGAGTCTCCTAAATTAATTCAAGATGGTAGTTCTTCTCTCAACTATACGAAACCAATAACAGTACGAAAAGCCCATCCTGGTGGACTTGTCTTCCCCCGAGTTACATTTTCACTACCTACACTGCCCCAATTGCCAGAAGATCGAGAACTATCGGCCAGATTTTGTGATGATTCTGGTCTTTCACTAGTCCCACTAAGTGATGAAGGAGCCAATATCATACCGGTGAAACCGACTCCACCACCTGCTTCCACAAAGCCTAAACTTGGAATTCCTAGTGTAGTATCCCAATCACATAAACTGTTCATATCCGATTGGGAAGCGCTACTGAGTGACGAATTTGATTCAGATAGTAACACGTTAAACGAAGATCTTTCATACCATTAAAGTATATTGAAACTTTTATTTTTCATGATGTATCATACAAAATATACAAAGACATATACATCTATATACACAACCTGTAATGAACTATCCCGCCATTGTTTTGGCTCGCCTTCACCAAGCCCAATGTTGTTTCCAATCATGTATGACATCTGACACAATGTGAAGTTTTGCGCTGATACTGCTGTCAATAACCCTTGTAAGGTGACCAGTAGCTTCCTCATCAGACATCTCTAACTTAAGTCGTTGTTCAATCTAAATACACACAAAATGATCGTGCGAGTGAACCATCACGTACTTTGAAAACAGCTTTTTCTTTTTCTACGGCTATGTCAGGAATGCCAGCATCGATCATCAGCGAGAAGAGATTGAGCAAAACCTTTGAATGTTTTCGTAGTATTGCATAGGCAGTATCGCAATACATATAAAAATCTTGGAATTGTTTACTAAAACAGCTTCGTAACTCAATAGGATAACGAACAATCAACCTTTGCAAACCACCTAACGGGTTCATCATTTCTGTAGTGAGCTTCATGGGAGGAGGGAGAGGTTTAGGATCGCGCCCCAGAATAAAACCAAAATCGATGTGAAACAATTTTCCATTCTCACAGAGCAATATGTTATCGAGATGACGATCACCAATACCTAGCACATAACAGACGATAGAATATCTGAAGAACGAGCGCTTTTGAACTATTTTGAGAGGTACCAACCCTGCTAGTGATCGGACGTAGTTGTCAACGACTGTTGACTCGATACCCAAAGGACTCTTCGCATCTGGTCTGTACTCTCTCATCGCCTCCTGAGAATGAATTCAGAAATTAGCTCCATAAGAGTTAACTTACTTTAATGCTTTGCTCTTTGTGTTCTTCGTACTTTTTTATGATCTCTCTCAGTGTTCTGCCTTTAACGAACTGAACAAGACCATGTTTCAAACCAGTGGACAAAACCTAATAAACTCAATATGATCATGAAATAAGGAAAGACTTACTGCGTAAGGAGTTAACTTCAAATCCAAGTTATACTTTTTGAATAACAGATCCATCAGTCGTATCATTTGTATTATCAGCTGATCTTGCCTAAGAGCAGGAATGGCTCGATGCTTTGAGTTTTTCTATACCTAAGATCATCTCCTTGTTTAAAAATCAAAGTATATTCTTTGAATCCGCCGCCGGTGTCATCAGTTGTCTTGAATGTCAGTTTCACAGGAACCATTGCACTCTTGAAAAGTTGTGCTGAGTCTGGTAGAACACCAATCAATCTATGAATAACGAATCAACCTTAATTTCCATTTTTTAACAACTTCACTGTAGGATCAAGTGGTAATATCAAATGACCCAATCTAGTTAGATGAGTTGCCTGACTCAATAAGGTTCTCAGAGAAGATTCACGAATATCTCTTCGACCAGACCTTTTCTTGGCTTCATCGGTGATTACTATGAGATCATCAACGAATTGCTAAATACTTATTCATAAACAACTCGAACGTTTGATACCTGTTGCGCCTTGAGACTCAAGCTCAACTCTTTGGTTTCTTTTTTCTCTAATTCTTCCAGCAAACGCTGAGACAATCTGCTATACATCTAAAGGAGGACTGTATATACAGACGGTAAAAGGACGAAACCTGTGAGATATTAGGATCGGACTCTTTAGTTGCTTCTTCCTCTACTTTGAGATACCAATAAAGGAAGTTGGCGATTTTATGATTGTTAACCGCAGACTTCATCAAAAAATATGCAAGATTATCAGTTTCAGAAGATGTAATCTCATCCTCGTCGACTTTCTCCAAAACTTCAACAGCATCGATAGAAACTGCTGTTTCATCTTCCTTCATAATAATGAAAGTTCAATAAGAAATGCCCAAGAACACTAACTATTATATTCCTTTGAGGGTACTGTTCGTATTTCAGTGCTTGAACTAACTGAGGTAGGTATAAAAGAATTTGTTCGGAAGTTGCTCCTTGATCCAATCGGGACACGGCATAAGATCTGCAAAGTTGTTCTTCATTTCATCTGGAAGAAAGTCTAATACCGAACGCTTTTGTGCGTGAAATTGATTGAAAGAAGCTCCAAAGCATCTTCAGCTTCAATAGGGGCCCACGACTTCAGTAGAGAAACAGCATTCTCAACTTCTCCAGGACGTTTCCAATCCACAGAGTGTAAGAATTTGTTTAACGCACAAGGATACGATTGTAAATGATAGCGGAATTTCCAAACAAAGTCCATTTGCTCTCTAGTCAGAGGTTGGGTAGAAGGAAGCTGAAATAAGAGAACTGTGAAGGTTATATATTGTCTAAAGAACCTTCATTATGTGATCTAATTTATCCTTCGCAGCTTTATTAGGTTTGAGCTGTTTATCCATTCGCCCAGCTCTGGCGTGTCTTGTCATCAAGTAATGCTGAGCTTCACATAGATTTTCATAGCCTACACCCAATTCAGGATCAGCAGGGTTACGATACGATGAGATTTTCTATAAAAGAAATAAACACCCGTATAAAAGTGAAAAACTGACAGTTGAGCTTTCTCTTTCGTAATATACAATATCATAGTGTTGTGAATCAAAAACACAACTGGCCATGCTGACAACTAAGAACAGTGATCTCGATTCTGTCTTGAGCTTAAAGTACAGCAAATGAATAAAGATTCATCGCCAATGATAAACTTGCCTTGTTCTGTCTTTTTTCAATCGTGTCAGCACTGAACTTGTTTAACCAGTAATCAGTGTCCGTGCGAAGGATTGAAAACTTCCTTTGGAGGATTTCATCAAAATGTTGGAAACCAGCCTCAGCGCTGAACTTCCAGGAATCATTCGGTTTCATCAAAGGTTCACTTTTGTTCGAAGGATTCAACTATCATTTTTTACTTCAAAACTATCTGATATTGGAAGTTAGTCACCTGTACATCCACTATTCCTGATTGATAAACTCCCATGTTATTGAAAAGAGGAAGTGATGCTTGGGCAATAAGCCTCTTGGGGAATGAAGTCTAAAGAAAGGTTCGCAACAAAATACTACAAAAAGACTAACATGTCCTTTGGAAATATTTTCCCGATTTCTTTCAACTGACAGGAACGGTGTATTATCCTCCAAATCAATATCCCAAACAGTGAAATGGACGAAAGCATCCCGCGATAAAGCAGAATATCTGTACGAAAGTTAAAGTACGAATAGAACGAAATGAAACACCTCGCAGGTAGGATGAGCCATTCGGAAAAGTTTTGTTTCAAATGTGGGAGTAACTGATTACTCGAAGAAGGTTGATAAGAAGTACTTACAGGAAACCCTACCGGCTTTTGGTTGCAGAATAACTGATAACGAAGTTGAAAACCAAGAATTACAAAAGAAAAACACCTCTATTTGAACAAAAATTTGGTTCAGTTTCCTAGTGGGATTCAGAGGATCTCGATAGTATCCTTCAAAATTGCAAATCTTCAGCTGCAAAATGAATATAGGAAGGGAATGAGAATTAAGTACAACACCTGAACTTCGGCATCTAATTCACAGCTATATACATAACAATAAGAATCCCTCGAATTTTGTGAGGGATTCACTGGCATTCTGTTGAACATTTTAGAAAACGCTTGAGAGAATCGGAAAAATATTGATGTGAAAGAACACTAAAAGAAGATAAGATGAACAGAGAACCATGTTTATTGTAGGTCTGATAAATACAATACGAAAGGGTAAGTTAGACTATAATGCAAGTTACAGATTAAAGCGAGGAACATTTGAGTTGAAATCGCTATCCTGGAATGAAAGAATCGATCATGTTTGTTTCATACGATTAACGTTTCTTCTTTTTGGATTCTCTGGACGACACCTAAACGAAAGATATTCAATGATAAGATTGAATAGAGAGCATACTGAGTCATCATCATTATCGGGTTCCTCTTTCAATATTTGTTCATTGTTTTGCATATTAGCAGAGGCACCTTGTAGTTTACTCTTATGATTCTTCACCGCAATATGTGTCGTGATAGATGAATTTGAGAACAGTCTCTCAGATTCTCGAAGAGCCTATAACAAAGATTTTTTTTTTCGCAGTAGCGCTGGGAGGCGCAAACCTTCCGTTGTCCTTTTTTCTCCATTTTCATAGCACTCTTACTAGGAGGTGCAGCTAGAGCATACCTATCCCACCCTTTAATAACGTTTCCATATTCTGCGGTTTCTTCAAGATATGATCCTTCGAAATTGTATATCTGAGTTTCCAAAGCTTCCAATGTTTCCTTAAAGGGATTGATAACACGATCTCTAATAAGATATAACAAACTGCAATTTCAGCCCTCTTTTTAATGAGTTCGTTTAGCTCACGTTTCAAATCGATCTGATCTCTAGGAGTTGTTGTTGTCATTCTAAATTCAAGCCTTCCATACACGAAAAGACATCTCAGTTAAGTATGGCTATAGTATGAACTATTAATTTTAACAGATAAAGACGATATTGTGTAATGTTTAATACTCGTAAAGACATGCTACTCGCATCGTATGTAACTATAATCAACCTTTACATGAGTCTGATTATCACTGGGTTTTTCTGCTTAATTACACTATTTTAACTTTGAATTGACTGATATTTGCAGCTGGTTCAGTTGCGTAGCCCACTCTTGCATCGTGGAGAAAGATAAGTTACTGTCGTCCTGTATATTTTCCGAAGGCGGAACTACATACAGAATTTCTTCGGGTTCATCGATTCTAGCTGCCAAGCCTGCATTCAATTTATTAGAAAGACTTTCAAACAAAAACATACCTTCATCTAAAATTGTATCAATTAGTAAACGTTTAATTTCTGCTACTTCGATTCTCAATTGCTTCGCTAAATAATTCAAACGAACCCTAGTGTAGGGTCGGACAAGCTTAAGCAACACCTTAAGAGGTACACATATTCGGAGCACTGTAATTAATGGATACCTGAGTTCTAATATTATTCAACAACTCCTCGATATGCTCTTTAATAAATGGATCGCTCATAATACTCTCTTTGTTTTCTGCCAAGATCTTCTCAAAACCATCAATGTTGTTCTCCTGGTAAGCAGAAACCATTTCGGTCATAGCAACAATATCAGGTTCGTTCTTCAAAAATAGGGCTTTAAAAAAGGGAGAAATAAAACAAAACCTTGAACGGTTTGGCTTCTTGACTGTCGAATGGATTAATATCGGATTTGATCAGCATGTTAGCAAGTACCAAATACTTTAAACAAGTTGTTCTAAAATTATACGAAATATTAATAGCATCCCAAGTTTCTTCAAACCTCCTTGTTGATCCGCTTTCATCATAGTTCTTGAAAGCCTCGAAGAAATCAGTATGTGCTTTCTCGAACTGCCCATCTCTAAGATGCATTTTACCTCCACATTCTTAATTCAAAGAAATAACGATATAAGATACATTATGACGGAACCTCTTATAACTCCCAAGATCAGAGGATGAGGTATAGCGGACTTAGATTGAATAGCCTGTTGAGCAAGTTCATATAAACGTTTCAATGCCTTCAAACTTGAAATTACTCAAACAAATTTCGAAAAAACATACTTTATTATTTTTCTGCTCTGTGTGCATTTGGATTTCGAGGGCATATATTTCTAAAAGCTGTGTTCCTTTCTTCTGATCTTCCTCACCTTCTTCATTCTGAAAAAGAATTAACTCTCCTCGGAGATAAAGAGGAAGTACTAACCTTGCAAGACTTCTTTAACTGTTTGAGTATTTTCTCTAACTGACCGTATTGCCTCATATCCAGATAGAGCTTGCCCAACTTGATATTTGTTTTGAACCACAGCCTTTCGTTTTTAGAATCCTGTGCTTGATGTTAATACAGTATGAAAAATGAAAAGAAATACTTTTAAGGCATCCAATGTTGTCTTGTAGAACTGTTGGAGAAGCTCCATTTGTTTAGAAGTAGAAATATAATCCAATATAGAATTAATGGACTTCTCCGAATAATTCTTTGTCACCGCAGTTTTGATATATCGTAAAAGCCTTGTGTAGTGTGTGAGCATGGCATCAAAAGCATTCTAAAACATGATGAAACAGATATTTTAATCTTCAATGTCAAGTTAACCTGTGTGAACGTAATTTTAATCATTTGTTTCAATGCTTTAAAGCCCCATTCTCCCATTTCTGATTCCAGAGATAGAACCTAGACACAGGTAATGTGAGAAAAAGAGATGACAATTACCTTTTCGAAATGAGTAATTGCTTCATTCAACTTTCCCTCACTTTTCAAACCTTTAGCACTATAATACTGATTCTCCAAATCTACATCAGGCTCACTACCAGAGTCATCTTCATACTCCTGAAGCGTGCGTGATGATAAAACATACTTTTTGCACAACTTACAAAACCATAATCCTCGTCATCATCCATGTAATCATCACTCATGGCTCTCTGTTATAGCTGCAACATAAGAAAAAAGATTATCAATGATTTTACGCTTTGAGATATTCTTAAAAGTTCTAAAATTTTATGAAACCAGTAGCATTCAATTTGACAAGTAGCGCACGCTCAAAAACCATTGACTGCTAGAACGTCTGACTACAGTAATAATTCTCAATAGAGCGCAGTTTTAAAAAAATTTATTCAACAAGAACAACAAAAACCATCATTTTGAACCGTAATTTATCACAATTTTCATCATTCTCCTAAAAACTCTCTAAAGCTCTTAATAAATATTGTTGTTATTACTGGTGAGGAGGAAATCATTTCGCAAGTTTCTTGCAAGTCCTCAGACGAGCAGTATCTGACTAATATTAAGAAGCATTTATTTAGTAGCCTTAAATAAAATGAAGAACCAATTTATGAAAGTTTGCGTTTACCTGGGATACATTTCAGTCAAAAGTGCTAAGAAAAGCACTACTGGTAAAATTTCTCCTGTCAAAAATTTCATGGCAGGTCCATGTGGCGTGCAAATCCATTCACTAAGGGAATTACAAATATATCGATCAGCTAGCTGCAAATAAATTCCAGTAGATCAGTGTTGGACAAAAACTCAATCGGAACTTACATTGATCAGTGCTTTGCAACATGAAGCTGAATTTATTTGAGAGCACTTATCACGACATCCAGCGACAAAATGTATAAACCGAACGAAATCTTCGTCAGCACAGTTTTCAGAAGCAGAATTGAATTGGAAAGTTCTTCTATTAGAAGTTTTTTCTGCCAGGTTACTCGAGAACATGCCCTGAGATCCAAAAATGTTTCAATGCTAGCATCAAACTGACGAACCTGGAAGTATCCACTGTTCTTGCACGCACTCTCCAAAGGTATTTTCACTATAACTTCATCTGATTCGTTGGTGAATACCAGCAGTTCTATTCTAAAATTAGAGCTTATGGAATTTTAATCTTATTAATGACCTACTCATCTGTAACAGTTTCATTGTCAGGTGACATATTATACTGAGATATCTGACAAGGAACAGCTTCAGGGTGGCTGTACGGTTCATCAATTTCTAATATTTCCCTGAAACAATGGATATTCAACATATCCATCTTCAGTTTACCTTGCTTTTCTATTAGATATCAAACCAGATACTGCAAAAATAATCTGAGAGATTATCGTAGGCTGGAATTGGATAATTTAACTATCATCTACCATACAAGGAGATACCCCGTTTTTGTATGTGATGTGATCGATAGCACAAGACCCTTCGGACTTCCGAAGCATATCTTCCAAGCATGAGAACAAAGTGTTCAGAGCAATTGAATAAATATTAGAAGCACTTTTTCTGCGAGAGCCAGCAGTGTCTCTTAAAATTTTTAGTTTGCAAGAAAAACAGAAAATGCGTACTTCAGTAGTAAGACTTTTGCAATGGAAGCTTGAAGTTTCTCTAGAAAGACATTACTTTTGATTCTTCTTGTCAAAAATGAATCGCCGTAGCCACTGTCGACATGGCAGCTGAATTCCCTGTAATCAATATATATGACACCAGTTCTTGTAGTTGTTTCGGTCCTACTTCAAAATTTCTCTCCCCGATTCTATGCATTTTTCACAACGGCTACATCGGGCACTGAACCTGAAAAAGTGAATTTGGTTTAACAAATCCACAATTAGTCCCAAATACCTCAGAGTCCGGCACGGGACATCACACAAGGCTTTAAAAACTCGAATATGAAACTGCATCTCTAACAAGGTATCAATCGAAGTCCTGGAGGATGCCATTCGTTTCAGAGCTCTACTTGCACGAAAATCGGCTTTTGCTATCAATGATAAGTAACGAATTATTTCAATCTAAAGACTTGAGATACAAATTGTAATGGATCAAGCACATACGACTAAGTCTTCACGGATAAGGTAAGCTATATTAGTATCTTCTTGGGCTTGCCATGTTATTAACCAAAGTTCAGTATCGATTATCTAAACAATTTTGAGAAATAACAGAGACAACAAGTTATCTACATGTTTTTTTTGTTTGATTATGTCGATTTCCTTGACCTGCTTGTCACCGAGAGATGATATTGTTTCGACCATAGTAGATGCGAGATAGCTTAAGCTCGAATGTAACAAGTTAATTACACTTTGATACCTAAGCCCAGGGCTGGTAGAAGTCGAGTTGACAGGTGATGCTCTCTCCGTGGACGGTGTGCTGTATGGTGGCGAAGAGAGAGGCGAGAACGAATCTGGCGGAGCATAATAAAAAGTCTTATGTAAAACGCTTGGCTCCTGCAAAACCGTGAGAGGATACTTTAGAATTTGATGGTTACAGAGTTTTCAGCGCTTTGACGTCTCATGCTGGATTCAATCTCCATCAATAAGGGACTGTTTGGTCGGTAGTAATCATCCTCCGGTTTCTGTTTGTGCTAAACCATGCAAATGTTGTAACGCAGATCAGATATATATATATATATATATATATATATATATATCACCTCACACAAAAGTTTGTTTTCATTAACAAATACTTGAACATCCCGGATAATCGTTTCTAGGAAGAGACAACTCCTGGCCAGATGTGCCATACCTACAGCAAATTCTTAGATGATACATTTAGTAGAGCAAAACCTGCTGTATCGTGTATAAAATGTTTTAATGACTGAACTATAGACAAGCGCTCAAAATCGTCTTCTGACTTCGAAAAGCGCTCAACGAGTAAATCCAAAGCTCCAATCTTACGCAATGTTGCTCTGCCCCATGCATCCTAGAATATGAAAATGCAATCGTTCTGTGCATGTGAAGCCCACTTGCGCAAAGGTTGATAGCAACGTGCAATGCAGTTGTGTATCGTTTGTACTTGTTCGAGCTTCCTCTGCTAAGCGATTGATGAGATTAGATTCGCTTAATCTTCAAAAGCATTTGACTTATAATATTAATATGATCTTTACCTATCACGAATATCACTTGATCCTTGACACAACTGAACTATGAGATTTTTTGCTTTCACATTATTATCAGAAAAGATCAAAGCTACCAGCCTTTGTGAACAATCACTGAAATATGTTCTTCAAGTCCATGTCACGTGTTCATGTTTATTAATTTTTGAAGAGAAGAAACAATAATTGTCAATTAGTCCTTGTTGATTCACCCTTTATCACTACTTCATATGCGAAAACAAGTGAAATCATCTTTTAAATGACAGGCAGAATCGACTTTCACTTGATACGTGCGATAAAATTATCGAACTCTGAATGTTGTCATCATATGCCGGTGGTTTCACAATGTTTTTGAATCACGTTCAATAGAGAACATGTGACTATGGCGTATTCATCGCGTATAAAACTGGTAAACCAAGAAGAATAGAATCATCTCCTATTTGATTGCGTAACCTTTTTAATGTTTTCGCCTATGAACACTCACCTCGACGCTATTTGCCTACCAGTATCTGCTACGTAACGTTGACACATTCGGCTCAATAAAGCAGTTACTTCTTTTAAATTCTTAGAATCTTCTCGGCATAATAACTTGCCCAGATAGAAACCCGCATTAGATAATACCAATACCTATAAAAAAAACTGTTAACTGTATCTTTCTAACTTGTTTCCTCAAAATACTTTCGCTCGAAACGCTTTGTTTCTACTCCGTACGATCAAAACAACATTTTGTTTTCAACTGGAACGCTCTCTATACATTATTCTCTGCTTCTCTGACAGAAAAGATTTCTCCTGCCATTCCTCTCCCAGACCTTGTTTGTGTGTGAACGACCACATGACTGACTCTGTGTCTCGCGCCAGCTTTCTCTGATGTTCAAAGTTCCCCTGCTAGCCTCATCAGTCTCTCGTCTCTGTTCTCCTATTTTTTCCACTGAGTAAATTTTATCGAACGAAACGCAACGCTATTTTCTAAAAATTTCTTACCGTTCTTAATCTCAATACTTATACCGAGATTCAACATTGTCTTTTCGTTACTTATGAATCGAACTACAGATTTCATTCGCTTTTCAAAAAGAATTTCATTTCATTGCTCAAAGAACACCCATCTGAAAATATGTTTATCTCTTTCCATACAGTTGTATATTTCTTTTCACTCTTACAGCTTCATTTTCTGTTTCTAAACAGACAACTAAAGCTAAATTCTTATAGATATGGTAATGTCACTCGAACAAGAACTCAAAGGAGGCCATCCTCCAGCCACCAAAGTTGGCGGACGCCGAGTTATGAACAAGAAAGTAAGATAACTATAGTTAAAAAAGAAAAACATCTCTAAATTGAAGGATCGACGCATCTCTGAGAACGAGATAACATCATCTGAAACTTCGGATGAACCAATCAAAGATCTCGAGAAGGATACTGCGCTTCCTGGACAGGTAAGAATAACTCCCAAACTTCAAAAACCTACACTAATGCAGATGGATCGCTGTTACCCTACTACCGCTGTGAAACTAAGTCATGAAAAGCCGGTGCCTCAACATCAGCATACTTATTCGCAGAATCCACCGTCTCAAATGAGAACTACCAATCAAGTCTTTCAGCCAAGAAAGCATAGTTAGATCTCTCTCACACACCTCGGACAAACTTGAGAAATCTTATAGATTTCCAATAATGATTAGTGCCACTTGGGGTCTACTAATTCTGTATAATACTTTACTTTTATACCCATTCCAATATTGTATATTCCCCAGCTCTTTTTTTCAATAAACATTGAAGTAAAGGTTTTTTCAAATTGAGACTTACTCTTGTGAATGATGCTTCCGACAATAAGCGCAAGACTCTCAAAGCTTGTTTGATGATTTCGGCATTTTCGTTTTCGAGAAACTGTGAAATTTTGTCAATCAATCCGGAGGACGACGAAATGAATAGCGCCGTTTCCTGGAATGGAACTTCTTGAACATATTTCTTCTATAATTACTACTTTGTGAGCACACATATTAGCCACCATTCTTATTAAAGACTGCTTACACTCCAAAGGCGCACTCACACTTTCGAGAATTTTCACTGAAATCCGTTTTCATTAATGGTCATGAATTTTACAACACCTGCCGAAAAGGTGAACTGCAGATGAGGCTGCTTTAACTCCAAACAAGCCGCTACAGAATAATTACAACAGTTGGCTATAAGACTTGTGACTTCTTTCAAATATGCAGGTGGGTCACTGTTACTATATAAAGATGTCATAAGTACACATGGGTCAATGCAACCAAACCTGGTGCTTCCTAATCCATTGGTCATTTTCACAAATTGGTCCACAAGGATCTTGAACCTCACATCTCGTTTTTTTATGAACAAGATAATATTCTGTTTGTTGCTTAGCGATCTTCTCAAGTCTTTCACGAAATTTTTCAAGTTATCCTCATTATCCAAATCTGTCGACAGCTCAGCTGCCTGGGCGAACCCGCTAGACGATACTTTACTACTCAGATTTGAGTCCGAGTGAGAAAGCTTAATTCTTTTGGCTTCCATTTCATCTATAAAACACAGATTTTAGTGTTCTTATTCTTATTCTTCTAGAACACTTTTACCTCAGAATACCCATTCAATCTAACAGATTTACATAGAGCTCAGGTCTTAAGTTAGGTCAGAGCAGCACGCCGCTTTATACCGTACTTTAAAAAGAGGCGGGAAAACACACGAAGTATGCGTCAACTATTTTTGAATATAGCTTGGGCGCTAGTAATAGGCATTACGTTATATGAATAGATAATTACTTTTTAAAATCTGTTACAAATAATGTTTCGGTATGCTTAGTGAGATTTGTGTTCCTTATCTTGATCTAATGAATCTAAACTTAGCATGTGATATCATATTTCAGCTATTTTTAAAGCCAAAAGAATTATTCAAACGCTTTATAAATTTTAAAAAGATAATTTAATTTTCTTACCTTTTGCAATAACAGTTTTTTTATTTTAAAATCGATTTATTGATGAGGGCGCTGGCTTGGGTGACCCGGACGCATTTTCGGTGCATTCGCTACGCGCTATCTCTGTTGTCTCTATGTCTACGCTCTTTTTGAATGTTCTACTATTAGGACGCTCTTGCATGCGATTCTCACAACTGCTTTGAAATGAAAAAGAGTTATTTTTTATGTTTGAACGTTATTTCTTGTACTGATTAACGAATTCTATTGTATCAAAAATGTTGAACTTTATTTCTACTAAGGTGTCAATGAGTACCAAAAGAAAACGCAACAGTGAAACGGTAGAGAACTCGCCTCCAGTCGGGACTCCTGCTTTAAAAAAGCGGAAAGGACGTTTCTCTAATGTTGAAAAAATGAAAATTATGGAAGAAGTAAGCATGAATGTTTTCATTAAAACTAGTATGGCCTCCTTTAGCTGAAAAAAGCCCAAGGAGTTTACAATGTACTTCGTCAACATCGCGGTGAGGAAAATCGAGAGATAACTGAACATTTTATTCGAACACCTTCTCGCAGGTAGTTTTTACGTAATAATGAGATTAAATCAAAATTATTATCAGGACAGAGCCAGAGTACTATAAAACTGTGAAATCTCCTATCGATCTCACTAGAATTCAACAAAAGCTTAAAACTGAGGAATATCATTCTTTCGATCAGTTTTGTAAGGATGTTGAATTACTAGTTGAAAACACTCAAGCATATTATAAGGTAAATTACTTATGTTGCTAGTGATTTTGTTAATTCCTTAATGTTCAGGAGGATAGTGTTGAGTATCAAGATGCTCTTAAGCTCATGAACATCTACAAAGACGCCAAGGAAAAAGTTGAGAATGGCATTCCTCTATTAACCGATGAAAGAGATACTGATGACTTAGAAAGTAATGGTGGTTCAAGCTTGGAGGCTCGGTATTATCAATGCTATTAATGAGGTTTTATAAAACAAATTTCCAGTTCCATCTCTTCTCGTGGGGGTGCTGGAACATCTCGAGAAGTTACAGCTTCACCAGAAACGTTGGAAGCCATTGTGGTAATCCGATTGTGTCCGTTTCTGTTTCAATTGGTTCTGTTTTAGATAGATGATATTATATGTGGTATGCTAGAATGCACCGACGGAGCTGGGAAGCTCATTTCTATACCGTTTAAAGTTCTTCAAGATAAAGAAGTGCGTTACAAATATTCGCCAAGAATTTATATTATTGGTTGAAGGTTTTTCCTAATTACTACGACAAAATAAAAAGTCCGATCGATCTGAAAGGAATAGCGACGAAAGCTAGAAGTGGCGAGTATAAAGTGTTAGTTGATCTAGAGAACGATGTTAGGTTACTGTGTAAAAATGCTCAGGTAAATTATGAAAAAAAATCTCTAGCACAGTTTTTTCAGCAATTTTACGGGAAAGGAAGCGAGTTGTATAAGGATGCAGCTAATCTTCTAGAGTATTTTAAAGAGAAAAGCTCTCAAGTTCTCGAGAAAGGTGTACATGTCAAAAGGTAAGCGCTTGAGATGCATATAGTTATTGTATTTTCCTCATTAAGACGAGAAAAGGTTGTAAGAATCGTCGATTCTTTGTTAACAGAGGTTGCGCCAGTTCTTATCGATAACAGCCTTGAAGATCCCGAGGAAGATGAATCTAGTGAGGAGAGTTCCGATCCCAAATGGCAACTCTACTGGCATTTGCGTAATGAGCCTGATCTGACGGAGGAGGGTGTTTGCTTATGTGACCCTTTCCTAGAGCTGCCTAGCAAGAAGTTAGTTATTCTACCAATGTATACTGACGGAATATTCCAGAGACTATCCTGACTATTATGATGACATCAAGAACCCTATGTCTTTCTTCATGATTAATAAAAAGCTGAAAAGCGGAGACTATAAAACTTTATTCGAACTTCTCAAGGATTTTGTTCAGGTTTGATTTTCATGAGAAAAGTTGATGATTTCAATTTTTGAGGTTTTCGAAAATGCTTGTGAGTATAATATTGAAGATTCCGAATATTATACAGCTGCTCGAAAATTAGAACAAATGGCTATGGGTAAGATGCGTGAATTAGAACCTGGAGCTGATTTATCGGTTAGTATCATCACTTTACTTTGCCAAATTTTCAATTTAGATGTTTGAAAAGAAAGTCGTCAGGAGAGGTCGGCCGCCCCGAACTCCTAAAGTGAAAGTAGATATGGAGAGTAGCGATGAAGATGCGAAGGTTGCTCGAATATAATCTTCCATTTACAATCTGTTTTTTAGAACACCCCCGCAATCAAAAGAAAGCCAAGATCTCCCAAGAAGAATAGCGAGATTCCTTCAGCATCTAAACCAGGTAGAAAGAGTATCGATGAACTGATATTACGGTACAAAACCCATCTTCTATCGTTATGGTCAGTAGTGTATGATTTCAAGGTTTGCGAAACAATTTTCTTCGCGTTGTGAATGCTTCTTTCAGGATTCAAATGAGTATTGGCCTGCTGGAGCATTTAATCACCTTCCGTCGAAACGCACATACGCAGATTATTATGACGTTATCAAAAACCCAGTAGACTTGACAATGATTAAGGATCGTATTGAAAATAATAAGGTTCGTGTTGGAAAGTTGGACAACATAATCTTTCGAATCATTTAGTATGTAACTACTGCTCATTTCATGAGTGATATGAAAACGATGTTTGAAAACGCTAGATCGTATAACGAACCTGGATCAGAAATTTTCAATGACTCACAACGTTTGGAACAAATGCTTCATGCTTACTATGTCAAAATCAAAGAGCCTGTTTTGGAGAATCCTCTACATAGAGCCAAGTAACCTTAGAAACAGCGTTAGATACTTATGTTCACATTTCAGAGGGAGAACACCTAAATCTGATAAACGCCTCGACGACTCCTTTAAGCAAGGTAGGCTTTTTTTCTAATACGGGTTCATAGCAATTTTTATAGATGATGGCAGAAGAACATCTGGACATCACTCCGATTTTTTGGACGACAATGTACCTAAAGTACAAGTGGAATTACGGGCATTGTTCTTGGGTATATTCAACAAAGTGTTCACTGCAAAAGATTCCGATGGCCGCACGCTTAGCGAATCATTCACCGATTTACCCGATCTTTTGAAATGCAAAGGGATCCCCGCAGACGAGTGGCCGTTTTCTTTCGATCAGTTAAGGCGGAATATAGAAAAAGTAGGAAATGTTGTTGAATATTAGCGTATTGAATGTTTTGCAGTGTCGTTACCGACGCTTGGATAGGCTTCAGAAAGATTTCTTCGATTTGTTCGAGAAAACGCGTGAGCACGCTAGGCTAGGATCGCAACTGTTTGAGGATGCAACTGAGCTTCAACTTGTGTTTGTCCGCGAGCGTGATGCTCATTGTAAGAATAGTCTGATTTCGAACGCCTTCGCGGTGATTGAGAGTGTAAGAAAAACTTTTTAACTTGTTATTTTATATGAATTTTCCAGCATGTGGTGGAAGAAATTGAGAAGTCTCGGAAGAAAAGAGTTCAAGCTGGAGAAACGTTCGAAAAAGATCGAAGAGAAAGTGTTGATGAAATCGCCAATCAAGAAGGTGAAATTGATCTCACATCCATCACTATCAACGATGTTGAATACTCTGCTCCTTGTTATGCTTACATATCTCGGACAGAAGAGAACAGCAAAGGTCTTCCACATATCATGAGAGTTGAACGCATATTCAGGTTTGTATTCTACCAAGTAATTAGAGCAACTTTTCTTTCAGTAATGATAGTGGCGAGCAAATGCTCCGTGGTGTTTGGGTATACCGTCCATCAGAAACCATACATTTATCCAACCGTCGATTTTATGAGAATGAAGTCTTCATCACTCCCTTCCAAGATATGGCAACTGCTGATCGTTTGGTTGGAAAATGCACAGTATGTACATTTTGCTTGAGTTCTCATTCGTTCTTTTTCATAGGTAGTGTTTTTCAAAACTTATCTGACTCATACCATCAGCGGATACGAAGAGAAAGATATCTATGTATGTGAATCGAAGTATTTCGGGAAACCAAGATATTTCCAAAAGTTGAAGGTATGTGACAAGCTTTTTCGCCACGCCAAATTTTGTTTTTAAAGAACTGGGCCTATGAGAACGATGCGGAGTTAGCTTCTTTAACAGCTAGAGAAACACCTATTGAACCTCCAGCTAGAATTTGTAGCCAGTTCGTTAAAGCTGAACCGGATGATGTAATCACACTTTCCATTTTTGTTTTCTTATTTGTACACTCAGAGCCAGTCGAATACCTCAACATCGAGTAACGAAAACGAAGATAGGTTGAAAGATTTTGTATTCTTGGATATTGATAGACCAGAGGTATTTATAACAGTTTGAACTATTTCAGCTCATATTGTTCAGGTGTCTGTTAGAAATGGAGAGCCAGATGCTGACGGAAGGGTTCACTTGATTCAAATGCGTTCGAAAGCTGGAAAGCATTATGCTTGTGGTGACTTTGTCCTCGTTTTCAATCCCAATAAGCCGTACTGTGATGTTATGAGAGTGGATAAAATGTGGAGGGACAAAGAGTATGTTTGGGTTATTGTCCCAGGCGTAAGATGCCTTATTTCAGCGGTAGCGAATGGTTCAGTGGAGGATGGTTGGCTCGTCCACAAGACATAAAACATGAATCTAGTCGTATGTTTTATCCACGAGAGGTTTTTGCTGTTAATCAGCCTGATCAAACTAGACGGGTTGAGGATATTCAAAACAGTTGTTCAGTTTTGCTCACTAAGGATTTCGTCAAAGGTTGTTTTTGTATGATCATTTTACTCTTCACCTTCTGTTTTAGAAAGACCCACTGAAATCCCAGAATGTGATGTGTATGTTTGTGAATCAAAAGTGAACGGTGCTCCAATCCCCAAGGGTGAAACATCCTGTTTATTCTCATCTAACCCAGTATGTGAAATTGATTTTGATTTTAGAAATGTTGACATTTTCAGTCTGCTGCTTCTAATGATGTTGAAGAAGAAAAGGTTGCTCCCGGTGAACCTTTCCACATTGATTTCATTTCGGCTATAAGACGTTTCAAGGTGAGTTCTCTTCATTGCTTCGTCAAGGGATTGAGGGCTATTTCTGTTTTTGGGTTAAGATTGGTCTAAAATCCATCTTTGCCCATTATTATGAGATTGAACATCTGTCATGCTTATGAGATATTTGAGCTCGCATTATGACCATCACGCTGTCGAGCAAGCGTTTTCATGTTCTATCTATAATTGATCGAAATTCCGCGAACCAGTTTAATCTAAGAAGTTGATTTCCCGAGTTTTTATCAGAATTAATGTGATGAATATTGAAATAGCTGGCGTCTTATGTAAAAAAAATCGTACTTCTGTGCCGAATGTTTGGCCAATAGGCCATCGATTGTGAGTACGGCTTATATAGATAATGCTGAATAGAGAGAGAGTAGAGCACAAGGTCAGATAGAGTGTTCAAGATGAGAAGAGTGTGGGAAAAATATTGTGCAAAGCAGAGCGATGCAGAGAGAGGTGTTGGGCAGCTGTAGACAGATGAGAGAGTATTGACGCCAAGAGAGTTGCGGCCCCGACTAGAGTAGATGCGCTTGGCTCCTCACGGGCGGTCGCGGCTGCGAATATACCCTGTGTGCGACACCATGTTGTTGCTGCTGCAGCAGCGATTGTCGCGTCGACATGTCGCCGCGAAACTGACGTCGCTGTTCCGCCGGCACGGGAACGCGGTGCCGGTTGTCCGACATTGTCTCTGGGTGTAAGAACTTCGCTTATTCGCGCAAACATGCCTGCATACGGTTCGGGAAAACTGGGCAATCGCAAGCGCTTTCTATTGTTTCGTGACCATAACACTGCTGTTAATTCTCTGTTGCGCTCTCTTTATGTATATTATTCTAGGTATATAAGAACGGATCACGCGTCGTGGATGCCGAAGTCTACCGATTCAAGAATCCAATAACAATGGAAAAGGTAAAATCTTGAAAATTTTTCAGTGCGCTTATATAAGTCACGCCCCTTTATTATACGGTACCCTCCTTTTCCAGGAAATTTCACCACTCCTTAAGAATGACATAGGTGGAGATGCTCTAGATATTGATATGATCGATGACACGGAATCTGATGGCGCTGAGTCTTCCACAAGCAACCCGAAGGTAGTTTACACTGGCATCATGCAAATGTATATTGTTCTGTTCTTCAGCCTGAAGCTCCAACTTGGCTCGCAACTCAACCGAAACTCACAACTAAAAGCAAATCTGGATACATTCTTTTTTCTGCCGAAGTTAGAAAGCGTATCATGCACGAAAATCCTGAAGCAGGGTTCGGTGAAGTTTCTAAAATTGTAGGAGTTGAGGTTTGTTTTCTCATTCATTTACGTCTGTAATAGAGTTGTTAAGTGGAAAAAGCTTTCCGAAGACCAGAAGAAGCAATATGAAGTTCGTGCTGAGTTCATTGCCAATGAGAGGACTAAGCAAGAAGCTGCTAAAGCATTAGTGAAGGAGCAACTTCAGGTTCCGACTTACAGTTGTTCAGAATCACAAGTTACGTTTTAGCCCGGCCAAATCCGTGTGTATCACTGCAAATGGCTTCACTGTGACTTCCAGTTTGACCAGGAAAATGCATTATATGAACATGTTATTCAACATCATACGAGTCAAATAATTGGTAAGAGCTCTTCTTCCAATTGTTTTATTTTTTTTCTGTACAGTTGATAGTGAAAATCAATACGTTTGCTTATGGTACACTTGCGCTAGGAACAGGAAAGAAGGCAAGCCGTTCCCTTCATTACCCAGGCTGCATAGACACATGAAGGTACTGCTGAATTTAAATGGCTTCCTTGAATTGGTTTTTTTTTACAGGAAAAGCACATGGCCCAATCTTATAAAATAATGAATATCAGTCAATTAGGACGCAATTTCTATAAACTAGTACAAATTCCTTCCTCGAGCGGCGATGTAAGCTATCGAAAGAACTATCTATATAATAGCTATATTAAGACATATCAATTGGTGCACACACCTCATGGCCGTTCTCTCCCTCCTGCTAACCTTATCTCTGGTCAACCTCCAATGGTGAATGGACATACTCCCGGTCATGCTGGTGCTGAGCATCAGTATCAGGTACGGTAGCTTCAATGTTTCTTGTTATACGTTTATTCTCTACAGTCTGTACACTCTACGTCTCACCCACCTACTCAGTCTCAACCTGTTTATGTTGCTCAAGGCCCGACCCCTCATTTCCCACAACAGGTAAGATTTTGTTTAATATTTGGAATCAAAATCGTTTTCAGCATGGTCCTCCCCAACAAATGCAGAATGCTCAAATCATCCCTAATATAACTGATCCTGGACGTACTGTTGTAAAAATGGTTTCCAATCCTGAACCAGTTTTTGTGCATGCCCCTGCGTCGTTCACGTCTAGACGAGTTCTACATTCTGAAACATATCTACGGTCAGTTGAACATACAGCTAGGATTTGTTGACTTGTATTTTTCAGTTATATCGAATCACTTGGTGCTCAACGTCAGAAGACTGTTAGCCAATTTGACCGTAGTTTGTGTTCGAGTCATAAAAATACAACCACCAAGAAACCGTTGCCTGTTCACTGGCTTAGAGTACGTTACAACGCTTTGTTACCAAAAACTAAACTTTTTTCAGCAGAAAAATGGAACTGGTATTGTGTCAGAGGAAGAAGTCGTTAAAGCTCTCTGGAAGATGCGTGAACAAATATTGGAAAGTGCTGTTGGCATAGTGCCTAACAGAGCTGCCTAAGTGACGTAGAATTGTGAATTGTAATAAGTATTATTAATACTAAGGGATTCTCTAATCGATGGGGTTACTTTTCGTATCTATTGACACCATAGTTGTCTGATTTGAATGCTTGTTTTATTATTTCACTGATCTCGATTTTTGCATCATCTCTTATCGTTCTCTATTTAATCGCAATTGGGAAGTTAAACCTCAAATTTATAAAATTTCATTAACTTAATTAAGTGCTTGCTGAAAACACCATTTCTAATTTAATACGGTGATTGGTCATAGTATGTGTATATCTGAACTGAAGTACGTTAATCAACTATTTATTTATTGTTCTCGTATTTTGTGCGCATAAAGATGACTGCATTCTGTTCATTATGTATTGATGCAACGAAAAAATCTTGTCGTTAATCTAGGAAACCTTGCAAAGAATACAGAAATTATTAAAGAAAAAGAAGGCAAGCACCTTTTTCCCTATGGGTCTTGTTAATTGTCATTAAGTCATTTTTTGTTAATTATCTAAATGTTATGAACATTGCCTCTGGGAGTTCAAGGTATTCTTCTCGTTCGAACTGCTCATATAGATGTTCCTAGATGTGAGTGTTAGACTACAGCTGACTTTGAACACGATTTCCGACTAACGCCAACACGAGAAGCAATAATGACATGAATGACGAAACACATTTATTAACCAAAGGTATTATCTTTATAATCGGGACGTATGAAGATCGCTGGACTCATTGTATTATACTAATCTAACACAATCTACGACTTATGAAATGAAGCTAGCATTTCGTCAGTGTATTCGGTCTACTGTAAAAAACAAACGCAACATTGCGTAGAAAAAATTTCATTAGAAATTGTGAAACTCACCGATGATGCTTTTTCAAGCCTCTCGTCAACACTTTGAGTTTGAGTATCCTAACCTTGTATTTGTCATGATTTTCTTCAACCTGAATCGAATTTTGATTTGCAGATGTGGCGGCTAGGCCGTAATATTTCATCTAACACAATATCCAGAGAGTTATGTTCCAATCGTATATTCGGACTAACAAGGGTATCTTCGAAGTTTTCAACTTCTTCTAGAGATGTAAGTGTTCTCCTCATAAATCTTATGAAATACTGTAAGCTTCAGAATGTCTTATCCAAAAAAGAAGTTAACAGTATATTGCTGAAAAATATTAGAGTTGAAGAACGCTTTGTGAATCAGGTACGTTTATTCTCAGCTAACTTGTTTTGTATGAGATAATACAGGTTCAAAAAGCCGTTCAACTTTTCTCGACCCCAAAGGGTTTTAAAAAGTTTTTCGAGCAAAGCTCTTCCAGTAATAATAATAATAAATCTACGAACTCAACTAACTCATCATCAGATAATCAGAAAAAAACAGGTAAGCCAAATAGCTGTACGTTCTCCTCACTTTTACTTAGGAAATGAAAAAGAGAAAGGAAGTGGTGGTCCTTTGGATCAGTTGTAAGACATTAACCAATGATTTTTATTCTCAACTTTCGTTCTCTTTTAGTCCTGGAGGATGGCAACAAATTGCTGTTTCTGTTGGTGCCATTATCGGTTTATATCTATTCATGGATTATCAATCATATCGTGAAATTTCCTGGAAAGAATTTTTCTCAGAGTTCTTAGAGCCTGGAGTTGTAAGTGTGATATTTTTCTTCCGAAATAACTCAAATATTCGAGGTTGAACGATTAGAAGTTGTAGATAAGAAATGGGTTCGCGTTGTCACTGCTCCAGGAAGAAGTGGAGGGGTAGCCTTTTCAGTTATATTTACCATTATTTGCTTTCTACTTTAGCAAACAGCATATTTTAATATCGGAAGCGTTGACAGTTTTGAACGTAGTTTAGCTGCTGCTCAACATCATTTAGGATATGAGACAGAACGACAGATTCCCGTCCTTTATAAAAGTGAATTCGATTTGTAAGAAATTAATTCAATTCAATCTCTTCTTCATACTTCAATTTAGCAAGCGTGAAATTCCAAGCTTAATCAGCGTAGCCTTCCCGCTACTTTTTGGATATTACATATACAGAATGTTGCGAGGAGGAGGAAGTGTTGGAGGTATTATAGGAACATGAGCTATCTCTTATCGCATGTGGTATAGGTGCTGGTAAACCAGGTGCTGGTGGCTTGGGTGGAATGTTCGGAGGTTTTGGCCAAAGTACAGCTAGAATAATTAACAAGGAAGACATCAAAGTAAGTAATCGTTGTTCAAGTTGGATGTCATTTTTTGTTTAGGTAGCTTTCAAAGATGTCGCAGGATGTGAAGAAGCTAAAATCGAAATTATGGAGTTCGTGAACTTCCTTAAGAATCCTCAACAATACAAGGATTTGGGTGCTAAAATTCCAAAGGTTTTTGAAGCTTAATTTTCCAAAATATAATAGAGTTCAGGGAGCCATATTGACTGGCCCCCCTGGTACAGGTAAAACTTTGTTGGCCAAAGCTACTGCGGGTGAAGCTAATGTTCCATTTATAACTGTTTCTGGATCTGAGTTCTTGGAAGTGAGACTTTGAGATATTTTTAAACAAGTCTGTGATCAAAATTCCAGATGTTCGTTGGTGTAGGACCAGCAAGAGTTCGAGACATGTTCGCTATGGCTCGCAAAAACAGTCCTTGCATTCTGTTCATTGACGAAATTGATGCTGTTGGAAGAAAGAGAGGTAGTTGCAAATGATTAGAAGTATGAGTACTCAACCCTATTAGGTGGAAAAGGAGGAATGGGAGGTCATTCTGAACAGGAAAACACTCTTAATCAGCTGCTCGTCGAAATGGATGGTTTCTGAGTTCTTCTCCATCTTTATAATACTTTTCTCTGTTTAGGATTTTCTACCGATGACTCTTCTGTGATTGTAATGGCCGCAACTAACAGAGTGGATATTTTAGATTCGGCATTATTGCGTCCTGGAAGGTTCGATAGGCAAATCTATGTTCCTGTACCTGATATCAAAGTTAGTTAGACCTAGATTTAGATCTTCATAGTTGTATAATAGGGAAGAGCTTCGATTTTCCGAGTACATCTTGGTCCTCTTAAAACTTCTCTGGATAAGACTGAGCTGTCTCGCAAGCTTTCTGCTCATACTCCGGGATTCTCAGGTTAGTTTTTTGCACATTTCCTGTATCCATATTCTAATTCAGGCGCTGATATCTCCAACGTTTGTAACGAAGCTGCTTTGATTGCTGCTCGTGATGCCAATAAAGAAATAACTCAGAAAAATTTCGAGCAAGCTATAGAGCGTGTTGTCGCTGGTATGGAAAAGAAAAGCCAAGTTTTACAAGCTGAGGAAAAACGAACTGTTGCTTATCATGAAGCTGGACATGCTATTGCCGGATGGTTCCTACAATTCGCTGATCCTCTTCTGAAAGTTTCTATTATTCCAAGAGGAAAAGGGTTGGGATACGCCCAGTACTTACCCAAGGAACAGTATTTGTACACGAAAGAGCAACTTCTCGATAGGTTTGTTTGTTTCAATACACTTTCTTCTCTAATTCCAGGAATTTAGAATGTGTATGACATTAGGAGGCCGGGTTGCTGAAGAAATTTTCTTCGGTAGAATCACAACTGGTGCTCAAGATGATCTTCAAAAAGTAACACAAATGGCTTACTCACAGGCAAGTTCAGATAGTATTGAGGAATCTTATTAATCTTCTCTGCAGGTTGTTAAGTTCGGAATGTCCGAAAAGGTAGGACCTCTATCTTTCGAAACATCCGGACCTGGTGAGATGTCATTTGACAAGCCTTACTCAGAAGCCACTGCTCAGCTTATCGATCAGGAAGTAAGGTTCACTTGATTGTACACCTTTTTATTTCTGTTTTTGTAGGTGAGAGATATGGTATTCAGTGCTTTGAACAGAACGAGAGATCTTCTGATTAGCAAACGTGAAGACATAGAAAAAGTATTTTTTTATTCACTATGTTCTATATCTCTTATCACCTTCCTAGGTAGCCCAAAGATTACTTGAACGTGAAGTTCTGTCTCGTGAAGATATGGTAGAAATAGTCGGAAAACGTCCATTCGTTGAAAAGCATACTTATGAAGAAATGGTTGCTGGAACAGGAGGTTTATCGTTCAATTTGCTTCGTGTTGGACATTATCTTCATTTGTTATAGGTATGGATGAGAACACCGAATTACCCAAAGGTCTTGATAGTTGGAACAAAGAGAGAAACAGTGCAGAGCCAGAAAAGTAATTTCTTTTTTGTGCAAATTAACATCTGTAAACGAATTGAACATTGTTTTACTTTTTTTTTTACAAAGTTTGTCCCAATTACGATTCTAAAACTCCTCTGGAGTTATAATTTATATTCCCTTCAGCTTTTGAATTTTCTTAGTTTTTAACGATTAGAGTTAGCAAGTAGGATTATTATAGGATCTCGCTCCTTCACGTACATTGTTTGTTGTTTTGTTTCTGTTAATATATACAAATCAATTCTAAATAGGATGAAAAATTTAACATTATAAAGTTTAACTTAGTCTTGCATATCTGAAATGTTGTGGCATTGGATATATGTTGAGTTCTGTTGACATTGTGAAAAGCTTCCTTCAGATGGGTGGACGAGGAAGAGGTGGAGGTGGAGCGGGAACTACAGTTAGAGCTGTTGCTAATGCTTTAGGCATTGCTCGTCATGAGATGGCTGCTTACCAGCAAAGCCGTGTAGTAGAACCGCCGTTATATCCCGTGAGTAGGAAGCCTAATGACCAAATGAACTATTCTTTCAATTTCGTCAGGTTCTCAACAGACCCTTAATACCTCTGAGCATCAAAGATGAACAATCATACATGTCAGATGTTAAGTTCGAACTAGTGAATAGGTAGAGTCTAATGATTTTCCAATTTCGATTTCTCAATCTGCAGGTTTCATGAGTCGGAGTTTTTCTTGGATCATAAAAAGAAAAGAGATATTAGGAGGTATATGGATAAGTATAATCAGTTAGATAGAGAAAAAATGCGCCCAGGTTTCATATCAAAGCAGTTCAGTATACACCATAGCTTTAGACTTCACACGAATACCAGAAGAACTGGTATGGCAGCGTGACAAAGGACAGCCCAAAGCCAAGAAGAGGAAAACTGATGGTTTATCTAATGAGGAGTTAAACTTACGTTTAAAACGATTGGAGGATAATGAAACAGATGTAGATAAAGACGACGAAGTAGAGGATGAAGTTTGTTGTTCTAAACATATATATTTAAACTAAATTCTTCGAAGGAAGAAGGCTCTGAGAAGTCTGACAAAGAAGATACTGAAATTTTATCGGAAGATGGATATGCCGAAGAAGACAATGATTACATATCTAACTATTTTGATAACGGAGAAGGGTAAGCTCATTTGATAATTCACCTCTATGTTTTTTTATTCTATTCTATTACTTAAGGTATGGAGAAGGTGGTTCAGATGACAATTTAGATGGAGATGATATCTCATAGTGCCTGCTTTTATCTCTTGTTTTGTTATTCATGTTGATTTTTCAGTTAAAATCTTGTTAGAAATGTTTAATTAAATAAAACTATACTAAATCACGTTGTATAGCTTTTATATGGGAACTGTAGTCAATTGACCCTATTGCGAATCTTGTCCTGAACGAATACACGCTCCAACGCTAATCAAGCGGGAAAAGTACAGTTCTGAACTACTTGACTAGACTACTTGTGCTTTGAGCAGCTTTGTTGCCTTTGTATATTTATTGAGATTCAGTGTTATCAAAATAAGCTGAGGCATGGGAATTAAAGATCTCTCAAAGGTTATAGGAGATAATGCTCCTGCTGCAATTAAGCTGAATGAAATGAAAAGCTATTTCGGGCGAAAAGTTTGACGATTAAACTATATTCCAATTATAAGTTCCGCTTCAGGTCGCTATTGATGCTTCCATGTGCTTATATCAATTTTTAATTGCTGTGAGACAAGATGGATCTCAACTTCAATCTGAATCTGGAGAGACAACAAGGTTCGACCACAACAGCTTAGATGAAACAAACTGATTTCAGTCATATTATGGGAATGTTTTACCGGACAATCAGAATGATTGATAATGGTGTGAAACCATGCTATGTATTTGACGGTAAACCTCCAGATATGAAGAGTGGAGAATTGGAGAAACGTAGCGAAAAGAGGTATGTGATTATGTTTTCGATTAAACAACCCTCATTTTTACAGAGCTGAAGCTGAGAAAGCTTTAACAGAAGCCAAAGAGAAAGGTGATACCGAAGCCGTCGATAAGTTTGAAAGACGTTTGGTCAAGGTTTCAGTTGTTGTTCATATCTTGTCAAGTAATCTTATCATAGGTAACCAAAGAGCAAAACGAAGAAGTTAAATCTCTCCTGAGACTCATGGGCATTCCCGTAGTTGAGGCTCCGTGTGAAGCTGAAGCACAATGTGCTGCTCTAGTAAAGAGTGGGAAGGTTAGAATTTCTTCTAAAGCTCTGCTGAAGCTTTGTTTAAGGTGTTCGCTACAGCTACTGAAGATATGGATGCTTTGACTTTTGGATCTAATGTATTGTTACGGCATATGACTTTTTCCGAAGCCAAGAAAATGCCTATTAAAGTAATGAAAAACTATTTCTTTATATATATATTCCTACATGTTGTTCTTAGGAAATCAATTTGAATCGTGTATATAGTGATTTCGAAATGGATCGCGAACAGTTTGTGGATTTGTGTATTATGCTTGGTTGTGATTACTGCGGAACAATCAGAGGTTTTTCTCATATTTATTATAAGAATTCAAACGTTTCTTTTCAGGCATTGGACCGAAAAGAGCTTTCGAGTTAATCAAAAATCATAAAACTATAGAATCTGTTTTGGAAAATATTGATTTAGCGGTTTGTAATGATAAGTGTTTTGGATATCATTGGTCTTTCAGAAGTACCCTCCACCTGAAGATTGGCCCTACAAACGAGCCCGGGAACTTTTCCTCGAACCAGAAGTTGCTGCTGAGGAAAATTTGGAGGTAAATCGAGATACTGATCTCTCATTTCGTTTATTTCCTAGTTAGTTTGGAAAGATCCAGACGTTGAAGGTGTCGTGAAGTTCATGTGTGGTGAAAGAAATTTCAAGTTGGTTCAATAATTTGTTTCCACTAAGTTTCATATATTTTCAGTGAAGAGAGAATAAGGTCTGCTTTGGCTAAAATGCAGAAAGGTAGAAGTGCTGGAACTCAGGTGAATAGAAACCGAATAAATGTATGAAATTACATCTAATCCTCTATTTTAGGGTAGAATCGATTCCTTTTTCAAAGTTGCTCAGACTGTTAGTAGCACACCGACATCAGCTAAGCGTAAAGCACAAGACCCCAAAAAAGGAGAGAAGAAGCGCGGACCTCCAATCAAGAAGGCAAGATAATAATGAAGAGTCAAATTTTGTAAATGCACACTCATTTGATCATTTGTCTTTATCACGAGTAATAAAACATGCTCAGCAGAATGTTTTTGGTCGTTTTATATGAATTAGTGTGGATGCATGTCGTTGTAAATTAGGTATGTGAGGCAAGAATTGAGCAACATCCGGCTGATTGCTCCATTTTCGGCTGACTGCTTGCCTGCCCATCCTATTAGCATCCGGGATATACTATGTGAGACTTCTCTCTGTCTTGTTCAAAATTGGTTGAACATAACGAAGCGGAGACTAGTTTTAATTTTCTGTGGAAGTTTTGTTTCTAAATAATCTCATCATTTTCTTCTAACTTCTCTTGTTTACATGTTGGCGAGGTTGTTTCAATTGTAATCAATAAGTATTAATTTCGCGGAAGAGAAGCTCTTTCATGCATCTTAAATGAGTATAAGCGATACCAAATAAGCCCTTGTCAAGGAATATTGGTGGTTGGTTATGCTTCTTTACGGATTCGCTGTCTACCAACTGGCATCAAAGAAGCCAATGTTTATGTAACCATCTGGCTATAGCTTAGCTCAACGGCCAATATGCACAGAATTAACTCGATATGCCCAATGGTATGAGTTTAATTGAAGGAATCATGCTATTACCACATTGACAGCTCAATGATTCTTACATTCTTGCATAAATCGTTTGCTATTTTCTCCCAACTCGTTCTATATGCTAGTGTTAGTGTTTTGAAAATGCTATTAACTGGGAAAGAATAGAACAACTGTATATATATGGTTATATTTACTTTCACGGTGCCACAACATTTTTGAATAGATCTTCGCTATTATTTCCTCTATCTCTCTCACTCTTCTATGTTTCCAGTTTGTGGCTGGAGTTTCCCTACTGGTATACTTGTGCATGAGACTAATGTTGTTTGCTATCTCTCTAAAGTTCACATTCAGTTAAATAAGTTTGTAAACGTTGTGAGGTAGTGTGTAATATGTTGTAACAGCTAGTAGATCGATTTTAAATAATAGTTCAAAATTTGTTGTGAAATAAGTAAATAAGCTAGGGTTTTGTGAAATGTTAAATGCTCTTATCGAAGGTAATCTCAGGTATCAGCTGTAATGAACACACCTTCCTTTATTGTCGTATTTGGTTTTTTGTTGGAACTATGGCTTTAACTCTCTTTTATTTCAGAGAACTACAGCTTATGAGTGGGAAAGAATCCAAGTGAGTTACAATTTTCGGAAAGCTATCTCATAAATCTAAGTCGACATGAGTTCTTTTTCGAATTTCAATGTTGTGATCGCTATTGAAACAGCCGCATGACTACTTCAAAAGAGATGTTCATTTCAGGACACAAATAGATTTCCTCAATTCTCGATCTCGAGTGAAGTATGAAGATGAAAAAGAGAGAATTATTTTCTACTTCGATTATAAAAAACAGTAAGAAAGTTAATAATCTTATTGATTAATAAGTTATAACAAACTTCCAGATGCTCTGAAAACCAAACAGCACCAAACGATGCTTTAGTAGGGGATGAAGAAGTAATAAACTGGCGATACCTTCAACAATTGGTTTGCAATAAATCTCTATGTTAATTGTTTTTAATTATAGAAAAAAGAGAAAAAGTGGGGGGTTTTGCGACATCCCATGATTCTGAATTTCCTGAACGAGCAGCTGATAGGTTGCGCAATGTGGTATACCTTCCAAATAATGAGTCCGTACATCTTCTATATATCATACGAACTGAGTATTCTTTACAGTGTTTGCTGTTTTTCTAGTGATGCTATCCTTCCATATATTCAGTGAGAATGCTGTAACGAAATCCTTGTTGTTAGGAATGTTACTGATTTTCTTTGTGATACTAGTCAGTTTCTTTTTGATGGATACTTCGAAATATGTTTCTATTAGGTTTCCAAAGCTGTCATGAAGAAAAGTTTTCCGGAAAACAAAATATCCTCGTGGTTCTTGACGGCTCTCACCTTTAACATGGTCACTTATACGATCACAGCAGCTTACCTTCTGCTACCGGAGATATTTAGTTATGATAACTATCATGAAGAATTCAAGGTGCCTTTCCTTTTGTGCAAAACATAACTTCAACATGCTCAACAGAAAATTATACTTTGGTTGCTTCCAATTGTAGCAATATTATCTGCATGGCTCAACTTCTTATACATCTTGCGCAAATCACCCTACGGCATATATACGTTTATGATGGTTCGGATTCTCAAGTCTTTCGGACATGTTCGTTGAATATTGATTTACTCTTCTTGAAGATTTCTTCTCAGCTTGCAACAATTTGGATCCCAACACTAATTGCTTTCTCCTTTGCTTTTCATCTCATCATGCGGGATAGTGGGATCGAACCATGGGACAGCTTAGTGGTATAAGGATTACATAGGAATATGCCATTGAAGTATGCATTCAGACCAAAAACGCTACAGTCGCTCAGAAGTTCTTAGTAGTTCTCCAAGCTATCACTAAGACTTCTACGATGATGATTGGAGAAGTTGATGCAAACGACATATTAGGTAACATTCTACTTCAATTACAAAAATAAACAAAACACAGGAACGAAACAGTGGATTCCATCTTTTCTCGTTTTGGCCTTTGAAATCATCACGGTGATTCTATTAATGAATTTGATGGTATGCCAGTAGTTCACAAAGTGTTCATCTACTTATTGACTATAGGTTTCACTAGCTGTCGGAGACGTGTCAGACTTAAGAAATACAGCTGAAGACACATTATTGAGAATCAAAGTCAACTTCATTATAGAAAGCTTACAAACCCTTGAAAGCTACTTTAATTGGAAATCACGGATCCCGACTAACAATGTCCTTGTTATCAACAAAGATGGAGAATATTTTACAATCAAAGATCACAATATTTCATTCGATGAAGGTAAACATAGATTGTTTTTGTTTATTATAACCATGATTAGTGAAATGTGAAAAATCATTGATTGCAGACAGTTCGAATTACGCAGACTCGGAGAACAATATCTCGGAGAACGATATCTCGGAGAAGGTTACTGGTGTCATTTGATGAAAACTAAGCTACCTTTTTATAGAAATTTGATGTTTCATTCATAAATCCTAGTATGAGAATGACGATGATCGAGAGGAGGGGTAAGCTACCTTCTTTGAACTATAACTATTGTAGTATTTAAGGACGACCTTACATAGTGTCATATAAAAGTTGTTTCTTACAACTGAAAGAACGTCTAGACTCTGGTATTCTGAAATATGAAGGAAATTCGGAACTCCCAGAGGTTTTCTTCGTTTCATTTTGAAAGTATATTATTCTTCTCAGGAAATTAACTCTCGTTGGTTGAAATATGCCAAGTGGCTAATAGGCATCAATTGGACAGCTTTCCTGGAAGTCTGATTTTTTACAAAACACTTTCTTCCTTATCTGAAATAATCTCATTTCACATTTCATTTTGAATCTGGTGCTTAACTATCTTCGAGTCAGCAGTCATGGCGTTTCAACAAGAAAGAGTTAAGACTCACCTTCGTTTAGTAACATCCTTCTCCTCTCACTCACGGATTATGTTTTATTTGTCACTAAAGTGATTTGATAAGTGTACACATACTTTTAAATATTGTTTTTTGTCCAACTTTCTTGTAAAAATACATTCATTTGTAATAATATTCTAAGAAACGATTCTCTTGATGTCATTTTCGAAGCTTTCAACAACTATACACGTGACATAATTATAATTCTTTGCTCGGATCATAATTTGTTTTGAAACTTTTCCGTAAAAGTGAAGCTTTACAACGATGGAAGCTAGTTTCTACTCAGATTGTCCGACTGATTCTATTCGTTCGGTACCAGATAATAAGAATTTAACAAAGCAATACAGCTCTAGTCCTGAATCAGAATCAAGTGATGATTTGATCAACTTTCTCGACTGTGGAGCTGTGGAGAGCACCTCAAGTGTTCAACAGCAGTAAGTAATATGCTCTGAACCATAAAGAAGAAGTTTAGTTGGAAGTTATGTGATATTTCAAAGCTCAATGCGGACAATAATGATTTTGCTTCACTAACTATTGATTTTGGTTTTCCTTTGGTGTTACGCTTCTATGTGGACGATGATAACAATGTACTTACACAAGTCGGAAGTTAGTGAGTTACCTTTGTGGACGAAACGTCTATCATTACAGGTTATCAAAATGTATATCTGAATGAGATGGTAAATTGTTGGGATTGTCAGAAACAGTTTTCAAAGTTTATCTACCTTTACATTATTATGGAATGTTGTTGCGAAGCAAATGTGATGAAGTATAATGTAAGAAACATCAATTACTCTAAACTATGTAATCATCTATTAGAGTGCTCTAAGGGAATTCTACGACGCAATCCGAGTGAAAAAGAAAGAAGTGCTTCTGAAGTGTGTGTTAATTATGAACATTTATGAGTTTGCACCAGCTTTGATTGAGAGTCTATCGTCGCTCTCGGATAGGTTAGTTCGCGTTTGTCACATAACATTCACAGTCCTTTAGTTTCTTGGAAATAAATATTGGGAAATCAAGAGAAGCAGATCAAAGTATTGTGGTTTCCCCAGAAATAGTGAGAATCGAATTCTTCTTCTTAGAACTTTATGTGATGATAGGATGACTCAGTAGAAGCAAATGGACTAAATGATTTATTATATTCTTGGCTTAAGAAAAGAATGAAAGCTTTGCGGTCGCACTTTTCCAAGAAAGAAATCTGTTTTAGTGATCTATTCTAGGTGCTTGAGGATCTACGAACATATACTTCTAACAACGGAGCTCGTTAAAGTGATTTCTGGATGTTTTTCTGTTACTCATCTCACATTATCAAAGGTTTTCGATATGTGCTAAGGTTTAATTGAGGAATAGATTCAGATCATCAGTGGTAAAAGTATATGCAAGTTCACAAACATCACCAGTTTCGAGTTCGATGGACAATACTTGGGTGTCATTGATGATGAAATTCGTTTTGCAAAGGTTATTCGAATTCTGTACTTCGGTAGATGCAGCTTTTCAGAACATCAAACTGATTTTCCCGAACGTGAGAGTTGTTTGTTTCAAAGGAACCTCTTATGATCCACTTATCAATGCATTTTTGAGGTGAGTTCTGAACATAAATTCCATGAAGATTTCTGTATGCGTTTCTTAGAAAATGTATATGAATCATTCAATAATTGTTTGGCGCGTTGAGCGGTTGTTCTTTTGTTGTTATCAATAAGCGGACGATCATGCTTTTTTATAGATGCTATGTAGAATTTAAAAGAAAATTGATTAATTAACATTTAGATCTCGCTATACAGTTGAGAGTGGGGATACCATCAAATTATATCAGCCTGTAACTGATTTAAAGAAGTGAGATTTGGGAAAAGAAAAAAACTGTCAGTAATCTCTCCGTTTCGTAGGGTTCAACATCAACTTAGTTTGATTTATCCAGGATCAGACAGTAACGTTATGCGAGTTGGAGATTATCCAAGAACATTAACAATTCGGAACGCGGAGTTAGGTCGTCTAAAGTAATTCGGAAGAACAGTTTTTCTAGATATAATACTAGAATCGCTCTGTATCGGGCTGGAGAAACTTTCAAGAACATATTCTGATAAAGAGACGATGTAGGATTATGCACTGCAATGTCAATCTCAAATTCTAATGAATGAAGATGTATAACTCTTTTCAAAAGAAATAAAATTCTTCCAAAGTTTTTTTTTACCGTTTTCAAAGAAAAGCATTCACTGTGTCTATATACTTCAGTACTTCATAAACGTTATTCTTCCCTAAATTTTATCGTTTGTTCATACTAGGACTCAATAGTTCATTGGAGATGGAATTATGAAATTATATATGCAAAGTGAGAATAAAGAACACCTGTGGTTTGTAAATTTCTGAGCAAAGCTGATATGTTTTACGAGTTTTAGGTGGCTTGTAGGTATCGCACAAAAGGAGACATTGGATGAACAACACAATCACAACATGTTCGTAATTCTAGAGAGATAAGATTCCACTTTGGGCACTGTTCTGTTCCCTCATTTCTTAGAACCTGATAATGGTATTTATGTCTTCATTTTAGGTGAGAACAGCGTACCTTGAACTGCAGGAAACGTTGAGCACATCGCCCGTCACCTCGTACACATGTATTATGACTACAAACAACTTCATTAAGGATTCGAGGAAAGTAGTTCCGCGGAAGATGACGAATTGCACGGCAAGTCGAACAGAAATGATACCTGTAAGTTTAACTTTGATGTTTAACTTGGGTTTGTGGTGTATATGTCTCATAGGTGTGAACAGTCGATTAATGTCGGACATCTATCTATCACGTTCGTTTTCTTCTCCTATTTACGCTCCTGCTTGGTATTTCTAATTGAATAGACAATTTCTCTGAAGCTAAATGTCTGTTTGTTTCTTTCTGTGAAAGATGGGCCAAACAGGTCGTAACGACATTGACATTCGCTCTTGAGTTAATCGAACAAAACCTTATAAATCACGTGTAAACTAGAACGCACAGTTAATATTGTCAGTTTAGTGAGAGAAAAATTGTTTTCGTATGCCGTTTCGAGTCTTTCCGAAGCAAAAAACATACCCTGATTTCGGAAATCCACGACTATTCTCATGACAATCAATGGCTATAGTTGTTCCTGAAAGGTGTACTTTAAGTCTTATATTCTGGGGAGAGTGCTTACCAAGCACGTCTCTGGAGAATCCTGAATTTCTTTCCAAAATATTTTTATCCGAGGTAGCCGAACGAGCATGGCGATCTGAATGTCCTGGGAGTTCCGCGAAAAAGTCGTCGAAATCTACCCTGTAAGTTTTGATTTTAGGAACGACTAGTGGCAATGCTTTACATTAAATTTGCTTCCTGATTGCTCTCCAACTCATCAGCATTGAGATCTTGAAGCTCCTTGAGTGCACGCTCTATCGTTTTTTCGAGTTCAAGCCTCCTGGTTGTTGCCTCAGATGGCTTGATGTTCCTGAAGAAAATTTCCTTAATTCATTGTGATTTTGATGTTAGACACCTTTTTGATCGTTGATCATTCTCCCATTTGCTAGGGTCCCACCATGTACGCGGTGGATCCTCTGGCATTTCTTTTGCTTCTTCGCCATTCATTACCAATCGTACTAACTTAGAAGATCTGAATCAATACGATTCATTTCTCTCTACGGGCATTCATTTGTCTTATTCATTTCAAGAAATACTCATTCGAAATTTCACAGATCGTTTTAGAGGCTTAAAAATAAGCTGGTAAAACAGCTTTTCCAATCTTTTTGATCTTAAACGAAATGAAAAGCAATTACCGCTGGCAATGTTCATCGCACGTGTAGTGGGGTTTGGGTCTCATGAATTGTCTTCCTCCAAGGTTTGGGAAATTACGACTTGCTGCGGAAAAATCTGGAGCCATATATATTTCATTATAGATTCCAGAATCTTTCATTCGTTTTATCAAAATCTGAAATCAATAGGTGATCATTGCTCTTGTCGATTCAGTGTACTAATATATAGTGGGAGAAAACGTCAACATTATACCTGGGGATCAGATTCTTCACATGGTGGAGGTGTTGGAGGAAGTTCCCAGCTCACCGTACTGGGCTCTGTTGTTGTTGTGGATGTAGCAGGGGTTGTGGTAGTAGTTGTAGTGGTTGTAGTTGTAGTGGTTGTAGTTGTAGTTGAGGTGGTAGTGGTGGTCGCAGTAGTTGTGGACGTGGCAGTAGTACTGGGTGTTGTAGAAGTAGTAGTACCGCTTGTAGAACTTGGAAGTTCTGGTGTAGATGTAGACGGCAGGTTCGTGGTATCAGTGACCTCGCTGTTGTCTGCAGGTAATCTTCGCCATTCTACTAATTCCCAAAACCGGAATGGTTCCGTAATTTTTGACGTATCAATATTTGGTTGCCATACTCTAACCTGAAACTTCGCTCCGGAAACCGGAGTCAGTAGTACCAGGAATAGTAGTAATGGCAGCAGGACGAAGAGGAGTAGCCGACAATCGGCGAGACAGCATACACGCATCGTAGAGCCCAGAGAAGCTAGAGCAAGCCGAGAGAGCGTCGACAGACAGCTAGCTGAATCGATAGTCGGAATGCGGTGGTGCTGTGGAGCGGCGGGGCCCGCCACCCCGCTCCTGGAGACTCCTGATCCGATAGATCACTACGGACCGATGCATATTCGACTCCAAAAAACGGTCAGTATACTGAATGGTCTGTTCTTTCTTGATTGTCTGGATGCGAATTTCCTTATTCTGATGCTAGATTTATGCGTATTAATAGTATTCTCCTGGTCTTGTATCTTCTCTCTAAAATGATGAAACGTATCATTATGATTCTTCTTTACCTTGTTCAAGCCGACCAAAAACGTGTCGTTTTCTGTTTGGAAGTCGTTAAAGGTTTCTCTGTTGTCGTATTCTGTCCTCCTCGCTTTCATCATGTCATGTGTGATGGAGTCTTCTTCTCAAAGATGCTTCGTCGTCTTCTTTTCCGTCATAGTTGTCGTCAACTTCGTCACCTTTTTCAATTTTCTTTTCCTTTCTTTTGTTCTTATACTTCTTCCTCGTCTTTTTTCCTTTCCTTTTTTTCTCTTCTAAGTCATCATCATTCCCATGCGCGTATTCTTTTTTTAATTCTCCTACAATTTGTTCTTCTCTTGTACTTCTTTCATCACTTTCGTTGTTGTTTTGTCTGCGAAGTCCTATTTGTGTATGTGTGTGTATGTGTGTGTGCGTGTGTGTGTTGTGTGTGTATGTGTATCTATGTATGCTGACATAGCCATATATAGTATATACATATATATACGTTCAATCTCGTTCAGCCCGCATGGCCACATAGACTTTTCGGCAATAATGCTTAGACATGTAGCCCTGTCACTTTGATTCGATGACACGGGAAAGAATACGGAGTGAGCGTTCATGAAAATGAGCCTGAGAAAAAACAACGAGCGAATAGTTTAAAATGACTAAGCGTGATGATATTGAGGCAAGACAGGGCGATTGATAACGTCACAACCAAGTTTTCGTACATCGCACCATTTTGGATTGAAAACTTCAATTTCATCAGCATGTATGTCTCTTATCATTCAATATCTATAATGTGTGGAAATGTCCTTTGACTACTCGACTGAAAATTATTGTTAAATGTAATTATCATGCGTTGGAGATATTATTTTAACAATGGATTCTTTTTATGCAAATTATTACAAATCCATGTAGTTCAGCGGGGATTGTGCTGGAAGAGCCACGAGAAGCACAAATAATTGTTTGTTAGGGATTTAGGATGAGTACATGTTCTGATTGAGAGGAGAGTTAGAAGTTTTTCACCTAATTAGTATCTTGTCCATCGGTGTTGATTTTCTCTTCTCTCATCCACTCCCATCCTACATCCATTTTATATATCTTTTTTTCTGCCAGTATCTCTCGCGCTATAACCTCATCATTGAAAAACACATGTGGCGATGATGATGCCTCGGGTCTGGAGGTAGTAATCGTGATTGTGACAACGGTAAAGCTGCAAACTGCAAGACGTAACAGAGCTCATTCATTCTCTCTTCTCTTCATCTCTTCGAGGACAACTGCGAAGAAGGCCACTAAACCATAGCAGCTGAATGTTTTAAGCTTATGTGCTTCCCAACAATACAGCTTTGGCTTTATCTTTGAGGTCTCAGCTGCTGCGGCTGCAATAGCATGTCAGAGGGAGATGCACAGTCATTAAGAGAGCAATTAACTTCATAAGAAATATCATATATAAATATTAGAATAATTATGCGAATTCAGACATTTCAAGAGGAAAAAACCCATTAAATCGAGGTTGAAAGATTTTTTTTCAGGCGGTCTTAGTCTCGGAGAGCGGGGATGACGGTGCATTTCTTGACCGATTGAAAAATTCTGGATGGAGTATTAGCGTCGCCACAAGTAGCACAGCTTTGAATACTGTAGAACAATCAAGACCTTTATTAATTATTTTGGACAACAAGCTGAATGACATCTCGTCTATAGCCAGGTTCGTTCATTAATGTTTTCATATATTTGGACTACTGTATGTGATTGAACTGAGGTGTTGCAATGAAGGAAATTAAGCTTTGATGTTCGGAGAAGAGCCAGTAGTATAGTGGCTAAGTTAACTTGTTGATGTTTGTTTGCGAATCTACTAATGATTTCTTGATGTTAGGAGACAAGAAATGGGAAGGAGGCAAGGGAAAACGTGAGGAAGAGTGTGAGACAAAACATTGAAGATAAACGAATGGCGAATATAGTTGTAGAAATATCAGAATTGTCCTGACTCGTAATTCCGTTCATTTCAAATATCAAAACAAATACGCGATATGGTTCGCTTTATCGCAATTTGGTATTCATCTAGTTCTTTTTCCAAGCGCAATCTGAAAGCTCCTTCAAGGAAGTTTGAACGTTTAAATGCGATTCATACAAATTGAATTGAGAAATGAAAAGTTGGATGTTATCTGGACTTCATCTTCCGGAATTGTTAGCATAATCGAAATGTACAAGTCATTCTTGCTGTTCTTCAGTGTTACATCCAATGTGTTTGGAATTGTTGATTGTCATCCGAGACGAATTTTCTATCATGTATATATTGTTTAGTTTCCGGCCATATAATGCCTTTTCGTCATTTTGTGTAATGATGAAGGGGTGGAGGATGGTCGCGAGAAGATAGGAGGGAAATAGCTGGCAATTAGAGTTTGATTCGTATGATGTCCGTGCCGATGGATGGATAGATGTAGTGAGCAGACTCTAATGTTTCCTACAGAATTTTTCTGTATGAATTGTTCCTCTTGAGCTTTAGTTAGCAATATGCTTTCTGCTATTCTCTAAGGAATATTTCTGTCCAATAATCTTAGCTTATGCTGTGTGAAAACCTTCGTGGAGTATCGATTTTATGGCGATATTTTAGATTTTGCGAGTTTACAAACAATTCGATAAGTGTAGTTTCCCGAGGGAGCTCGAAGATTTCATTAGACTTATTGATTCGCTGTTTTGAAGTGCGAGCCTTCTCATTGAATGAACATAGTGTTAATTATTCGAGTATATCTAACAATGGCAATGGATATAATGAGAATCATATCCATACGTAAAGGTACAGCTGTATTATGTTTTTCAAACGACATCCAGCACATCTCAGAATGCTTGTTGGATGATTGTGACTCTTGGAAGCAGCTGTAAGATTTGAAGTGAGAAACAGATAATAGTAAGAGTGGTTCCAATATAAAGTGGTCAGAGCCAAGAAAAAACTGTGGTTGAAACCGAATGTGAGATACTTCTTGGTTTGGTTAAGTATGCTGGACACTCAGTGAAATTGAAAGAAGTGTTTAATACTTTGATTTCGTCTGTTGTTATTCGAATATATTTTTCCTTTCTGAAGAAGCTACTAGATGAAGAAAAGCCGATATAAAGAAAGAATGAATAAATTGGCTTTGCAATGTATGGCGAGTCGAGAGAAATATAGAGTGAAGATACTAGAATCTAATACTGAAATGCTTGGTCTCTCTTCATCCTCTCCATTTATGGTATGTTTTGAATCGATGAGTTCCCCAAGCTCTTGTCCCTATATGTAAGGAATGCTTACTTCTATGAAAGGGATTGTTACGTTTGTTAAGCACATGTCTATTTTATTGATATTTTCATGTAATTGCCAAGTCGTCTTGCCGTCACGGGAAAGATCTTGTCTTCTTTTCTTTCTCAAACCTTCTGGATTAAAAAGGGAATCGTGAAATATATATGTTATATAAAGCGAGTCAGCTATGTTGAGAGAATCGCTGAACAAAACTAAAGAGGAAGAAAGCGTCGTGAGAATGGGTAAAGGCAGGATAATATGGAATTTCTTGCAATCCGTTGTGTAAGCCTAATATGGGAAGGTAAATCACAAAAGAAGGGAATTAATTTAGCATGCATGCATGCCGCTTTAGCGATTTTCCGGACATTGTATAAAACTTGTTATTTCTTAAAGTTTTATCCGATTATCGATGTCCCTTCGTTTAGCAGAAGACTTTTCTTTATTTTGAAGTTGTCAACACAAAGGATTTTTTGAATAAAAGAAATGTACGATTCTGCTTGACTACAAGCCATGAAATATGAGTCTTGTTGAACTGTAGTTGTGAGTTGTGTGGGCGAGAAGCTGTTTTGATATGAGCCTTGTAGATCCTGTATAATGGATTAAGAATGTTGAAAGGTACAAGCCTTCAAAAGAGAGAATACAATCGTATACGATTGAATGCTCTCAAGCTGAAAGAAGTAAGTAACATCCACTCTCCAATCCTAAATCTGGTGAGACTTAGTGAGAGAATGAGTGAAAGGAGCATTATTCCGTCTTTATTTGCTTCTTGAGATTTTTGGGTGATCCTGCGTGGGTGTTTTTCAGAATTGTCGAATGTTACTTTATCTTCTTCTGTTCTTACATTGTAATTCGAACGAGTGTTCTCGCGTCGGCGTTGGGTAATTCAAACATTTTCTTCAGAATTAACATCTTTTTTAAGAGGATCTTTGTAAAATGAGAAGTTTTAGAGAATCATTGACTTATTCTTCACAAGAGGGCTTACATTGCCACATAATGGCAAATGGATGATGACTTTGTCGTAACACATAGCGCTTTTTCCCTCCACTGCTCTCTTCTCTCTCTCTCTCTCATCCTCATGCTGCATCCTTCCTCTTTCCATATATCCATTTCTAGTCTATTTATCTATTTGGTGGTGCTGACTGGATGCATCATATCGAGAGGAAAAGAAAGATGATGTTGCATTTCGACTCTGGGCTTTTTTCAGCGATTACTAGATGTCCATACTTAGAAAATCCGCTCGAGAGTTGCAAATGAATGAAAGCTTTCTGGGGTTTTTTATGTTGGATTTTCGGCTTTATGCGGAAGAAAACCGTTTGATCCAATCATGCTTGCTCAATTCGGATTACAATTATGTTGAAGTATAATGTGCGATAGTATATAATCTGAGAGCACAATATCGTAAAAGGTACGTCATCCAAAGAATGGCGCCAGCACTAACGGCAGTCTCCTCCGGTTTTTGTGAACAATAGAGAGCAGGAAAATTTAATGATTATGATCTATGCAGAATCAGGCAAATCATGGCTCCCACTGATAATGAGAGTGACAGATTGAACTTTTATGTATATTGAAATCATTGATAGTTCAGACAGACGAATCAGGAAAATTCCGAAGTTCAATGAATGAGTTGATGAACTCTCTGCGTTCTCTGTTAGCTAGTTCGTTAAGCTGTAATTCAATGAACACTCTGTATCTTCATTTACAATTCATTGCTTTACTGGGTGGTTCTCATCAGTGGAGCTTGTATCATAAACAGAGATTGTTATCTCTTTTGGCAAATACATTTACCTGGTCAACTCACTAGAGAAGCCGCTGGGAAAATCAAAGAGAGAAGTTATTTAGGTTGGAGGTTTGAATCAATATCAGGAATATAAACCAAATGGTTATGGATCTGTATGATGAAACCGAAAATCGATTGAGTTCTTATCATTTACCATACAGAAGTCTGCACAACTAACGTTATCATTGTGACGTAGGCAATGAACAAAAAGCCTCAACGGGTTAAGAGATGATTAGGAAGAAGTAGTTATTAGAGAGTAGCATGAATGTGAGACACAGCATCGAGTGTTTGAAAGATATGAGTAGACAAGGCAATAGGGAAGAAGTAGAAAAGGGACCTGATTTTCTCCTTTCTAGTGAGATAAAAGAAAATCAAAATGCTATAATGAGGATTTGTTCGAACTACAAATAGTGTCAGAGAACTCATTGAATAGGATAGCGAGACAGTTCCAACAAAAATGTTTTTATAATCTTGCCATTTTTTTAATGGAGGACAGGAATTTTTAAGATGGGATTTGTATTGTATGGTTCAAGATTAAATGACGTTATGTAATCCTGACTCTCATTTTCCAGCTTTAATTATAAATTGAAAAGGCAAAAACGTCTAGCCCGGATTTGAGTTTGAGCTCCGGAAGAAGAATACAGATTCAACGGAAAGGGAGAGAATAGTTTAAAATTTTGTTGAAGTCTTTACTTGCGACTAAAAGTCGAACGAGAGAAGCCTCTATTCTTTTGATGCAGTTAGTAAAAACTAATATCATCGAAATAATTGTTTTTAGTGAGTAATGGGGAATAATGGAGAGGTATTTACGAACAATTCTGATAAATATTTAATTATTCATCAAAAACAAGAGTGGTAATTGAGTTGCAATCCTTTGCGAGAGTAAATGAGAATGGCGGGATCATCTATATTTCAGGGAGTAGCATCCCTTTTTCACAAACTGACGAAAGGTTATTTACAGTTACTATTTTCAGAACTTTGCACCTGCATACCGAAGAAGATGTCTTTTTTGTTGTCATTTCGGATAGGTGAGTCTTCTGAAGATTAATTGCATTTTAATTTATGATGAGATATACTTCATCTGGAAGCTCTTTGATTGCATTGCTCTCCATCCACTGACGTTGGGAACTTAGAGCTTCTATGAATGAATGTTTTCGTATAGTTCGGAGAGCATAATTTACCTAGGATGAAAGATCGGGAGAAAAATATTTTCCCATCATCTTCATTCAATACGCGGGTATTTTTCGATTCTCACTACATTCACATATGAATCAACTGTGAACATCACAAAAAGATGAATACGTTTCTGTGAATGTTGCATTTTTCTACTATGTTTGAAGAACATATTTAGACATGTAACGTTCAACAACCATCAAAACGCTGTGAGATTCCCTACAAAGCTTGAGATCGAAAACAATTTTATACAGAAAATGAGTAGTTTGACTGTAAGATTGCTGGTAGAGAATTACATGTCTCATTTCAAGTTCACGTATATTGATTGAACGTCGAATATGATCTACGTGAACATCGTTTTCATTTACTTGTGAGAATATGTGTGAAGCGGTTGATAAACTATTGGCTGAAACACTTATCCCAGAAATCTTTTGTATTTTCAGGCCTTTACCGGAGAAAAGACGGAAGCAACTGAATCAGACATCAATATATCACGTAACACTTATCCTTATTATAGCTTTTCTTCATATATAATTGTTTCAGTCTGTGCTTTGGAGTTCACATGATACAGCGTTAATAGAATTTGTGACAAAGCTCAGTAACCGTTTACGGGTTCTCCCTGCTTTATTCGCCATCTTAGATGAGGTATTCTTTTAAACGCTAAAATGCTTAATCCGCTATGCAGAAGTAACAAAGAAAGAATTTTTGTTATTTTATATAAAAAAAGACTTTGAATAGTAGAGAGGTTGTGTGAAGAAATTCAGTAAACATCAACATCGTTAAATAACTCCAATTGGAAAGAAATAAAAGTTTAGAAGAAAAATACACCTGCTTCTGATATAATATTATTAATAATAAAATTATTTCCAGGCGGATCAAGCTGTTGAAGTTTGTGATGAAGCACGGGTAGTTCAGTATGTGAATCGAGCATATGAGCATGTAACTGGATGTCTTAGACAAGAAGTTCTTGGTACGTTTACTGCATTCATTGTTTCTATTGAGCTTTTTGAATTGCTAAAGAAAGTTCTTTGGGTTGTATTCAAATATTTCTTAGCATGAAGTCAGTCACACATATATTTCTGGGTCTTATTCAATCATCTATACATCTAATAGGATTAAAGCAAGAAGTCAAAGAGCACAGCTACATTTTTCAGGACAACCTGAGTCAGACGTCCGAAGAAAATCTCTTCCTCGTCCCCGTGACGATCAGATGGAGCGAAGACGGAGCAGTGACTGGAAGTGCATTCGGGTTCCTTCTAGTTCAATCAAGTGAGTTCAAGTTTTTTTTGCTTGGTTCCCGGAAAGCAACACATGACGTATTAGCCTACATTTCTCTCCTCACGAAATTATAATTCAACATAATTTTTGCAGTTTTAGTAGTTATCACGGATTTGCGTTTTAACACGCCTGATCTCATTCGATATTTTGAGCTCAATCTCTCTATTACCCATTACAAATATTGACATATCTACGTAGAAATATTTGCTGAAAAATCACACTTCCCTTTGCGCGCTAGTGACGTAACTATTAAAGCAAGCAGTTCCATTTGATGACTCCAGAGTTATGGCGAATGTTTTGTTATTTCACATGCGCCATTCGGCTCCGGATGACCTTCAATTCTAACTGATGTGCTTTTTCGTTTAATTTTTTAATGAATCATTCCCTTTCTTTCCTTATTTATGCTTGATCAAATTTCAATAGACAATTCTCGTTATTCTGTCTCTCAGTTCTATTCCTCGAAAAGGTACAAACCTTTGGTTTTTGAGTTCCACGTATATACGAGATACTAAGCTTGCTTATACTTCTCTATACTTTCTATTCAAAATGATTTCTTTTCACATGCATAATCGAAAACTCATATTGACTTTCCTTCGTGACTACACATAAATGAGAAGGATGGTTTATACTACTAGCATACCATTCATTATTAATTCTTTGCGAGATTCACCTGACGGATAGGAATGAAGATATTCATTTTTGATTCGTTTTTATCTCTTATAAAGTCTAGATTCAGCTCTAAAAAGCTTTAGCTTTTACTCCCAATGTCCAAACGCTTTAAAAGGGTCGAAATATATGCTTAGTTTGGTTAGTCTCAATATGTGTGCGTACATCTTCAATAGCATGAGAAGTCATGATTGTCTACTGCGATTTATGTCCGGTAGTTGTATCCTGGATCGTGTCCATTTTATGTTTACACGCAGTCGGTTCGTTCGCTTGGTTCTCTTTGTAAAGTGAGGAGAACATACAGACACCTAAACCTAACAATGTGAAATGACCTGTGACGTTGAGCAAGAATGGAAAAAAAATTTCTATAGAAGCCCAACTTTTATCAAATATTGCTTCGATTCCCATTATCCTACATCAATGACTTTGTATTCATTTTCATTAGCAATGCATTTCTACTTGCTTGTCTATAATGCAAACTTGAACGTGTGTTCTTCAGCTTCTGCTTACAGAACCGTGCATTTACTCTGATCATCGACGTCTTGTTAGTCTCCTTCATGTATTTGTTCTTATTCGCCTCTTTGAAACGCCTGTTTTTCCGTATATCACTCACTCCTTGGCGCTTTCTGGGAGCATGTCTTGTTCAATGAATGCTTAGTTTATTTCGTTCAAGGCTTATAGTTTCAATTTTTTTGTTCTTCCTTTCTGAAGAGCGTTCATCTCTTCATACATTTACGATGTATATAGCCCATCGAACTTTAACGTTAATTATAGACGTTTTTTTCGTCGCTCAAAAAGGTTGAATTTTATATACAGTTGGTTGAACGAGGTCCATCGTTTCTGCGGTTTTAGTATACACTTTCAACTAGTTAATCTTCGACAATGACCAAACTTCAAGTTTTCTTCAGCTTCAATCTACCTCGATTGAAGTCGTTGAAGTTAAGTCATTTTCCGGTGTCACTATGCACTCACAAGTTTGCTTGCCTCACATTCCCCGGAAATAAAGCCCTTGATGGATAGGGTGGCTCCTGCTTTTTTTTTGTCAAAAACAATTCGTTAAACTTCTAATCCAATTCAATTCTTATGGCAGCATCTTAACCTCTCTAATACTCCCCAACGTGTTCGAAAAGCCCTTGAAATTATTAATTTCTTTGATGGAGACAAGAATATTTCATCGCATCCTACATTAACCATTTCTCAAACATGTGGCATTTAGGCTTTGTTTATTTTGCTTTTTTCAGCACTCAGTACGTGTACATGAAGCGACGTAGCATGGATGGTGAGTGCCGTTTTTTTTTCTTTTATTTTCTCTTTACTCCAAATAACATTCGTGTTTCCAAGTAATAGTAATTAACAAGCCCTCTCTGTGTGTTTGTTAATTGAAATATATCGAGAGACTAAAAAGCGTAAGATATCTTCATCGCTTTCCATTATATTTTACACATTCCTGATGTTTTATAGCTCTAGAGATTGCTTTTCATCATAACAATATAGTTTTATGATCTGTGTACTTGAATACAGATCTACTTTTGTCATTTATCATAACGTTTTCACAACACTTCCTTTTCACCTCTTCCTCGTCTTTGAAGTTGTCGTTTATGATATTGAATGATGTATGGGTGCGAATTGAATAAGCTGCACACGATAGTCATTCATTATATTTACTACAACTAACAAAAATTGAGTCCGTTTATCAGAAAAGAAGTTTATTGGAAAATGGAAAATCAAATTTGAGTTGAATATTCTCATTTTCGTCATATACTTTCTGAAAACTAGAAAACGTGTGTTATTGTTCGATCTCAGAAGTAAACTTCAGCTTCTCTTTCAGCGAGCCTTCTCTTCATGTCTATCTCTTCAATTTCTGTCCTCCATAGGCTCATCTATCTTATTTCGTCTTCGGAGTTTGTCAACTATATCTTCTTCTATATCTTCGCGTTCTTCTTTGATTCCTTAATATATTCATAACTCGAACTCTGTTTAAATTCGCGTATTTGTCGTTCTTTTCGTTTACATGAGTTTTGAGAGCGTATAAGCTTCATGTTTTACGTCACTGCTTTTCTTATTGGCATCATCAAAAGTAAGAAAGTATGCTGCCTCACAACATGTAGTATTCGAAAATAGTAGGAAACTTCATGGTGATTTTTCATGACTCTGTTTTCCGTTCTTGGATGAGCTCGAGAATCTAACATCTAACAAACCATAGACGAGCAGTTGGCTCGAAAACGAGGAAGAGAGCTTCGAGAATTTTCTTCGGAATTGCTTTCCAACTTAAATTAGCTTACAAACGAATTATTTAGATAGAAACTCCGCGTTCACATATTTCAAATGAAACTTTTTTCTTGGTCGATAACTGTGATGTTCACCAATGAAAACAGTTAAGTTAGAATGTCTTTTCCTTGTCCATCAACTTGATTCTTAAAAAGAAATGTTTTGACCGAAAATTTAGTTTTTTTCCATTCAACTTCAGTTGTTTTCTCAATCGTCGGATGCATGTCTAAGAGGCAAAGTTCTGATACGGTTCGCCCTCCTCCTTTTTCCGTTTTTGTCTTCTTTTGCATTCCAATTAGTTTCAATTTCCTGGGTTAATCTAACTTGTTCCTGCTGCTTTCAAAAAAAAAAACTTAATTTCCTGGTTCACCTTAAAAAGCATTGCATCTGATGACTGTTGGAACATTTGCTCAGGTGTAGCTCAATGGCTTGCATTAACTATATGAAGTTTATGAACTTGATTTGATTTGTATATATATATATATATATTTTGATATATATTTAGTCATCATGGACTTCATCACATCAGCTGTCGTGAAGTCTCTGCAGCGATCATCATCCTTCGAAAGTCTTTGCATTGAACTTATTTTGCGACAGATATTGAAATGCTACTTCACAAACAACAGTTGTCTCGAAGAGAGCTCGATGACGTAATACTTCCCAGAATAATTGAAGAATCACATTAGAGAAACTCGAATTCCTTCTGAGAATGTTTTTAAATTATCATGTCGTTCCATCCCTCTCTTTAAATCTCAGCTCTACTTGTATTGTGAATTGAATGAGTTACTTCTACGCGAGGGAGTAAGAGTTCAGAACAGTTTGAAATTTTTTTCGTAATGAAAAAGAAAAAATGTTTCGTCTTTCTAATATAAAAAAAATTTGTCAAGTATACGCTTGAGGTGTCAATTGTGAATTAGTGCACTAAGAGAATGTCTGTCTGTAGTCATCTTTGAAATCCACAGAATGATTTCTGTTGCTTATATTATTTCAATACTTTGTTCAATGACATTTTGATGTTCAGGCGCGATGTATCGCGATGTCTCACTAAAGAGTTTGAGGTCCCAAACAAATATCGCAGAAGCTCCAATAACAGAGGTTCTTATTTTATTTCTCATAAAGACAATAACATCCGATTAACTCTAGGTTTTATCAATGTTGCGCGACGCTGCTGGTAGAGTAGAAGGTGAACCTGCTCAACTTGTTAAGGATGCTGTGAAGGTGAGTAAACTTTGATAATTTTCTCTTTAAACAGTTTTCATCATTGAAGGTGCTCTCCAGTCATGAATATGCTCCGGCAATAACAAGATTCCGTGATGGAGATCGTATGGCAAACCAATACTATGATGGCTTAATCAGACTTCATCACCCTGCCAGACAACGAAAGCGAAGCGTAGTTGATGCGTTCAGGGATAAACGAGGTGAATATTTCAAATCCAAAACTCCCCAATTCATAACCGGCGGACAAAAAGAACATCATTTCTTAATATTGCTTATTGGTTTGACTTTGTGTAATGCAAAACACAAAACTAAGAAAATAATTTTTGATTACTCTCTTTTCTTCCATCCAAATAATGAGAAAAGATGGCGAAAATGAGTGTTGAATTTTTCATGCATCGATTGAACTACGTCATTTCCGGAATGAATCGAGTGAGTAGGTCCATGAGAAAATAAGTCTAATTCTTTAAATTTATGAGGACATAACTCTCGATTAAAATATATGAACTATATGAAAACATGTTACTTCTGAGAAATATGCAGTATATCTTCATTAAACAGGGTTTTTGAATATTTTTCCACGTGAAAAGTAATGTCGTTTTCACGTGTACGTGAAAACTGAAAGAGTGATTTTACTATTTTACATTGTTGTTTGCGATTGAACGGTCTTCTTTCATTTAACGTTATCATAATGAGTACTATTTAAGAGAAAAGAATGAAAAAATGTGCAAATGTTAAGAAATGATGTCATCACGGGGACCTTTGAAACTACTGGGTGAAGAGTTTTTTTTTGGCATTTTGATTCTTGCAAACTTTTTCGAAATTCATGTATTCCCCATTTAAATAAGGCAATCTTGATTTTTGTTATTGAAATGCTTACAGGATCACAAGGAGAACGAAGACGGGTATCAGCAGATGTCAAAAATGCTTTGGAAAATGATAACACATGGTCGTTTGATATCCTACAGTTAGAGAAAGTCACGGAACATCATGCTCTTACACAATTAGGCATGAAGGTATTCATTTTCCGCGCGCCGATATATATTCAAAATTGGTTCTAGGTATTTGATCGATGGAAAGTTGCTGATCTATTAGGATGCAATGAAGAAGTTATGCACAGATGGTTGGCTACAATTGAAGCTCACTATCACTCCGGAAATGCGTATCATAATGCCACACATGCTGCTGACGTTCTTCAGGTAGAATTTACCAAAAGTATCCACATATTATTTGTATTTAGGCTACATCATATTTCCTTGAATCTTCCTCAGTTGCCGGATACGTTAGTGAAAACCATGCTGTTGCAGCGCTAATTGCTGCAGCTGTACACGATCTTGATCACCCAGGTCGAGGAAACGCATTCTTGATCAACACGAGACAATCATTAGCTGTCCTTTACAATGATCATTCCGTTCTTGAAAATCATCATGTTGCCCTAGCCTTTCAACTTACCCTCCAACAAAGTAACAACGTAAGTTAAACTTTATTGAACATGTTTATAAACTTCACTTAGGTCAATATATTCGGACAGTTGTCTCGAGAAGAATTCCATGCAATGAGAATGGCAATTGTAGAAATGGTTCTAGCAACTGATATCAGCAGGCATTTCGAATATTTGGATAAGTTCAACAAAGTTGCTTCGGTAAGCGTCGGTTCAACTGAACAAGCTTTACCAGTCTTACAGATGAACGCCAATGACATATCTGATGATATCCGTGATTCTCATTCTTTAACAGTCTGTAATATGCTTGTGAAATGTGCGGATATATCTAATCCTACGCGAGAATGGGCTTTATGTCAGAAATGGGCTCACAGGATTGTTGAAGAATATTTTGATCAAGTAAGCTTATCTTATTAGTATGAAGCATCATGCTGACGATTGTAGACAAGAGAAGAACGAGAAAAAGGGTTACCTGTAACTATGGAAGTGTTTGATCGTAAAACTTGTAATGTTCCGATCACACAATGTGGATTTATTGGTAGAGTTCAGTGTCATTTTGAAAGAAAACATGTTTCCTTCCAGATATGTTCGTTCGTGATGCTTTCAGAACATTTTCTGATTTCGCAGAGTTAGATCATCTTCTAACTCAGCTGGAATCCAACTATAAGCAGTGGAAAGCTCAAAAAGAGTCTTGGACCCCAGCTAATAACTCGAACCTACAAATTTAGTGTTGAAATTGACCGTTGTTCCTCTAGGCTATTTCGCTGTATTTCTCTTTATTAATTCATCTCGGTTTGTACCCTGCGTTCAGCGGTCGCAGTCGAAGTATTAGATAGCTTTATGCATACGGAGTACATGTCAACGAAGATCCGAAAGCATACTTTCTTTTCATCATCGATACTGTTCGCTCAGCTCAGTGATATGTTATTATATTTATTCGATTTGGATCGGTTAAATCCCTCCTGTATATCATTGGATGCCAGGTCTATGTGCATGCACAGATTTCTATTAACTTCTTTCTTAGGGTCTTCTCCGATTTAGTGTTTGTTTCTGAGAGCTAATTAATTCCGAATACTCTTTCTTCCTGCTTTTCGGTGAGCTTTACTGAAAAAGTTTTATGATTCCATCAATATCTAGTCCAGTTATTCTCTATCTCTTGCCAGTACTGCTTTACAAGTTTGCGAGGTAGCGGTGTGTGCACTAAATCTGCTTCATTTGCATACGTTTTCCTGTTTTCAGCTTGTTCACTATTATTCTCATTTATATATTATATATGTTCTTACAATTCGAATACAGTTCTTAACTGATAGCATATACATTTGTGCGAATTGTCCTGGCTACTTTCAACGTTACTGCTTGCCATGTTAAGATAAATAACTTTTTAATAATTAATTTTCAATTTCAAATAAATATTTATTTTAATCCTTGTTCTTCAAAATACTCATGTCAATTAGTAGTACTTTGCGAATCCCCAAGTTCGGGATTAGAGAATGAACTTAACTTACTTGCAATCATGTGGCAATATCAGGCAATAGGATTTTTCTAGACCAACACCATTTTTATTGATTGATTTTGACTTTCATAAGTTCATAGATTAGGTTAATTCGAATAGATTCTCTGTATGATGCAATTATTTTCACACTTAAACTATGAACAGCTATTCATTTCATACTAACCGCTGAAACTTACTTTCTCTATGATCCATCACCGAAGTTTCATCTGTGAACTTGTTTCTCCTGATATCCTACTATAACTTTAACACTTTTCAACTGCTCTGTGTTTTGACCACTATTCAATAATATTTAGGAAGTGAAGCCGTAATATATCGCTGAAAGTTCTCGCTTTGATGTTTTATAGTTCCTAAAACTGCAAAACTCTGTTTATCCCAGAATATTAGAATGACTCAGTTTTGAAAATTAGGAATTCCTGATTCTATTGCAGTGCGGATATGGTACGAACAGCTTCACTGAATATCATCAAATGAAAGCAATATAATCAGCTGTGGTCTTGTTACTTAAAAGGAAATATCTTCAGGTACTAATATGGCTGAAGAAAACGGTGCTAACGCTGAATGAGCAAATCGGTGTGCTCTCGAGTTAGAAAGAATTCCATTTGACGGATTGGCGGATGCGCTTCAACGGAAATAGATGTGCCCACGAAAAACAGGCGTTTTCATTCAGATGTTTGGGAAAAATTACTTCCCGGTTGTTCTTTTGTCTTTCATTTCTCGACTGAATCATGAGTGAGGGGTTGAATAGATCCGCTTTTCAAATTAGAAACTGAAACAAACTTAATAATTCTGCTCCTATGAATCGAAGAAGCATTATGCACTTCGATCTGTTTGAGTTCAGCTGTATCCCAAGGCAGTCTCGCTAGAAAACTGTGATCAAAGGCATCCTGTTAGAGGTCCAAACACGTAGTAATCTTTCTTCGAATTAGTGGAAAAAAACATGGATATAGCATCACACAATCCATCCAAGCCAACTTTGTGTCTTTCCGATTCCGTATTCCTGTTTTCAATCGTCGACTTGTTTGGTATTTTATAGTTTGGTTCCGACTAATTTTTCTTGACAGATATGTTAGAAGACGAGTGTATCATCTCCTATCCTTGGATGATGAGGTTTCAAGCCATAAAAAGACTTTTATTTACTTCAGAGCTTCACATGAACCTATTGGTGAACACGAAAAATGAATAGAATAGATCCAAAGACTACGTCATCCACCACAGATACTTTGCATGTCCTTCTGGTACTGATCGAAGGATTTTCCAAATTTGAAAACTGAGCATAGCTCAGACATGAACTAAACTATTCTCTATTAGAGGTTACTTTTATAATATGTCCAATTGGTTGAATCAAACACTAAATTTCGTACATAATTGAAGGATTTTTCCAATCCACTGGTCTGTCATTATAACATCATGAATAGATCAGATTTTCATGGAGCAGAAACGAGCCCCCGAACTATTGTGGATATGTACAGAAATCAAGAAAACTGTAATGAAGCACAGAAATGTTGAACACGACTACTTCACCGGAATCCAACCGTATGCAAGACAGCATCTATTCGAGAAAATTTATTGCGCACATTGAGAAGAAAAATACAGTCCACTCAACTGAACTCAGCAATCCTGTGGAAACTATACCTCAAGATGATATCATATCAATAATCTAAGTGGAGTAGAGAAGGAATAGTATGCTTCATTGCTACAGTGAATGTAATAAGTAAGTGAGCACATCTATATTCATTGTTGGAAACAGACAGACACAACCAAAACAGTTATTACAGACCATATGAAGTTAATATCTCAACTTCTACTCTTAATTAATGGTCCATAGGCCAACAAGTATTGTATTAGAGTACATAGTTTTACTTGGAAAACTCATCCATTTATCTTTTCAGTCGGAAGGGAAAAAGTGATTACTCAAAGGCTAAACGCAACACAACCTCAACGACTGGATTTTCTGAGTTATCGATGTCAGTTCATACTCGAGGAAATGTGTTTGCTGATAACCCAACCCTCATTAAAGACATAACAGCAAACGTTTCAGAATTCTCTTTTGTATTAGCATTTGTTGCATTCGTATAAAAATAATATTTGTTGCAGAAAATCGGCAATTTTTCAACTGAAGTTTGGAAAAAATAAAAATCTCTCATTACGAAGTTGAAAAGAATCGAAAAAGTACAAAAACAAAAGGTTGATCAAACAAGTCGCTGTGCTCGATAAGTAGTATAAATGAAAACATGAGAAGAAATGAGAAGCATGATTCTGTCTTCAACTTTAAGTAGTACATGTTAGGCTTATATTGAGGTATCACTTTGCCGCAAAAAACTTTTTTCACATAACATTAAATAAGGATTAGATAACAATAGCGTGCGATGCACACATATTGCAATCCGGATTAATGAGAGGACGTCCACTTCCACGGAAAAGAAGTCACAACTAGTCATCATTAAACAGCATAACATTCAGCAAAAGATCAAGGAAGTTATTACAAAGGTGTTTTTGTTTTTTTGAATATCCCCATCCTTTGCTGGAAGAGAGAGAAACGCACGCGACCACAAGTCGACGCTGAGCCGCTGCGTCGCGTGCGTCAGGATAGCTTTGAAGAAAATCGCAGAGGTTCAAGAAATTCTGAACTGATGGCTGCTTCGAATTCTTACAAATATGACGAGGATGTCATGAATTTAGCGAAGGAAAGAGGACTCGCTCTAGCTAAGGTTTGTAAATATGCTCCAAATGAAACTAATGCTTCTTTAAGGAGAATCCACATATCGTTATGGCGTTCAGAATATATCGAAAAGCTGTTCAGTTTCAAATGAAGGATGATACTAGAACAGCTTTAGGATTATTTTCAGTATTAGTCGCGTATATGGGAACTGATCCTTATATTTGGATTAGAATGACTGAATGCAGCTTGGATATTATGTGCTCGGTAATTGTTCATGCTGTTTTGACAATCAAACTGTGTTATAGGATTATAAGAAATGGTCGAAACAAGGTCGTCCCAGCTTCAAACCTCTCTTAGTAGATCCAGTTACAAAGGATGGCATATTCATCGTGAGTGAAAAAGAACCCAAAGTTTATGAAGGGTAAGTGTTATACCCAAGATGGTCTTTTTTTATTCTTCTGATTCCAGTAGCAGCATAAACTTAGCTTTAGCTGAAAGTTATATCGCTACGGCTATGACCCTCTTGAATGCTAGTACAGACGATGAACTTAAGACGAAAGTAAAAAGTTTGGCTGCGTTTGTAGCCATGAAAAGAAGACGTTTCGAGTAAGAAGTCTCGTTTACTGACACGTGTCCAACACATCATAGAGTAGCTGTTGGCTATGCTAAAACAGTTTTGGACAAATGCAAACAGGATCAAAACGAATTGAGGCGTCAAGCTTTGATGATCACTATGGAAAGTAGAATATATCAAGGTCGTTATGAGGATGTTAAAAATATGTTATCGTTAGAGCTTCCATTCAGTGAAGAGACAGGTAAGAGTCCACTAACTCTCCTAGGTGTCTAATATAATTCTGAAAGAATGGAAAATATGGAAAGCTAAATGTTACTCCCATATTGGATTAAAGGACGAAGCTGCAAAGATCATAGAAGTATGTGATTAGCTTCTTGCTGTGCATCTTCATCATCCTTTCTAGGAGTTGAAAGATTGCCAAAATCGGATGGATGTTTATGTTTTATCTCTGTCCGTATTCAAGAAAACGAAACAAGACGCTAATTTGTTAAACTTAATTTCATGAGCTAGAGAAGTGCAGCTGTTGTTTTCCGACTTGTACATAAGCATTTTTTTAGAAGAATTTTTGGGTATTCGTTTTATAACTATACGCTTTCAATGAACTATTACTTTACGAATTTGTTTTTATTGGGAATCAATCGATGGTTTTTAAACCTACTGTATACCGAGTTCAGTACAAATATTATTGTCTTGAGTATTTCACATGTTTTATAGGATATTTATATGATTAGAGTATTGCGGTCTACTGAATTTGCTTATAGGTTACAAGGCTTAAGATATGCTAAGTTCGTCCTTTACTCAGTCATAGTAACTTGCTTTCCTTTACAGTACGTTATCAAGTCGAGCTGATGTTGTCGTATGTGGAGGGGGCATAGCTGGAACATCCACAGCCTACCATCTTGCTAAAAGAGGAAAGAGAGTCTGTTTATTCGAAAAGGATGTGTATGTGATGTATTCTGATTATCACAATTAATCTATAAAACTTACAGAATAGGATGCGGGGGTGCGTCAGGTGTGAGTCAAGGACTCGTAACAGCTCCTATCTTTTGGCAAGATTCCACCAATCAACAACTAGCTGATATGTCTCTCAAATTATACTCTCAATTAGCGGAATCAGGAAAATTCAGTTGGATATTTAGTTGTTAATATTCCGATAAAGTTTTTTTCATCCAGAATTCACGAAATGCGGAAGAGTCTACTTTGCTTCGACACTGCCAAATGAGATTTTGTTGCGTAGAATGTTTTCTAGAGGTTATTTGTTATCTCAACTATTGGTTTGGAAAACATTCTTCTTAGGTATTTTGCATAATGACGATGTTGAGTTGATTGACTGTCAAACGGAAATGCTTCAACGTTGGCCATACTTACAAACTGAAGATGTTCAAGTTTGTGCTTCTCTTTTTTTGCGTCTATATTGATGAGTTAAGCTGGCTTTGTATTCCCCAGAAGATATCGCCCTTGATCAGGTTGCCCTTTGTCAAGAACTTGCTCGCTTAGCTCAAGAAAATGGTTTGTACTGAAACTAGTTGGTCAAAGTAACCTTTTTATTTCAGGAGCTGAAGTTTTCGAAGGTTGTGAAGTTCAAGAGGTCCTATTAGGAGATGAAAAGCAAGTTTATGCCGTAAAAACATCTTGTGGACTTGTTGAGGCACCTGCTTTTGTAGACGCTAGCGGCATGGTTAGTTTAACTTGACTCCCTTTTGTTTATATAAAGTTCAGTGGACTGGAACACTTACTGTAAAGGGACTTCAACACAGACATTTACAAACAGCTGCTTATCCATGTACTTACACTTATATACATACTTCGAAACTACCAACTGGCTTGGTATCGGACAACACCCCTGGTATCTCTCCGGTTTCATGTTTATTATTCAGCTGATTCAATTTAGTTTTTAATGATCTCGATGGTAACATCATGATTAGAGCCACTGGGTTCAAGACATTGTGCTCTGGTTTCCACGAGGAAGGAGTGAAGCCTTTACAAAGACAGGGTGTTGAGTTTGGACAATGGCATTACCCTGAACCAGATTGGGACAAATTCGGTAGGAATATACGGGGTGTTCTTATCTCCTCTCTCCAGAAACTTCGCTTGAAAAGCTGCTCTATCGATGCCCATTGTTAGGTGATACAGATCACGGTGATCTCATTTGTGGAATGGAGTCTTACACTCCAGACAAAGCTCCTTGCGTTGGGGAAACTAGTCAAGTAGTCCTGTTTTCATTTTCCGTATCAATTTTATATTCAGGCCAAAGGTTACTATGTTTTGAACGGTTTGAATGGGCAAGGTCTTTCGTTAGCTGGCGGTTTGGGACAAGTAAGTGTTTTTGTGCCATCCTCCTGTGCATGATGATGTTTGGAGATTCTGGCTGACTGGATATGTGATAGTGTTCCTAAAATCGATGTTGCCCGAGTTGATATCGGCAGATTCTTGGAATTGCATGCTAATACTCAATATTTAGTGGAACGGGTTCCTGAAATTGCAGGTGAATAGTTCGATGGTCATGCGATTCATAAAAGTTTGTTTCAGCCATGACATATTCTAATATGTATCACTCTCATCAATGTCATACTGCGCGAAATCTGAGAATGTCTCCCATTTATCATCAACTACGTGATGCTGGCGCTGTTTTTGGAGAAATTATGGGGTTGTTCACGAATAAAGTTCTCTCCTTGATTTTCGAATATTCAGATACGAACGCCCGTTATGGTTTGAGAAAAATACGAAATCGGATAGGAACGCCCTTCAACAGGGGCAAGATGTGCTTCTTGGCAAACCTTCTTGGTTTGATAGGTTAGTCCTGTTTCAAATGAAAAGTTCAATTCATGTGTTTGTAGGGTAGCTGCAGAGTATGAGGCATGTCGTGAACGTGTTGGTTTGATGGATATGAGCAGTTTCAGCAAGTTCGACATTTCGGTGAGCATTATCTTCGATTCTTATTGAGAATGCTTTCATACTGAACTTGAAGCGTTATCAGTATACAACAGTTTTCAACATTGAAATTCCAGGGTCCGGACTCAGTTAAATTCTTGCAATACTTATGTTCTGCCAATATTGATAGGCCTATTGGGTCTACAGTTTATACTGGAATGCAGCATGACGAAGGAGGTTACGTCACGGATTGTACTCTTAGTCGAATATCTGAAAATAGGTAGTTTACAAAGCAGTTTTCGAATAGTTAAAGATGGTTGTAGCTTCTTCATGGTAGCCCCTACTATCCAACAAGAAAGATGTATGACCTGGATGAAAAAATGGGTGAAAGCTTTGAAAGCAAATGTGCATGTTCAAGACGTAACAGGGATGTACACAGCATTAGATGTGATCGGACCTTCATCCCGTTATTTAATGTCCGACATTACTGGAATGTCTATGGGCAGTCAGGATTTTCCTACTTTCCATTGCAAAGTAATTCTGAAACCGATTAGTTATATACGGTATGAATTAAGGAAATTAATATTGGAATGGCCACCGGAATCAGAGCGATCAGTGTTACTCATTGTGGCGAGTTGGGTTGGGTTATATATATTCCTAATGAGGTATGTTGGATACATTTTTCGAGAAATTCAAATGAATGTAGGTTGCTCAAAACGTTTACGATCGAATTCTCGAAGCTGGTGAGGAGTATAGCATGCTTCATGCTGGCTACTATACTTTGAGACAGTTACGTATTGAGAAGTTTTATGTTTACTGGGGCCAGGACATCAATGCGACTGTGACTCCTGTAGAATGTGGTAGAGCTTTTCGAGTTGATTTCAAAGTATGTTTTGATCGTTAGCCGAGAGATAACAGACTGTCTTTCAGAAAGATTTCATAGGAAAGAAAGCATTAGAACTTCAATTGGAACGCGGCGTGTCCAAACGTTTCGTTCAGCTCTTGGTAGACAAGCACGATAAGGAGACAGATCCATGGCCTCAAGGAGGTGAAACATTGTTTAGGTTTGTCTATTGGATTTCAGTTCTCACTGATTCTCATGTTCAGAGATGGAAAGCCAGTAGGCGTAACAACATCAGCTGCTTATGGATTCACCTTAGGTTGTCAGGTAAAGTGAACTCTTCTGTCTTTCATTCAGTTGTGATTGCAGGTTTGCATAGCATATGTCGAAAATAAGGATTTCGGGGTTTCGACTGAATTCATTCAACGTGGAAAGTATGAGTTAGATATAGCTGGGAAACGTTTCCCTGTTCGTGTGCATTTACACTCTCCTTCCCTGCCTATGATTTCATCGGAACATCCACTTCATTATCGTCCGACCCAATAGTGATATATCAACTAGGTAGCATGTAGAAGTTTGAAAATTTGAAAGGTACTGAGTGGTGATTCCAAAAATTGTAAATACGGATTGAATCTTCCCTAGTCACTTGCCATACGTTTTGTAAATTATAGTTTTCATAGAAACTATTGAGCTTTTAGAATAACCATTTTGTTTTTTCTTGGATTATAGTTAGTTGAAGCAATTACAGGTACTTTTCATGTAGCAGAATTATTATTGACATAATAAAATCAAATTTAATAAAAGTTTACTTTACGATGTTTGTTTTGTTAGCTGCTACCCTTGGGCAGCCTCATCTTTTCTGATTTCCTCCTTTGAATACATAAAAGAGTTTGACCGAAACAACCGAATTGAAAGAAGTTCTACAGAAACTGATGTGGCTGCTGTCGCACGCGACGCGTCGCAAACGCCCAGCGTCGATATGTTGCCGCGTGCGTTTCTTTATTCCCATATTCCAGCATTATGATGATGGAGGTAAGCTTTACTTGTTTTTAACAAATATTAGGATTAAGCGTTTGAGCTTGATAAAAGCTTATACTACCTTAAACTGTTTATCACGCGCTGTTTCAGAATATCGATACAAAGCCTGCTTTGCATTTACATCAAGACTGGACGCACCCTCCTATTGTTGTGCAGCAACAAGTCATAACTAATGTAAGTTTCTCAAGAAACAGATAGGCAAATTAGAATTTCCAATTTTTCAGAATCATCAGTGCCCTGTAACAGACGATATTCGCTTTAGCATTATAAATGCCATTAGTCAGAAACCAGGCATTTGGGATTCACAAAGGTAGATAGTTCTCTCAACTTCCAGCTTAAACGTGCGATTAAAGAGAAAAGACAACTGGACATAATAGAAAAGAATTATTTGCTGAAGTTACAAGAGAAGTTAACCAACAGCATCAAGTTGAACCTCCTCTTATGCGTATGTATGCGCTCTATCAATCTTACACTTAGTTTCATATTTTCAGCTGACGAAGTTGAAAAACAGTGGAAGAATTTGAAAGACACTTATATTAAAACAAGAAAAAAAGTTTGTTTGAACTTATTGTTTGTAAATAGAATGCATTTTCCAGTTGACATATAATACTGATGGTGGTGTAATTCCTCCGAAATGGAAATTCTACGGTTCATTAACTTTTCTTGAGTCACTAATAAGGAGTAATAACAAACGACGGTTTGAGGAGGAAGAAGCGATATCTATGGTCTTGTCTACATTTCTTATTTCTTATCACTTTATCATCGTTTCAGTTCTCGCTGAAGTCAAAACGAATACGGGAAGATGACCTTGAAGACGACGACGAATACATGGGATTCTGTAAGCTTGAAAGAATTAATTTATTCACGTCTTTCTCTTTTTGTCATACAGGTCGTTCTTTGGTTTACCCCATGAGAGAAATAGGATATAAAGATAGGGTTGAGTTATTGAAACTGCAGAAAGCTATACGTGATCTAGTCCATGATGCTCAAATGAATGTTTTGGTAAGTGATGGCTCTTCCTGCTTGTCGCCACTTCTCACTCGTTCTTTTCAGATAAAGTCTCAAAACACGAGGTTTTTATAGAAACTGTGATATTTGGATAAGTTCCACAATTGAAACTTCCGGAGAATAACTTTTATCATTGAGTTTATTAGCTTATTATCCTGTAGGCGGGTATGTATATTCAATCTTTGCAAAGATAGTTATCAATATTTTTTTTCGTTTTTGTAAAAATCAAATAAAGAGGTTATGATTGATTGTTCTCCTTCTTCTTCTCGTCTTCAATGAATTTCAGAGCGTATGTTGCATCTTTTATTGTCATTTCTGCTATTCCGGAGCTTATTACCTATAATACTATTCATGAATTCCGTTCCCTTTCAATGACTTACAGCTTTTGGCATAAGCTTATCCTTTAAATCCACACAAACCAAGTATGTGAGGATTGTTTTGTTTGCATCTTGCGGATGAGGACGGAATCTACCAGAACAAACGTTAACAAATCCGCTATAAAACACAGTTTGGGTTATTAAAACGTGTTGTTTGCTTTACCGTTTCTTTTTAGGTAAAACCGGAATATCTGTATCGAAAGAACTGGCAGCAACTATCCAAGATTCTTCGAATTTCCTCCACATTCGACAGACGACAAAGTCACGACCTTTTACGACAACGACGTCCGATGTTGCATACTGAAAAACCGTGGTTTCTCTCTATTGTAAATATGTTTTACATGAATAATGTCAGCGTTTTCAGAAATCACATGTTCTCTTTTGGAATGTTGGACGTTTGGATTCCATTCTGGAGTTTTTTCAATCTAAATTTAATAAAAATATCATTTTATTCTCATTTCCCATTACCTCAGTCCAGTGATGTTCAAAAAGAGTTTGGGCGGGTAAAGGAAATTCTTTCTGAAATTAAATATTAGAGAAAGAGGAAATAACTGAGATTTACCGTTAAGCAATAAACTTTTCCGACAGGGAAGTGTTTGTTATAACATTTGTTTCCCTTAGTTTCAGTTTTTAACTTCCAGTCGTGTTTAAGAGGGTCGTCGGTTTCATCGAAAATTTTGACAGCTTCAGCGAACATTCCGGCAGTTTTCCGAAGAGCAATAGCATACTTAAAGTTCAATTAATGCGATTACGAAGATCAGAAAAAACAAACTCTAGCATCTTCAGTGGAATCCGTAACTCCCAGAAGTTCGATAGATGACAGGGGCATGAGTCAGTCGATGAAGTTACCTGTAAATGAATGAAAAAAATGGGAAATAGGTTGAAATGAGATGATGAAAGTTGTTTGTTTGTTGCTTGAATGACGGAAGAAAGAATAGTAGGTTGTGATAGAAGGAAACAGGTCTTTCTCCTAGACGTGCACGATCTATGGTCGTTTTTGGAAAGTCGTATGGATTGTAACCGTTCCACGTTGATGATTTTGATTAGAAGAGAGAGAAACGAGACAAAGGGTAAAAGAACTCTTTATAACAAAACACGTAAAAAAACAATGAAGAAAGACTTTGAGCATCTATATTATTGGATGTTCATGGATATGAATGATAATGAGCAAGAAAAGTACTGTGTCGAATCGTCGAGTTATTGTTTTTTTATACAAACACTGGGAATAGAAAGCTCACACCTGAGTTCATGTGAAGAGATGATTGGATGACAGAAATATAAAAAAGTTAAAAGCTCCAATAGAAATCTTATAAAATATAAGTCAAGTAGTACATTAAGATATATAAATAATAATGTAAGAAGTTAAGCTTTTAAAGCATTGTGACACCTGAAAACCATGAAAGTGAAAAGTCTATGACGTATAAAACTATGTTGATGAAACATAATATCTGGAATCATATCAATCAGATTTTAATTCTTCATAAACAATTACCGTAGCTATAATCCACTCTACTCGATGACAGAAAAGATTTATCCGTGGACCATTCGGAGGATAGCAGGCAGCATAGTAAGCTTCTAAGAATGAAGCTACCAAATAGGCTAATATTCCTATCAAATTTATATGTGCATCCTGTAACACGTGATTTGTATGTACTAAAGAAGTTAATTCTAAGATTCTAACCAATTTACGCCATGCGTGAACTTTGTTTGCTAAGCAACACGTGACTAATAGAATTGCTGTTAATATACCCCAACAAGATACAATACCAACGACAAGACCTTAATACCATGAGTAAAGCTTTGCGTAGGAACATTAAACCTACCTTGCCATTCTGTATTGAAGCGAACAACAAATTCATGAAATGAATAGCCTTTCATGGGTCCTAGGACTAATCCTAATATAGCAGCGCCTAATATCTAAAATACATCATTTTGGACATAAACTACACAACAATATTGCTTACTAATTGAGCGAATTTTAAAATAACACGGGCATATAACGGATATCGTTTTGTATCCAATTTTTTATTTATTTTGTTCATAGTTGACGGTGGATACGTTGCATAGCTCGGTGCATAATATGGCCTAATCCTTCGCAAAGTATGTTGTTGTGTTGTCTGAAATTATAACGTTCAGATTATTGTTCTAAATAGTGCAACCGCTCTTGTCTTCGTCTCATTCGAGAATGAAGTTGAGTCACGTGCATTTTCCACGTTAATTCGAATAATTCAAATAATTACCGAAGCTTCTGGATAATATCTATTCGAAAAAGCTTTATACTCTAATGTTCCTCCGCCAAAATCCGTTTCCTAGATTGATTTATTAGAATACTTGAAATCAAAGACAAGTTACCATTTGTGTTCGATTTATTGTTGGTTCTCGTCTTTTTTTATAAACATTGTTTGTTTTTTTAGGTGGCTGAACGAAGTATGGCTGGAACGTAAACGTTACTTACTTTAATCTTAACTTATTATAACCTTCGGTTGATTAGTTGATGGTATTCGTCGATGATCATAAGGATTAGCTGAATATCCTCTTGGTCGTCGTTGTTCTGTGTGGTAAATGACAGAAGATCGACCAGATCGATTTGGAGCTGTTCTACAAATAAAAAAAATGTAATTTGCAAAGTTTTAATTGAGAACCTCGATCGCCTTGGAGGAGATGGTTGAGGCTGGGGATACGGTCGATAAGCGCTTGTGGCACCGGCATAAGGTCCATATGCACCTGGCTGGGCAGTTGAGTTTTGATATGGGTATGGTGTGAAATTATAGTTTCCATAGAAAGGATATGAAGTATTATCAGCGTAATTATCTAATTAATTGAATTGAGAACATAATTGAAAAAAAGAAGAAATAAGCTACCTATATAAGCGTTTTGACCATACGGCTCATGTAAATAAGCGTTGGGATTGACATTATACATCCCTCCAGTCATATAATAAGCTACGTTAATAGGTTGAGGGTAAGACGATGAGTGTTGTTCCTTAAATTTTCTTAATGTTAATTTGAATTTTGAAAGAAAAAACGTGTCCTGACTACTTGAAATAGAGAGTTCTAGCAAATACTAAGGAGGAAAGGCTGATGAAAAAGCTGAGCAGACGATGTTTTAACAACTTACACAACGTGTAAATACAAGCGATTTTTCAATTGTCTTTGTCCAAAAGAACAACTTTGGTTTATGATTTCAATTAAGAAAATCAGTATGAAAGTTAGTAAAAGATGGTCGGCTTCAGTACAAGCTCTGGCCAAACAATAGGTAACAAGCAAAAGATAATTTAGAGAACTAAGCACGAATCTTGTATCCGCACCCTCATTGTCAATTATTTCTCTCTCTCTTTTTCTCTTTCTATCTTGAAATCTCTCGGTATTTCTTGCTCAGATACTCTTGTACGCTCTTCTCTCATACTTTCGTGTGCAAGAGTTATGAGAAGAGAGAGGAAGAGAAAAAAAGAAACGAGAGATGAGGAAAAACAATGAGAAACATAGGAAGAAGGTACATAAGTGGTTTGAGATGGAATGTTGCCGAGACAAACAGACTGTTTGAGTGAAATATGAGTTCATAGCCGTGTATAGTAAAAAGAGATAAATTATAAGGCTTTTTCAGGTTGAAAAACGAGAGAATAAGGGATTATTCCCATTTAACTTTGTTCGCATCAATTACCTTTCGATGTGTTTGAACTTCTGAGAGAGAGAGATAAAAAGATTATTCTGAAACATAGTAAGACAAATGAAGAGAGAGAGAAAGACAACACATACCAAAGAATGGATAAAAGAGAAAGAGAGTTCAAAATGAGAAATGTTTTGCTTGTCAAGTGAATAATCCCTTGATTGCTTGAACAACGGACTTATAAAGCATGATAAGCATAAATATAAATAAGAGAGAATATGCCTGAGTGGTGTAAAAATAACTTACATAAGGTCTGTATAATTCTTGTGGATCAAATGCAAACTGTTGATCTCTCATAGCTGAAGCTGGAATAATCTTGACAGTTCCACTAGAGTAGTAGCCTGGGGCTGATGACCCAACAGGTATATTCGAACGGTCAGCAGCCATTGTGAGTTGGTCGTTAAATGGAGAATGGTCTTTTAAAGATTATAATTGTATCAATTTGATAGCCAATCTCATAAATTTCTAATCCATTTTCAATCATAAAAAAACTGAAATAAAGCTTTTAATTGTTGAGATATATATTGATCGATTCACACATGAAATAACATAAAGTAAGAGAGCGACAGAGAGCTTACGTAAACAAGAGGTTGCAGAGAAAAAAAGAAAATAATAATAATAATATCACGAAGTTCAGATTTAGATGAGAACTTTTTCAAGTTTTCAAGTTTTCAAACATTTAAATATATAATTAGCATAATTAAAAGGAATATATAATGTACAAAAAACGGAAGAGACATGCAATAGATATGACATGAAGATAATGGAATAGGGAGCAGATGATATCTCTATTAGCTATCGATAGTTGCCTTATATAGTTAAAGATAATTCATGAAAAAGTCTGTGTATGTGCGGTGTGTGTATAGTTAAGGGAAATCTAATGAACTGCCAAACGAAGGTGTTTGGCTGTCTTTTTTTCTTTGAAAACCTCACCTTTCCTTTTTCTGTTAAACAAACAAATATTTTAGACAAGAGCTCTTTTCACTTTGAAGAGGCAAGACATCTTGTTTTTAGCCGCCCTTGTATTAAAAACTACTATCAGAAGCTGTAAGAGGGTATATGCTTAAAACGCTTTATTTCATCAAATCTCCCTCCACTTTTTTGTTTCCTTTCTTTATTTTAGAAAAAAGATGATATGAGATGAGAACAGGAAGGATTTGAAGTGGAAAAGCTATCAGATGAAGTCACTTTAACTAGGTAAAGCTTACATCGCCTATTCTTTAAAGTTTTCGATTTTTTTTCGAAAAGTAAATGAAGTGTTTGGAAATGAGAGAAGATATTCAGTAAAAAATGGCTGACCACAACCGCTCAACCCAGAGAATGGGTAGGAAAAATGAAAATCCGAGATTCACGTTAATCACACGTGAGAAAAAGAAATATGAGAGGGGTATTTCTGAGATTCAGTAAAAGGAAAACACATCTCAATCCCAGGCCTCATTAAGCTGATATATTCTCTCAAATGAAAGATCACCAGCTGTGAATGGATGTAATCGATTCAAAAAAAGGATCTTCGAGAGCGGAATGAACATTAAACGATAAAAATATGAAAATAATAGGATTGAAAAGAGAATGAAGACTTCATTTCCTTTCTTCTCGAGCAAACACAATAATCTCTCGAGCTTGTCAGTTTCCAATTAGCTTTCATCTAACGTTCAAATGGAAAAGCATGGGTTGATAGCTCCTTTTGCATAAACGCAATTGACTGAAGAGCTAAGCACAAAAAAATTATCAAGAATTTTAATCATTAAAGTCAATATTTTGTTTAACTCTTTTCTTCCACTTCTGAATGACCAATTTAGGAAATCAGACAACAGGTTTCCATCAGATCATTCAATTCTACCTTTATAGTACAAATATATGAAATGTTAAAGAAAGTTTTTAAAAGAAATAATAATATATGAATATGATAAAAACAAACGAGAGAAAAAAAGAAGAAGAGGAGGGAGCCGAAAGGCAAATTTTCTTGATGAAATTCCGGATCAGGACGAACAGGTCACAAACACATGGAGACTTTGGCGATAAATGTTTAATTAATGACGAAATAGAATCATCTTTTAAGCTTATTGAATATATTTTAAAAAATATCGAGAAAGAGAGGAAAAAAAGATTTTTTGTGAAAGAACCGAGAATGAGGTCAACTGGAAGAATGTCCTCGAAAAATAAAAAAATGTATAATTGAGTTGAAAAGGAGACTATACATTATATTATGGTCGATGATAAAAATAAAAATAAATTATGGAATGTAGATAGACGGGATACATAGATCGAAGCTTGAAGAGATGATGAGAAGCTGTCCATTGGCTGTACTGTTTGTTTAGTAGCAGAAGAATAAGCTGAATGACGATGATGAGATATGAAATAGTGGAATAAACTATAGATTATTAAGAGAATTAAAGGGACTATAAGTCAACTCAAGGGACATATTGTCACATTCGTTGTTTCATTCGTTGCAACTTTTCAATTCCGTTCCTTTTTCCCTCGCTAGGCACACATATAGACTATCCAACAGTCTCTTTCTCTCTCTCTCTTCTTCTGTATATCTTTCCCTCTCCCTCTCTCAGTATGTCTCTCTTCCTCCTTTTATAACGATCATCTTCCTCAGTCTCTCTCCCTACTTTTATATCTACTATACATGAAAACGTTAACGAATAAAGAAATATTCAGAAGATACATTTTTGAAGTCGGGTTTTGGATGACTTTAATTGTCATCTAATACAGAATGACAGTTTTCATGTTTAAAATCAGAAGATTTACAACGGAATCTTCGTGTCCTCTACTAATTTCACCACCCACTTCATATAATTTGCATATACGGATATTCATCCCACTGACCGAGTTCCACAACAGAGGCAGAAGAAGTATGTTTCTAGTCAATTGAAATATGTTACTTCTCTCATTGCGATAGACCCTAATTGGCCCGTGTGAATGAAAAAACTGCGGTAACGTGCTGAGTTGTGTAGTTCACTCTACTCCTTTTCGCTGTTGAGAATCAACACAACACTATTTTCCATGCGCAAAATTATGATTGTAAAATAAAATATTGCATGTTAAGATTGATGAAAGGATTCATTGTTATGAACCACCATCAGGTTGTTTCACCGGGCGATTGTCGTATGATGCTATGTTCATATACATGTACAATGTACATGAATGTGAATATAACCTCATCCATTTGGAGTGAATGGGAAGTATATCATTTACGTGCCGGTCATCAGCGTTCACTAAATCTTCTATAACTTCAATTCGTTAAGATGTTGAGTTTGTTAGAATTACATTAAGAGTTCTTTGTCATCCGAATCTATAAGAACTTTTTCATCTTCCTGTCAAGAAAAGAGTTTTCTGACTTTCGAGCAGTCAGTCTTGATGAGCCCACTTGTAGACGTTCATAAAATAATTTATTGAACACTATGTACAAACAAGGAAACATTGGGATGGTAAAGCATATAACAGTTCGTATTCATCAACCCGTGTTTTTCGTGAGATTGATTCAAAAAGCATGTTAATCAACTTCTTCCACAGTGGGTCCACGTGAAGGGTGATTTCCTTGAGCAAATCCATTATTCGACTGGTTTCCACAAGACTGTGCAGATGCAGGTTCGTGAATTTTCCTCATAACGGATTGGCAGATCTTCTCTAATTCCTTGAACTTGTCTTCGAACTCTTCTTTCTCCGCCAATTGGTTAGAGTCCATCCATCTGATAGTGTCCTCACAAGCAATTTGCGCTGCGTTTCTATCTTCGGCTGAGAGTTTGTTGCTGTGCTCTTCCAATGCTTGCTTGATCTGGAATCAGAGAGTTACTCTGCAATTTCGTTGAGCTGCTTACCTGATAAGTATAGGATTCCAATTGATTACGAGCGGCTACTCTTTCACGAGTTTTGCTGTCTTCTGCTTCAAACTCCTTAGCTTCGTTGACCATGCGTTCGATATCCGATTGGCTTAATCGTCCTTTCTCGTTTTTGATGGTGATTTGGTTTCGTTTTCCTGTAGATTTGTCCTCAGCACTGACATTCAAAATCCCATTGGCATCAACATGGAATGTGACTTCAATTTGAGGAACACCTCGAGGTGCTGGAGGGATTCCACTGAGTTCGAACGATCCGAGGGGATGATTATCTTTCGTCATAGCTCTTTCTCCTTCGAAAACTTGAATTGATACTCCTGGTTGATTATCAGCGAATGTTGAGAAGGTTTTGCTGGCTTTTGTAGGAATTCGAGTGTTCCTATCGATAAGGTTAGTCATAACTCCACCAGCAGTTTCTATTCCGAGACTTAGAGGAGCAACATCGACCAGCAGAACATCCTTAATTGCTTGATCTTGAACACCAGAGAGAACGGCGGCTTGAACTGCTGCTCCATAAGCGACAGCTTCGTCAGGGTTGATAGAGCAATTGAGTTCTTTTCCATTGAAGAAGTCACGGAGAAGTTTTTGAACTCGAGGAATTCGAGTGGATCCTCCAACAAGCACAAGTTCGTGAACTTGTGATTTATCCAGTTTGGCATCGCGTAAAGCCTTCTCCACAGGTTCTAATGTAGATCGGAAAAGATCATTGCACAACTCTTCAAAACGAGCTCTTGTGATTGTGGAATGGAAGTCTAATCCTTCATGTAGGGAATCTACTTCTATCACACTCTCAACAGAGCTGGACAACGTGCGCTTGGCTCGTTCACAGGCAGTACGGAGTCTGCGAAGAGCTCTTGGATTACCGCTCAGATCCTTACGATGCTTGCGCTTGAATTCAGCAACGAAATGATTGAGAAGTCGTTGATCGAAGTCTTCTCCACCCAAATGTGTGTTTCCAGAAGTAGAGAGCACTTCGAAGAGCGATCCTTCGCTGATTTGTAAGATAGAGACGTCAAAGGTTCCACCACCCAGATCGAAAATGAGAACGTTACGATCTCCTTGCATGTTCTTGTCCAGTCCGTAAGCTAACGCAGCAGCCGTTGGTTCGTTGATGATTCGGACAGCATTCAATCCAGCGATTGTAGCAGCATCTTTGGTAGCTTGTCTTTGGCTGTCGTTGAAGTAAGCAGGTACAGTGATGACAGCGTCTCGAACATCATGTCCCAAGTACGTTTCTGCAGTTTCTTTCATTTTCATCAAAACCATTGCTGATATCTCTTCCGGATTGAATTGACGTTTTTCAGCTTTGTATTCGACCTGGAAGAAATTTGTGAACAAGAGCTATGAGAAAACGGATCATACCTCGATTATTGGTTTTCCTCCTTTGTTTCTGACGGAGAATGGGAAGTTACGGATGTCTTCTTGGATTTGAGTATCATTGAACGGACGTCCAATCAGTCGTTTAGCGTCAAAAACTGTTCCTTGAGGATTTCTAGCAGCTTGATCTTTTGCCCCATCACCTATTAAGCGTTCAGAGTCTGTGAAAGCTACATAAGATGGAGTAGTTTTATTTCCCTGATCGTTTGCGATGATCTCAACCTGGAAGGAGTGTGATTAAGATAAGTTTGAAGAGAATTTCGTTACCTTTCCATTCTGATAAACAGCTACACAGGAATAAGTTGTTCCTAGGTCGATTCCTATTGTTTTGCAAGACGACATCTTTGATTGTGGTCGGGTTGAATATTGGAAAGTTGTAGTTTATAATAGCGTTGAGATTCAGATGTAAATCTGTTCAGTCTATGTTGTTCTTCCATGATTATCCATTGCTTATATGTAAAACTCGTGGAATACTCCCGTCCTTTCGCGAACGTTCTGTCTGATCTCTCTCCTTTTAGTGTACTCTCTCACTCTACTCTTCCTTTTCAGCCGAGAACAAACAGGACTTTTCTAGAATTTTCTCGAATTTTCATGATTTTGCTAGCATGTTCTTATGAATATGTCAAACATATACTCCAAAGTACTCTGTTTTGAGTGAGGTTGTGGAGAAGATGAGAAGACGATTGGGTCAATGGTCATCTGTTCGGCCCCTTCCACCCATAGCACATACGGCTAAGATCTATCTTGGACAAAAATGGGGGGTTTAGGCTGAAACTTACCTGGCTGGGAGTGTGCCGCGATCATCAAGGCGGGACCTCTATGGCGAGGCCTGATCATTGCACTTCTTGATTGGGCTGACCCGTAAGGCAGTCTCGAGTTGAGATTCGCCTACAGCTAAATTTTTGCGTGGTGGGATGCGTTCGCGCGTCCCCGATAAATAGGAATTCTTAGAATTTGTGAAATACTTAGACCTCTGTTGACATGCTCAAGTTATATGTAACTACGAGATTTGCATATCCGTGCGTAGGTTGATTGACTTTATTGTTTCGCCCCTCTTCATACGTACTCTTCAGATAATTAGAATGAACGTTTGTTTGAGCAGTTACTGATTCTCTGATTTCCAATCACCAAAGTATTATATAGAATAAGCTATCGATAAGCTTTCGATCGAAAAAAAGATTTTTGAAATTGGTTTATTCTGCGCCGAGTTAGAACGTTTTTCTCCCATCATCATAATGCCGATGCACCACCGCTACACTTTCACACTTACCATAGCAATGAAACGTGTGACCGACCGCTCAAGCGCGTCAGGCAGTTGAAAATGAATGTACCACCGCACTGCAAAAATTTGATTTTGAGAATGAAATATTTTTCCTCTGTTTCATTTTTCATTTAGCGCAATGCAGTGAGCGGTGTCCATGCTCACTCTTCTATTCGCCATAACTCTCTTGAAACTCATCCTTTTACAGACATCTTTTGTTGCATTTTTATTTTTATGGAAGAAAATAACAGAACAGAAACCTCTTTGACAGTAAAAAACCTCACAGAGAAAGTATGAATCAGAAAAACTATCAGAGAGAGTCCAAGAATATGATAAAAAGAAGAAGAAAACGTTCGCCTGTCCCCGATAAGCACTGAATCATCTCAAAAATTAATTTTACAAGCTAAATGGTTCACGAATCATTGAAAAGTTGTTTGTTTTTTTCATCTTCAACAACATCGAAATTTCATAATCGAAGTTACAACTTCAGAGGCGGGGTTTATGTGAAAGAATGACGCGTCTTATAGAAGCTTCTCGAATGTTCAAGAAGAATCTACAAATTTCGATGACGTTTACTGAAGAGTATATAAGGAAAGGATAAATCTGAATAGTAACTGATTTCCGATTCGAAGATCTCCATCACTTCTTACTACAACAGCCATGTCTATCATCGTTGGACCTCATCCATTCGCTCAAGTCTTAAATGGCTTGCTGAGTGACTTGGACTTGCTGAATCAAGGATTTTCTCCTTGCCTCAGAACCAATATGGGTCTAGACGTTGGGAAGGAGATGAAAGAAGTAAGCTTTTTGAACATTTATCAAACCCAAACTCTCATGTTTAAGGTTATCAATGACAAAGATAAGTTCGGAGTGTCCATCGATGTCTCTCACTTCAAGCCTGAGGAACTAAAGGTGAACCTGGAAGGACGCGTTCTCTCTATTGAAGCCAGTCAGGAGACTAAGGATGAGAACAACTACTTCCAACGCTCATTCACTCGTCGATGGACCTTACCGGAAGATGTTGACCTCAATGCTGTGAATTCTACTATCACTCCAGAAGGAAAACTGAGCATAGAAGCTCCCAAGAAAGGAAATGACGCTGTTCGAACGATCCCAATCACCCCATCCGTCAAACAGTCCTCTTAATCACTTTAAAAAACGGCTTTATGTTATTTATTTTGTAAAGTATTCTAGTAAACTTTTGTTTTTGTACCGTCTACCTGTAGTAAATGTTCTGATGAAGTAGTGATCGGGATGAACTGTACGAACAGCTTCTTTTTGCTTCTGATTACCCACTTTGAAACTGCTATTCACAGACTTTGTGCAATTCAGTAACTTTTGTTGTTAGTTATAATAAAAACATGAAGTTTACAATGAATATTTTATTAGAGTCAACTTCTAATACTGAAATGTCTATAAAGCTATCTAACGTTTATTTTTCAAAAATAACCTTTTAAACTTCAAAATGGGAAAATGCTTTAAAAATTTCAAAACTTGTTCTTATTTACCCGCATTTGGCTTTTGAGAAACAGTTAATGCCAAATTAAAATGCGGCATGAACTTTTTAAAATTTCTGAAAAAAATGAGAAGTTCAGCATGAATGTTCGAGAAATACAACATCGATCCCCGATGACTGATCAAAATTGAAATTCAATTAGTCAGAGGACAGTTTGTTAACAGAGTTTCAGATGTCTGGAATTGTAACAGATTTTAAAAAAAAAACTATTTGTGCTTACTGGAATATGAGCTTGTATTAGGTGTGCTTTCTGTCTTTTCAACTCCTCTTTGATTAAAGCTGGAACATTATAAGTTCATAAAAAATCCAATTCTTCAAGCTACCTGTCAATATCGTACCAACTAAGAGTACTATTGTCATGATAATATTACATGTGAAAATGCTAATTCCGTGCATTACATATCCCATAAATAACGTCAGAATTATGCCAAAAATCTGAATGAAGAACATGTGAAACCGAAGCTGTTTGTAAATGATCGCATACCTGAGCACTTGCGTTAAGGAGTCCTGAAGTTGTACCTTCTGCTGCAGGATACGTTATTTCGGCAGCAAACTCGAAACCGATTGGTAGATATCCAGTCATGAAAAAGCTGCAAACCAAAAATGAATTTAGTAGAAAACTGAAAGCTCACCCCAGAAGGAACGCGTTCAAGAACACTATTGCTATAGAGCCCATGTTTAGAGTAAAAGTAAAAGATAGCATGCCGAAAAAGGAGAAAAGATAAACGAGTATGGTTGTCCACCTGAAGTCTTCCAATATTATATAGTCTAATGGCGAATGGATACTTGAATTTCTTAAACTTATCCAAGGAATATCCTCCTACTACTGAGCCGATCATTCCTGCCACTACAATAACTAAACCGATTTGGCCCACAGTCTCGGTTTCATCTGGATAGAACGATAAGACCATTTGCGATAAAAGAGTTGACACTGCATAGAATACCCCAGTGTTTATACCTGAAAGTAACATGATTTTTCCTAGAAATCGACTTATTTCAATTCATTTCATCAACAAGCTTTGATGCATATGTTCTTAATGTTCAATTTAATGCTCGTTTTCACACTTTTAATTTCCTTTTTATGATCTTTGTTCGTATTCATCTTAACGGTTCCTTGTTTTCACCTATTCTTTCACGCACACCTAAATGTATTCTTTCAACTTTGTTCTTTACACTCTGATTCCGGTCGAAGTTTGGAAGATAATTACCATATGTTATAAAGAGTAATACGAAGTTCCGGGATGTCATAAGGTTTGCCAAGGTGCTCCAGAAATTTGAGTCAAAAGCCTTTTCTTCCTGGGCCGTTAGCTGAGCCAAACTAGGAGGAACAGAGGGCTTTGATGTAAAGACTGCAACGAAATGATTACAAATAGCACAGAGATCACTCCAAAGAGAAGATTTTTTTCTGAAACACTTACAGAGAATTATTAATACAAAGATGAGCGTGTTCACAACTGCAGATGACAAAAACAAAACATTTAAATCCCAAGCGATGGCATTTGTTGTTCCATTGTGAACTAGCAACGGGGGGAGGACAAAACCTACGGCTATTCCAAGCTTTAACAGATCAAACATTTAAGAACTTAAAGCTGTTATTTACTTGATTGCCAAATACACCAGCTGCACAAGCTGTCGATACTTCATCAGGTCCAAACCAAACAGCAGCTAATCTTGGAGGAATGCCTAATGTGAACATTTGGGACGCTCCAACAATAGTTTGCCCGATAAAAGTTATCCAAAAAGCGTCTGATAACATAAAAACTCAGCACGCTTCTCAATTTAAAAACTCACCTGGACTTGTCGAGAGAATTTTCACCCAGGCTCCAATGCAATTTCCAGCTGCACCAAGAAGGATGGACACGCGTAAGCCATACTTATCCAGGAGCCAACTGAAAATTTATAAATTGTAAACTTTGACATTTCCTATTTACTTGTAGTTAACATCATCATATCTACGTGTGTATGGGTGCGAAGTAGTTGAAGAGCTTGTTCAAAGTATTTACTTTTGTGTCGTTGCCAAGCCATTGTCTATCAGCAATCGAGACACAACAAGAGGACTGACAAATATATCAAAAGGCTTTACATAAGAAACTTTAACTTATGCTTCTTTTTGAAACTTTTGAAACCTTTCATCGAACTTCACACAAATGAAGTTAAATGTCTTTTCAACAAATCATATAATCTTTTGTGGTCTTTTGATCTCACACGAATCGCTCTCAAACATTTGGACTTCAATGGTACCGTACCCGAAATTATGTTTCTAACAAAATGCTTCAAATAATCTTTAGCTTTTCTCAACTTTCCTCCCACCATTCTTTCAAGTACTTCTTTTAAACTGTTTTGTAACATTTATCTTTAAGTATACGAACAGCTTTTCAAGTGTTTGAGTGGAAAATATTGGAAAAAAGGTGTATCCGCATATCAATCAGGAAAATCAAACACGGAACGTAAGAGGGAAGCCGAGAAAAGCTCTCAAATTTTCAAGTTACATGAACAAACTTCTCTTTGAACTATTTATAAAGCATTCTCTTTATCATTGTTTTAAAATTGAAGATTTGTGGAACTTACGCTGCTGGAATGAAGAAAAATATGTAAGTCAACATGTAAATCATGCTTGTCCAATCGACAGCGGTATAACTGGAAACTCTTTCACTTAAGTAACAGTTTTGATGGCATTACCTGACGTCGTAGAAGTCTGAGACTATTCCGGCGATGATCGAATACTGTATCCATTGTGCTCCATTACTAGCACTCAGCAGAATGAACATGACGAGGATAGCCCATCGTCTGCGGAAAACGCGAGGCTCATTCTCCACTTGCTTTTCCATCTAAATAAACCATTTTGATCATTTTAAACTTTTACAAAATGGTTTTTGTAGAAAAAGGCCGACCTGTGTCTCAGCTGCCATGGCGGTGTTGACTGGTGCAGCTGAAGCAGAAGTGACCCGCCTACTTCCCGGCTGAAAAGAAGAAATCCAAAGCAAATGTTCGAAATTTCAAGAGAGGGAAAGAGATAAAGAGGGAAAGGGAGAGAGGAAGATGAATAATGAAAGAAAATGAAAATTGAAAATGCATTTTTGTGATGAAGTTGAAGTTATTAGAACGGTAAAGAAACTGTCCTATTGAAGATAGGCTAAGTGTTAACAACTTGTTAGAACTTGAAGTTGTCTGTCATATGTTGACAATACCATTATAGTTAACAACTAGCATATACGAAAGAAGGAAACGTTTGAAGCTTATAAAAATGAAATTAAAAGATGTTCTTTCATCTAAAAATGACAAATTATCATCAGCTGGATAATGTTTGTTATTAAAAATATTATTTTTTTCTCAATCATAGAAACACAAAAAACATTGAAAAATACACAGAAAAGAGTGTGTCGAATGCCAGAGCAAGAAATCACTCAAAATGTTGTTTATCATCATCTCATGCGGATCATCTTCCGTTCAACAAATATGAATGGAAATATCTTTATGGAAGGACGTTTGAAAATGGTTGCTTTAACTATATGAATAGGATTATGTGCTTCTGTACAACAAATCTTATGATACAATTGAAATCAAGATTGACAAGTTCTTGTAATCGTCTTACAACCTTACTATTATTAATCCTTATTTTCTGCCCAAAAGTTGCATTTGCAAAGAAGTGTTAAAGAATGTTAGGAGAGAGTTAGGAGAGAAAAAGGATATGGGAAATTGTTAAGAAAACAACTCACCCCTTCTTTGATAAAGCTCTCAATGATATCTCTTGTCGACCGGATAATGGTTAACCAGTCTCCATAACCTCTGTCCTGTTGAGATAAGCTGAAACAGTTGAAACATTTCGAGAAGAAGAAACATTCAGAAGACAAATAATTGAATGCAACCGAAGGCTGTGTTAATATATTTTCAAATGGCGTTGAGGTTTCCCTGATCATAAACTCCATTAGCATAATATCTAAGTACACAGCGCACGCGCCAAATATTTAAAAAATATAAAGAAAAGCCTACTTATTGTTAGGTGGACCTGTTTTCTGCAAAGATGGAACGTTAATAGTATACACTTCGTTGCTCATGTTGCATTAATTAACAGAAAATGTTATCAATGTCAGCTTATGTATAGATAGCTTGACAATTAGAGTGATTTCACGTAATTATATAGAGAAAAATACAGTGAATGACGGATTGATTTACTTTGACACGTATGAATTCATATGAGTGATACGGTCAATAATCGTTTCTATTCAAAACATAGTATCTGTCAGAAGATACAGACATTCGAAAGTGATAATGTAGTGAACTAGTAAGTTGGAAAAAAAGAAAAAAAAGGCAAACAGAAAACAGTATGGAGGTAGAGAGAACAGAAAACAGCACTGGAAAACAGATAGCAAGGGAGGGTAGAAAGTGAAAGCTTAAGCGTAACTGTTTATGGAAGGTATTTGTATGCTCCAATAACGGAAAGGGCAGAATTCCTCGATAGAGCGAGAACTGGAGAACATCCAATAGTTGTGAGTAAGCAACTCAGTTAGAAATCAAGCCTTATGAAAATGCTTGAAAAAGTTCCCATTGAGAGTGTGCCCTCTATTGTAAATCAGGAAGGGCTCATTGGAAAAATATTAAGAAAAGACAAGTTATCACAGTAACAACGTGGTTGTAATACAACCAGCAGGTTTTCATTTCAGAAGAAAGAATGATGAACGTCTTTGTCTTGGAGGGTAAACTAACAAAAAAGGATAATCGAAGATGAAAATAATTGGGGAAAAAACCGTTGTTTTCAATGGCTATTCAATAGGATTATTCACCTTGTTCAGACTTAAATGTAACGAATACATACAGAAATATCATTTTACACTCCAAACATTCATTCAACTGATTCAATCTCATAAAAACAACAGAGGAAGGAGCAGAACTTAAAAAATATATTTCCAACTTCCAAACTTGAGGTAAGCGATACAAGTAGAACGTGAGGAAAGCACCGAATGGATAGCAATGGATGTCGCATTCCGTTAGCTGTCCTGTCATCTGATGCCAATTGACAGATCATGGACTGTCAACTTTTCATAGAAAAACAATATCTGACCACATTTGAAATTTAAAACTTTCAAGTTTTTTTTCGTAAAAGTACGTCAAAGTTCAATCAACCAATTATGGTAAAACTACCTATGCATGCTTAGGAGTTTTTATATAGTCATTGCCTGTTCATCATGGCTTGTTTGATGAGAACATTACATTTTTTTCTTTAAAATCAGATGTGTGATCGTCAAAAGAACTCAAATGTGTTCATAATGGGAGGCGTTATTGCACCTAAAGTGGCGGAACAAATCATGAAATAGTATATTCGAGCAAAAAAACAAAATGTCAACAAGTAAAGCAAAACAAATGAAAACGTGACGACCTCAAATACATGAAAAATGATAATTTAAGTCGTTGTTGCTTCAAATTTCATGTTTTCTTAATCTGCCGACGGAAAGAGTTGTTCTAGAAGCATGAATTCAAATAATTCTCAGAGAAATATAAAGCAAATACGAGGAATGGGCTCAAAAACAAATTAATTATTAGCACATTAATGAGCACAGTGTGTCATAAACGAACTCATCGTCAGAAGAGAAGTGGAAAGATGTTAACTTTGTCCGCAAACACAATAATCACAAAATCTCTTCATGATAGATGGATTCAATCAAAGGAACAGGAGTAGTAGCAGATAATCATTAGAAAACCGCATCTCTGACTTCATTTCGTTGGAGAAACGTTTCATAAGCTTATGTTATGCATGGGAAATTAAACTAAACTTGACAGAAACAATTGAAAACATTCGAGAAATTCAAAATATACGAACGCCAACTTATCATGGACCGCCGTCTTACATGACAAAAGTCAGAGTGTTGTGTTATGCATAAAAATTCATAAGAGAGTCATTGAGGAGAAAACAAAATAGTAAAAGAACTATGCGAGTGAGGACAGATGGCTTTACACAACCGTACAGTTGCTAAGTGAGATGGAAACAGATTTCCAAGAAACAGTTTTGACTTCATTCGCAATTGGTCAAACAAGACATACGGAAGTGTTTTAATTAAATTTAGACGTTTGATGTGTTTCGAAAACATAATATGACTTTTCGTGTGATCGATGTAAACTTTAAGCTCTAAAAACTGTTAGAGAGGAGGGAGAACGTTGTTAGAATGACAAATGAGACGTTGAGCGAACGTTAGTAATAGCGTCGAGATAAAACCATCAATTAATCTATGTGGTTTTTAGAGTTTTCGCGTGAACCCTAAGATATTAAATATCATTGGATGGGAATGTCATACATATGATGTTTCATATGAAATTGAAAAAAGTCTTGAAACTCTCGACTCGCTTATCAAAGGGTTGGTTGGTAAAACAGGAAGAAAGTGCTGATTAAATAGTTCTGGCCAGCAAATTGTGATCAATGTGAGACCTTTGTTGAAGCACCTGGCCCGTTAGATCTCTTCTCATAGATGCTGCATCTTCATTCTTTCCATTTCCCTCATAGTTCCTATCATGAAGAAATCACGTCTAGTCTAATAGCTCGCACGAGCTCATTCATCTTGTTGAATGGATGATAATCCATTTGGCCTCCAATAGGTGATCATCAATGTGAAGAAGAAGAGGTACAATAATTACGCTGATAAATGTCTGTTTAATTTGTGGGAACGAGAACATCCTTTTCCTTAGGATATTTATGTAGGAAGTTGAACAACGAGGTTTAAGAAATCAACAAAATATACACAACAAGATGAGAATATCATAGGAAACGATTAAGAATTGTACGTTGACAACAGAATATATGTCTCAAAGACAAGGAATAAAATAACAGATGTAATGAAATATTAAGATAGAGCAAGAAATTGATCATAAATCTTGATGAGAAGAGGGTCTACAACTTCGGTAAACAATTCTTTACCGAGGTCTCCTGAGATCTTCGACAATTCATGATAGTGCTGTAACAAGATATTTGTGCTCGAGGTGTTCAAGACAGAACTAACCATTAAGAAGACCTGCTTCATTCTACCAGACATCCACAAATACCAAGGTGTTTCAAGTTCAGAATCATCCTTTTCACTGTTAACTATATGTTCTGTTAGGACGAAAATAAACTTCTGTAACTCAGCAGATAAAATGAAACATTAAAGTGACCGCCTTACATGAATAACGTCAAAGAACAGTGTTTTCTGGAAATCGAGAAGACTTTCCAGCTTCTCTTTTAAGCCTGAAAGTTCTTCTTGGTCTTTATCGTCTACATTTTCTTCCTCCATGGGCTGAAACTCATTGTCAGAGTGTCTATGTGATAGCTCATCAAACCTCGTCACCATCCTCATTCTCAGCTTTTACTTTCCTGGGCGCACTAGCAATTTTCCTTTCCAAGAACGCTACATCACGAGTTACATATTTGATGTGTCGAGACAACCCGCAAAGAGCTGTGTTCAAAACTTCAAAAGCCCATTGCCTACAAAACAAAGGTGAATGAACAAATTAGAAACAAAGCAAAACCTATCAGTTTCAATTTTCATATCTTCACTGAAAATCCAATTTACAACAACAGCACAATCCAGAATCTGCATCTTGAGTAGCTTATCAATCAGTATAATTATCATCTGAAATAAAAGGCGTAAAGGTCGAACAAGGAATGAATGACTGACCTGGTGATTAGTCTTCCAGCAAGAATAAAGAGTAGTGAGGATAACTTCCTGAAAGTCTTCAGAAACATCAGCAACATCTTTCAGTGTTGTATGATATCTAGAGCATAAGATTAACATCAAACACTTTGTCCTATTCGTTCAAACCTTCGGAGAGCGGCCAGATTGTGACTAACAGACTTTGAAGCTAATTTTAGAAGTACCTATAGAGATAATATAAAACAAAGAACAGTTTGCCAATGCACAAACAGCAAAGAAAACACCGAAAGCTCGTTGATCAAATTCGCCGTCGCTTCCTCTAATTTCGCCCAACATCACTTCATCTGATGCCTTTGTTTGGAAACGATTAATGAAAGTTAAGGCAAGAGAATAATCCGGATGTCCTTCTGAATATTAGGGAGCGTTAATTGAAAAATCATCAGACATACCATCTTCCAAAAGAAAACGAATATCGGGCCTCGCAGGAAGTAAACGCTCGAAATCTTTCGGAACTATTTCACAAACACGCTCGTAATATGAGAACCGCATACATTTTTCCAGAACTTCGCGAGCGAATATGAATTTGGAAGCCCAAGTATCGAACTGTCGAAAAATGATTAAGAATCCGTTGATGTTAAAACAAAAACCTCCAAGCAGTCTCTCCAATCATTCCAAGACCATTTGTATTGGAAGTTAGACAGATGGAAGCTGAACCAGTCAATGAATCTGAAGCGCGCATGAGATCTGGTACTCTTATATTAACAAACCTATCTACGCATAAAGGCTGCATCCCTTCACAACGTTGATATAGTAACTCAGCGGATTGAGCGAGTACTTGAGGCAACTCATTAGGTAGAATCTTACACAACTCGATGAGGAGAGATCCTGAAGATTTGTATGAGAAATGCAACAAAAGACAGACTTAAACCATAGAAAACTTCAGTGTGTGTATGGTTCGGTAGCAAAAAGAGTTGTCCGAAAATAACTTCCAAAATTACATAAGACATAGGCACGTCTATGACGCCTTTGGCATAAAGCACCAATTCCTCAGCACTAGAAAAATTGAGTTTGAAAAAAACTTTTGATAAGAGATTACCATATTTTGCGATCGAAGGCACGATTGTCCAATATCCAGAGAATGTCTTGCTCGACTAAAAACCGTTCGATGGTATGCGCACCAGGTAACACTGGACTGGCTTCCTGCAATTTGGAAAAAATAATAGGAGTGTAGGCTTGGAGAGCATACACTTTCAGGACAATCGGTAGGATCGAAGAGACGGAACACTACTCTCGGTAAAGGATAAACGGTTTCTTTGGTGTCTTCACAAGCTTGGAAACTGTAAAATCTGATCGTATTTTTCTTGTGAAAAGAAAAACTAACGCAGGTATGTTGTGCTGGAGAGCATTAGATAATAAATTAACAAACGAAGTTTGATATCGTGGAATGTGTTTTTCTTTCCATCCAGCAGCAACCAAGTTTTTAATTTGTTTCCATAGGCAGTCAAGATATTCTTCCTGTTCATGAGGAGTTCCATTTTCCCAAACACTTATTAACTGCAGTAAACAGAGGAAATGCTGAATTTGTGATGAAAAACTCACAGAAACATAAGGCTTCTTTCTATCATCGATATAACGCTCACAACCTTCTAGAATATTATCCAAATTCTCTTTCTTCTTTTCACACAACTCAGCCCCAATGAAGGGCAGTGAGTGAAGAACAGCGTAAATGAACCAATCTGTTCTAACCTAGAGAATAAACACAAGAAGATTATGGGAGCTATATAATATCTCTCTCTACCTGACGAGATTCCTCAAAAGCTGCCTGTACCAAGCCTTCCAAGAACTCGGCGATAGAGTCAACGGTTAAAACTTTTGAATTCCCCAAATCACAAACAAAAAGAATCTGAAGCTTTCGTTACAATAACTAGTTGAAAGTTCATCCGTACCATGTAGAGAGCGTGATTATAATTACTGGCTACCATTTTCGTAGTGATTTCCGAGTTCAGCTTCTCAATCATCTGAATATAATCATTGAAAATCGCAAATGACGACAATACTACCTCTCCGCCGAAGTTGAAGTATTTAGAGTTCAATAAACCGACAAATGTGGAATAAAGGGTGACTTTTTCAGGCATGGCCAACACACTACAAGTTCAATCGTTATCACATTCATATTAAAACGAAAGAAATTACCAAGTTAAGACAATATCCGCAATGACAACCTTGTATTTTTCAATGTTTCCTTGCTTCTCCAACACTTCATACAAACTTTCCAAGTTGCTTTCCAAGGTGGCATTACCATTCTGAATATCTATTTGAACGGAAATAATGATATCAAAAAAACCTTCTCTCCTACTCGAGATATGATGTCTTGTAGTTTACGCTCAGCTTCGGAAAACTCATCAGGCCCTTTTCGACGCTTAGCGGCTCTTTCGTCCTCGTCTATACAAGAAATTTTACTAAATAATTGTTTACTTTAAAAGTACCGAACTCTGCTTTTCTCCGAAAGCCACTCATTATACGTGCCTGAAACGCTTAAGATGATATTAAACAGTTTTCTACGAATCCAAAATGGAAAAATAACAGTCAACAACGAAAAAAAAAAGCTTCTTCGAATGCTTCGTTGCTAACCTGCATTCAAACAAAATATGCATGGCGTCTTTGCCACGTTTGCGCATGTTCTGTGCATGAAGCAGTGTATGCATTCCTTTCATTCTATAATCTTGCAGATTATAATATTGTGTTTAGGCTAACTTATATATATTTTTTGTAAAATTGGAAAACATAGATTTACGTGCGATTCTTTAGTCACTACAGAACTAGGTGTTGTTTCAACCGCTTGATGCGTTTACACATTTTGGAATGAAACAACTGTAGTGCGTCCCTACGTGGAATTCACGTAAAACAATTTAATTCGATTTGATCTTGAAGTTTGTTTCATTGAATTACGACGTTTAAAAGAATCGTGTTCGGAGTTTAACGTAGAATACATTGCATTATCCAATTAACTCATACGAATTGTGGAGTACCCAATACAGAATAGCAAAAAATCGACATAAACATTTATTCGAACGATGATTACATACTTCATTAATAAAAAGCCCAAAAAGCAAAAGAACTTGGTGAATGGTACAAGGAGATCAGAAGAACCCATAAAAGTAGGAAAAAAACCAGATCAGTTTCACTTACCATGAACAAGTGCAATCGCTAACTTCAGAGATTTAATTCTAAAACTATAAATAGAAAACATTAGCTTATATAGTTAGTAATAATTATATTCAAACGTGGGGTGGGTGTGCTATAGGGGAGAATTAATAGAATCCTGTTCGTGCAAGATATCCACAGTTTCTATAGAGTAAAAAGAGTGTGAATAGTTTTCCACTGACTAGACTAGAGTTCATGATGGTTATAATGCCTGGGAAAAACTCTGATCCATGTAATGATGGAAATATGTCGTATAGGAATGGAACAAATGAGAGAATCTGAAAATAAATGAATTGACCAAATACAAAAAGTTGCAATTTCAACAATGCAAATATCTAATAATAGCAAAATATTACATGAGAAAGGATAAAGAACACGTTGATCAGCTTGAGATTCCATGTAATTTGCTGTCGCTGGCTTGGCATATTCTCCTGATTACTGTAAATTCTAAAATAGTTTGCATACAATGTGCTTTAAAGTACCTAAACAGTTCTTGACATTCGTTGTTTACCAATGGAAGCTTTTCACTTTCAATAAGCTTAGTCAGCTTGTAATTACAGTAAGCAACGATCATACACGGCAGAAGTATTACTGTCACTGCCTGGTTAATATTCAGAAATCGCACAACATCGGTGGAGAAATATTCGCTCAGCTAGAGATGATCTTATTAGAAATCTTTTTTCGATGCTCCTCTGTTGAGAGAGAAAGAAAACTGTACAATTAACTTGGAGACCAATTTCGTTCCATTGCATCGGAAAGCTGTCATCAACTCATACAGCACGAAGTGATAGGATGATATGAGGAATGACCAGGACACGACGACAGCCAAAAAGACGTTACCATACCATCCAGGTGTGAAGTACTATAATATTATTATTATATATATACATAGTATTATATATTAATAGATATCTTACCTTTACAAGAGAAGAACATCGAGCTCTCAAATAACATTCTGCGCAAATGGCAACTGTCAGATAAACTTCGATCGCAGAGAAAACATTCGACCAAGCGTTTATGAAAATTTTCGAGTAATGCATGAATCTTCTGTAATAACTTCTTGATACTCCCCCTTCAACACAAAATAACTGACCGACAGTTCTCGCTCTCGTAGAAAAAGTCGAAAGTTACGAGGGACTGTGGAAGCATTGTTAGGAGAAGACAGAAATCAGCCAATCCAAGAAGGATGATTGTTCGCTGTGCCTAAATGCATTGAATAACAGCTTCATAACCATAATATTATTAATAATATTTCCTTTTAAGCCTCCCATCTCATTTGCATACTCCCATTTATGGACATTTCTAATTTTGCATTTGCTAAAATGAATTTGTTGGAGAAAAAAAAAAGGTAAAAACGACTAATAATCTAATCGACTTATTAACACCAACTCATTTCCATATTTTGTTAGCTTAATGATGTTAAATTGCTTGTGGCGTCACAAGTGGATTATTGAAAGAAGTATGTTCTAAGGTGAGAGATAAGATACTCAGAAACTTCTATCATCTCTCAGCACTCACCAACCACACCTCATAAATGATCTTATTTATCTCATTTCATGACGTCAAGAAAGGAAAGGTAGTCACAAAACAACAGGAAATTTGTAAAAGCTCAAGATTTATCCGAACATCTTACGGTTATTTCAGATTTTCTTTTTTTCATTTCTTCTACAAATTTTTCGGACAAAAAAACCAAACTTTCAACTACAAAATACGATTAAACACAATTTATTTCTGTCTTCTGTATGAAGAGTGCCTTGCTCTCCTCCCACTCTCTTACTGCACCTATCTCTTACTCCCTCCTTTTTCCATGTTAAGACATTTCGTTCAAACTAAAAGAACAAACAATTATATTGTAACGTCGACAGATGAGATCTTTGATAGCGTAGTAAGCCATGATGAAGAGAGAGATCATTTGGCCAGGAAAAACATAATGTTGAAGTGGAATATCCACATTTGAATTAATCATCGGGCCGCGGACACATTCTTCACTCATTTTTGAGATTTGATCCAAGCACAATCTCAACGAGCCTTCTGCTTCTTTGATCGAATTTGTTCTGCAAAAAAAAATGTTTGATTAAACAATCAAAAAACGCTAATGGTCAGAACATAAGAATGAAAGATTATCCAGATGGGCAATGTGCGAATGAAATGAGCGTCACAGTGATCATAGCATGTTTTATGAGTTTGAATAAAAGCTGATTAGCAGGATTATGGATAAGCTCTAGAATGAAACTTCTTTGAGCTATGAGCGATGTTTAAAAAAGTGAGGGATTAGCAGAGAAATATTGAGAGAAAATAGAGGCTCTTGCCATTTTGTTAAAACAGAAAGGCGGAGTCTAATGCAACCCTCTTATTGGATAGCTCCTCCTACAATTTAAAAAAAAAGAATGAAATAAGAGGGACAGAGATGGAAAGAAAAATACGAGAGAAGTAGAGAAAGAGAGAAAACCAAAAAAGGTAAAAATAAATAAGTGTTGAGAGGAGGGCCAATCAAATTCCACGAAGTTGAGAATGATGAAAGAAACGAGAGAAAACGTGACATCATGTATTTAAACGTGATCTCCTAGTTATATTTCCTCTTTACCGAGGGTTTTCTCGGAAAAAAGGAAGAACTAATGAGTCATTAATACGACACCACCTTTTGTCATGCACGGCAATGAAAGTTTACATTTTAATTCACAAATATTTTTGAAATTCTCATCCCATATGAGGTACTTTCACACATCATGGTCTGTTCCACACTGCACCTTTCTGTTATGAGGTAAATAAGTTCGAAATCTTTAATCTAATTCTCAAATAAGTTATTGCAATAGTTAATCTCTCCTCTCCCTAAACAATGACAATTCACACAAAAATTTGTTGTAAATCATCATCAAACTCAAAACTTCGAAAAGGGCAGAAAAAGCCATATAAGGAGAAGATGACTAAAAAACCCGTTTGATACGATTGCGAGGTCATCACTGTCAACTTTTCCATGATGAAGCCTTAGGTGAAAAGCAACATTGTTATTCTTTTTTTTACTACGTTGAAGAAAAAAATTCTTCCGCAAAACCGTTTCATCGGAACAGTTCGCAAACTTTTTTCTCATCCAGCCTGTCGATCTCTTCCATTTTATCTCTGTTATTCTGCTGTTTTCAATTCCCTTGGCTTTTTCTCTCTCTCTCTCTCTCTCTCTCTCTCTCTCTCTCTGATATTTCAGAGTTCAAATCTTCTAGTGCTATCCTATCATACTGCTCGTTTACGCTACTCACATCGCTTCGGACAAACTACTTTTTTTCCAAAACCACATTTTGATACAAAAAATAGAAATTAAAAAGATCGAAGAAGTCAACAACAAAATAACATGTAAACAAGGTTGATTAGAGAAATAAACTCTAAAAAGGTTAAAAACGAGTAAATCGATTATCACAGAAAAAATAAATTGATTGATAACTTTATTTAGAACAGCGTGGGAGTTGCTTATTGATTGTCTCTTACAAATTGCAATAAATTATATATAATTAAGAGAAGTTGTGAAGAGGAAAGGAGTGAATGGGTCAATGATCAAACAAGGAAACATCATTTGAACTGCTCCGAATCATTTTTGTTTTGTTTTTGATTTGTTCTGTTGAGAATGGAGGGGGAGGGGACTTGCGAAGATATATTCCTGGAAAGAATAATATCATTTCCATTTTATGTACAAAAGCGTTTTCTTTTGAGAAAAAACAAAACAAAATTATCTTCCAATGACTAAAATTACAGTTTAATGGAATAAATTCAAAACTAGGCAAGTTGATGTTCTTGTTTCATCTGATGGAGAGAGAGAGAGAGAGGGAGAGAGAGAGAGAGAGAGAGAGAGAGAGAGAGAGGGAGAGAGAGAAAGAGAGAGAGAGAGAGAGGGGAGAGGTGAAGTAAGATCAAAACGTTTAGACTTCCTATTCTACATACTTGTAACGAAAGCTGCAAGTTTAAAAATTACAAAAAGCTACAAATGAGATTAGTAAAGTTGATTTTCTCAGGGTCAGTCTCCACGAATGAGAATATTGTGAATGTCAATGAAATAGGTCAACGAAATTCTTCCAAAATTCCATTCCCCCCCACTAAAATTAGAAGTTTCTTGGAGCTTTTTGAGGGAGTTCAGAGAAAATGTATATAGAACGTGGTGCTTACTAGTCATTATCATCGTTCAATAAAAAAATGCTCTTAAAAAGTCATTGGTTCGTTGTTAATCATAGAACAAATTGGTTGAGAAGAAGACATTTTTATATGAAACATACGGGTAAAAGAGTAATGAAAACAAAAAGGAAAAGAATAATCCGCTCAATGTTCTTCCATCCTCATTAAGATTTCACTTTCCTTCAAAGGATACGAGGGATTGACTAAGACAGAGGAATGAAATGAAAACGAACAAAACCACAGACAAAGGAGGAGGAGGAGGAAAAAGAACAAGAACTCTGGTTTGAGGCTTAACAGGTTTCATGAACATCCAATTTTATTATAAAATAAGATTTAATGTTCATAGATGTTGACGTATGAAGATTAGGAAAATGTTTTTTTTTTCCCAAACCAAAGAAAGAAATTCATCCTTTAAAAGGATTGCAATGGAAAAAGGACAGCAGTTGTTGAGCTGCTTATGATTCGACTCGACAATGAACTAAATTCTTCTTTTTTAAAAGCCAAATATGGTATCTCATTAGAGAATAACATATAGGCCGGAATATATGCAAGGAAGCTTCATCTTCCATTTCAGTAACTGGCATTTTAAGAATGAATAACAAGATGAAATAAAATAATGAAAAGGAGTGGGTTGAAGATTCTGGAGCGGAAAAAGATCCACTACATGAGGACAACGTTGACGAAGAAGATGAGAAGTTTGGTAAAGCATTTGAGAGAAGAAGCCTGTCTGTTTATCACTCGTGATGTCATTCCTTAATTAGGTGTGGTAGGACGATAGGAACACTTGTCTTTAGCTTGTTTCACGACGATGTAATAACTGTATTTGCAAGTTTCACTTTTTTTCGCCACCAGTCTTCTGTCTTCTCAAGTTTATCTAAGTCTGTCCTCTCAACTCTCAAAAGCTTCAGAGGTGTGACGCCGCACATTGATAAGTCATGTCACCATAAAGTACGGATAGAAAAACGGTCGGTGGTTAAAGGAAAACCCGTTAAAGAAATCCGCTGAACATGAACTAAAATGCGGGAAAATGTGCGAATGTTTCTTATTAACTTGCGGAAAAAAAATGACAATTTATGACAAGAAAAAGATAATTAGTTAATGGAACATTACACCTCCGCTTTCCAGTTAGTACACCGACCAGCTTAACCCGTTAACCATCATATCTCCCACACAGCATTTCTCTGATGTCCTCGTAAGCTCCTATAACTTGATAATACGTCCTCACCACTCCTATGAGTTTCAGAAAGATTCTGTACATTCGTCGAGCACAAATTCTGATAGTTAGGCATAATCTACTACATGTTCCCACAGGCAGCAGCAGATACAGCATTCCACGAAAATGGTCAACATACCCACCCTTACAGAATCATCTGGCAACATTCAGTCAGTTTTTGAACTATCTCATCATAATATAAAAGAATGGTAAGAACAAACAATTTTCTGAGAAAAACCGATTAATTCCTGTTATGTTTTCTCCACTCTCTTTCGATGACAAACACAAATTCTTAACTATATAATTAGAAAAAATGGTTAAATTGTCTCGAAAAGTGATAGGCGAAGACAAAAATACGAGAAAGAATGGAAAATAAATTAATAAATCGTATAGAACGCTTTTTAAAATTCATTCCTAATCATTCCAACAATCATTCATCTTCGTGCGTATTATACAAAAAGAAAATGAAAAAGAAACCTCATGTGCGGACGTATGGATTCGTTCTAACACGAAACAAATTACGTAAATAATTGAAATTTTTGAAATTATCAGACGCCCACTCTAGCGGATTAATTACCAGTTGGACGTTGATGATGATTGAAACGAAGGAATCATCTTCGAAGCTCTGACTTCCAAAAATTCAGAGTAAGACTGAAAGGGTAAATGACTCGGAATGTCACGTCCAACATCAATTATCACATTAAATACATCATCATTCACATATTATTCAGAGACGGTAACGGATTTCCGCAACATTCAATTCTTAGCTTCAAAGGTCCTAAGTTCAAAGTTGCGAGAAAAAGTCGGATTACGTCAGGTTTACCCTAGAAACCCAGCTCCCCTTCCACAAGGCGGAAATCGCGTGTTCTTAATTCTATTTTGAAACTTCGGCACAAATTGATTTCCCAACCGATAGCTCTCTTGTACAAGCAAACGTACGTCGAACATCTCCTGGGATCAACGGCAGATTCATTATCCGAGTGTCGAAGCAATTAAGCTAAGATTATTCAAAAATAGTTAATCTTGTATAAACTTCAAGTGAGTACCCCTCCTGAGAAGACGTTTCGTTAAAGGTGGAAAGATTCACAAACACGATTTGAAGCATAAAGCTATGCAAATAAAGTGTTAAAACAAATATAATGAAAACATTTGAAAATAAATCATTTAAAAACAACTTGTTGACAATGATAGCTTATAAACAACTTACGTGTACGGAAACTCACTTCTACATCATTAGCTTTGATACCCACTCATTACCTATACCGTACACATCTGTTGTTTCTGAATCCTTCCAATACCCAAACCATGAGAAGATACCAACCGTACCGTCGCAGCGCATGAATTCAAAGTAACATCGTTTGCCACGTGGAGATTTGGTCACGTGATCGCTGACGTAAACGTCATAAGATGAACTTTATTATGCTTCATAAGCTTCCCTCTGGTTCTAATGTTTTGGATCTCAATTTGCACTTGTGGGGTTCTCCGGAAATCACGAATGAACTATTATTTTTCTTATGAATTTTATTTCATTTCCCACACTGATTAAACGATCCATGTCATTTTGTTTTCGTTTATGGTAAGTGTTTCGAATCTCTCATATCATAACGTGAGAGAACTTAGCAAGAGTACATAATCGAGGAAAAAAAACAAGATATCCATGAGTCAATTCTATGATCATGTAAGTGACAGTACAATTGATTATATTAAAACTTCGCCTATTACTCACTCAACGCACTTCATTCTGCCTGAATCATCTCATCAGTTTTCAGCTTCCTGGTGTTCATTCTGTGTAATGTTTCTATCTTTGGCGAATGACTGAAAAAGCAGTGACTGGTTTCTTTTATTTTAATTATGGGCAAATTCGTATATACTATCTATGATTCTGCAAATTGCGTTGTAAGGAAGAATCAGAGATCTGTGAGGTTTATTTCTTCTTCTTCTTCTTCCTCTTTTACAGAAAACTCATCATCCTCTCTTATCAGTCGGATTGACGCTGATTTTCAGTCTTATAAGTTTCTCTAGTTCCATTCCTTTATAATGGTAACTCGGCTCAAGTACGATTCATATTTTTCATGCTAGATTTCAGGAGTAAATAATATGGTTTTTTTCAAGAGGCTCATGTTTTTATAATCAAAAACCCTTTTTTGGATTTTGTTTGGTGCAGGATACTTCTTGATTTTCCGAGAAAGTAGGAAATGAAGCCTTGAATACATATCGGTCTGGTTCATCAAGTGATTTCAGCAATCAAGACTCAGCTCTTGAATTGAAGTTCAATACGTAGTGCACTCAGACCAACAGAACGGGCTTGAGAAAATGATTGACACTGTTCGAAACCTATGGAACTTATTATATATAAAGAAAAATATGGGATTACTGGATATGATCTCACGGGGATGGCATTTCCTCTATCCTCTACATCTTAGCGACGAGAACACTCATTCTGATACAATTTTACAAGGTATAGTATGTAAACTATTCAAGAAAGAATTTGGTTTGTTTTTCACCTGTTGGTAAGGAAGTAAAATAAGATATCTTGAATGAGCTGCTCTTTGACTACAATTATAGCTTTCTGCTGCTGCCTGTGGGAACATGTAGTAGATTATGCCTAACTATCAGAATTTGTGCTCGACGAATGTACAGAATCTTTCTGAAACTCATGAAGCAAATAGGAGTGGTGAGGAAGTATTATCAAGTGATAGAAGAATAATATTTAATTTACCGTTCGAACGTACCTTTTCGCCCATCTGCAGTTTTTGCAATTTTAAGTCATTTTAAGGCTTATTTTCATTGATTTTGTATCTTAACTCTTCGAAAATGTTTCATTTTTATCAATTTTCTAAAATGGTAAAAAGGTCGAAATGGTGGAAATATTGAGCTAACAGTTTGAATGAAATCAATGCTCCATAAATGACGAAGCTAGGGAAAACTTTGAAACCTCTGACAAATAATGAGAAGAGAATTAGTAGGATTAATAAAAATCAAGAGTTTCCGTAGAATCTTTATGAGAGACATTTTGCCAACACACAAGGAATTCAAGAATGAGAAGAAGGCAAAATGAATTTAGTCTCTTGTAATGGTCAAGATACTCACAGGATTTTTCATCCCACAAATAGAACAACTCCAATAAAACATAAAACTACATGAAGTATAGTTATTCAGCTATTACAATACGAAAATCACTTTCTTACAAGATGAAACGTGTTTTTTGATACTTTCCAGTTGGAATCAATTGACAATTCCAATTGTCGTACTGCATCCATTTCCAAGATATTGACATCCGCGAAGTGAGCTTTCGAAATGTGGCCATCAGTATATCTCTCTGGATCTTGAACATTTCAAATTATTCATTAGTGTATATAAAATAAAAACAAACCTGTATAACAATGTTGTGGAGGTGGTGGCTGAATCCCTGTCCAACAAGTTTTTCAAGCGACTTTATAGTCAAGCAGGTGTAAGGCGAGCCGGAGCCCACGAGAAACAAGGCATTGAAGAATTTTGAATTGCCTCCTTCTGTAAGTTTTCATTATTCTAAAGTATAGTAGGTTTCAAAATTAGTGTTATCATTATACTTACCAACGCTTTGACTTACTTAAGGAGCCATCAAACGCAGGTTTCTCCCGTGGACTCGCCCCAAGACTGGGAAAGGCGTTTAAGTAAATGATCAAATTGACAAATTTTCAATGTGGTTAGCAGCTCCAATCTGAGAGAATGGATACGAGAATGAAATATTAAAAATAAGGCCTACGTCTTCCAATTTATTTTCGATTATATCCGCAATCAAAACAACGAAGTCCTTGTAAGGAACGGCAAGCAACGAGTCATCAGATGCTCGATTACCGATTTTACAGAGCAGAGCGAGTTGAGATCATTGAACTTTGAAACCTTTTTTTCAAAACATCTTCAAACTGACTGGAGCACTTTTGAAGTGGCTCGCATCAAAACACAAACCGAACGAGAGATTAACGTCTAAAATGTCTAGAGTTAGTTTACAGTTAGCACAAAGTTAAGGCAAAAATGTGGTAGAAAATTAGAGAAAAGAAGGAGAGCATTCCGTGTCCTGCAAAAAACAGAAGTCTTGAGCATGATTTTTTCCATCCTCTGCGTCTCTACTCACGCGTGCGACTACTTCAATTGGAGACGTAGAGGATTTCTTGAGCTACAAAATGATGTATGGACAAGCACGATTTGCATTGAAGAAAGGTAGGCGAAACTAGAAAACCCAAGTAACATTCAGAGGAGTCAATTTCACTGTATTGATAGAAGAGCTCGTTGATAAAATGAAACCAGTTCATCATTTTGCTTTATGCACACTTGATTGGAAAGAAGGCAGGACAAATGTGTGAAAATTCGTGGGAGTTAGATAGTACATGGAAAGAGCTTGATTATCATTTCGATGGAGTGGGGACCCCCTGCACCACAAGAATGGTTTTTACATGTAATTTAATGAGCAGAGATGCAGGTGTTGGTGCATACAACGTTAATCTTCCAATTCAATATCAATATCATTGGGAATGAAATATTGTTACTAAATATGAACACTACAAACGCATTTTTTTGGAAACTGCTTACGATACAGCATTTACTTTCAAACATATCCCTTTCTAAATATCAGTTGATAGTTGAACTGTATACGTGAGAAGTCAGAGAACCAAGAGTTCCATTCTTTTTCTACGGGAATGATAAAGGAACACGTATAATGAGCTGAAAAAGCCGAAACAGAGAATTTATCAAAGTTCACTAAAATTGAAAGTATAAGGTTCGAATTGGTAAACGAAAGTTCAGAGAACAGGAATGGTTGAACCAACATTCAAGAAATCCAAAAGTGACTCAACCTGTAATGCCAACAACAACTGGGCAATCAAATATGAACCGTTCGAGAAGTAGGTAGAGAGAGAAGAGAAGCGTAGAATGAGAATGTAGAAGTGAAGTCATAACATAAGATAAGGATATACTCGTTACTTTCCTAGTTATATCCTGGGTAGTTTTAATGGAAACTCACAGCCAAATGATGAATTAAAAAGAACATGATAGGTGCCGATTCGATCATTCGAGCACGATAGAAACAAACAATTTTCTGAGAAAAACCGATTAATTCCTGTTATGTTTTCTCCACTCTCTTTCGATGACAAACACAAATTCTTAACTATATAATTAGAAAAAATGGTTAAATTGTCTCGAAAAGTGATAGGCGAAGACAAAAATACGAGAAAGAATGGAAAATAAATTAATAAATCGTATAGAACGCTTTTTAAAATTCATTCCTAATCATTCCAACAATCATTCATCTTCGTGCGTATTATACAAAAAGAAAATGAAAAAGAAACCTCATGTGCGGACGTATGGATTCGTTCTAACACGAAACAAATTACGTAAATAATTGAAATTTTTGAAATTATCAGACGCCCACTCTAGCGGATTAATTACCAGTTGGACGTTGATGATGATTGAAACGAAGGAATCATCTTCGAAGCTCTGACTTCCAAAAATTCAGAGTAAGACTGAAAGGGTAAATGACTCGGAATGTCACGTCCAACATCAATTATCACATTAAATACATCATCATTCACATATTATTCAGAGACGGTAACGGATTTCCGCAACATTCAATTCTTAGCTTCAAAGGTCCTAAGTTCAAAGTTGCGAGAAAAAGTCGGATTACGTCAGGTTTACCCTAGAAACCCAGCTCCCCTTCCACAAGGCGGAAATCGCGTGTTCTTAATTCTATTTTGAAACTTCGGCACAAATTGATTTCCCAACCGATAGCTCTCTTGTACAAGCAAACGTACGTCGAACATCTCCTGGGATCAACGGCAGATTCATTATCCGAGTGTCGAAGCAATTAAGCTAAGATTATTCAAAAATAGTTAATCTTGTATAAACTTCAAGTGAGTACCCCTCCTGAGAAGACGTTTCGTTAAAGGTGGAAAGATTCACAAACACGATTTGAAGCATAAAGCTATGCAAATAAAGTGTTAAAACAAATATAATGAAAACATTTGAAAATAAATCATTTAAAAACAACTTGTTGACAATGATAGCTTATAAACAACTTACGTGTACGGAAACTCACTTCTACATCATTAGCTTTGATACCCACTCATTACCTATACCGTACACATCTGTTGTTTCTGAATCCTTCCAATACCCAAACCATGAGAAGATACCAACCGTACCGTCGCAGCGCATGAATTCAAAGTAACATCGTTTGCCACGTGGAGATTTGGTCACGTGATCGCTGACGTAAACGTCATAAGATGAACTTTCTACATTCTGGTTCCAGCTTACAAGTTCCCTAACTTTCGCAGTTTTGATACTATGAGGATCTTGAATTCTAGTAACTCTATAATTTCTGCATGAAGCTATATACTGCATTGCAAACATTATGTATTTGTGCTGTGAGCTGAAATGAAAAAAGCCGAACTCTATGACTGAACTCTGAATCATCTGTTGAATACATACACGTGTAAGATTGTTATCATTTTTGGGATTTATCAGTACTTCATATATAGCTGGTAAGATTTATTGGAGTAAGTTATACATCAATGGATATATTTATATATAAGAATAAATAAGTTCGATTTTTTTCGGTGTGAATCGTTTGGTTTCTCGATCTGAAAGTTTATATACCTTTTTACATTTTTCAGGATCTAACATACCATTTTATTTTCCACATGGTCCTGGGCAGTTTGGTTGTCCACAGCATCCACCAGAGGATCCCCCGAGGCAAGCGAGAGCTGGTGTAGCCATCATAGCCATGAGCATGAAGAAAGCAATGAGCTGTAAAATATGGAGTTAGTTGATAGTCATGAGGAGAGCAGCGTAGTACCATACGAATGTAGGAAAGCATGTTGTTGGAAGAAGTCGGCTGACTGATGGTCAAGCCTCGAAACAGCCGCCTTATATCCTCTGCTAACCGGACACATTCGGCTACCTGCCGGTAAGCAATATCCTGGATCGTTCCACATCAGTTGGCTTAAGATGATGGCCAAGAAGCCATTGTGGAAACTCGCCTCCAACTGCGAACGTTGCAATCTTATTACCTTAGGCTACTCAAACAGGTTTTCTAAACCATTCTAAATGTGACTAGTGGCCATCACAATACTTCTTTGAGACATTCGTGTGATCAAACAACAGTTTGAGGATTCGTAAGTGTGCCTTCTATTATAAATTCGATTGACCATAGGTCACTCTCACAGATATTCCCAGTTTTTCATAAAAATCCACTTTTACTTTGCAGCCTCCCTCTTAAGATTCAAACTTAACAATGCCCTATTAAATCATGATTGAATAAAATCTTATATAATTCATTGTCAAATAGAGAAAACGTCAACTTTATGAAAACAACTTATTCATCATTCATCTCAGAGAAAACAAGAAACAGAACAACTGAGGATAGAACAAACTACATCGTGAGATTCATGATGGCGTTAACAATATCATTGTCTGCTGCTCGCAGGGCTCGAATGGCTTTGTTTCGGGTGGCGTTCGCTTGGGACATGACCAACTCAAGGTCCTTCTCCTCAATTCCAGTGGCGTCCTCCTGCAAGTAAGTTAAATTACGAATAGTTCATCTTATATTTATACCTCTACAGAGTCATCCTCATCTTCCTGGACAGTGGCAAGTGGTGCAGGAGCATCATCGTTAGGCTTGATTCTGTCCAAAGCAGACATCTGAGCGTGCTGAGAGAGATCTTCGATCTTAGCTTCTCCGAAAACGATGTAGGTATCAGATCCAGGGCTCTTGTATACGTCTGGCTTGTTGATGACGAACAAGATGTTCTTGGATTTGCGGATACAGACACGAGATACTCCAGTAACTGGCTTAAGTCCAAGCTTGGAGAAGAGCTTGCGAGCCTTCTTCTCAGATCGACTTTGCTTGGCAGCCTTATCGACTTGTTCAGCAAGACCAGCAGCTTCAGCTACCTTCTTCTGCTCCTCGGTGACATCAACACCTTCATCATTCTCCTCCTCGCTGTCGCTGGAAGCATCCTCGATCTAAAAAATAATAAATTAAAGTATAATATGACAGGTAAGTTTACCTTCTCGACCTTGGGCTCTTCAACCTCTTCCTTAGCTTGAACTTTAGTCTTGGCAACCATTTTAAAACCCTACAATCATAAATAAGCTAAATTATAATAATGAACAGTAAAGATAATAAACGGTCAAACCACCGTTAGAAAATTTCAAAAGTCGAGAAATAAAAAAAGATAATTCACTATTTTACAATTATTAAAAAAATTGAATAAGTCTCTAATCAGCCCAGCAACGAGACTTCTGAACAAGCTGTACAACATAATATGCTAGTTACATGTGTAAGTATTAAGGAAAATATAAAACTAGTCACAACCAAAAATGAAAGCAAATCCAAGTACTAAGAGTAGCAGCATACAATATTACAAATACATCCACTATTTGAAGAATAAATATATATCACAGTTTCAAATCACACTACTCGTTACCAAAGCCTTCAGTCATTTCAATAGCCATATTCAATTTCTCAGCTAATTGCTCATAACTGCGATAAGGTGGCAGGTCGAGTCTATTGAAGCAGGTGTGAGACCTTGGAAGCCAATTGTCTTTTCCAACTCTCTCAATACAGAATAACTGAGGACCGGTGCTGCCCATCAGCTCTGCAAACCCTCCAACTGGCACTCTACATGTTCCAGTGACAAATTGCAATAACCGCGCCCTTTTCTCTTGATCCAAACTTCGTACCCATTGCCAGAACCAAACTACTTGTTTGCTTTGGGGGGCGTAATGGCGGTAAACGGTGTTTCTTTGCCAGTCATCAACATCAACATCTTGCATTCCACAGAGTAAAAGCTCGAGTTCTCTTTCATCGAAATACTGAAGCCATTCGAGGGGGAACACTGAATTAAAACCAACGAAGAAAGCTTTCGTCTGCTGCTCAACACCACGGTTGAACCGCCATTCTACCAACAGCTCGATATATTCGAGCTTATTGGCTTCTGTGACGGGTATGTCACCTCCTCCTGGTTTTAACTCATGTGTCTTAAGCTCACCCAAGAGCTCATAGTCATCAACGAAATAAAGCTCCATATCACACTCGTCAATATTATTCTCTTTGATCCACATGACCGAATTGTAGAACTCTGAATCAACCTGCTCTAGGTCTTTCAAAACAATCTTCTTGTTGAGCATCTTTTTGTAGAATGGCATTGTGAAACCAGAATAAATGAATTTACCATGGAACAAAGCCTTAAATTACTTTTCAGAAAAGCATGATTGTGACCGTTACTCACCATAGCAATGAACCGTCCAATGTACTCAAAATACTTCAAATGATCTGGGTTTACAAATGAAGCAGGATTGATTTGAAGGCTGTAGTTACTGTTACCCGCATACATAAACAAACAATACATAGGGTTCAATACTTCGTGAGATAGAAGGAAGAACCACTCTCTGAAATTAAAGGCAGTGGCTGCACATAAAATTCGCAATGTTACCTCGCAACTCCTCCGTAATCTAACCCTTCTTCTCCACGGAACTGTATATACAATCGCCGTCTCAAATCGACAGCATTCTTTCTCATTATTTCTTGGAATGAATCTTCAAAGACATTGGAACGTGACACAGTGATTTTCACATGATTTGGAACACTGTTCGACTGTAAAAACAAGATAAGCAAGATTTCTGTATGATTGATCTTACCAGACATAAATATCTGAACTGAGCAATTTTCCATCGGAAAGATCTTTCATAACTCAAAGAAACTCCGAAAACACCCATTGGACCAACAGGTTTTCCTGTTCTTGGGTCATTGTAAGTCGTCGTTTTTGTTTTGTGATCGATGAAGAATGGAACTCCTTGCTCCGTAAATCTCATCTCCCAACCTTCAGGCAATGGCTGGTCCGAAACCCTATAAGGTTTACTGTTAGATCACAACTTAGTATCAATTCTATACCCTTGTGTACGAGGATCTTCCCATTGTGTGGTTCTATTTACATGATTGACAAAGTACATTCGCCCAGTGTTTGTATCAGGCCTCTTCTCCCAACCGTCCGGCAAAGGACCTAATGGATCGTCGCTTGGTGTCAAAGAATTAGACTGCAAATAGATCACTGATTCGCATTATGTAAACACAAGCCTTACTTGCAACAAAAAGCGCTGTTCCCACTGATGCATCGCTTGATCTCTTCCAGACTGCCATTGTTCATGAGCAACAATCATATCAGCTGTGGGCCTCTGCCATGTGGTGGTTCTTGTGTTATGATCAACATAATAGACCTGAAATAAACAAAAATAAAAATGAATCTCTAACTGCGTACGTACCCGTCCTCTCGGATCTCTTCTCATTTCCCAACCAGAAGGAAGGGGAGTACTTGAGGGTCTTTCCCAAGTTGTGCTTTTCGTTGTATGGTCTACATAGTACTTCCGGCCGTATTGATCGAATCTTCTTTCCCACCCTTCGGGCAACTGCTCCTCTTGAGGATTATTCTAGAATAAGTCACCGGGGTTGAGTCATCAGCCGAAGTGATAAACCTGTTGTTGTGTAGTTATTGTGTCACGAGATTTTCCTGCAGAAGGCCTTCTGCTAATACCCGATGTTGAGGCTTCACCACTATGGCCTTCTCTGTTCGAGCTATCTGAAAAAATAAAAAAAAATTACAGCATAAAAAACGGGGTAATTTACTTCCAGTTCTTCTCTTCTGCTTATCTACATAACAGGAAACATTTGCCTTTAACATTCCAATCTTATTATTATCTTTGTTGTTCAGAGGTAGATCAAACGATTTAGTACCCCCTAAACACTGGGATTAAACAGAAGAATGATAAAAGAATAACTCACAATCTCCAGTCTCAGTTTTGGGAATAGTTGAAGCTTTCAATTTAGCTTGAGCTATCAGAGTGTCCTCGAAGAGCTTCGATTTATTGAAAACCCGGAAAAGAATCACACTATTGTCCGTGATATTCAAAGAATACAATTCATCCCATTCGGGACTGTTAGTTTTCTTTTTGACATTAGTTTTAGCGATATGACTAAGACTAGAAGATTCTTCTACCGAGATATCAACATATGAATCAGCAGGCTTGTTACTAAACAAGCCTCCTGACGATGTTAATTTTGCAGAAACGACTAAAATTAAAATTATGATTGTTTACTTATTGATCGGAATACCTTTGATATTAATTTTCCCTTTAACGATTGTACCATTTTGAGATGAAGAGCTGGTTGTACCTGTCGTTCGCTTTGGGTCATTAGCCATCAACCTATAAGCTGAAATATGCAGACTGAAGTGCCCAAATTGATTTTCAAGATACTCTACAAAACGAAGGTAAAGATATGATGATTGTAATTGAAACTGTCTATACCCAACATTTAGTCGAGCAAAAATTTTAAATATACTTAATAAGATGTAGGAAAACGAAAATTCACAAAAATTAAACAAAGGAGAAATCTATAGTGATCTATGAATTATCGTATTTTTCATCATCAACCATTCCACACGATAGGTAACATGCACATCTAACTATTGGTGCGATGCCATTAGCAGTGGAGCGAGTTTTCGTCCTCAACCAACATGCTAGACCTCTGTAATCATGTAGGAAGAAGAATCATTGTGAAAATGTTAAATTATTTATACTAGAATATTCATAAACCAATGTACAATCAATCATGTTTTCTTTTGTTGGAAATCGGTTTTCCGCCTTGAACCCACATAATAATTTCCTTACGCCACACGAGAATATTTTCGAATAATTCTTTTTCCATATTGTCAAACTTTTCAGGCTTAGTATGTCCTTGCAATCCCTTCGATACTACATCTTCAAAAAAAGCTTATACATTATGGTATTTATAAACAACTACCTCCTATTCTCTGTACAAGAGTCTGTACTAAACAATCGGACAACGCTTGCCCATCTTCTCTTTCTAAAACATCAGCCAGATGCATTCCCACGAAATAGTAATACTTGAAACTTCAAGTTAAAGCAAAAACAATATAAATCGCACTTGTTGCAACCTCTCCAGATTAGCTGAACTGGCATTGGACAGGAGAACATTTTGAACAGCGGCGTTGTAAGCTTTGGGCAAAATGATCTGAATAGAAAAAAATTGGAATTTGACTTCTTAACCAGTAAACTTGACAATGTTCCTTAATCGTTCCAAGCATCCACAAAGGAACTTCAGCTTTCATTCCTTTGGGGTCAATTTCCACATTTTCATTCAATCCAATCAAAGGGAAAAACTCTTGAAAACAGAAATTTATGGGAAAAATCGGGGAGCACTCACCTTTGTCAATAGTGTTCATGATTGTACAAGGAATATTCGTATGTTGTGCAAGTATATCATCAAGATCAAAATACTTAGAGGATACAATCAAGTCATCATTTGAAGCCATTATGGGAGCTTTATTCTAATTAACCAAAAACGACCGTGTTAGTGTTACTGGTCGACTTTATTCTCCCGCCTTCCAATGAAACGGCGCACCAATATTCCATTACCGTATTCATTATTTTGGACCAAAAAGAGGACAAGAGTTTAATCTGTCAATATGCATGACTAAATCATAATGAATCCGATTCATGATGAATCGTAATCTTATCCATATAACATCAACCAATTCCAATTTATATATATATATATATATATATATTCCAAGCTTTAGCTCTATTATGACATTCTCTTATTCTAAACATCCAATTTTTTCCGCCTCAATCCTCCCCAAATGTTAAGAAATTGCGTTTTTTCTGATGTTTTGCTTGAATCAGTTATATTTATACGGAAAAGCTGGACCCACTGATTCAAAAGCTTCGAAATAGAGAATGAGCTTGTGGGATGAAAAACTGCTTGGAAGCGGAAGTATTTTCCAGCAAATACTCGAGATAGTGCGAATGATACATTGAAAGTTTCATGGAGGACTAAAGTTCCTTTGGTTATTAAAAATCACCTCACATATGTTAAGTGACGGATATGAGCACCATAGTGCAATTGAGAGTCACCTGAACTGTAGTTCAAATGTTCCTTTTCGTATTTTGTGTGCTATGTTTGTTGAAACAAAGCACTAACAGCTCTTAATAAATAGACGAGTGTGTTCTTTTCACGCTTTCACGCCCATAACAAGATAAAGGCTATTCTATTTGAGTAAGTGACAAGAAGTTCCACACTTAAATCAATTTGTTCTGGCTCGTTTGTTGCTCACTGTGAAAATGTATTCGTAATGTAGCAATTTAGCGCATTTGCTTATCGACAAGAATTTTATCGGCTCGTCTTCAACTTGAAGAGATATCGAATTGAGAAGAGAGTTGCCCAAGAAATATCGGCTTTGTAGGGCTTTCGATGCGTTGTCTGTCTGTCTTTTCTGGCAACTTCCTGTCTGCCCCTTGGGGAATGAGATGCGTCCATCGATTCGTCTCAATCTCGACCCACGATGGTGGAGGGTGGTGTAGCTATCGTTAAATATTTACTTTTTTTATCAAATTTAATACTATGGGTAAGTTCTTCCGCCAACCTTGTTGGCCAATACATTGGAACATTATCGAACTGCTTAACTATTTTCAGACTGGTGGTCTTGGTCTTATAATTCTCGGATCAGTGCTACAACTCAAGTTTGCAGGGGTATTAGATATATTAGGGGATGAAAGGTATTGATGGTGTCAGTTATTGCATTACTCAATGAATCCATTTTAGGTTAGCAACCCCTATACTATTATTAGCCCTCGGTACCTTATGTACCTTATTAGGCTTCTTGGGATGTTGTGGTGCCATCAGGGAGAATTATTGTCTAACTGTTTCTTTCGCAGTTCTGTTAGCTTTGGTTATCGTATGTTTGATAAGAACAAGCGTCACCCAATAAAAACGTTCAGATGCTAGAAACAGCTGCAGTTATAACAGCATACGCCCTGCATGAAGACATCCGAAGTGGACTGGCGAGTCAACTTCAACTAGGGCTTAATCGGTATAACAAAAGCAGTGGAGTACAAACAGCATGGGATCAAACTCACCAGGTAAATAGATTTCAGGGTATCTATGCATCATATGTTCATTTTTTCTTAAGCTCTTCATGTGCTGCGGAGTTTCGAACGCTAGTGACTGGTCATCATTGGGAGCTATTCCAGAATCATGCTGCATTCATCCTGAAGAGGGGTGTATTCACGACCTGAATGCGTTGTACCAGCCAGGTTGTATAGATAAAGTTGAAAGTGGGTTTTTTCACAGAAACGATTTTTTTCTCCAATGATTTAATTTTGTGTTTTTGTTGGTTCGGTTAAGCACATTTTCAAATTTGAAGGCTGGGCCCTTGTCAATGCCGCTTTGGTTGGAGGAGCCTCAGCTATACTGGCTGGTTTGCAAGTCATTGGTGTCTGCTTCGCTTGTTGTCTATCTAAAAGTATTCTGAAAGATTTTCATGATTTTTATTATTAAAGCAATCGTGTTGCAAAGAGGAAAAAAAATGAAATCACCACCATAAGATCTCATGTTAATAGTATTTACTTAATAAGAAAGAATAATAAAAGTTTGTAGAAATTGTTTGTGATATTCAACATAAATAGTCAAGCAGTCCCTCTTTAAGTAGACGTTTTAACATAGCAGAACCAACATGCTACCCTTCTCCTCTCTCACTCATCAATCTCCATACATCATTTACTCAACTGGCACCCAATGCTGGCCGTTTACTATAATCCTTGCGTTTCTCATAATCAATCTTTCACTAGTGATACTGATCTGAAGTTAAAACAAAAAAATAATTTGCAACTTTATTTTGAACCCTGTTCACAATCAAAAATACTGTGAGTTAGCATAAGGCAATCATACATTGGGCAATACTTCAAATATTGAGCAGATTAAGCGACCTTGTAAGAATGAATGAGAGGCTTGAGTAGCGACATGAAATAATATACAAACTTGTGAGTTCTGAACTCAAAGTTAAATTACACAGCTGTTAGTTTAATGCTATACAAGTTATAAAGCCGAAAGCAGAGCATGGTTGAAGCCAAACAGTCGAACACGTAATATGAAATACATTGCAATGAGGCAGATCAGAGAGGCAAGTCATGAGACCACATGAGTTAACTGTGAAATACTTAAAGTAAAAATCGTTCAAACTATAAAAATTATAAGAACCCTGCCATTTCTTTAACATATGCATTAGACTCATAGAAAGAAAATTGACTCTTCCAAAAAGAATGAGTCACTAGAGAATAGCCACATATGGCAGGAAACTTTTTACAACATCTTAAAACATAAAAGCCTAAAGCGGGCCATGATCTATTTCATAGAACTAAAACTGCATGCTGTGAGAATATTACAAGATTACTTACTATTTGATAGTGAGAGGAATTAACGTTCCGTCGTTGAAACTGCAGATCGTTGATTACAAAAGCGAGAATAAGCTCTTTGGTAACTGCCTACGGTCTTGGAACTACATACCCACACGGCACAGGTAATACCAACAACGAGTTGAGTGAAATATCTGGAAATTGATATATATATGAATGAGTGATACCAAATGAAAGATTACTTCAAGAAGAATATTAAAATTTCGGGAGGACGAGTATCCGTACGAGGAAGACAGGTTGACAACGGAGTACTAAAGCCAAAAACATGTCTATCAGCTCTGAGACATCGATGAGTGTACCAGCCTAGTAAAGCAAATTGGTTTCAAAGTTTTTAAAATAGTAGCATACCTTCAATCCAAACAGGCATCTGCACGGCTTGATAGCACAAAATAGCAGCACTAATTGCAGTAGGCAGAGCATACATTACAGCAAATGCGGAAACTCTAAATGAGCAATAAGAAATACTCCAACTGCGTAGCGTATAAAGCGTACCTGAGCATTAACTTTTCTAGTTTACTTATGTTACGATCGATATCCGAATGCTGTAACTTGATATATCTCCTTATCCGAATCATGGACCACACTCCACATACAAGGAGTACGATTCCCAAACCTAATAGAACGCTTCGTATATTGATAAAAAAAACTTTAGACACTTACAGATACAGAAAGACATGGGGAAAAACACAAAATATAGTAAAGCTTTCGGCTCTAAGTTTCCAACTGAGCAGGTACCTAGACAATAAAGTTCGATTTGACAACTTGAAATAAAAAAAACCTGTGAATACGTCTCCATCGATAGAATTTGTAACTAGAACTGCTACTGAGAGCAAGGCTGGAACTCCCCAACAAACAGCGTGAAACATAGTTGATAAACTATCAATTGATTCAGCACCCCACTTGAGGTTCGCAGCCAAGAACCATGCTAGACACATGACAACCCACCTGAAATGGAAAGTTTTGCTATGATACAAACTAAACTCATACCAAGCACTGCTCGCCATTGTGAAATAATAATGCATAACTGCTAAGGCACTGCAAGGTACTTTCTCGCCTCCCTGAGTAACCAAAGAATTCTTCGAGTCTCCATACGAGCCACATGCAAACTTATCTTCTCCTAACACTCCTAGAAGAACATTTCATAAAAGTATTACACATTGTTTTGAATACCTATCATATATACTAGAGCAATCATAAAATAGCAAAGAGCCATGTACAGGATAGGACGCACAGGATATTGGAAACGTGACATATCAATTAAGAACGTCACAATAGTGAATACACAACAAACTGCACATGCTACAGACCATCCTCCGGTCCAGAACCGGAGAAAACGTCTTATACGAGAATCGAATAGCATAGGATACTTTAAATAAATGTAAAAATGAAAATAAACATGGTATGAATACCTGATTGTCAGCGTCGCACGGTAAACTACAGCTATCTAAACGGCCTGAAGCTAAAGGTAAGCTGAAGTGACCACCTAACGAAGCTTTCATAGACACTGGACACTCAAGTGTTTTATGCAAGGAACTATAGATAAAACATGAACTAAGATAATGCAAACTATTCAACTTACTTTCTTGGTAAACTAGTGGAAGAAGTTCTGTTTTCACCTACACAAATACCATCAGCAGGGAACCTGTCGCACTCAAGCTGCTCTGGCCAACGGAAGCCGAATTTTAACATCAAGCTTTCACAGCCATTCTTTGCTGAGAGACATAAGTCCCTACAGGGCTGTATCGGTTTTTCCAACACAGTACAGACCGGTGCATACCTTTAACAGAACGAGTATACAAACTAGAATTTGATACTTACACAGTGCAAAGAAACAACTTAATATCCTCGGAACATTTGACTTTAACCAAAGCATTAAACTGGCTAATTGCGTTTCCGGCTTCTTCCTGTGATTGATGATTAAGTAAATTAGGATAAACAGTCATGTTATAAGCGATATCGCTACACATTGGTATAGTTATAGGAACGCAGTTTCTACCGGAAGGTACCATGGGCTGTAATGTATGTATTCAGATGCTCTCAACTTCAAATATCAATTTACCTGGTGGTAAGCCTGTCCATTTATGAAAACATAAAGTGAAAATATATGAATGACTTGTAGCAACCCCATTATTCGCTCTTTTTCGTTCTTTATTGCATTTCAACTTGATTCTACTGGAATCCATCATTTATTACAATTGAATTTGAGTTATTATATGCAAATTACTTTAAAAAAACAAACATTAACTCGACAAAACGCATAAAAACAAGAAAAGAACATAAAAATCTTAATGGGTCCATTAAAAGTCATCATAAATCAATCTAATGGGAGATACTACATCCCTACCCCCGCTTAAAAAGCCACCGTACTCACGCATTCGCTCCAGGACCTTGTTTTTAATTTAAAACTTATAAGCTTCGATAATTATTTATATAATGTAAATAAGATAACAATGTATATTGAATCAAGTTATATTGGTGGGGATGAGTTAAGGAAAGTCATTATGAACTCATTGAGAAGTTAATGAATTGGGAGTACAAAAAGGAAAACTGCATGAATGAACTTCCCTTTCGACTGTACTATTTGTTCTTATCTTTTCATATATCAGTTTGTATTGTCTCCAAAACTTCCTTGTTAGTTACTAGTGGTTTTTATTGATCTTCTTCCTATACGATATCACCGAAACGTTATTTTATCCATATACTTGTATCTACTAGTAATCCGACTGAGGATTCTAGAGCATAATGGTTGACGTTGGTTTGCTGGTTCTCTCGGTCAAGAATATTTCACGGCTTTCCTCTTTGCTTTCTTCTGCAAGAAATGCTGTTAAAACCAAGTTATATGTTAGGTATGACTTTGATTTACATACCTATACACTCACGTTATCTTCATAATCTTCATATTCGAAGTAATTTGTTCATTAACCCTCCCAACATTTCGTGATTCTGTTCATTTTCAGAGTACAGGGACCCTGTCTCCACACTGTACTTCCATCAATATATTTGCAATCTTCCCATGTATGTCCTGAACTTGATGTGCGCGTACTGTTGGGAAAAAAAGTTCCGGCAAATGCTTTATTAATAGGAGAAGAAGAACCATCTGATTATGATATTCCTAAGCCGTTGTATAAAAAGGTGTACTATTTTATCTCTCGGTAGATCATCAATAGCTTCAGGTCGTAATCGGAGGCACTTTTGATCGCTTGCACAATGGACATAAAGTTCTTCTCTCTAAAGCTGCTTTGTTGGCTAGCGAAAGCATTACTTGCGGAGTCACTTATAAGTCAATGATTCTAAGTTTGATTTTACGGTGTTTCGTATTGGTACAGTTTCTGATTTGCAGAAAAACAACTCTTCGAAATCATTGAACCAGTTGAAACGAGAATGATGGCAGTTAGAGATTTTGTATCAGATGTTTCGGATAATGTCGTTTGTCTTCCTGAGCCTATTGTTGATCCTTTCGGTCCATCGATTGTGGTTCCTGATTTGGAGGCTATAATAGTTAGTAAGGAAACCATAAAAGGTGGAGAAGCAGTGAATAAAAAACGACAGGTGACTTGAATGCATATGCCCGATCAGTTAAAACCCTATAATTTTATAGGAGAAAGGAATGTCATTTCTGGACACAGTCGTAATTGATCTCCTCGAAGCTAACGACGATGTACTCAATGAAACCAAAATCAGTTCCTCCAGTAGACGAAGGTAAAAAACCCACAAACTATCTGTTTAATAGTTTTTAGAGAGGCTCTTGGAACTCTTCTAAGAAAACCAAATGTGTTGGAAAAACGGAACAAAAAGCCATATATAGTAGGTTTGACAGGTGGGATTGCTTCGGGAAAAACTAATATAGCCAAATATCTTCAAAAGGAAGGACTTGAGGTTAGTGGTGAACTTGAGATTTGAATTTTTTGTTTCATTTAAGCTAATTGATTGCGATAAACTTGCTCATACTTGTTATGCAAAGAATAGTGATCTTGTTCATGAAATTGCCAAGGAATTTCCTGATGTTGTGAAAGAAGGGGAAGTAGATCGTAGACAGTTAGGAAGAATAGTTTTCGCGGATAAGGTATCAACTTCCATGTTTTCTTCATAAATTGTTGTGGAACTTTCAGAGCAAACTTAACTGTTTGAGCAATCTTATTTGGCCAATATTGAAGAAGAAAGTGGATGAAATCGTAGAGAACTCTGTTAGTGATATAATAGGTTAACTTGATCAAGTTATACTTTGCAAGATGCAGTTTCAGTAATAGAAGCAGCCGCCATTGTAGAAGCGGGTTGGGATGAATACATGGATGAGCTTTGGACAGTTTTCGTTCCTCCAAGTGAAGAAGTTGAGCGAGTGATCCAAAGAGATTCTTTAAGTCGAGAAGACGTCAGTTTCGTTAGACAACTCTAGTTCACTCAATAATATGCTTCCAGGCAGAAAACAGAGTCAACAGTCAATTATCAAATACAGAACGCCTTAGTAAGAGTCATGTTGCATTTTGTTCTTTATGGGCTTATGAAGAAACAGAAAAACAAGTGCAAAAAGCGGTGAAGAGCTTGAAAGAAAGAATTGGTGTCTAATGAAATGAGCCTGTAATAATTGCATAAATATTTATTTGTAAGACAACCAAATGTATAACATTCAAGATTTTTCTTCAGCTTGTTCTCCTTCTAGTACTTTATCCCAATGAGCCATACGTTTAGCGCGATCTTCTTCCGTTTCTTCCACTTTGTATTTTGTTTTTCCATCCCAAAGCGAAGCTTCAACTCTGAGAAAAACAGCATCTTAGCGCTTCAAACTCTAACTCACTGTCTTCCACGTATCACAGTTCCATTGAGCATCTTCACTACCAAATCAGAGTTTTCGGTCGACTCAAATGCAACAGACAAAACTCCTTCAGGATTGTTCTAGATCGAGAAATAACCTTACAATCCAACAATTATTACTCACGTCATAAAGAACAACTTTCTTAGGTGTACCATATTTAGAGCAGATATCATTGAACAGTTCTTTGATGTCGAACAGCAGGGCAGCGTTTTCCTGTAGCATTGTTAGTTTTGGTTCCAAACAAGAAGACTCACAAGCATTTCTTCCAAAGTGAAAGCGTTTTTGAAAATAACTGTGCAGTCTGATTTAGGTCGGTAGTTTCTAGGCTTATCATTTTTCCACTCGAACAGACTTCAAGTAATAGAATTACAGAGCCTGAGATTGTCCAAGCAAACCGTCGCTGTCTATCCATGTAAATCTTCTTTTGAGAAGCAGACATTTTCTTCCTTTTCTTTGAAGGATCATACTCTCCTTTAATCTCGAAATGCGCTTTCTCGACTTTGACTTCTCGGTTCTTCAGCAATGCACCATCCAAAATTTGAAGTGCAAGATCGACGGATTCCTGAAGCCAAGAAAATTCAAGTCAGAAGTAACTTAACAAACCTTTTTTATATAACAGCAGCGACCATCGCCTTTTAGATTTCCTTCTTCATCCTTGTACAGCTTTGCTTTTGGTTTGCCGTTCCTGGCATCAGGTTGTATAACGCCACATTTATTCACGAAACTCTGTATCATTGAGTTGAGTATATTACTTTCAAAACAATATAACCAAAAACTCCTCATCTGTTATGTCTGTAGGTAAATTGCTCAGATAAATAGCATTAACTTTATCATCCATATCAATCCAACCTATTATAACTGTTAGAAATATAAGCAACTCAAAATCACCTTCAGGACGTGGTTCAGTAGGAGCTCTCTTTCCCTTCTTTTTCTCTTCTTTCACCGGCTCATTTGCTCTTCTTTCCTCGTTCATTTTCTCTAGGAAGAAAAGAACCCAAAACTACTATAACAAAAATTAAGAACTACCATAATCGTACTCCACACCGTATCCTGCTTGATACTGAGCTAGGAAGCTCTCATCAACTTCTATTTCCTTTTCCCACTGTTGAGTAGCAGCGTTCCATCTGTTCTTAACACCGTCCACAATCTAAGAAGAGAGTGTTACTGTCAAATTCGAAATAACACACCTTCACTTCCGAAGCTTCCTGTTCAAACCATAATTGTTGAATGAACTCAATATCATCTTCTGGTAACTCCACCCAACTCTCCCCGGCATGGTGCATGAACTGGCCAGTGGTTTTATATCGACCATACCAACGCTCATTTAAAAACCGCATTTCAAAATCTACAAAACTTCATTATGACTAGAACAGCTTTCTATTTAACCGGTAATAGCTGCTGGTCCACTGGACTCTTCTGTTTTCTCTTCGATTTTCTCTTCGGATTTCTCTTCGATGTTTTCTGTTTGTTCTGGATTAATGGTATCAACATCGTCGGACATCTTAAAATGCAAACTCCTTCAAAATCAGGAAATCATTAAAATGTATTTTCATATTCGAAAATGCATAGAAAATGCATCTAAGAGACTTTTTCTTCAACAAAATACGCAAATTTGCGTTACCGCGTATGAAAATTGTATTTGAATCTCATTGAAAGGAACTGGTTGATTGATCCAATGTTATTGGCAGAGGTGTCATCGCAGTGGAATATGATAATCAAACAGTAGGAGATTGTTCAGTAGTCTTCTGTGTATTCTGAATATCAAACTTCATCAGGTCTGACTACTCATAACTATTGTCGCAAAATCGCTGAGGTTTATTACATTGAAATCGAAAATGAAAGTAAGGAAGTTTCTCTGTGGGGTTTAATGGATTGATCCTACTCAATTTTGATTGGTTTAGTTGCTGTAGTTATCCCTAACCTTGGAACTTATTACTCCAAACGAGTTTCACGTTATCATTCAAGTTCTCAAGAAATTTATAATCAAATTTGAATTTTGGTCTGATTCAACAAAGGTTTTGAGAACTTGTTCATTTTGAAACAGATTAATTACTCGTTATATGGCCGAGTAAGTTTTTCTGTTCGGTAATTGGATCTTAAATTGTCCGCTCAAAGTTTCCTCTTGTAGTTGGCTTTGGCATGAGAGTTTTTGAGAGACTGCTAGTCGTAATCTACTTATTCCTCGTTTAATTACGTGAAAATGAAATCGAAGGTCAATTTGTAAACGAACCAATTGGCTATAACTGACTTCGAACTGTTATAAACTTACAAATTTGAGATTGAATTTACTATATAAGGTTGGAAAGTATGTCTAATAGCAGTGCGGAATCATGGGTGTAAAAACCATCATATCTGCTACTGCTGTAGTTACAGCAGCTACAACTGTACTCTGTATCTTCTCTGTTGCTCAGATATTCAGTGACATTAATAGTTTCTACGATCAAGCTATAAAAGAGTTGGATAACTTTAAGGTTGTCTATCTGAAATTCATTATTCTTACCTATATCTTTCCAGGATGTAGCTAATTCCGCTTGGCATGAAATGAAACCAACTCCTTCAGTTTTCCGTGAGCGTCGTTCTGTTCGAAGATCCACTAATATCCATAAACGACAAAGTATTATTCCTGGAGTTCCATCCATTCCTGGTTTACCTGGCGTTCCTGATCTTCTTCCTGGACTTTTCCCAGGTGGAGAAACATGTCAATGTGCAGCTAGGGCCGCTGCTTGTCCCCAAGGTCCACCTGGTCCACCTGGAACTCCTGGCGAAGTAAGCGCTGTTACATTGATAATATAAGTTTAATTATTAAGGCTGGGTTGAGTGGATTAGACGGTTTACCTGGCAGTAATGGAATACCTGGAATTGCTCAAGTTCCTGGTATACCTCAAGGTGAATGTATCACATGTCCTCCCGGCCCTATGGGACCACCAGGACCTGATGGAGAAGAAGGACTTCAAGGACCAGATGGATTTCCTGGAACACCAGGAAACGGTCCAGGAGGAATGGGACCACCGGGACCACCAGGACCACCCGGAGATGCTGGATTTGATGGAACTCCAGGACTGGATGGTCTTCCAGGTCGACCAGGTCTTCCTGGAGTCAGGATCCGTGGCCTACCGGGACTTCCAGGACCCATCGGTCCCATCGGAACACGAGGAGAGAATGGAGGAAGAGGTGAAAACGCCGGACCTGGAAGCCCCGGACCTGAAGGACCACCTGGACGGGACGGGAATCCTGGTCTTCCAGGAACTCCAGGACTACCCGGTACTCCCGGCGATCCTGGACTCCCAGGAGGCGATGCTGCTTATTGTCCATGCCCAGCAAGATCTATGGCTATCTTCCGCAAGGCTGCTGCTCGCAAGAAGGTTAAAGCTGTTCGAAGAGTTGTCAAACGTTTCAAACACTGATTGTTTTTTTTGCGACAAAGATTATAATAAACGTGTTTTATTTCATATGTACAATGTGTTTGATAGAGATGTTAGTGTTTCAATGTTCAAATTCGAAGCTTCTTTCCGTTGACATCGAGAATCTACCAGAAATGTCTTCAGATGATGAATGCTGCAATAAGTTTCATAGAATAGTTGTTCGAGGGTTCGGGTACCTTTCTTGATGCTTTGCTGCTCTTCCTACGATTTTTATTCAAAAGAGATTGTGAGAGCTTTATTATACGAACAGTTGGAGCTGTCTTGGGGAGATCAAATTGTCGAAGAAGAAATTTGTTTCTAAAAAACGAAAAGAAAAAAAAAGATAAGAGATACAGAAGTGATGTAAAGCTTACGATGTTCGAGTTGACGATTCATCTGCTCGAGCATGAATTGAGGTTGACAGTAGTATAGAAAGAAGGAGCACGAATAACCAACACGTTTCTTTCATGATGTTTTCAATAGAATGATTCCTATCTTAGACGACAACTGGCTAAAAACGGGCTTTTCTATGAAAGGGGTGACTTCTAGAGTCGTTCCTAGTGAAGCACTATCGCCGGTGATTATTTTTACATCTTTATTACAATATTTGGATGATAGAAGAACGATTCAAATGATAATGTTGATGAACATCCTACGTAAAAAGCTGATGTATTATAGTAACTCTCTCCGTTTCTTGCTTTCCAAGAGAAGGGATACACAAGCAGTTCACTTTCTCAACTGATTTTTGGCATTTCTCGCTCTCAAACACGAGATGTTGTCTTTCTCTTCTTCTTCTTCAACCACATGAAAGCTGCGGTTGTAAAGTATTGCGGAACATGTTGAATAGATTATGAATAGAACTTTAGAAAAATCATTTGAAAATTTTATTAACTTCATTATAAGAAATTATTTTTTTTTGAGCGAGAATATAATTTTTAAGAAAAATTGTGATAACGTTGATGTAGGATGGAAATCTGTGATGTTATTGCAGGAGAGAATGTCTGGAAAATCTTTGATCATAAGCAATCTAGCTTTGATTGAACATACAAACAGAATATTTACACGTTGATTTAATCAGATTCTCCAGCCATCAACTCCCAGAATTCTGAAAAAGGTGTTATACTTTTGAAATTCCCTTAATACCAACCTTCAAATTCAATCTTTCCTGAACCGTCCTCATCGATTTCATCGACAGCTTCCTCTAATTGTTGGTCAGTGAGGTCGTCGGCGATTTCCTTGAGGAGAGACTTGAGGGTTGGTCGTGAAATGTATCCGTTTCCCTAACGATTTGGTTAACTATATCGCTAACAATACTGTTCTCTTACTTCCTTATCGAAAAGACGGAAAGCCTCACGCAGCTCCTTCTCCAGGGTCTCCTTATCAACGGTGTTGGCAACTGTGTAAACTAGAGCACAGAATTCATCAAACTCGAGCTTTCCAGAGCCATCAGCGTCGAACTTACGGATCAACTTACGCAGAGTCTGAAGAAGAATATAGATTGAATTTATTCCATGAATGTTTTCTTTATTCTCGTCTTCTCATATAAACGTAAAGCGCTATCGATCGACAACTAATTGTTCTAAAAAAGCGTGCCGAGGCAGCTGACGATCCGATCAACTCACAAAACATCGTGCAACTGTTGATAGCAAAAATTTTGAGAAAAAATGTTAAAAGATTGAAAAACAAGCAAGTCTGTCTCTTGTTCAGACTTGAGTTACTTCATGTGATTATGAGTTTCTACTATCATACAAGATAACACGCTTTTTACCAGAAATAACAAAGAGATTTACCTTCTCATCGAAATCTTGTTCCATGCCGTGCATGATCTGTCCGATTTGAGTGGCCATGATATAGCCTTGCTTTCCACGATCGAAAGCATCGAAGAATTTTTGGTATTCTGAAAACAAAGAATGTTATAGTGTATAGTGAAAGCTTAAATCTTCCGGGTGGATAGAGATTTTTAAATTCAAGTTGTGTACCTTCAATTTGGGATCCATCGATCTCAGCAAGAATCTCTTCAATATCTTCAGCCTGAATAATTAAATTTTATAACAATCGTTAAATTATTTATCGTATGTTAATTTCTGGGCACAAGTATCTGTCTGTATACATTGTGGAAAGCTTCAGCTACTTTCTACTAACAGCAGCTGCCAAGCTTTACACACGGATAGCGTTGTAACATAGGAAAGCTACCCATGCCAAAACATTCTTACTCCGAAATTGAGCATAAAAAAGTTACAGACTATTCTCACATACTTGGAATAATGGGATGGTCTCTCTAAATTCCATAAATGGGAAATTCTTCAAAACAAAAAAAAAAAAAGATTTTTTCAGAGAAAGGTGCTTGAGAAGTTATTTTTTGAATTTTACGCATTCCAGTAGAATGGGACTCGAAACTGGATAGGTATACAGTTTTCTGTAGAGAATACAGAAAAAGTATTCAAATGTCAAAGTTAAGCTGGTGAATCAAAACTCGAGCAGAACCTTATAAAACAGTTAACGTTTCTAATATTCTCAGTATTATGGATGCTTTTATGCATTCAATAAATAATATGAATAGAGTGAAGAGCAACTTACCATGGTGTCTGCGGTGTGAACCGAGTGAAGTTGAAGCGGATCGAGGGAGAGGCGGAGCTGGCAAAACGACACAGATGCCTGGAGGCAATTCCTGGTGTTGTGGGGGCGGTAAACGGACAGAACAGAAGATCGAGATGCTTCTTTACAACGAAACAATGCTCGTCTCCCCCTCAATCTATTCCCATAATACGAGAAAAAGTAGAGATACACTGACACATGTGTTCCTAGAATATAGTAAAGCTGAGGAGAGTAGGCATCCCGTTGAATCAGAAAGAATATTAAGATAAGAGAGCTCAGATGAATGAAAGCCGTAAGAAATATCTATAGATGATCTTTTTAGAGTATCGACAGCAACAGCCTACACTTTGCGCTGCTTCGACATTAATGGGACTTTTCGGAAAATAATAAGACAAACAGAGCTCAATAACTGGAACTGATCCTATAAGAATTTTTACCATATTTGTAATAAAGGTGGGGTTTTGGAGTTATGGAGAACTGTTGTACGTTTTCGGCAGTTGATACTTACATTGAAACAGGAAAACCTCGGAAGCCGAGTTACCAAATGAGAACTCATTTGCTCCTTTCACAGACAAAGGACATTTGTAAAGATATAGTCAACTAATCAGTTCAGTTAACAGAACCTGCAACACTTCCTATTTCCATAATATCTTCATGCCCACATTTTTCTTTTATTGGCTCAGGTAACAGCCCCAACGATACAAAGCATAAATTTGGCAAACACTCTTCCTTCATTTTGCGTATTCATGTGCGCAAAATTGCGTATGTTCTTGTCCCATATTTTCTATTTTTATTCTCTGAATTGTTATTTTAAAGTGAAACTGTTATAAATTTGAATTAATACATAGAAGCCTTTGCAGATATAACATCTGATGGAGTTGTGTCATATCAGCTTGTGATATTCTGAATTTAGAATTAAGCTGGAATGGATGATTATCATACCAAACACTTAGTCATCGATAAACCATGCTGTAGTAATACCGATGACCATTCTGGGCAGTCAATTCAAAATTCCATCTATAATTATTCCTTTGACGAACATGCCAAACTAACTTATCAATATTTTCAAACAAGCAGACAAGTAATATATCGAAACATTATCTCTTTTAACCCGAAAAATCAGTTGAATAGGTTTTCTGATGTCTCCGTGGAGTGTAGCGGAAAGTTTCTAACAAACGCCAATAGATTAGTCTTGGCTGCGTTCAGTACTCATTTAGAAGCAGCGTTAATATCCGCTCCAACTTCTTTCGTTAGTTTAGATATCGATCCGAAAGTTACAGGTAGAGTTAGCATAAAGAACTTCCCAGAAAAGCCTTTGCGATTCAGGTGTTGATAGATCTGAACTCTTAGAAATAATAGATTTCATGTATTCCGGAAAATGTATAGCATCTGAAAGATTATTAAATGCGGCTCATAGTTTAGGATGCGAATCCCTTTTACAGGTAGATATCGTATGAAAAAGCGTTTTCACGTGTTTTAAATCAGGTTCTAAACGGAGCTGCTGAAAGTTCTGAAATTTGCGATGAACAACACGCTGTTCATTTTCAAAAGCATTTGCAACGATTCCGAAGAGATAACTACTTTCTTGACTGTAATGTTAACACAATTGTTAGTTTCTTACTCCTCTCCAAAATCGCATATTCGTTTCTTAGAATAAGGGATTAATAAGATGCCATCGAGCAGTAGTCTCAGCGCACAGTGTCCATTTTGAACGAGCCCTACTAAACACTCGTCAAAATACTCAAGTCACCTTAAACATTGACTCTAATGATATGAAAGTCTCTGGGTATGATTAATCTATTAACGGCTCGTTCTGATTCATCGCCTTTTGAGGTTAGACATAAAAAACATCATGGAGTATGTTTATCTTGGAATTCTGCGAGGACAGCGACGTAGATTCCAAATGTTAAAAATTTCAGCTGCTAACTTAGGAATAACTAGGCTTGTAGATATGATCAACAGCTTATTAATGTATGAAGAGGATATAATAGGACACAATGGTACGAGATGTTTGTCGTCCAATCGAATCTAGTTTTCCAGAAACGGATGCTCCATTTGAGACGGAGGAGCTCATTAGTTTTGATAGATCCTCTCAAGAACGCGAAGGTGTTGTGAATGAAGAAGATTATGAAGGTTACTCTGAAAGCTTCTTATCTTACGGAAAGAAATTGTTACAGAAGAGTTTGATAATCTTGAGGAAGGTTTTGAATCATCAATGGACGATTTCACGACTCAAGCTACTGAAGATTACATCTCTATTTATCAAGAGTATGTCATGGGCCCAGGCCGAGGAAGGCGTGGCGGTGGAACTTATGGTTTTAACAAAAATCAGCCTCTACTCATCAAAGGCTCCACTGTTGTTAGCATTCGTATGGTCGGACTCATCTCGAACCATCTTATTTTTTGTTTTAGCTGAGTCTTCGTCTAATGGTAGCACTTCTGAAGTTAAGCATGTTCCTGCTGTTCTAATGACTTGTGCACCACGTGGACAAAGAAAACGGAGAATGTTTGATCAATATGGATACGGTCTGCCTGAAATCATTGGATCAAACGATGTTGCTGTGCCATTACTCGTCGGGAATCAAAAGGTTCCTAATTTCTCCTGATGTATTCGTATTTTGATATGTTAAGGAGATGATGGAGCGACCTTTTAAGTGTCCACATTGTGATCATCGTACACGTGAGAAGAGTGGAATCAGTAAGCATATAAGGTACATAAAGCTAATTGATTAAATTGATGGAGGAAGTATTTGAAGATGCATGCATACTGGTGAAGCTCCCTACAAGTGTAGATATTGTAGTCAATCTTTCAAAGTTCAGAGTAATTTAGTGAGACATATCAGGGCTCATACTGGTAAGTATTCTGAGTCATAATTCATTATTTTTATTTTCTGAAGGGGAGAAGCCCTACGCTTGTAAAAAATGTGGAATTTCCTATGCTGATAAAAAAAACATGGATGCTCATGTTTATCGTGAACATCTCAAAACTCAACCTCTTAAGTGTCATTATGCTAGCTGCGGTAAGAAGTTTTGGAGACACGATAGGTATCAGTTCATATCTCGGCTTCATGTAAAATGAGTTTCAGATTCGCTCATCATTGTTTACATGATCATGGAGAAATTCCTCAATTGTTGGATCAGTCTTGATCAGTCAAAAACCTTTACATTTTAATGAATTTTTTGAATTATAAGTTTGCTCTGCTCACTACTACAGTATCATATCTGTTCTATATCTTGACATATCCTCGGAGATTTCTCATTTTTCTGGCGGTTTAGATGGATGTAGATAGTTGTATAAGGAAAAACATTTCTTGGCTAAAACTGCCAGAGGACGTCCGTATTTTACTGGGTAACGCTCAAAGAGAGTATGATAAGCTGGTGTTGGAATATTCTATCAAAAATCAGTTGAGATACAGGGGAAATTTAGGTGAACCGAATGATCTCTTTCGTTCTCATCCTTACATTTGCAGTTCGACATGTAAAAAAGAACGAAGAAACATATTATGATATGGTTATGAAGTATAGCGAGAGTCATTTGATGCTTTTCCCATATCATTTAGCTGATATAATTGTCAAAGAATTACGTATAACGCCTTTTAACTACTACACAGGAATCATCGCCGTTCGTGAATTATTAGCTAGTCATAAGCGGGAAACTTCTTTTAGGAAATGATTAACTCTGAGAAATCGTATGATTCACTACCTAACTTCACTGCTGCAGACGCCATGAGGTTACTAGGTATTGGTAGAAACCAATACATTGATCTTGTAAACCAGAATAGGTAACTTCATTCTCTGAAGTAATACATGCTGTATGCTATAGATCGAATCGTAAATTTCTGAGAAGAAACAAGTCGATAAGAGAACTACTTCCTACCAAACCTGCGAAAGTGAACATGGAACCATGGTGGATAGTATGCGTGGGGAATGTTTTAGAATCTGACATTAAAGTGAACTTTGACAAAAGTTTCATGCTTATCATTTTCATTTTTAGACTTTGTCAGACGATGAAAAAAGAGTTCTTGACTCATTGTACGATCATGGGTCTAAAGCAGCAGGATATCTCTCTGTTCCAATTATAACACAACTGTTTAACCGAGGCTTAGTTTACTTTGATGTTCCCGTACAGGGTTCTGATTATGTTTATGGTATCATCGCATGTATTTCTTAACATTTGTTTTTGCTTCCATAGTTGCCCCTCTGGATGGATTTGTTATGAACAGGGTATTGGGTGACTATTTTGAAACTTTATTGTACAAAGTTTTTGTGGCTATTGATGAGCAAACTAGTGTTCAGGAGGTGTTTATAGCAATAGTAATAGAATATAATTTCTTTTTTTAGATGGCTGAAATGTTACATATTGATTTACAATTGGTATGTACAGCTATATCAGTGTTTTGCAGATTAGGCTTTGCAAGAAAAAGAGTCACAGGTGAGCATCTCCCAAGTTTCCCCACAAAACTTAAGTGTGGAAGAAGATACATTCCTTTCTCAATAGCCAAAGCGTCATCCTCTGAGTGCTCTACAATCGAAAATGATTTCATTTGATGTAATTGACGTGGCAGCGTCCAAATATTTTAATGAATGAAACTTGAACATATTATAATTTTTCGCCCATAGGGATGGAAAACTCACTATCGAAACTTCATTATTCATGGGCTCTAGTAATCACATCTCCTACTTCGCCTAACCCGTTAGTTTGATTCGTTTTGCTTTTAATTAATGCTGATTTTTCCAGTCCTGAGGTGTTGTCGCCATTATCCACGGATGTTGGAACTATTAATCTCATTGAGGAAATGAGTATCGAAGATGACAGCTTAGACTCAATGGAAACCAGCATATCTGGGCAGAGTTCGAAAGACATGGTAACATTCTCCTTTTAGTTTTCAAAGTTTTATGGAAATGTCAACCAAGGTTATATCGCAGCCCTCGTCCGATGTATCATCTTCCGGAGGTCGTGCCGCGTTTTTATTTGATTCTTTCTTAGCTGCCTTCCTTATGATGGGAAATCTATCAACTTCTTTGAAGGTAGCATACAGATTTGTTTCGATGAAGTTCAAAGTTTCTTCATAGGGCCATGCTGTCACGTTATTCGAGGTTGGAAAGTTGGCAGATGAGCAAATGGGCGATTTCATGGACCTATTAGAATCGGTACTAAATCTTGTTGTGTTAAAAACTTTGAAACGTATAGGTTAATCGTTTCGGCGAAGGAGAAGCCCAGCGGTATTCTGAACATGCCGTTGCTCTTTTGGATTCTCTAAGAAGCTTGAAGAGAGGAAGAGAAGTAGATCTCCTTCGAGGTGAAAGCTTGCTGTCTCTCGACGCTCAAAGCAGAATGAGGGTCCTGGCCAAAGCTTACAGGTCATTAAATCTTGTATTCTTACCCATCGCCTTTGCTTATAGTATTATTGTGGCTATGGCTCCCTTAAGTTTCGATGCGTGTACACTCCCTATATCTTCAATTCCATTCATTGGACCACCTATACCAGAAGTGAGTTCTTTCGATAGAGGTTGCATTTAAGCTTATAATTTTCTAGGCTTGTTCGCCGTGGTTCCGGCTAGCTATGGCTGTTTTAACAGGATCAGGCCCAGCTAGTGCATATTTCCCTCGTGGTTATCGGCTCACTCAATTGCCTGAGCTGTTAGTCGCCAGTCCTAGACTTCACGTGTCATCTTCTAATCATGAGCCTCAAATATTAAGTACGCATAATGCTCTTTTGGCGCTCAACGATATGCTGACAACTTCTGCGTTATTTGTACAGGTTTGTAAAGAGTGAAAAGGCAAAAGAAACTCCTATATCTAGACTTACCCTGCTAATTCAAAAGAGGAAGAGTTACTGTATGTTCCTTTCCCTTTCTTAGAAAGTGAGAAAGATGAGTCAGGTACGAATTCTTGATACTACTTGATGTTCGCAAATATCCAAATGTCCAGATGCGTTGTCAAATCATCCTGCCATTCAAAAGTTAGCCGATAGAATTGGGCTGAATTCGTTATGTGGCTATGTTGTTCTATTGAGGACTAATGTCACTCCTTGTGCGGTGGAGAAAAATATCGCAGCTTTTGATGGCTCACCGAAAAAGGAGCCTGACACTGTCATCAGGTTTTTCAATGAATAGGAAGTAAGCTGACCGTCTGTTTCAGATCTCTGCCTTCTGGTTGCACATTTGAAGATTTCTTATTACACGATTGCATATTCGGAATTCCTCTTTTCAATTCGAAACTCAACCATACAATTTGTGAAAGAGCTACTGCTAAAGGAATTTTGGAAGCTGACAAGTGAGTGCGAGAAGGATGAAAGAGCTTTTGATGACGCATGATCACTAGTAGTGTAGAGCTCGCATGTTGATTGTGTTAAAAAAGCGATTCAAATTCATTAATACTTAATATCTGCCTCATACTAATGCTATAATCGCCTATTAGTTTATGTCCATTACCAGAAACTTTCTTTCGTTTACCATAAGCTGCATCATTTCTAATATCTCTTGAAAATCGAAAACAGTGTCTGTCAATCTCATCAACTTTTCAGCCGTACCAATATCCAGTTTGCAAATAAAGCTGTAGTGGAGCTCATTCAGGATATGTTGACGAACTACAATTTTGGAATAGTTGATGTGAGTCCGCCTTTTTCTCTCTTTCTCTCCTGTCTCTTCAACGGTCTTTGAAGTTCTTTTTTTTTGGTTTCCTGGGTCTGAGTTCATTAATCTTATTCTATATTAATTTGCATATTGCAATTTTCATCAATTACAACTTTTCAGAGTGGTTTCAGTGAGGTCGAGCCTCGCAAAATCGAAGTTGTGCCCCCGGTGCAGCTAATCAGATACGATCCCGTAACGAAAACGATTGTGATCTGATCGCAGATGGTCCTTCTATTTTTATCCACGTTGCAATATTCATACATATTATCTGTTCTTTATTATTCTTATTGTTGATAGCCATGAGTCTACACTTTCTTGAGAACTATTACACTATACTATTATATGGCCTTACATTCCCGGCAATGATCTTTCTAATTGCTTTTTGGTAATTACTGTTACCAATTATGTCCATTACGTTCGATTTCATTAGCACAACTCGGAGTTCGCCGTTAATTTGAATTTTTGAACCATTCACCCTTACATACACTTTGAGTTTTCACTTCCTGTACATGCCGCAGATTGTCTGCCTTTTACTTTCGTTTCCTTGTCCATCTTCTATGTCCAGTCATTTTGTAGCCTCGCTCTCATTTGACCTTGTGGGTAATGGGAAATATCGTTCGACAGAAGTTAGTCAGTAGTTTGTTCATTTTAATCCTTCACCTCTCTAGTCACACATTCTATGACGATATTAGGCTTCACGTACTATATTCCAAGTACAAACATCTATTGTACACATAAACTTATTTAGAGTTTCAATTGGGTTGTTCTGAGTAGTATATCACAGAAAAGCTTTTCTCATTGTTTTGTGGATGTGAAAACACTTCGAATAATCGATCTAACATTCTGTTAGTTTAGAATATTTGTAAGCACAGTATATTTTTGTAAATAACTACTCTTTGTCATACATTTCAAAGATGTCTACGCTTTAATTATTCTTTTTTTTTCTCCAGCTCCACAAATCATAAAGTTTTTTTTCTTTCTCTTCCTGTCATCAACATTGACCACTCGTATGTCCTATTCTATTCATTGCCGTTTATTGAAAATTTTTTTGTTGAAAAAATACTCTTCAAAATTCAACTATTACGAATCTTCATGACTTCTTCCGGAAGCCAACTGAATACTTGACAGTCACAAGTGAAGTGATTTTTTGAGCCCTCAAGAGAACTCATCTTTTTTTTATCTGCCATTTCCTTTCTTACGGAAAGGGTTAAGCTATGGGTGAAGTGAGTCTTGAAAAGATTAATGATGGCGATCCTGTCATGGGAAAGCGATCAGCTTTTTTTAAGTTCGGAACTATGCGGATTGATTCTTCCAAAAACACTCGTTATTGAATAGAATGTTTTCCATTTCCGAGATATGCCATTGATTGATATTGAGTTTCATCGTCTTACGTCCTCCATTTCACGTCATAAGCGGAAAAAAATTATTTTCCTCTCGTGAACGCGGGAAGCGGTTGTTTTCTTCGTCGTTCCTCCTCTCATATTCATTATAACTTTGAGAAAGTTTGAAATACACAAATTCAATTTTCTTTACGCTGCTCCTTGAAAACTATCTGAATTTTGGAACCTCTAGAAATTCTATTTCAGTTTTTGTGCCAAACTTTTAATTTGAAAGCTTCTAGAATTCTTGAGGTTTGACGGTTTCTTTTCCTCCTGGTTCTTATCCATTTCTGAAGAGCAGGCAAAACTGAAGAACAACAGTAGCCGCTAGAAGAGGGTTTGAAGTGTGTCCTCCAACATGGCAGCATCATTCTGACTCTTTTTTAATGTTCTTCCTATTGTAGCCTTCGATTATCCACGGATTTGCTCTTTTTCGTTTCTTCTCGTAACTCATATTTTACTGAAATTAAAAGATAGAAAAGGGCGAGTTCTAAGAAGAACATTCGATTGCAGTAAATCCGTTTTCCGGCCTGGAGTTCTTTGAATGGTCAAACTATTTGCATCTGATTACTCTATTAGAGTAAAAGGACAAAATATGCAAATGTTACTAACGAATTGACTTTCTTTTTGCTTCTTCATTGGAAAAAACTTGCTTGCTCTTTCCTCGTTGTGATCAAACCACAATATTTTCAGATCAATGAGGGTATCAACTTCATTGGATAAAGGTAACGATTCTTTCCATTTTATCAAACTATGTATGTAATGACTAGATTTTTGTTTGGTTCACGTTTTTTAGTTATTGTTATTCTTCGTTTCGTGTTCATTCCTGTCAAACTTGCCATGTTTGTTGCCAGTTTGACCTTTTCTTATTTTGTTTTCCAATTTTTTTCGTTCGAAATATTTCACAAATATCGTTATCTTTCGTCTAAGCTATTAGATTTAGCTAACGTTGCCTATAGATTATTGAAGAAAAACATTGTTATTTACGATTGTGTTTCCTGCAAAGGAGAAGAATTCTTTTTCTCCCTTCTTGTCTGTATCGCAAGTTCCTCGGAAAAACTTTTTCCTGAAAAGTCTAAGATAAAGAAAAGAGATGAGCCGAAGTGTTCTGCTGCAAACTATAACATTGATTGAATCAGCAAGTATCTGAATGACTAAAGTGATCCTTAAAAGAAAGAGAAGCGAAGTAACGGAAGAATCCTCCTTCTGAACTCGCTGATTACACTAGTGGCTAACTGACTGATTCACAAGAGAACTCTCGCTCTCTTTCTTTTCTCAATCCATCTGCATAGCTTTCCTTATCTATTTTCCTCTTTTAGTATTGTCTGTATGTGAAGTACTTGTCCCTGTTTCTATTATGGCTATTACGGATATTTCTCCTTAAACTAATCGCCAATTAGAATGCCCTTAGGTCGTCTGATAATGGGCAGAAGCGGAGAAAAGACAATAAACTTGAGAGTTGATTGTTTAGATTTAATTTATATCCTAATTCATTCAGAAACATCTTGGCGAACTATGCTGTTCCTCTGTATTTTTTATTCGAAAAATGTTTTCTTCTCAAACATTTTTCCTTTTTTTCTGCTTTTTCATTCAAATAAGGAGATAGAAACATGAATTGAGCAAAGCTCACAACTTGTAAGAAGTTTTCATCTTTGTTTGGCAACATTCTTTTCTTGTGCGTCTTCCCCTTTTTTCCATCAAATTTTTGATTATTATGAAGCTTCAAATAAGCTTCTCTCGATGATTTAATAGATTTAATTGTAATTTCTGTCACGAACATTTTAAGAAAAGCTTTCAACCGACATTTTTATAGATATGCCCTTATTCTGTTTTCTCTGAACTCATGCTCTCTCTCTTCATCTTTCTGCCCTCCTTGTCATTCTCCCCCCCCCCCCCCCCCCCCCCTCACATCTTTCTCTCTCTCTCTCTCTTTCTGTAAGGCTTATAAAGACAAAGAGAGAAAAGAATTCCCAACAATCTAATATTTCCATTTGTACACGAGATGCTTGCAGATTTCAGCCTTTTTTGGTGATTCAGTTGATGTCGTTCAAATCTATAGATGACTAAAACATATCATTAATTTGTATAACTTAATAGAAATTCTCATCAAGAAATGGATTCGTATGCCCATAGATGGATCTGTGTGTGTGTGCGTGTGTGTCTGTTCAGAGGAATTAGATTTATATCAGAGGACTCTGCTTTGTATATATTATACGTTATTTCTTTCTATAATTTGTTATAATCTAAGCCAAGCAATAAGCCCAAAAAATACAAAAAGGAGAAGAAGATAGAAAACTCATCGACAACTCTGTCGTTTTCTTATTTTCAAAAAAGAGAACTTAGTCAACTTATTATGCTATTAGCATAAAGAAGAGATGCTTTTTAAATGCTTTTCCTTCTTTTTGGCTTTTAGCTTCATGAAATCCGTGGGAACGACCACCAATCGACTATCCATTCCGTCCTCCCCTTCCACCATCATTCCATCCCACTCATTCCCCCTTTTTCGTCTCATTTTACAATTCTTCCTCAATGAAAGCCTCAATCTCTGTTATAAACTTATCTTTGCTTCTGTTAAGCTTTTAAGGGGACTAAACTGTGACACTATCTGCAATCCATCAGTTGTTGCGGCTTTTTTCATCTTGTAAGCCCTCAGATCACTACTACCCAAGGTATCACATCTTGGGCTTTATTTTCTCTGGAAGTTTTCACAACAAATTCATACCGTGACGAAAACTAAATAAGAAAGCTCTGGGGTATATGGATAATATGCATACCGATAGCAAAAGCAAAGGGAAGGAGTAGTTGTGTGAGAGGCTCTTCCTTTTCTCTCTCCCTTCCTATCTTTTTCTACTCTTGTCTCTCATTTTCTGTTCTTCTCTCCCTCCTATTCTAAATTTCTTGGTTTAGGAAGAGGACTGGTGTCTCAGAAATAACTCAATTTGTCAATGCATTCAGTCTTTCTAACGTCCTCTATGCTCTCCGCCTTCTTGCAAAAAGGACGTCTATCCCTTACCCCGACTACCGACTGCAACACCCTTTCTTTATTTGGAAATCCGGCTATCTGTTCAGTTTGAAAAACAATACAATCTTGACACTTTCCGGAGTCTGTGACTTCTCTAGCCAGTGGCTCATGTTAAACGTATGAAGCTTTTCATCACTTCTGTTACATTTGTCAAATCAAAGAAATTTTCTTCTTAACACAAATGAATTCGTTAATATATTTTCCTTTGTTATTTCATCTGTTCCTTCATTCCATATGATTTTTGACTTTTTGTGTGCATTCATCTGACTCATTATCATGAAAATATTCATACATCTCCTCGAAAAACTGACTTCATTTGAACTTGTGATTGAAAAACAAGGAAAATGAGGAAAAAACTTGTCACAAATCTCCTCCTCTCATGCTGTTTCATCCGTTTCCATTTCGATCTGAACAGCACCAAATTGACAGCTTCTTCAAGTTCTCAACTTATTTCCTTCTTCATTTTTTTAATTTACACACTTTTCTTTTTGCAGTTTCCGAGCTTTGATTAAGATATCAGCTGATTATCCTCTAATTGGTGGTCTTAATGGATTACGGTAGGGTTGTTGGATGATTTACGTTGAAAAAAGCGAAAACAAACTAATCTCATTATCTTCACCTCGTGTTTATACTGTTTCACTAAAAAAATGAAAAATTAATTTTCAAATTTCGAAAAATATATGTTTCCTCCCTTGTTCCACTATTCGTTCAGCCTTGCGTTCGATTATTGAATAAGCTGCAAACACGAAGTTCGATTGTGATTACTGAAAAAACTCATAATAGTTCAGCTTCTCGTATTTCCTTCGTCTTTTCTCTATCTCCTTGATGACATTAACAAATGAACAACAAAACGCTTTTTCTATTTTGCTTCTTTCAATAAAACTCTCCAAACTCATGTTCAACTTTTCCAACTTCTCATTAGTTTCATAACAACAGAACAGAAAAAATTTGATGAAACATTCATAATTACATGAGGACATTCCGTTCCATTCATGCTTTACGTGAATATTCGATTCTCTTGAGAGTCTTATCTGATTTTTGGCTGGCAACCATTGACTTCATCGTCTGCCAAGTTGATGGCAGTCTTCGAAGCCAATTGTGATTCATGACTACTCTCCAACGGCATCTGACTCGAACATCCCCAGAGACTGTGCACGTCCTTTTCTACAGAAAATATGCTTCGATTCATCCATCTGCGGAATTTTTTTCCCAAAATTCTCAATTTTCAAACTTCTTCCGGTTGTTGTCAAAACGATGTAATGATCAGCCATAGCACGTAACTAATGATAAACATTATCCGCACTTCAACTCATTTATCAATCGATTTAATGATCTATGATTATTGAGGCAGAAGAAGCTTCTTCTATTATATTTTCATCCACTATACTCTGTTAAAAGTATTCTTGAGTAAAGGGCAATTTGTAGTTTGGTATGGCTCTCTCCTTTTCTCTCTCTCTGAGAAACTCAATTTCCTTACGTCGTCTATATAGTTGAAAGATGATGAAAAGATTATATTACATCTATATATTCTGACATTTTATTATTTTCTTACATTCTTGTCATTTTCCACTTTTTGAAGCATGATTTCATATTAGAAGCACTTCGTCATATTATAATATTCAACCACCATCTCATTTGCATATCCACGTCAAATTCACGTAATTTCACGCGTGCATGGAACTTCATTTTTGAATTGAGCTGGTTGTTATTGTTGTGTTTCTTTACAGTTTTACCCTTCTAACAAAAATGAATCTTTTTTCTTCCAGTATTTATGGACTCGACGGTTTCGTCGTGGTCTGATGAACTCGAGAAGGATTTCGACAAAGCTTTTGTATCGCTGGATTTGCTACTCGGAGAAATAGACAGCGATCAGGTATACTTTTATTTTGTTCGGAATAGAATCTTTGCTCAGGTTGAAATAACATATGAGGGGCGTCAAAAAATGACGGCCTTAAGTGCCTGCTTCGCTCAGCTTATTCATAAAGCTCATACAATGCAACATACAATTACTAAGCAAGACAAAGTAAGTTGATTTTTGAAAGCTTTTCCTTGCATTAAATAACGCATGCTAGTTTGTTTTGACTATTGTATTCATGTATTGTTTGTCATTGAAATGTTGAGAACTCTAAAAAATAGTACTTGTTATTCTCCTGTCGTTATATATAGATTTGATTTTTTAATAATGTTTATTCAAGGAAGTCATCCAGTTACGAGAATCATTAGCTCAAGCCAATGCTGGAGCAAGAGCTTTGGAAAAAGAAGCTCAGCAGCTCATGTTACAGGTTTTCTAAAACCATCTGCTTCATTTCATCAAAACCGTTCCATTCAGGTACATTCATTGCAATGTCAGCTTCATTCTAAGACAGCTCCTCATGAATCTGATATGATTAAGAAGAAACTAGTAACTCATTTTTATATGACCATAATAAAAAGGTTTCTCAATAGGAAGGAGAGATTTTATCATTCCGAGCAGAACTTCTTCCATCATTGCTTGCTGATTGTGAAAGAGAAGAATTACGAAAAGAGAATGAACGTCACAAACGTCTCATATCAGCACTAGAGACTGAAGTTTTCGGTGCTCGCTTAGCTGCCAAATATCTTGACAAGGTAGATTTGACAAACAAAATTTTTAGTTCACTCTTTATCTTCAGGAACTTGCCGGGAGAATACAGCAAATACAATTACTGGGCCGAAACATGAGAGGAGTAGAACATGACCGTTTATGGAATCAATTAGAAGCGGAAATTCATCTTCATCGTCATAAAACTGTTATAAGAGCTTGCCGGTATATTTTATCTACTCATAACACTTATAGTTTGGTTTGTAGGGGGCGAGGGAATACTAAGGGTTTGGCCGTCCCACCACGTCATGACACACGAAATCTTCGAAGAAGAAAGGGTGTCGGTGAAACCAGACAAGTCCATCTGCCAAAGCTGCCTCATGAAGGACTGGGAATTTCCATAACGGTTATTACATTTTTCTCAAATTAACTTAAATTTCTGGTTCAGGGAGGAACTGAACATGCCTTACCTATAGTAATATCTGAAATTCAACCTGGCCAACCTGCTGATCGCTGTGCACAGCTATTTGTTAGTTTTCTCTTTATGTCAATCAATCGTTCACTTTGTCTTCCAGGTTGGGGATGCTATTCTGTCAGTCAATGGGTTTGACTTGAGGCAAGCAAGACATCAGGAAGCTGTTGATATTTTGAGCAGCCAGGTAATTTTTTATGAAGTTTGACCGACATGGGTATGACTTTCAGCAAGGAGATCTGAACCTAGAAGTTGTATACGTAGCTCCGGATGAAGACTCAGACGATGACGGCACAGTGATGATAGCTGATAGCAGTGGCTGCTTGTATGTTCCAAATTTTTCTAATGTTTATCATAATTGCTTGTCTCCAGGTACAATATGTATAATAATGGAATAAACGAGGAACCGTCGTCCAGTAGGTCGTCAACTGTTTCACAACATAACTCTGAAGCTGGTAGTTCAGATATGAAAGCATAATAATCCATTGATTGTACAAAGTTGATATTTTTCTAAGAACACTCTCTTGCAATAGTTTACATGACATTTATTGTTCTGCTTTTTTCTTTTTTTTTCTTTTAATTAGGTGTCCTTCTTTCACACGGGTATTGTTCTCAGTTTCTTGCTCATCACATAATTTGTTCAACAGTTTTACCAAGATTTTATCTTCTTTCTGAATACCAAATTTTAATTGTTTGTAAAATGATAGTAAGTAGTTTTAAGAACGATTCAGCTCAGAAGCTGAGTCGTCCTCGCCAAGACGTGTAACTCATTGTGTACAAGACTTTAAGTGGTCATAAATTTTTATCAAAGCTCAGTTTATTTTATCAATCTCTCAACAACATTTAAAAAGATTCAGTGCCGATATACGGAAGCGACCTTTTTGTGACGTATACAACTTTATGGTTAGTTAATGATGTTACGTTGTAAATTAATGGTCTTTCTACCTTTGTCCCTTATTTCGCTTGGAGGAATGCATGCGTGGGTCGAGCAATAACCTGTCTGTCAAAAATAAGTCAAGAATAAGATGACTACTGTCCATAGGGGTTATCAGTGAGCACGACCCGAGCACACAATCAGTAGAAAGGAAAAGATTTCAAAAATCTATCAAGCCATAAAACATCTCTTCACTTTGTACCCATCAAATTGTACAGAGAAACGTATACGATTCTACAAGGATCACTATGCTACTAGTGAAAAAAAATTTTGAAAAGATGTTTGCAATATGATAAAAAGCTTAAAATGATAATTTTCAGAATCACCTAAACTAATAGAACATTATGTTCGAGTCAGTAGGGTTTGATGCACGGACCGTCGCGAATTCAAAATAACATAAATTGAAAGTTCATTTTTGATTATCTCAGCCTTTGAACTGGTTGTGTTTGTGATGCTAAGCTATAGAATGGTTGCGTTTAGGATTATAACTGTTCTTTTGAATCCACAACATGGTAGGTCTCATATTATTATTAAGGGATTATGTTTTGTTTCAGAATGAGCGCTTATTGGTTTGGGATAGTATTGTGAATAAGCAGGTTACTGTTTATTCATGTCGTAACTTCATTAATCGCCCCATTCTTGTTTTTTCCTGTTATTAACTTTTCTGCGAAGGAAAGTGTCAGGTACATTGTGCTATCATAACGTTTCGGAGAATACAGTATTGCGTTTTGAGCTAGTGATGTCATGTTCATTTTGATCCATTACGTTTTCTCACTCTTGTTGCAATCCTCAATGTATTTGATTTCATGCTCCATCATTCGATTATTGCTTATCTTTACCATCTCTTTCGCTCTATCTCTCTTTCTGAACAGAATGCTTTTTATTTACATGACATATCGTCGCGTCTCAAGTACTCCTCGCTTTACTTATGTCTAGATTACATGTGAGAATCTTTAGATCCTCTTTTCTTTGAACTGATCTCCTACGTATTGATGCATTCCTAACATATCGTTTTGATATACTTATCAGGTCACGTTTGATTATTCTTGATTTGTCCACTCGTTTTGTAGTCGTTGGTGATGCCATTGAAACACTTGATAAATATTTGGTTCTGTTTATTTGTAGAAAGAAATAGGAAAGTGATTATCTTATTTTGATCATATTCCTGCCAAACTCACTAGAGTTTCATTTTCCTCCCCCTCATGTTCATTTTGATTATTCATCGTCTGCAAGATATTCAGGTGAACAAAAATATACTTTCCGCTATAAAATATAGAAAAGGTATGTTTTGTTTTTGTTTGATTTCCAACAGGCAATCATTGTTTTATGTCTTCCGACGTGAGCTCTTCGTTCAAATTGTTCATCGGTGTTTCAATATGTTTCTTTATTTTCTTTATTTCTTTTTTTCCTCCAACGTAACTTTTCCTCTTCCTGTCATTATTCTTTTCCGTTTTCTATATTATTTCCTGACAATATGAATTATTCATTTAATATCTTGCAATGTTTCAGGAACATTGAGTTCACTTTTACAAGAGGATAAAACATTCAGCCAGTTAGTACATGACCCAGTTTCCTTTAGTTTATGTACGTTTGTTTTTAATTTTTTTCCATTTTTAACCTTATGAGGGCCTGCTACTGGTCCTGATTGAAAAATTGACGTTGTTAGTTACATGTTTTCTCATAATTCTTTAATCAACAATTGCCACACGTTCCAGTTTCATTCACTTTACACCTTAACAGTACCAGTATCATGTACTTTCCTATTCCATATTGTTGTTATTTCAAAAAGTCATATGCTTACTAATCAATGATCGTTCTGAATGTGTCTTAATTAGGTTTGTCACATCTTCAAATCACAAGTTGACATTTCAAGAGATGTTTGGTGCAGTTTTACCATAATATATTCAGGTTGTCGATCAGGGCCTTGAACACAAGAACTCGCCCCATTACACATTTTGAGATCAATTCTTCGAAAAAAAACCAAATTTCGGGCTTTTCACTGTCTTAACACAACGAAGAAGTAATTCCTATCTCAAGTATGCTGGTTAGATTTTTCTTCGTAATGTGCGATAATATGTCGGTTATCGACGATTTTCTCTTGGTTTTTCTCAAATACCAAACTTTTCAAATGCTACCTACTGCCACACAATGAAAGCGTTTCAAAGGGTTTTGATTACTTTCCCAACTCTTGTAGTCAATGCTGTTTTATACGGATTGTAACTCTTTGGGACAAGATTTCTTTTCATTATTGGTCACGCCTTGCTATTGTGGAAACTTAGAAAAATCGGTAAGGGCCGGGTATTTCTTGTTTCTTCTAAGGGGTGTATGCTGTTGCTTGCAATCTTTCCTTCTCGCACTTCTGTCTCCTTTCATGGTCACTTCTCCTCAGATCGATCTCTTCAAAGAGTCATTGGAAAGTTGTGCCGTGAAGTTATAGTTGACAGAAATCATATTGGCTAAATTAAGAACATCAGCCATGCTATTGATATTCCATTCGAATATTCAATAGTCGTTATTGATTGGGTTGATGGTCATGATCCAGTTATCGTGCAATACGTTTCTCGCTTTGGTAGTTATGTGTTCCAATCTTGCGCGATAGCTGGATTATCAGAAGTTGTTTTACTTCCTTCTTTCTGCTCTCTCTGTTTGTGATGTTTGTATACTTGGACTAATATGAATCGCGGTACGACTTCTTGTCTCCAAGTCTTAAAAACACTCCAACCTGTGCATAGAGGGGTAGGCTCCCGTTAGATCCAGTTTTGTATCCTTTTTTTATTATGAGCTCCGGCTGTAACATCACTTACATGTGTATTCTTCCCATTTAGCATACGGGATCATATATTTATTATATGTTACTTTTCTAGTCAAATTCACATTGTAATTCAGCTTTCGAATGATTTTCTCACTGACTTTCTATCTCTCTTCCCCTACGCCCTTTCTCATGTGTTTTGTAGTACACTAGACAGTTTGGCATTTCTTATATCATTGCTGTTGGTACATCATTCGTTTTCTCGACACCTTCTCACGTCACAAAAAAGTATTAGTTATCGTTCATCGCCTTTTTGCGTTTGATGCTAAGAATAATAGTTTCTTAGTTTTCTCTCTTCTTTAATGTTCACCATGAAGATTTGATCAATGACAAACCCCTGCGATGATAGTCGTACTTCTGCTTAATTCCTTTCTGCCCTCTTCTTACTTAAGAGGGTATTAGAGCATTTCACTGTTTTATTGTCATTATTATCAGAAAACTGTCATCTTCTCAATCGTAGACTGTTCCTCTCATATGGGTTGACTCGAAATACTATCTTTCATTATTGATTTGTTGCAGAAGATGGGAGGTAGCCCCAGTCGGCCTGAAAACTGCAAACACGGCTGTTGGTCTTTCAGAACTAGGTATGTCTCCTTAAATGAACATTTTTAATTTTTGTACCTTGTTCTTGTTGTTAATTTACTTCGTTTCTACTCATGTCACTTCCATTTGTCGACTGTTAGTTTGCTTTTTTTCAGAATTGACAACGATGACTCTTATGTGAAGAAGGGAGGGGGAAAACGACCTAAGCGATTGAAAAAGCTAAGGTATGGTTGACAGTTTTCGAGTCCTATCAATTAATTTACTAAAAAAACGTTACATTGTAAGATCGAAATTGTTCTTCAAAAAATGCCATTGATCTGTTCTTATCAGACAATGAACAATTGTTTCCCATAGTTTTGTGGCAGTTAAATTTTAATTTGTAGTAGGAAAGTCCATCATTTGAAAAAAAAAATCTTCTCAGGCTGGAATTAGATTTTGCAAATGGTCAGAGATGGAATGATATTCCTACACCCAGTATATGCGAAGGTCCTGAATACGATTTGCCACCTCAGCCCCCTACTCAGGAAAAACTATTGCAGGTGGGAGTCTCGCACTTTGACTAATGCTATTCACGTTTTTTTTTATTCGCTGAATGAGTAAAGTTCAATACTTTCATATAAAGCTAGTAATTGGACGTGAAGAATGGAACATTTTTTTTGTGAAAATCATATTATTTGTTTTTCAGATGATCCATTGTTTTCCTTTTCCCACTCCCCGTAACACTCCGCAAGCATCTCCGAAACTAACTTGCAAAAATGGAGATGAACCACTTCAAATTGACGAAAGTCATCCACGAACTGATTCAAATGCATTCAATTCTGCATTTGAGAAACTTGTGCAGGTCAGTAACATACTTTTTCTTCATAACTTGTGAGCATAACTGTGGCAAACTAGTAGTCAGCAGGAGACTGGAATGATTGAACTTTTGCACACTGCCTTCTGTATTACTGGAATTCTTGTTCAGTTTGATCTCTTTCTTTTTTCCATGGAACACCACATTTTGTGATTTCGCAATCAAACTTTCTGAAATTTGTTCCTTTCTCCCGTCATAATAGCCTATCTCGAACTGTTTTTCCATGTGTACAGAAGGCTTCTGTATCTTGGAAAGTGACTTATCGCTTGAGCTGTTATCACTTTTCCTGGGTTACCCAGGTCGTGACGTCAAGAGTTTAATTTACCGTTTATTAAACGACTTTTTCCTCTATTTTTGTGTAATATTTTCAAAATCAGCTCATTTCAAAGTTTAGCGTCTTCTCCCTTCCGTAACGGAAAGTCTGCGTCCATTGGTCTGCACTTGGTATCTAAAAGTTTTCAAATTCCGTTCGAACGTGTTTTCAAAGTTTAATCCCTTTTTTGGACTCATAAAAAGCCCTAACATGCATTAGGTGTCTTAGCTCGAATCATCCATTATCTTTGCAAAATCATAAACAGCTATGTTTATCATTCAAATCGACGGGATCCGTTTGCAACATTCTTTCCTATATCTCGATATTTCTTCTTCGCCAAAGCATGCGTCAGTTCTTCCGTTTGTGGTTAACGAATAAGCTTCTCTCTCTCTCTAACATAAATTCTGATGACAATTAGTCACGAGGAACAACATTTCTGTGTAATCTTGTTTTAAATCCATAACTTTCTCAATTTATGTGTTTTAATAGGATTAAGAGAGCTATGATATCATCTGAATTTCAAATTTAAAAAGTCATTGTAAAGCTTGTCATGTTGTTCTTCAATGTGACTTTCCGGTCACATGCTTTGGCTTCACCTCATGTGCCATTTCGGTCTTTATTTCGGGAATACAGTTCAAAAGAACAGAGCAGAGCAACTAATCTGATTATAAGAATTATCTTTTTTTCACAAATATTCTCACGATTATCTGTTTTCACTCTCTTCTGTTGTTGCTTTTCTCAAAAGTTTATGCTGGTGGTTAGCGCCAAGATAACTTTTACTCCAAGGTTGCTTTTTAATTTGTCATTTGTTTGTAAGAAGTTAATTCGCCCAGTTCTTGTTTTTTAGAGTCCTTCCGGTCCTTGTCGTGAATCATTTTCCTCTTTCTCTCTTGACTTATGGCCAAAAATATTTCTTTAACTATGCTCCCAACAGTTCGGCGATTGTTTCCTTTAAAAATCGATAAGGTCTAGTTGTGTGTGTACAGGAAACATTGACAGAGGGAGTCTTGCGTCCTCACAAACGAAATTGCCCGATTCATATCGAAAACTTTCCGACGTCTTGAACATAGCTTACATTTGGTTTTCTTTTCATGCCGTATTTCTCTCCCAACTTTCCCATTTCCACAGGCTTCTTGTGGTGCGTGATGTGCGTTATCTGAGTTTTGTGTTTGCATTACAATGGAATACCACTATCAGTACTTTTCCCTCTTTTTCTCTCTTTCTATTATCGAACAGCTCCATTTTCTTTTTGGTCGTCCCTCGACTCATACTGACATTTTTGTTGTGACCTTTTCGTTCGTCAATCCTGTCGTCTACATTTTTACCTCGTCTAGCCAAAATTCGATCCTTCGATATGGCTGCTATTGAGCCGCGGATCACTCATCCCCCATCAACTTCGTCGACTCTGCTGAGAGGAAATTCTGCTGCCGGTCCTTCCATCTCGTACTTCTCTCGGTTGAATGAACCTTTGGACTTTCAACTTCACCACAATCATGATCATCGTAGATACCGGGAGGCTTCTTTCCAATTAGGCAAACGCCTTCTTGGGTTAGGACAACGTTCATATTCATGCTGTGACGATGTAAGTTAATAAAAGACTTTTATTATTTTTCTCTCGTTTTCTATTTATAATGCATCTATTATCATTCCTTTCATTGTTTATGACGTATGTACGTGAGAATATCAATATGTCTTCTGCTAGGCAGAATGAGAATTGTAAAAACGAAAAGTTGACTTGATAGCTGACCCATTGAATTTATACTTCTTTAACCTTTATCTTCAAAGAACTATCTTTGAGGGGAGTAAGTGAGTCGACCAATCCTTCTTAGGGTGTGACGTGAACGCCCGCAAACACCCATATGATGCCATTTAATCCGATTTCACCGTAATCATGATCCAAAATTACCATTGATTTCCGTCAACCCTCACATATGTTCCCGTAAATCGAAGGCTCTGCTTTCGGAATTCGTGTGTTCTTTCTGACACATTCCTGGTCATCTTGTTCAGCCCTATATGTAAATTCCAAAGGATGAAATGTCACCGCATCCGAAGCTCTAGCCTAAAATATTTCATTGTGCGAATCTTGATTGGACGATGAGATTGGGAATTCCGCTTATCTCTCTTTCTCTCTCACTCTCTCTACTTTTATCCTGCTATGTTTTATCTCAATAAGCTGATTAATTTTTCCAACAGTGATAATTTTTGCTTTTATAACATAGTATTGAAGATAGAGGGGAGTGCTAAACAAGATGAACAGATAGAGTTATACTCTTAGTCTAAATTCTCAAAATCCAAAAACTTGGATTGATCTTCCAAAAATTGATTTTCTATCTCTCTCGCTTTCCGCCGAGAGTGTGGGAAAACGATGAAAAAAAACAGAGAAACTCATGCTTATGTCATCGTCATGATCATTTTTTTCAGGTTTCTGTAGAAACCATGGCCATCACAGCATTACCGATGGATATTTGGTTGAAAGAAAGACTAAAGAAATGGGTTCAACTGTCCGGTCATGAGGGTAAGCGAAGCAACTTAACGAAGAAAAACCTTATCTAAAAAACTGTTCTTGTGGGTTCTTATTAGTTCATATACGTTTCCGCGTGATCCATTGATTTGTCTGTCCTAGTAATCAGTTGAAAATGTGTTATCAAAGCGAATTTTCATCAGATTAATTCAGGCGGCAACACGTTTTTTACCTCCACAAAGTGCTCAAAATTGAAATGATTTGAGAAAAACTATATTGAAGGGGTCCAATTTATAGGTAGTATAGTACCTGCATCGTGTCAAACTCTCTACAAGAAGCAAAATGGAAATTGCAACGAAGCACGAGCTTACGAGGGAATCATGAAAGATCCTGTGTTAGCAGGTTGCACACCTCGATATTATAGAGAAATACAGAAAAACGAAGAATGTGAGTTTTTCATCGATAAACACAATGTTTATTCCTGTTTTATTACAGCTTTCATAGAAATTGAAGACCTCTTGCAACAGTTTGCGGATCCTACCAATGTGAATATTATGGACATCAAAATCGGAACAAGGTAGATCGGCTTTGCCTGAAAGACATGCTTAACACTTTTTTCAGAACATTTTTGGAATCGGAGGTGTCAAACACCAAACGACGAGCGGATTTGTATGATAAAATGGTTACTATTGATCCTAATGAGCCAACTGAAGAGGAACGACAGAGAAAAGAAATTACCAAATTGCGGTATATGCAGTTTCGGGAACGCGAAAGTAGCTCTGCAAAGTTAGGGTTTAGAATCGAGGCAGCGAAGGTGTGATCTTGAAAAGTGTATGTTGTACCTTTTCCCTCATTTCAGATGCCGGGTGGCACGTTGCAGAAAAATTTCAAGAAGGTAAAGACAGCTGATGATGTGACAGCTACCCTTCTAGCTTTCTTTGGCTCTAACCCAAAAGTTGTCCACAGTCAGCTTTTGAAACGGATACTTGCTATGAGAGATGCTGTAGAGAAAAGTAGTTTTTTTGCTACTCATGAGGTATTTTGTTTGTTCAAAATGTTTAAAAATACTTCAAATGTGCAGGTTGTCGGTAGCAGTATGTTAATAGTTCATGACGAAGAGAAAGTTGGTTGCTGGATGATAGACTTCGCTAAGTCACACCTTGTACCTGGAGGAAAGATGGATCACAGAACTTCCTGGGAACCGGGAAATAACGAGGACGGGTATTTGTTTGGTGTTGACAACCTTGTAGCTGTATGTTATCTTTTCTTGGCTCTTGTTTAACTTTGCTCTCATTTCAGATTCTTGAGAAAATATCATTTAAAAATAGTGAAATTGAAGTTAGGAGGTGACAAAGTATACTCATGAAACCCCGATACTCAGCTCCACATGGCTAGCTATTTGTACCATTCATCTCGATGTATCAGCCTCATTCTTGTCATAATGTTCAATCAATACTATCATTCCTCAGATGTTACATATATTCTTCATCAATCTTGATCAACACATTGCTCAAATACCATTGGCGTTTACATTTCAGCATAATACAGTCCGTCTCCCATGGGTATCTTCGTCTTCTTCATCATTTTGTTTCTATAGAACATGTGCTTTCACTTCAATGTTTCCTGGTTACAATAGAGGATCCGTTCATGCTAATCTATCTTCTATTTCCGGGTTTAGAAGAACATTTTTCTTTTTTTTACTGTTGTTCTATGGAGTTCTACTTAACGAATGAAAATAATAAGATTTACTTTGTTCGCTCGGCAGAATGTTTATGCAAATTAATTTCCGAAATAGGTTCTTATCATAATGTGATGATTATACATCTTGGTTTGGAGAGAGCTTGAGATATTCTATAGATACTAATAATAAAAATATCCATTTTCTACAACTGCATATAAGCTTCCATGACAACTCACAAAACGATGCACCGCACATATACTTCTTTGTATAAAAAGAAGGAAAATAATTGAAAACCTACTGTTTACTGAAGATTATTGGGGAAATATTTGAATGCTGTTCTGATTGAAGTTTTTTTTGTTTTCCATCCTTTATTATGTTTCCGATTCTTTACCTCTCTGGATGTTTTGACTTATTTATTAAGAAGAAACCATAATATTTCAGTATTATAATCGGAAGGTTACATTCGCTTTTTTCATTAAAAACAATTGTCTACTGTAAAGCACATAAGATCAGTAACACGTGATTTTATATGCAGATACAACCGCTCTCCCTGCATGCAACAGTTAAAATGAACGCCGCTTAATAATTTGTTCGTGGTCGGACCGATTTACGAGAAGATGATCTTTTCCTGATTCTGCTTCTGCATACTGCTTTCGGTAATGTAACTTCGTTGTTACGCAGGTTTTGTCTGCCCCACCAAATTGAAACCACAAAAGCAAGGGTCTGAAGTATGCACTAAGGTCATTCATCATCATTTGAACATTACCGGCAAAAAAGAGATTGGTAGAATATGAAACAATGATATACCACTGAAACATCGTTTATAAAACAAGTTCAAATGGTATCCCAACGGTCCAAGCCAACCAAAAACAAAATTAGAAAGCACTTCCATTAATACGAGAGTTGGAGAAATATCCAACCAAACAGGGAGAGAATGTACCTGCGTATGAATAAAATCCAGTAATATTGAACGATACCTCACCTCTATGAATCGTTGACAAGTTGTTTTGTTATCTATGTAGAACAGAGATCGTACGAGATTTACCAAATAACTGATAGTACTAGCGGGCTCACAAGAATCCGACAGGTGCATAGAAGACAATCTCTTTGCCAATTGTTCCTCAAGAATTACCTAGCAGTCATCATAAAATGATTTGTTGTACCTGGTACATACGTCCATATGTGATGAAGCAATTTGCAATTAAAACAATGGCCATGACTATGATTCGTAGTTTGACTCTGAATGTCTCCATTATTTTGCTTCATCACATCCAATTACTACTTGAAATAAATTTTGAACACTATACAGATACAGGTTCCTAATAAGAATATATTAACCAAAATACTAATTTCCAAGTTTTTTTCCGTTTCGTTCGATGTTGTGACGCACTGTAAGCATCGTAACTTGTTCATAAAGATTTGAAGTGCCTACGTTCACAAATTTGGCAGAGCTCAAAAACGAATCGAGCTTCCTCAATTGTCTAATTTCATATTTCACATAAGAAGAAATCAGTTTATCTCGTTCTGGACATTCACCGACATCTTCAGAATAACAGCTACTAGCAACTCGTTGTAACAGATTTGTGAAAACAGTGTGATCAGTCGAGTATAAGTAGGATGAGAGCGATTCCAGATTTGTATTATCGGATGGGAATCTGAACTATATTATGGAAACTGGACCTCTTACATACAAACTCTAATATTAAACCACGGGATGAGTTCGAGTATTGAAACAGCCTTTCAAAGATTGACCTAGCCGAATATGTTTTGAGCTCTTCTATCTAAATTGAACGTTTTCTGATACTTCATGAAGATACCTTGAATGTTAATGATGAAGTAATGGCGAGAAGCACCAAAACCTTATGAAGAAGCATTGTCTCCTCGAGTTCTTCGATACTATACAGACTTTGCTATGCAGATTTAAGGTTTTTCAAGCTTTATTTACTTGTAACACGTGACTTAAGCAACTTTCAAGATGATGTAAGTTCGAAAGGATTGTATTGAATCCTATTAGAACATTCTTTTATAATTCAGCTTTAAAGCAAACATTCGCTCTTCCCTTGACTTTAGCTGAGAGAAACCTTTCTGCATATCCAATATTTTCTCACCAACACCTGCTTCTTTTTCATATTGAAGCTCAAATATAATAATCTTATGCAACCATTTACGGTATGGGTTCCAATTAGAAATGCGACGTCAAGTGAAAGTTTTGTACGCAACGCATTACATATCTTTGCAACTTCCAAAGAATTAAGCTTTTTATAATAAACGGTTCTACAGAAACGTATGGAAGAAACAGGTTGTTCGATAACCGTCGAAGAAGAAGATAAAAGAATATCAGAAGCAAAAGAGACTCTTCCTCACTATAGGTTTGGTTGGAGCTTACTAATAAAATCTACATTTTCTTCGATCACCGACGAGAATTTGTTTTGCTTTTGCTTTTTTAGTAGAGCTTTCATTAAGTTTGTTCAATCGTCTACAGTATTTCAAATTACCATTCAGCGATTACGATTTAACTAAAAAAAGTGAGAAAGAAAACTTCGAGCAAGAGCTAGCAGCTATGACCAAGAAAGCTGGGATAAACGAAGAATTAAATGATGTAGCTGAAGCAGAAGGTGATGTTCAAATCATAACTTTGTGTATAAAATCGTTTTAGATTCTTCAGAGGAAGATTTCACAAAGTTACCAACAAGTTTTGGAGGTAACGCTCGTCCAATAAAGAAGCGGAAGAACTTTTTGAACTACAATTCCCTTAGCTTCGAGAACTATTGGAAGGTATGGTAAATTCTACTGTGGCTTTATATGAATTGTTTTAGGATTCAAAAACATTCATTATATACTCACTATGGAAAGATCTTTATGGGCATACTATTGTTGATGAAGAAGCAAAGAAAAAGCTTGAAGATGATATTCGTTCTTCCAATCCAGGCAAGAATTATCTGATAAATGCTCATAAAGATGTTTTAGTAAGTTCTAGAGCAGCATATAAACTTTCTTTACTTCATTTTACAGAAAAACGATTCATATAAGAACATTCTGCTCTGTCATGAGAGTGAGGACTTGCAAACTTCTGAAGAACTTTACGAGTTTTTTGCGAAAAAGGTTGAAAGTCAATCCGAGAAAGATTTTCTCCGAGAGAAGTCGTCAGTTTTGGCTAAAAAGTGCAAGAATTTCATGAGCAGAGTTTGATACCTACACGTTTTCCCAAAATAAACCTCCCTTTTAGTTAGAAAACCTGGGCTTTGTAAAAGAGCCGGAGCCAAAACAGGTACTTCCTGAGAAAGAAGTAGAACATGATGATTCAGAACCGGAGGAGGAGCCTATCAAATCAAAACCGTTGAAGGGAACTCGATTCCCTGTTATTTATGGAGATAATGATGTGAATCAGTCTCTTATCTTCTTAGTGTACTTAAATTACTTTCAGATTTTCGGTGATGTACATGTCGAATTCGAAGAGCCTTCGTCGAGTCAAAACTATCGGTAATGTTGCCTTCAGAATGAGATCAATGATTGTTTCAGAAGGTTCAAACGAATTGAAGGGGATGAAGTTGAGTCGAAAGATACAATAGAAACAGATAAAGAAGAAGAGAAGTCTACAGAAATAAGATTCAAGTACGATCCTGATACTGATTACCACTTACTGGCTAGCAACGCGCATGAATATTATGAAAATGATACTGTAAGTTACTATTGCACTCCAGTTGTATGCTAGACTTTTAGGAAATTAGAAAATATTTCAATCAAAGATACAGGCTATTCTCTCGGTTAGATCATGGCATATTAATGGATAGAGGTTGTTACGCATTGAAATGAATTCGATTTGTAATTATTCCATTATAGAAGGCTGGTTTTCTGTCACCCCTGAACGAATAGCTGCTCACATTGCGGATCGACTTGTCATTAGGGAGAATATGATAATTGTTGATGCCTTCGCAGGAGTCGGTGGTAATAGCATACAGTTCGCCCTCAAAGGAGCGAGAGGTTTGAAGTCTTTTGTCAGACAACACTTCATGTGCTTGCTTTTTGTAGTTATTGCCATTGATTTGGATCCTGTACGTCTCAAATGCGCTATTGAAAATGCCAAGGTTAGAATCTTTGGTCTCATTCGATGACTTGTAGCTTTCTTGCAGGTTTATGGAGTTGAGGATAAAATAGAATTTATATGCGCTGACTTTTTCCATTTTGCTGCTCGGTTTACCAATAAGAATGAAAACGAAAAGAATTTACAGGTATCTTAGCATTATCTAAATCTCACTTATTCAATTAAGGTCGACAGTGTTTTCCTCAGTCCTCCTTGGGGTGGTCCTAGTTATTTGAAGAAGAAGGTATTTTTATGATTTGCGCCTAGTGCTCACAGTTCTTGTATTAGGTGTTTGATCTCGGCGACGGATTGACTCCTAACGGTTTTGATATATTCACAGCTGCGCAAGCCATGTCTCCGAATATTGCTTATTTTCTGCCAAGAAATACTTGTATAAAACAAGTATGTGTTTGTTACTCAGAGTACAAATGAGCTTTTTTTCCAGCTGATATCTCTCGCTGGTCCTGGAAACAAATGTGAAATCGAGCAGAGCTGTTTGAACAAAAAAGTAAAAACGTTAACAGCGTATTATGGAGAACTTGTTTGTACTGAGTGATGACTAGATTCAGTTATCTTTGTCATTGTTATGTTATATGATAGTTTATCATCATTCGTTCGAATAAAATTGGAATTAAATACGATGTCTCCACCTGTTTCGCTGCTATGAGGCTTTCTTGCCTCTTCTCTTTCGTACACAGCTGTGCTCCTGTCCGCAAGCTTCGTTACACTACAGCTATTTGACGGGTAGTTCAAATCGATATCAACCTTAGTTGTGAAGAACTTTATGTTATTTCTGCATTTGCTTTACCGTTTTTTGTTCCAGCTTTAATTGGAGTGTGGTTTTTACTAAAAGAAAAACGGAAATTATCTAGTTATGACCCGCTTCCTGTCCGTCTGGTTTTCAGATTTTCTGATCTTCCATTATGGGCTTAGTAATAACATGGTTTAGTCCCAGGAGGCAGTTCACATCCATCACATCATGCTCCGGCAAGAAAGACATAAGCTTCGATAATGTTCCATCATGAGGAACCAAGTATTCTGAGAAGAGTTACATTGCCCATGATCTAAGTATTGTATATTGACCGAGATTGGGTATACTTGTTGAAGTATCTCAACTATATAATGGCTAGTATATTCGAGCTCGAATTTCACAACTCTGCCAAGAAGCGCTGCCTGTTCACTGACCAAATACACTAGCTTACTATTGCATTAACATTGATTCAAGACCTTAGATTTTCATGTTTTCCTTGAACCCGTCTTCTAATCTGAGTTTCATGCTATTGCTATTGTATTCATGAATTAGCATATTGACGTGAGAAGCGTAAACGCCCAAAGCGTCATTAAAAACATTTTAGGATTACTTCGCATTAAATGGTTGCTTTTCACTTTTAGTTTTAAGTTTCTTCCTTAACTGTGAAATGTTATTTCTGTTTGTTTAAGAAATGCATAATCATCTTTGCGGCTACGATTGCTCTCCAAGACTTTTCTAAGAACAAAAACATTTGCCTTTTTTTACTTTTTCGTAAGAGCGGCAATGAATTAGTTACAACGATATTACTGATACCCTGCGTTATGAAAGCAAAAACGTTTAGAAGAGAGCTTGGGCTCAGTTTATCATGAATATGTGCAGGAGAATGAGCAATAGATGGTAAAATAAAGGATTTTACCAAACATATGTCTCCAACACATCAGACATGTAAGCCCTTTTGGTAATCCTCCTCTTCAGTCTGTCTTCTCGGGGCCACGGAAGCCGCTGGCAGATTCTTCATGCCATTATAGTCTTTCTAAAAGGCTTAGTTCTGACATAGTTTGCTTGATGAAACTCCCATGCTTCCTACATGTTCTTTTTTGGACCGTATTCGATTTGTTGCATCTTCTAACACGAATCATCAGCTTCACCTAATTTCTATATGTTAAATGAATTGTGTTAGATCGAATGTTGTCTTCATGCCAGTTTATGACCCAATTTAGTTTTATTCCAGTATTATTATCTCCTTGCTCTTTTACTCAATGTGAATGTTCTTTTCATCTTTTTGCCCAAACAAAGTACTGATGAAGTTTTGTGATTAAGAAGCCGTTCATTTTTGGAATTGCTCTTTCATTCTTATTCATCTTGTCTAACAATAATAATTTCAGACCTCTAGTGGCCTTTAATGCATCCAGACCTCATTCTGGTGATATTTAGAAGGAGTGCATTGTGGCCAAACGCTTAGAACAAGCTTTTCCTCTTTAACATCATAAATTCTTTTCAAATACATACTCAGACACACACAGACATATTCCACGGGACCACTAACTCACCAACATTGTTCATAAAATGACAAGAAGTATTATTGGAACTTCTATTATTTTTCTTCTTCTTCTGTTTACATTTAATTTATTAGGTGAGTTCAAAAAACCAAACGTTATTGCAATACATGAAATCTTTCTCAGTATCAGCTTCGGAAGATGAAGAAAGGCTTATGGTTGATGTATTTCGTGGGTACAATTCGTTGATACAAGTTAGTTATACCTTCACTTCAGCGTGAAGATTCCATTTTAGCCTGTTCGTAACATAAGTGAAACTCCGATTATAGTGAAAATAGCTCTACAGCTCGTTCTACTTATTAATGTGGTGAGTGACACTCGTAAAGTAAAGATTGTACATGTTATTTAAGGACGAGAAAGATCAGGTTATGCATACAAATGTGTGGTTGACACTAGTGAGTTTGGAATAATTTTTGTCCATTTAATCGTTGTTTTGAGAAATGGCACGATTTTCAAATGAGATGGAACCCCGTTAATTATGGAGAAATCCGTCAAATTCGTGTGTCACCGGACAAAGTGTGGTTACCTGATATAGTATTGTTTAATAAGTGAGCGTTCGCAAGAAGCTTGTCTATGATTGATATTAATATTTAGTGCTGATGGAAACTATGAAGTTTCTTTCATGTGCAATGTTGTTATTAATAATATAGGAGAGATGTTGTGGGTACCTCCAGCTATTTATAAGAGCTCTTGTATCATCGGTTAGTTTGATTGTGAATGGGATCATCTTTGTCTCTTCTCTGGTTTCAGATGTTGAATTCTTTCCTTTTGATGAACAAGTATGTACGCTTGTGTTCGGTTCCTGGACGGTTCGTTTGTGTTTGATAATGTACATTTACAGTTCAACTTGTTCAGTATAATGAAAACGAAATCAAGTTGGAATTTGAACAAGCAGAGTGGGTGGATCTCTCCGAGTATTCTCCCTCTTCTATATGGGACTTAATGGATGCTCCTGCAAGTTTAGTGAACAAAAGAAGTCGTATTGAGTTCCAAGTACGGATAAGGTAGAGTTTCTTGATTCAAATTGTTGTTTTTATTTACTGATGTTAAGAAGAAAAACTCTATTCTATACTGTCGTGCTCATTATTCCTACTGTTCTGATGGCATTCTTGAGTATGGCAGTATTCTTTCTTCCTACAGATTCAGGTGACCAATTTCTTCACAAATTCTTAATCTTTCCAACATGTTTCAGGAGAAAAAATGACTTTGACTATATCGGTCTTGTTGTCTATTGTAGTGTTTCTGCTCTTAGTTTCTAAAATTCTTCCTCCTACATCTAGTACAATACCATTGATGGCTAAGTAAGAAGACTGAAGGTTCACTTACGTTTACGCAAAGTATTTCAGATATTTACTGCTGACGTTTGTATTGAATGTAATCACAATTCTTGTTACTGTCATCATCATCAATGTTTATTTCCGAGGACCAACTACTCATCGCATGCCCCAATGGGTTCGAACAATGTTTTTGGATGTGGGTTTTGCTGGTCAGGCTTATCATAATATTTACTTCAGTGTATGCCCAAAATCATGTGCATGCAACGCCCAAAATCGGCTTCCCGCAAGATGTTACAGGTTAAGCGAATTATTTTTCATCTCTTCAAACAAACATTTAGGCTCAAGCTAAAAAAGCAATCGCTCAACTGCCTGGCTTGGGACAGTTTTCGCTTAATCCAGCGGCTCATCATCCATATTGTCCATCAGCCGATGATACTACTACGAATATCAGAGCAATGCATTCTCCATCGGAAATAGAAAAAAACCCTGCAACGGCCTGCTTCTATCCTTTATCGCCTGATGCTTTGAGAGCTATAGATGCTATCGAATACATAACGGATCATTTGAAACAGGATGAGGAATATAAAATGGTACGATTGCTCTCGCAATATTGTATTACCTCGGTTTTAGTTTCGCGATGATTGGAAGTACGTTGCTATGATAATTGATCGATTACTCCTCTATGTTTTCTTCGGAATCACAGTGGGTGGAACATGCGGAATTCTGTTTAGTGCTCCATATGTATTTCAAGGTTTGTAACTCATCAATCACTAACTTCTAACTCGTTTTCTAGGCGTTGACCAACGGGAAGTTCTCCAAAAGCTCATAGATCTGTATAAACATAAAGGAGCTTCTTGATTAACTAACTTAGTATGTTATGAGTTTTTTTGAATTTAATTCATCATCGGGTCTAATATTAATAAAAATTTATGACAGACCATTGTGTAGGGTGTCTATTAAAAGCAAACAATCGCAGCTTGCTACGTCAAAATGGAATGATATCTATATGATAGGAATCATAATTTCAAATACGGAATATCATCGAGGTTAGATAAAAAAAGCCCCACACAGAATTTCACGCATCGTTGATAAAAAGGAGTTGGAAGCCAATGTTCTGTGTGCAGGTTGATGATTCACTCATAAAACGAGCCATTCTTCAACAAATACTCTTTCTTTGAAAGTACCTTCTCTTCAGCACTGTTTATTTTATTTTTAGTTCATATTTAAGTTACTTTAGCTGTTAAACTAACGATGTAAGAAATACTGTGATGAACGGTTTGAGTGTTTAGTTTCAACGAACATAAAGAACCTCTAACTATCCAAAATGGATAGGTTGAAGAGGTGCCTTCAGTGCGCAAAAGGAGATTTGCTATCAAAGAAACATACTTTAAGTTGGAATGTAGGAAGCGATTGGTTGCATGGATACTGAACGCCTAGTGAGGGAGTCTCACGTTGAAAACATTCTCGTAGCATATATGCTTTATTGCCTGCAACTGTTTTTTTCCGTAAAGAATTTTGGAAGCAGCTCCTTTCTGTTCTAATAGCTTAATTGATGACGTGGATATATCGGCATCTTCTCCAAACCTTTTTGGACGCCCTCTTCCATATCAGTTATATTTCTATGCATATGAACTTCCACCCTATCAGCTGAGTAAACATTTTTTAATTTTTCATTCCATCCTTCTTATCTTCAACATCCTCTGACCATCCAATAGACACACACATGCTGTTGGGTAGACATGTTACTTTCGCATTGATTTTTTTTAAAGTTTGTATTTGAATTGTTTAAAGAATTTGTTATGCAGTAAGTTATTATTTTTTATAAATTGAGGACAAGTAAGTCAATTTTTGTTTCAAACAGAATTTCTGTAAGAAGCACGTGATAGACTGAAAGAACGAGAAAAAGAGATATATAAGTATGAAGTAAATGCGCGAGATGGTGTGTGGTTTGATGATAGGGCAGACACGATGTCGTAGAATGTGAGTAAAGGCTAGAGATGGAAAGACAACTAAGATTAGAGGGTGAATAGAAAACGAAAGAGAGTTGTTTGATGGGCAGCAGCAGTACACGATCAGCTTCAACTGCCAACGCACATAGACTATGGAATGTCTGCTTCTAACTTTGAAAGTTTTAACTTTTCTATTCATCCCTCCTACGAACAGATAAAAACAATACGAAGAGTACTTATCGTTTCTGATTTAACAATTTCTTTGGCGCTTACTCACACCATTGATTCTTTTTTCTTTTAATGCGAAAATAGGTCAGAGAACTCTAACAAGACGTGTCATTCCTTTCCTTTCAATACGTAGCTTATCGTTTCGAACAAGTTTTTTAATGCTTAATTAACATAGCCGATAATACGGATTGAAGAAGACATTAGTTTTCACTTTATTAGCTTCCCAGTATGTTACGAATCATTTCTCAGTTGGTCTCTATAGCAGTATGTAATTCTATAAAAGCTTGTAACCATTAATAGCCGATGAAAATGAACCAAATGTCGAAGGGCAAACAAATACATTTGGGGATGTAGAGGCCATCCAGTGTGAAATCTTTGAAGCTGATTATACTTTTCGAGAGGGATAAGTCATATTTTACAAACAATCATTCATTTTGCATTCATTCTATAATGTCTTCACTAACTCATAACAAATACTTTTTTCAAAAAGAAAAAAAGAAAGCGAAAATCGATAAAACCCTCTTCGAAATGACAGTAACGTCTGTAACAATGGCTTTCATACAGGCAGCCAACGTGTTCTCCATCATGTTTGAGTAATACATGTAGAACAACAGTTCGCTTTTCGATCTATGCACCTGTCTTGCAATCTTCTGAACCTCCATACGTACTATTTAACATTACTCTCAGTGCGTAATTGCACTTACTGCTCACATGTTCAGATTGTTTCGATTTACAGCCTGAAACGAGAGCAAAATGAAGGATAGAAGAAGATTTTTAATTAAAAATCAATTATTTACTTATTTCTTTCGGAATGCCACTTCATGTTTTTCTGGACTCAATAGTTGAACGACGGAACATCATCATCATCATGCTATGACATCATTTTACATTGTGGACATCGATTTTAGTTTTAATTCATCTGCGGCAACGTTTTTTTTTCTTTGAATTCTTCAAATACACCTTTTTATAACTAAATATTCTGTTTTTAAATACAACTTGAATTGGTTTTTAGTCGGGTCATTTTCCTGCTTCAAGCTTCTCGGTCATTATTGGTCATGAGAAAGCTCATTGACGTCATGAGCACAAGTTGAAATTAGAATTAGATGCTTTTGTTTCGTGAATTAATGACTCGTTGTTTGTCTTCCACATCCATTTTTTGTTTTTGATCGTATTATAATCAAATTTCGTATGTTTATTTCTTATCTTGTAACACCGTCGAGTATGATTCCCTGCTTAACGATTCATATTTTTATTCTCTAGAAGAGCACCTGCACCAGCTGAGTGGCGACGAAAGGAATTGAGAAGCGAAGCTTCTTACTCCATTTGTTTCTGTTACCACCATTCAAAGATGACTCCAACTACTATGATGACCACGCTTGACGTCCTTTCGCCCGCAGGTTACTACTTTCAACTATCATGCAAATCTATCGATTTCGTTATTCTCATTCTCCATTCTTTGTGTGTTTCTGTTTTCGCTCGTCCTATCTTTCATTTCGCAATAATTGGTTGAACAAGGTCGAAATTGGAGGAAAGTATTTGAAAAATGTTCAACACATTAACAAATTGCAGGTTAAAGTAGGGATATTATCATAGGTGTCCAAATCACTAAAAAAAACTTTCATTTTCAAAATTCTCGCTAATATCATGTCATGTTTCGAGATGATTGATAAACCGCAAGATAAAGAATTTGAGAGGCCTGAAATTTGTTGAATTGAACGGCTCTAAACAAAATTATTGAGAACAGACGCACAGCTTGGATCGTTGTGACGGAGTGCATATCAGAATGCGATTTTGTTGAAATTGTGCAACATACTCCTGATTTCAGAATCGCCAGCTGACTTCTCGCCGTCGAAACTGATAACTCCCACAGATTCAACGACATCTTCGCAGAATGACAATGTTAATGGGAATCTAGACGCATCCAACAATTCTCGAGCGCTTGTTCCATGTACTAATGCTACTACCAAAGAGCATAATAATAACAATAATAATAACAGTTACTATGATCTGGGACTAAGTGAGTTATATAATTCATTTCTTCTCAATGCATTCTTTTTCTAGATGTTCTTAGTGGAATGTTTTTCTCATGTTTTCGACCAAACTTTTGGAGCAATAATCCTCGAAATGGACCAAGGTACTCTCTAATCTTATTCTATTGAATTGTACATCTTTTCAATCAGTCCATCCCACGATGATTGGGAAATTCCTTTCGAATCAATTAAGACGTTGGAATACGTCGATTCTGGATCTCAAGCTGCAGTTTTTAGGTGAGAGATGGTTAACATCTATCTTTTCTCATAAATGTAATTCAGAGGTAAGTACAATGGACAGGAGGTTGCCGTAAAGAAAGTGAAAAAATTGGAAGAAGTCCACGGAGTTAGAAGTCTGATGAATCTGAAACATGAAAACATCATAAAGTTCATGTATCTGAAATTGAGTTATAAACAATCAACATATGTTTTCCAGCGGTGTATGCATTCAGGCTCCCTGCTACTGTATAGTAATGGAGTTCTGCAAGAGAGGAACTTTGAGCAATCTGCTCAAGAGTGAAGATGTTATTTGTAAGCAACATTGGAATTATCATTAAACGTATATATCGATTACAGCTCGTGATGATTGGGTGCGATGGCTTAAAGAGATCGCGCAAGGAATGCTTTATCTGCATGACAACAGAATGATTCACCGTGATCTTAAAAGTCCAAAGTAATGATACTTATATGAGTTGCTAACTTCTTGTATTCATCATTTCAGCATTCTCGTATCCGATAGTAACCAGATCAAAATCTGTGACTTCGGTACCTTTCAAGTGCGACAGGACATGAGATCAATGGTTATGTCAGTGTGTGGAACAGTCAGCTGGATGGCTCCGGAAGTTATTCGCCAGCAGAACTGTTCTGAAAAAGTGGGACATTCGAACACGTATCAAGGTGCAAATCTTAGTTTTAGGTTGATGTTTATTCCTTTGGTGTTGTTCTTTGGGAAATGTTAACTAGGGAAAAACCATACAAGAACATTGAGCCATTGGCAATAATGTACAACGTTGGAAACGAGTATGATAAGTATCAAGTTTAAAATTTATCAACTCTTTCACAGGAAGTTGTCTCTACCAATTCCATCACTGGCTTCTGAAGGGACGAAAACACTCTTGAAGCAAACTTTGAGCGGAAAACCACGGAATAGACCATCCTTTCGCAGCATTCTGCTCCACATTGATAACTTAGAAAGGGAGCTCCAAAAATTTGACGACGCGGTAATTGATGTTTAGTCATGTCAAAAAATAATGAAAACTTAAGATGTGGCACGCTCATCATAATAACATGAGAGAAGAGGCAGAAGCATATGAGTATCCTGTAGAAATGAGCCGTGAACCAGAAACAAATCACAAAAGTATATTTCATAGCACCTCTAAAGATCGAAATTTTGTTTCAGTTGCTGAATTGGAGCGGAGCCGTCGTAAAGTTCTGAAGCATGCCGAGGACATTCAACGAATGTACTTGAACAGATATCATCGGGTCACTGAAATGATGTCCATGCTCGAAGAATGTTCTCAGAAATTGAAGCTACGAGAAGAGGTTTGCCTTTGCTTCACTTGTTATCTAATAAGCGCGATTGCAGGAGTTAAACAGACGAGAGGCGGAGATCATGCAATACCATCAGGCAATGCAAGCGCGATGTATAGGACCAAAAAGCTTAGTAGCTCGTGCTGGTCCTCAAACACTCAAAGGAGAACGACAAGAGTTTGTTCTTCCTCTGTTCATTTTTTTAATCACTCTTCCTCAGTATTTCAACATCAATAATCCCATCAGCTGCATCTTATGGTCATAACGGATATGATTCATCATCTAGTATCGAAGATATGAATGATGGAGCCGACTTTTCGCGCCAATCATCATATAGAAGTTCCACAGGCCGCTTCCGGGGAGAGAAAAATACTTCATTCAACTTTAGTAATACAAATTAGGCAATCAAAGATTAATTATTTTTCTTCAGTTGACCGAGAGAGTAGGGCTCACTCTGAACATCATCATGTTGATAACCTAGTAAGAGGTAGTCCTGCTAGGAACAGCGGCTGCTCTGTAGATAGTGGAGTGAGCCTAAATTATAGTCTTTCAGCTCTAAATTTATCGGTAAAAGTGTTCTATTTACATCATTTAGTCGATTTTTTCCAGAATCAAAGTAGTTCATATTCCATATCTCGTCATAGCGATGGACGCTCATCTGACTCAAAGCTTACTGCTAAAAGACGCTGCAAAGACTCTTATCTAGGTATTCGGCATTATAAAGTGATAGTTTATTATCAAGCTTCAGGTAAAAGCGGGCGTTCAGAGCCATATCAAATCAGCCATCGGGCTAAAGAAAGGTTCGGTCCTGTGCGCAATTAAAATATTTTTTCTCCTAGGTCGACCAAGCACTCTAATATTCGCAGAATAAGGAATTCGGAGCAGACTGCCAGTACATTCGAAAATGATTTGAATCGACAGTAAGCTTTCGCTCGGAGTATTTTTTTCTCAATGTGTATTTTTTCAAGTATGAGTGGTGGCGAAAAGCTTCAGAGTAAATCTTCCGAGAACTCACGCTATACAAGTCGCTTGAAAACAGACGCTTCTTCAGAAAGTAGTGACGGAGACTATGATGAAATGAATGGGTGAGCAAGATGATACATAATAACTTATTATCAATATCTTTTCAGAAATGGACTGAAACATAGCACTACTGTTGGTTCAACAGAACTAGGAAGAGCTAAGCCTCAGGATGATCCGGATAATGACAAGAACGATGAGTATGACAGCGCTGATAGCTCTATTCCTTTTCAACGATTTTACAGGAACAACATATTAACTAATTCGAACACATCAGCGATCGCCTCATCTTTGGAAAGAGCACTCGAAACATCTGATGGGTTAAGTGATAAAGAAAAGACTATAAGAGCGGCTTCTGCATCCATCAGAGGACATAGGCGTTGTTACTCGGTTCAGATCCTTTCGCTACTGAAGTTTATATTTTTCTTGCAGCATCCTGTCAACAAATTTTCTTTTCCAATGGACGATATAAGCGCAGACAGTGATGAAGAAGTGGATGTTTAACAAACATGAATAGTTCATTTCATTGTGACTTAGTAGTTCAGTCGTTGTAGTTCATTAGGTTTCCATCATCTTTAGTCCTCTAGGATCAAATTTTTTCCAATCAAAAATAATATCTTATGTCTGACCTTTGGCCAGTAGCACTTCGAATATATGCTCAATCAAACCTCTTGCATTCCATTTTTATAACTAAAGGAGAAGTGTATAATTGCCTGTATCTCCAACTGGTTGAATCTATTGTTTCTTTAATTGTTTTATTCATAAAATGAAAATTTTTGTTTAACTGCTTTTCTGGTTTAAGTCACTATCTCTGAAAAGACAGCACGTGAAAATACATTTTTCATCTACTCCTCGTGAGTGTGGTTCTTCATTTTCGTGGGTGTTCTTCTTCATTTTCGTACTACGGACGCGATGAAGCGGTTGTGAACATAAATTTCATTTTCCGTACAAGCACTGAAAGGTGCGGTTGTTCTTCTTCATTTTCGTATTACGGACGCGATGAAGCGGTTGTGAACATAAATTTCATTTTCCGTGCACGCACTGAAAAGTGCGGTTGTTCTGCTTCATTTTCGTACTACGGACGCGATGAAGCGGTTGTGAACATAAATTTCATTTTCCGTACAAGCACTGAAAGGTGCGGTTGTGAACATAAATTTCATTTTCCGTGCACGCACTAAAAAGTGCGGTTGTTCTGCTTCATTACATGTCATCAAGAACAACGCTATTTATTCCAAGTGTCACAGCTTTTACGAAAAACAACGAAAATTTTTCCTACGTTGATCAAAAACTCGCCATATTACGTGCCTTACTTAACATCGTGTAACAATCAAAAGCTGAATTCAATGGAATGAGCACAAATAGCATTATAAGAGAAATGAACTGGGCAAGCAGAAATACGTTCAAAAAACATTATTGGCGGCCATTGTCTTTACAGAGCGCGGTTTTATCAAATGAGCGTTGTTCTTGATGACATAATGTAGGTTTCCTTTTTTAATCGAAGTCGATTAATCGTTTCCGATTAAACTCGTACGTGATCACGTACTATGGTGCTTATGCTAATGCTTAAGTTTCGCAATATTTTTGTAACCGTTACAACGTCCCTTTTGTACATATTATGAAATCAGCATTACTTCTACATAACTTCCACTACTCACTAACATTCAATCGACAATGTCGGGTGCTAATGATATCCTATGGATAGCTTTTAAAAAAACCGGTGAATATGCTGTATGTGCGATCTGTAATAAACGGTTGAAAAGGAATGATGGTCAAACGTCGAGTTTGTGGTACCACCTGGAAAATGTTCATCGTGCTGCCTCTGTCGAATTGAAGACGAGTGGACGTCTTTCAAGCAACAAGGAATCGCTGTTGAATCATTTCAACTACCACCCAAAGCTCACTGAGGGAAAAAAAGTAAGTTTTCCACAGCTCCCAATGTAGGCACACTTTGAAATACAGGCTTCGATCGACGCAGCGGTGATTGAACTTATAGCAGTTAACAGTTTGCCTCTAAGTATAGTAGAGACAGCTACTTTTAAAAAGTTTGCCTATGAACTCAACGAGTCGTACACGTTACCTACTAAGTCCAGAGTAACCCAACTCATTGAGGAGAGGAGTAGCGCCATTCAAGAATCCATAAAAGAAAAAATTAAAAGAAAGTCCATAGGGTATTGATCATTACACAGATAACTTCACCAATAAACTCTTTGTAGTGTTACTGCAGATGAATGGAGTCTGCTCAAGACAGATGTGAGCATGCTGGCAATTCGGGTGTACTACCGATCCGGATCAAAAAGAAGCTCTGCCACATTGACGTGCACACCGATGGAAAATGGACACACAGCCGAAGCTTATCTTCAGTTGATAGATAGATGTTTCCAAGAATACCAGATTGATCCCATTAATGTTAAAGGTAACTGCGTTTCTAAACGCAAAGCAATTGCATGTTTTAGGTTTTACGACAGATGCAGGATCCGCTATGAAGAAAGCGGTAAAGCTATGGATGGAGAAACACAAGAACACTGGCTTATGGTGGGAGGTATTGAACTAGACTTTGAAAAATATAATTTTCCTTCAGGATACACTGTGCATCACACAGAATCCATTTGGCACTCACTAATGGACTGAAATTCTCCCAAATTTTCAGCGATATGGAAAGGTCGTTTGCAACCTTAAGCAGCAGTATCCATTCCAAAGGCAGAAACAAGAAGGCTTACAAAATGTAAGTTGATGAAATAGTAAAAAAAATGTAGGAATTGCAGACTGTGCGAACGTTGCGAAGAACCAGCAAACATACCACCTAAGTATATACAGACGAGATGGAATAGCATGTCAACATTCATGCGACACGTCTCAACACACGTAAGCTTTGTATATTAGGATTCTTTAAATAATGCATCTTACAGAGAAAAACGATTCTAGCCTATCAAGCTTCACAATCGATACTGATAACTAAGCCAGAACATTATCAGCTTGTGGATTGTATCAGCGGAGTTTTCAACTTATTCGAAAACTGCTCCAAGTTTTGCTGTAGGGAAAATTCATTACTTTCGGAAGGCTACGCTTCCCTTAGCGTAGCTCGTGAATTTTTAAAATCGCAAACACACTCTTTGTTTCAATTGGAGTTGAACGAGATTATGAACGCTTGCGACAAGTATTTTCGGGATGATTTTCATGACATGAAAATAAAGAAAGTTAGTGAATTTCATACACAAGCATAACCAATTTTGCCTCTCAGCTTCTCTTCGTTGATCCGAGGATAGCATTTAAGAATGATATGTTCGATATATTGGAATGGACGTGCATCGCGAGAGAGTTCGAAAGCTACGAACTACCAATTGAAACCTTAGAAATAGGAAGCGATGATCACCCTATGGGACCATACGGAGGAACACAGAACTCAGAGGTGGATAAGTATAAGGAGTATGTTAGTACATGCCGTCCGCCTCGATCATCGAACATAATGTTCTGGTGGGAGGAACACCAAAAAACATTCCCAACCCTATATAAATTTTTCTTGGAGACTTCAGTTGTGACTCCCTCTAGTTGCGACGTCGAACGATTGTTCAGTTTGGCTACCTGGTTGTATTCTCAGAAAAGGAGAAATAGAATACTACCCAAAACATCGACGCAACTCCTTTTCATCGCCTCCAACACAGTGTAAGATCTCTTCAAAAAATCTATCCAATAATTTTAATTTTTAGTAAGACAACAAAGAAAGATGAGGGAGAAGTAACGGACCTAACAGAAGATACTATGAATGATGAGTTGAACTACCTAATGAACAAAATAAACAAAAGTAACGAAGATAATACGCAGGAGAACAATGTCGATCGCTATTTTTTTTCTTGATTAATGTTTTTTTTAACAAAATGAAGTTTTTCTCACTACTTGCACTCTTTTTTTGGAAACGGTTCGACCCGATTAATATTTACCGATTAATTTAATCGTTTCCTCCGATTAAAAAAGGAACCCTAGACATAATGTCACGATTCTTCGAATGAATATGATGAAGAATCGACATTAAATGTCATCAAAACAATTACCCTCCCCCTCATATCCCCAGTTTAAGCTGGAAAATAATATCTAAAGTCTTCGTTTTTACAGTTACACTGCCAGACCGCGCAAATTCCAGGACAGGAGACGTAAAGACGATACAAATTAACCTCACATATTCAGTCAATATGTTCGTTTCTGTTAACTTTTGTTTTTTTTGTTAAAAGCTGATTGTTACACAATGTTAAGTGAGGCACATAGACTAAATATGGCGAGTATTTCATCTAGGTAGCAAAAAATTTTCGTTGTTTTTCGTAAAAGTGTGACACTTGGAATAAATAGCGTTGTTCTTGATGACATATAATGTAGATTCTTCATCATATTCATTCGAATAATGGTGAAATGTTCGTACTACGGACGCGATGAAGCGGTTGTGAACATAAATTTCATTTTCCGTGCACGCACTGAAAGGTGCGGTTGTTCTTCTTCATTTTCACACTACGGACGCGATGAAGCGGTTGTGAACATAAATTTCATTTTCCGTGCACGCACTGAAAGGTGCGGTTGTTCTACTTCATTTTCACACTACGGACGCGATGAAGCGGTTGTGAACATAAATTTCATTTTCCGTGCACGCACTGAAAAGTGCGGTTGTTCTGCTTCATTATCGTACTACGGACGCGATGAAACAGCTGCGAACATAAATTAACTACACTCCTGGAAATCATGCTTTTTATAAATTTTCTATGATTTACTTTGGGCAAAAAAGGTCCGCCAGCTTCAACTTTTTCTAAACTACTTCAGCTGCATTGTTGATTGATATGAAAAGGTAGAGCATGACCGCATTAGCTAAGCAGGAGAACGGCTCTTAGGATAGGGATGCTCTCACTGGTTTTGACTCCAGCGTAATCTCAAACTGCCATAACCATTGTAAAAGGGAATGATTAACGAAAACCAAATGCGTCTCATAATCGAAGCTACTAGACTCGACCTTAACGTGGGAAAGACAGCCATTTTTGTTTTTAATTATGAGTCTATCAGCTCTTCTGTTGTTTGAACTGAAAAAAATTCTGATAGTAAAAACAATCAAATCAGCTATCTGTTGAAAGAAAACAAGAGATTATATTCGAAAAGCTGATAACATTAGGGGTATAAAAAGTAATCAACCATTCAGTAGTCATCGGTCATCCGACAACAAACCAACGAAATGAACTCCCTCCGCATCTTCTGGATTTTCAGCATTGTCTTCGCCGTTGTTTGCGCCAAGGTTCCTTTTCTCAACTTTTTCTGAACTTCTTTGCATTGTTGTAGGCTTACTATCAGGACGTCCAAGGACGAGGACTATTGGATGGTGCTGCTAACGTTGCTGACGGAATCTTGGGAGGCATTTTCGGATCCGCTCGGCCACAACAACAATTCTACCCTGCTACCATGGTTGCCTCTCCATCTGTTGCCTACGCTCAACCAATGATGGCTACCCCTGTGCTCGGCCGTAAATAAGAAAGTCTCTAAGACTTTTCTTCAATATGTTTGTACATGATGTGAATTAAACTAAAATGAACATTTTCTTTACACTGTCTTATGCATGTTGAAAATAATAGGAGCAGTCATTAACATTTCTGATGTTCAGCGCATTGTTCGGATTTTTCGTTACTTTTGGACAACCGTAACACTATCTCTTTTTGGTTGTTGAATACTTCATCTAATAGCGAGTTGAAACAATCAGCAAGATAACATACCAGTTTCAGTGCCTTCAGCTCTTCATAGGGAAGATGCATAAATATCATTACAAACTCTTGTAATCATAGCTTTCAGATATAAGAGTTTCAAACAGTTTATGTGAAAGTTTAATGTAAATAGAAACTTGAATACCAGATTTATTATGGGAAAACAATGTGTCCACAGGTTAATTGATAACATCAATCGCAGAAAAGAATAATCTTAAGCAGTTTGACAAAAAAAGATCTACGGGTGAATCTACAACTGTACGCCTGCTAACTTATGTCGAAACAAGATTATAGCCTCTTCTTCTTCATTCGAAGAAACCATTGTCTATGCTAGAAAATGAACGGTGAAAATATTATTTTCATCTTAGTCGCTACGAAGAAGCAAAGATGCTCCATAAGTACAACCTACTATTGTTTTCCTGAAATCATGTCGATCTTCTTGAGATGAATTTCACTGAATTGTTGTGAACCCCCTCATTTGTTCCTAGTCTTTTTTAACAAAGTGTCCTACAGATATTAGTTGATCTTACAGTAATCATCAACCGAATAAACTTTGATAACTTTTCTCACCCAGTTCAAAAGTATATACTATTTCAGTTTTTCTTTCTTGGAAAACCGAGGAAAACAGAAATACTCAACTAAGGTTCGATAGGCTTTGCACTATAATATGGTTATAGACTCTGGGTCAATCCGAAAAGAAACGATTATCTTTTTGAAAACACTCACTAAAACTGCTCGATCATGAGCTTTTGGAAACTTGGACTTTAGAACAAGCAATCTTTTCCTGCGAGCAAGTATTTCGTTTTCATTCATTTTCGTTTCGAGATAAGTATGTTTGAAAGTAGGTTACTATAAGCGGAACTATAAAATATAAGATGATCAAGAATACGAACCATTCTATATGCATACTACACTCAAGTACAAATCGGTATGATCAAAAACAGTCGCAGCCGGGAGGAATAAAAAATGTTGAAGGAAGAGTTGTTATTCTTGAGCTTTTATGTAAGTTAGGATATAAGAGACCGTGAGTAACAGCAGAGGAGCTATATTCGGCACTGTTCTCAATATAGTTGTATGAAAAGTAAAACTCAAGAATATGCTAGAAGAAGTAGAAACGTAGCATCTATTTGTGAGTTCCATTGTTGATTGATATGAAAAGGTAGAGCATGACCGCATTAGCTAAGCAGGAGAACGGCTCTTAGGATAGGGATGCTCTCACTGGTTTTGACTCCAGCGTAATCTCAAACTGCCATAATCATTGTAAAAGGGAATGATTAACGAAAACCAAATGCGTCTCATAATCGAAGCTACTAGACTCGACCTTAACGTGGGAAAGACAGCCATTTTTGTTTTTAATTATGAGTCTATCAGCTCTTCTGTTGTTTGAACTGAAAAAAATTCTGATAGTAAAAACAATCAAATCAGCTATCTGTTGAAAGAAAACAAGAGATTATATTCGAAAAGCTGATAACATTAGGGGTATAAAAAGTAATCAACCATTCAGTAGTCATCGGTCATCCGACAACAAACCAACGAAATGAACTCCCTCCGCATCTTCTGGATTTTCAGCATTGTCTTCGCCGTTGTTTGCGCCAAGGTTCCTTTTCTCAACTTTTTCTGAACTTCTTTGCATTGTTGTAGGCTTACTATCAGGACGTCCAAGGACGAGGACTATTGGATGGTGCTGCTAACGTTGCTGACGGAATCTTGGGAGGCATTTTCGGATCCGCTCGCCCACAACAGCAATTCTACCCTACCATGGTTGCCTCTCCATCTGTTGCCTACGCTCAACCAATGATGGCTGCTCAACCAATGATGGCTGCTCCATCAGTGATGGCTGCCCCAGCCACCACAGTTTTGCGTCCAACATCTTTAGTTGGATAATAACCAACATTCAAACTTTTTCAATCTGTTTGTACATGAAGTGGATAAATTGGAAATGAAAATTTATATTTCATTCTTTCTCTTTTTTTTTCTCAGAAAAAGACACTGCAAATCATAATCAAAAAGCGTAGCCTGTTAAGTATAATGCGAAGTTAATACTGATGAGTCACTTGATCGGGATCTGGTAGTGGGGAACTATCGAGGCAAACAGCACGAATCAGTTCTGTTTTCCAAAATGTTTTCAATTCTCATCTGCTTATGAGCTCATTACTGGTTGCGGTTTGTGCATTTGTAGTCGCTACTGTGCTCTTATTGAAAAAGGGGTTATGAGATTCAAAGCATTCAACTTACTCACTAGTTACGTAACCATCCAAACAAGTTTGATTCACCTGAGTTGTGAGATAATGATGCATACTGCGTATTATAATGTTGATTTTACCCATTCGACTTCTCAACTTTTGAAGCATGAGATACAGCTACTCATCTTAAATTCACAACTTTTTTCTATTAATTTCATAAACGTATCCAAAACCTACACCCATATAACGAATAGGCCAAAAACCACCTATATTTCTCTTGAAACGTATCTGCTATTCCTCTCCACCAAGACAACAGAGCTGATTGGATTACGGGAAGGAAACTTCATGCTGGGTCCAACCAGAAATAAATCCGAACCTTCACAAGCAATTGTATGATGGTATTTGTGAAAAGCGTAATTTTCCGATTCCTATGTCTTCATCCTATCTATGTTGTAATGCCATCAGAAGATCTGAGTGCTTTGCTAAACAGTATCTGCTCTTGAAGTGTACAAGAAATTTTCCAGGGAACGGGATGCATATTCAGCGAATCACTCAACTTATTATTACATCTCAAATATCCTTTCGTCTAATGAGGGAATATTCCCTCACGTGATTTAATGAGAAATGGAGACAGAAAAAACTGATAAAGCGATTTAAGAATGAGCTTATGACTATTCGAAAAATAAAATTTTCCTCTTAATTTTCATGAATTAGATTGTTAGACAATAAGATTATAGTAATGAAAAACAGATTATCTACCAAAACAACTTTTTTACATTTTTTTGGAGAAAAAGAACATAAAACTGATTGAGACTATGAGATTATGATTTAATTCCTTATGAAAATGTAGAAATACTACATTAAATAGCTAAGTGATAAAGAAGTTTTTTTGTCATGAGAAGTGTTTTTTCGATAAAAAAAAAACAAAACAACAGTGGATAGAACATACAGATAAACATTCCTGCTACCATGGAACACTGATGATAAGATTTCAAATATAAAAGACTCTTCCAGAGAGTTCAATGACAAGCCGATTTCAAAACAATGATCCGACACGGTTTTGTGTTATTGCTGTCTGCCATCTTTGTAACGACTTCTGCCAAGGTAGCTCTATCACCTCTTTGTTCTATCTTCAAATATTATGATAATTAAGGCCGTACCTAAGCTGGAATCTGACTCTAACGGTCGTCTACTGAATTTTGGTGTCGGATTCGGTTTAGGCTCTGGAGGTTATGGGGTTCCACAAATGGTACAGTCGGTTCCTGATTATACGATGGGTGGCTACGTGCCGGCTGAAACACCCAGTTCTCCAGGTAAAACACATATAAGCAAATTATAGTTTTTCAATTTCACCCTTTCCAGAAGTTGCCGTTACAGATAACATTCCTCCGGAAACAGGCATGTAATTACAGAAAATTGAATTAACAGTTAATTACTTACAGAAACGTCTGCTGCGAGCACTGCTTCTCCGCAAGAGAAGTATATATGTTTCCCAGTGAGCATGTTCGCCATGATGTTCCCATTTTCGGGTGTTGGAACAGTTGCTAGTGGATCAAACCAGGCTGATATGGTGTTAAGTTTGAGCTCAACTAGCTTCCCAGATTTCGTTAAGTCAGCGAGTGATGTTCCATGTGATAAACCTGCAGCGGTTGACACTGAGATACAGTATGCGGTGGACCCTGGAACTACATACACCAGCGAAACATATATTAGCAGCCCTATAAGCTATGTCTCAGAGCCTCAAGTGTCACAAATGTATCAAGTTGGAACTCAGCAAGTCAAGAGACCAGGCTTTTTCCAATCTATGCTGGGTTAAAATATAACACCACTCTAGCAGCTGATTCGTTCTTCACAGAGCTGAGTGGAAAAAAAAAGTTTTTAAAACTATTTTCCCTTAAAGTATGTATCTTCCTATTGAGTTTATATAGAAACGGTCAAAAATTGTATTATGTGGTAAATATTAATAAGCTGTACAGAGCACTCATCGTGTAACACACCTCTAATAAAGATCATCTATACTTTCGCATAGCCTTCTCAATTATGCAAATTAGTATTGATTGATGCGAAACGCAAAGCTATTTTCATTTTTAACTCGATAGTACCGGTTGCTCATAGAAAATGGGCTGCTTTATGAGCCGTCATTCAGTTCAACCTAATAATGATGAGAAAATCGAAATCGAATATGTTAAGTTAAGTTTGAGTTCTATTTTTCCTCATAATTCTTGATATTTTTATATTTTGCATAACGAACTCACTCCTCATGAGTTAAACGAAGTCTCATTACTAACTGATCCGAAGAGCATAATGAATAGTCTAGACAGTCGATCAGAGAATGTGAGCAAAGTATCTAGTTGCGAAATATTCTCAGAGTCTTCAGCTTCTATCCCACAACTCTGAACAAAGCAGTATGAGTAATCATAAAATGAGAAAAAGTTCGTTTGTTGATTGAGTTTGACATCATACGCTTGATGACATTTAAGAAATTCAGGAAGCAATCAACACTGGGCATATTAACGTCAGGTATTTTTAAATATGTCAGTTCTCTTTTTCAGCTGAGGATAAGTGTTATAGAGATAAGACGAGTGATAGCTTCCTAAATACGAGCTCATTAAATGATACTACGGACACATCGACAATGATATAATATGGAAGAAGTCTTTTGATTTTCATAATAAATAATGATTCAAAACATATATGTTTACTCTATTTATTTATTCTCTTCGGATATAACATATAGTTGAGGTTATTGAAGATTATAAGCAATCACCTCATCCAGGCCATGCCAGTATATTTTCTGTCCATTTGAATGCATGCGATTAACCTCAGTGAATGACAGTAAGAGTGAATACAAACAATGGCACTGGTAAGTATGCGCTGTTGAAGAAAAAAGAGAAGAAGAAGGTTCTCTGCTATAGTGAGAGGTAGAGAGAGAAAGAGAATAGGAGGGGACGATCATCTTTATGTAAAGTTTGTATATCAAGCAGTATTCAAATATAGTTTTCTTGCATTAATTAAAAGATGACAGAAGGCAACAGACGGTTCCCTAAAACGGCAAAGGATTCACAGTCAAAAGAAATTGTGACAGTCAAGCTTGATTGACTTGATCCATCTGAATCACATCATATGTCTATAAATAAAAAATTATATGAAAGAAGAGTTATAAAAGCTCAACATCTGCAATAGTAAAATTACAAAAAAAGAGATATGTGATATGAGGTCATATATGAGCTTTGGATTACTGTATAATTATTATAATTAACGAAGATTTTAGCGGATTCTCTGACGGAATTAAGGATACAAGTGGTGTCAATGACCATTCATTGGAAGATTGCCTTAAACATTTTCCGCTTGCTTATAATTCCTTTTAAGCATTGGGCATTACCGTAATTGCCGACAAAGAGGCATACAGCTTTTCCTCTTCATGCTCTTGAACATCTGTCATTAGTTCTAAATTATAACTAATTTTTGTTATTTTTCTTATTTTATTTCACCGATAAGAAGAAAATCATATTTAACATCTTTAATTATAGTAAAATGAGTTTTATTTGAGAAAGACATTAGTAATCGGTCATCCAGGTTACATCGTTGGCAGATATGACCTGGGAAGGTATAAGGTTTCATTTAGACGGCTTTTTTTTTAAATCTTCATCCCTATCATTATTACGTTATTAAGTTTTGTCTGTGGAAAACGACCCCATTAGTTCCATCATTCCTTGTTTATGTTATTCTAACGTGTTCCGTATGTTAACATGTGCCATGACAGCTACATGATGTAATCTAAGAATTAAGTAATCGCTTGTTGAGTTCAGGTCAAATGGAGTTCAAACATACATATGTGGCTGCCTGAGTGACTGACACAAATCAAACTAAAAAAGGTATGACAAGAGAGTGTAAGCTCTCATTGGTAGAAAGAGAGAGTAGATCAAGAGAATAATAAGAGAGAAGAGAAGAGTAAGAAGACACAAAAAAGATCTGAGGTCCCGAAGCTGGTCACCTGTTGCCTAATGACCGCAGTTGACCCCAAAGAAAGAGCACATAGATGACAAGCGGCTTGGGTCGCAGGGGAGATGTGAGGGCGTGGTCCCAACAATGTGTGAGTGGGGTCACCAACGGTCATTCCGTCATATAGCACAATTGCTCGTCAACCATACAGACTTTTTTGTTTTCCGAATCGGTTATTGGGACAATATCTACAAGTCTTACTATTTCAGTTTATTTCAGTAACATAATTGCTCCCTTCATCCTCGATAAATAACTCCCGCTTTCATGCTCCTGCTACTTTCTCAATTCTACCTCATGTTCACTCAGTTGTCAAACCCGTAACTTCTCATTTAGGAATGGATCTTCATAACGCATTAGCAGCTCTTATAAGACCTGTTGCTCTGCCTGGGCTTCAATCAGCTTCTGTTCTTCCGTTTACTTCATCGTTATTAGCTTTAAATCATCTTGATCAGCAGTATCTGCCTTTGGCAACGGTTCCACCTGTTGATACTGCGTTGACTCCCAAAAAGGTATGATTACATTCTTACTATTATATTTAAGCTTATTAAGGCTCGTTTGGATGACAGTCCTCTCAGCAGCCACAGCAGCACAACCGTTTCATCTACACAGGTAGATTTAATGAAAACAGTTTTTGCTTAATAATATTCGTTTCACAGTTGTCCAGCCCTTCTTCAACCTCTCCCAGAAGAAAAATACCTCAGCCGATTCCTGATGAGAAGAAGGTATTTGAAACATACCTTTATTGAAAAACTAAAAAAACCTTTCTTACTACACCTGATGTTTTATAAGAGGAATAACAGTTGCTTTTTCGTTACGATATGACAGAAACCAACCATAGTTTTGAGGAGTTCCTCTTGTCACGTTTAATACCCGTTTGGTGTGATAGGAGAGAGATAGAAAGATGAAGAAAGGAGAAGAAAGAGAAGAAAACCGTCTCGAAGACACGTAAAAGAATCAGTTGAGATCCTGACAAGAGTAAGCTTCAGCAGTTGTTGCTCCTAAGCAGACGTGAATAAACCATCGAGTAATTGGAGAAGACGATAGTTACCTCAACACAATGGCTTCTGTCAGACTGTTGGTACTGTGAGTGTAAAAATTATGATAAATAATAAATAGAGCAAGAATAATAGAAGAAAAAATAGGAAATAGAATGAATCTTATTATGATTACAGGACGATGCGTATTATGAGAGACGACGTAAGAACAATGATGCGGCGAAGAGATCACGGGATGCTAGACGGTATAAAGAAGATCAAACTGCTCGGCGAGCGCAACAACTAGAACAAGAGAATGCTCAATTACGTGGTCAAGTAAGTTGCGATCATTCCATATACTTTTACCATCAATATTTATAGTTAGCGTTGTTGAAATCAGAATTAACAAACATTCAATTACTCATGTTATCAGCTCGATCAAATAATTTGCCAACAAATCCATTATCATCCTTATCTCCGCAACTTTTACTGAAAAAAGAAGAGCCATCAAGTACGGAGCAAATTGAAGTATGATAATGCCTTTCCTTGTTCCTCAATTGACCTTGTGAGCATATTACTCCTGTCAAAAATCAAATCAGTATGCGAGTCCATTAACAGCTTTAGTCATGTGTATATAGATGCTTTTCATTGTACTTTCCCGTTCATTATTGATACACAACGGGTTCACTGCTTTCTTTTGAATTAAACTCAATAAATATTTCATTTCATTGGCTTTTTTTCTGTTCACCCCCTTCCAACATCTTTATTACTTTATCAGATCAGCTTTAAAGCTATTTGGAATCAAGAAAATCATGATAGTGACCTCTTTGTCTAATGCACTTAGTCATCGTCATTTTGTTAAAAAAAAAAAAGAAAAGTTCATCAAGAAATGAAACTGTTAATGAGATGATCAATTAACTTCAAGGGACCGAATCATATTAAAATATTTATTTTATGATAAGTAATATAGTGTGAAACTGTTCGAATGATAACATTATTGTTTAGCTGCTTTCATTAGTAAGCCGTACCGCCACGGCTTCGAGTGCCAGTCGAAGAAGCGTATGTGTCATCTTCGTCTGGGTATTCATCTTCTCCTATTTCTTCATAGTCTTTTTCTAAGGCTGCCATGTCTTCACGTGCTTCACTGAATTCACCTTCTTCCATCCCTTCTCCAACATACCAATGGACGAAAGCACGTTTTGAATACATTAAATCGAACTTGTGATCAAGGCGAGCCCACGCCTCAGCGATAGCTGTAGTGTTGCTGGAATAATACATTAATGAGCAAAAAACAATATTAGAAACCTTATCATGCAGACTGATCGTGTTTGTTTACCTAGATCTCCACCTGGGACAACCGTAGAAGGCTGGTAGTTAATTCCAACCTTGAAACCTGTTGGACACCTAGAACCATAAATAAAACATGAGCTTACAGCTGTATACTAACCATTCAACAAACTGAACTGTTCGTTTTGTTTTGACTGCTGATATAGCCGAGTTTATATCTTTTGGAACAACATCACCTCGGTACAAAAGGCATACAGCCTTTAGTTATTATTTTATTTAGAAGTAATTCTCTGATCATCAATCTAACCATATATTTTCCTCGACGTGGATCACATTTAACCATTTGGTATCCTGGTTCGAAGCAAGCACTTGTTATATCAGCAACAGTGTTCTGTTCATGATATGCTCTCTCTGCTGAAACCAATGGTGCATATGTAACTAATGGAAAATGAATTCGCGGATAAGGAACCTGCAAAAAAACTTCCCGTTTTAAACAATAGAAGCTACAAAGTTACCAAATTTGTTTGAAACTCTGTTAAATCAACATTCAGAGCTCCATCGAAGCGTAACGAAGCTGTTATGGAAGAAACTATTTGAGCTATAAGTCGATTTAGGTTCGTATATGTAGGTCTGAAAAATGAAAAACAGATAGGTGTAACGCGGATCCTCGACTCGTATAACCTTGCTAAGTCTAGATTTCTTCTACAAATATCATAGATAGCTTCATTATCAACCATGAATGTGCAATCAGAATGCTCCAACGTAGTATGAGTCATTAGAATTGAGTTGTAAGGTTCAACCATAGAAGTAGATACCTATCATTCCGTGAATTTCAGTAGTTCAATTCCAAAACGCTCACCTGTGGAGCAGGATAAATAGCAAATTCTAGCTTCGGTTTTTTGCCATATTCAGTAGAAAGACGTTCCATCAACAACGATAGGAATCCAGAACCGGTGCCTCCTCCGAATGAATGAAAAACCATGAACCCTTGCAGGCCATTGCAGTTCTCGGTTAAGCGCTTGATTCTATCCATTACAACCTGAATATCAACGTTCTAATCAAACTACGTAATTTATTGAGTACATCAATCATTTCTCTTCCAATTGTATACCGTCCTCGAGCATAGCAGTTCGCTGCATCTTCTTTACCGGAAAGCAATTGCTCCGGATGAAAGAGTGAACGATAAGTCCCTGTTCTCACCTCATCTTTAAATAATTTCCCACTCATTATATTAAAATAGAATAATTATTCTTTCTTACCAACAACAGTTGGTTCCAAATCAACAAACAAGCATCGGGGAACATGCTTTCCACCAATTGTCTCAGAAAAAAAAGTGTTGAAAGCATCAATATCATCTCCAGGTGATGGATCATCAATTTTCGTGCCATCTTTAATTTATATAAAAAAACTTGTTTTTCAAAATCAATCTCTAATAACCTGGCTGTATGGCGTGCTCAAGGCAATATAGTTCCCAACAGGCGTTTCCTATCTGAACACCAGCTTGACCAACGTGAATCGAAATCACTTCGCGCTAGAAGTATGCTTATATGTACTACCAAAAGTTGTAGACACTGATTTGATTTGTGGAAAAAAAAATGCTGCAAATTGTGGAAGAACTGCTTCCAAAACATACGAACAAGAAGCTTCGAAGCATCTTCTCGGTTCTTTTTTTTTGAAAAATTATTCGGTGCAGCTCGAAAATGGTTGTGTAAAAACATGGCCTAAACTTACATTTGCACGATAACTTGTCATTTTTGTATAAAATATTCAGATGTTCTGGCAAAAATATAGACGAAACCACTCGCTACTAGTTCAAAGTCGAAGAAGATTCACAATCGACATTAACGTCGCTCACGCTACTTAGCAACGACAATATAAAAAGATTTTGTATGACTTTTGCCATGAAACAATATGTTCAAAGTGAAGTGAATGAATTATTTGCATAAATACTAATATTTGATTTCTATACAATGCCCCCATAGGTCATCATTTCAGTTCATTTTCCAATAGGTTGTTCAACGTAGTTACTCATTCATCTGACCAACTGAGAATACAATAAGGTAGTTTGAATATTAAGACGTTTCGGCCGGTGGAAGTTTTGTTTTTTCATTTCTTAATCTCACACGCTGATGACTGGTTGTTCATGAAAATCATGATATTCACGTGAAAATTATTTTTCTGCTAATTCACACGTGAGATGGTTGTTGTTTTGTTTCACCTTCTTTTTTCTTTAATGTCTTCTTTACATTGGTTAGCCAGAACTCTAAATAGAAGCTGTGGGTATTCCATTTTTCTCCCAAAAACGAAAAATATTCTACAATTGACCTTCCCAGAAGCTTGGAACGGAACTAAGCTTGATTGAACTTGGACGTTAAACTTGAGTTTATAGCAACAGTTAGGTCCAATTTCGTTTATTACGAAATAAAAGGAACAAAACCTTACTTTCGTTTAAGATACGTTTCATTTTCCCTCTATACGTGTAAACTCCTCTCTCTTTCCCTACCTCATTCTCTGTGATTTGTCGAGATCGTTAGCAGTAACTGAATTAATTTCTCTGAAAATGACCAACCTCTGCGAAAAAAATGATTTCACTTGTTAGTCAACGTGTAAATCCCACTTGTGTTCTCTAGTTGTGTCAACGGAATGTCCATTTTACAATAAAATTCATTTAATTGTCTAGCACTCTCTTTTTAATTTAGTAATGAAGATGAATCTATTGTTATACTCAGACAGCTGTATCGATTTTAGTTAGAGGAGATAGGAGAAGCTGAAATAGACATCTAGACAACTAGACAAACTGACTATTCTCTTGCCTTAGGGATCCGCTTTCTCTCATTTTGCCATTCTGGTTAGTCGATTCTCTACTCCTCTTTCTTTCTTCATTACACTATAACTCTCTCTCGTACTCCCTCTTTCTTGTCTCTCTCTCTCTTTTATTGTCTTTCTCTTTTCCACACATATACACATCATTCTACCAAGAGCAACACACATCTCTTAGCCAATTGCCTCCAGCGTTTTGTGCCAATAAATCGAGTCAATTTCTTTTCTTTTTTACTTCCAACAGTTCTCTTGTCGTTATTAATTTCAGCACAAAAAAATTATTTGAATTCCAATCTATTATTATTTATGTGTTAAACCATTTATTCATTTCAACACATATCTTTGAGATGCACCAACTTTCATTGACGTCAATACCAGCTGACGTTAAAATCTGAATAAAACTTATTTATAACCTCGTAATCATCTTAGACTAACCGTTTTTTATATATTCAAATCTATATTTATACTCATCTATCTTTCATTCAGAATATGGGGAATAGTGGAAGCTCATTATCAGATCTGAATTTATTTTCCAAAGGTGGAGTGTTTACACGTGAGCAACTAGATGAATATCAGGTCAGATCGTTCTCAAGCGATGATAAGATATCCTTAAACTATACTCATTATAGGATTGTACTTTTTTCACAAGGAAAGATATAATTCGATTGTACAAAAGGTTCTATGCTTTGAATCCTCAAAAAGTGCCAACGAATATGCAAGGAAACAGACCATCAATTGTCTCCCTGACGTTTGAAGAGATTGAAAAGATGCCGGAGCTGCGAGTAAGTATCTATTACTACGAGTCTTCATATTTTGATCTTCTATAAGCAATTCTTTAATCGATTTCGCTATACATAGTTGAACATAATGGTTTTTTTCATTTATCATTTTGTTTTTTTTCCAGGAAAATCCATTCAGACGACGCATTTGTGAAGTATTTTCTGAAGATGGCAGAGGAAATTTAACTTTCGACGACTTTCTTGACATGTTTTCCGTTTTTTCCGAAATGGCTCCGTTACAGCTCAAGCTTAAGTATGCTTTTCGCATTTATGGTAAGTATAGGAGAATACATTTAACTATGCTAACTATTCAAACAAATTATAGATTTTGATGGTGACGATCACTTGGGACATGATGACTTATCAAAAATGATTCGAAGTTTAACAAGAGATGAGTTAACAGATGAAGAAGTGGAATTCATTATTGAAAGAGTATGCCTGCGACAATGTATTTCGCATTATGTATTTACATGATTGTAGATAATTGAAGAAGCGGACCTGGATGGTGATGATCGTATCAATTATGCTGAGTTTGAGCATGTTGTAAGTCGATCGCCTGATTTCATTCGAACGTTTCATATCCGAATTTGAGAAAAGAATAACATAAAACACAAACACAAACACTTTTTATCAATGAAAATGAGTCTCAAAACGAATGTCTGTACATAAAATCATAACTGACTGTGATGGAATTAGTTTTTATTTCATTTTTTCTAATCAAAATTGTTAAGAATTTTTTTAATGCCAAAGCTTAGCCATCTTGCCTTATATACTGCTCCGGTGCTTTTCATTTATCAAAATTATGTTTTTTATTATTTTGTATGTTATTAAATATGTTCGAGTAATTTGGAATGATACTTTGGATTTAATTTGAGTAACAAAGGATAAAATTATTAGATTAAAAGCTACCGGTTGGTTGCTTCGTGATAGCTTGATATACTCCAAGCGCTTGTGTGATCATCGCAGACGGTTCGTTCAGATTGGCTGGTATAATTATGGTATTTCCTTTCTGGGCAATTTTAGAGAATGCTTCGACGTATTTCTCTGCAATCGTCAGACTCGCTGCTTTTCCGTCCTTCAAATAGATTTCAATTAAACTTGAGTTAATTATTCTCAGAATACATCTTTCCTCAATGCTGCTCCTATTCGTTCTATAGCGGATGCTTGAGCTTCGGCGTTGATACGCAATGCTTCAGCTTCTCCCTTAGCGATATTAATCTAAACGTTTCAGACCGTTTTTCAATTAGAAAATTTTGACCAACTTGTTCTGCTTCACGCGCCTCTGAAGCTAGAATTTTCGATCTTTTCTCTCCTTCAGCGAGATTTATAGCAGCAGCACTGAAAACTTATTTTATTGATGTTTGACGCAATCTTCAGAATAACCGTCTTCCTTCCGAGTCCAGAACAGCTGCTCTCTTTTTACGCTCAGCTTCGACCTTTAAAATTAGCATATTTTATAATAATTACGTGTACGTGAGTATTTCACGTGACAAATCATTTCTTTGTTGATATACGCTAAGAATCGGTTTGTGAAAATGGTGCTATACTAACCTGCATTTGCATAGCTTCCTGGATTTTGTCGGGCATATGCATATCACCTAAATATATGCTACCATTTAAATTATATTTCCACGGTTCTTACGAATCTCATATCTTAGGCACATAATTCCCCATGGTTCAGCAGCTTTGTTAATAGCAGTTACAATATGATAGTTCAACTGTTCTCGTTCCTTGAAAACTGTATCCAAAACTATTTTGCCAACCTGAAAAAGGAATCGTTCAAAAAAGCATTGATTGGTGAGTAAACTTCCGATCGCATAGTCGTTTGAGCCAACTGACTAATAGCATATTCTGGATCATCTACTCCATAGGAAGCTTTGAATGGATCAACTACTTTCAGATAAAGGACACCGTCTAGTTGTACTTGCACATTATCCAACGTAATAGCACCTTGCTTTGGAATTTCAATGGCTTCTTCTTTTAAGCTTTGAACATATTTGATTTCATCTATGCATGGTATGAGCATATTCAAGCCCTGAGAATAGACACAGAATGAATAACGGAAAACAACAATAATGAAATCACCGGTTCGAGAATTTTGTGGAAACGACCCATGCGTTCGATAACCCATGCTTCCTGACTAGGTACGAAGTTAATCACTGTGTTGACCGCTGTACGTTTAGGTCTCATTTCCAAAAAAAAACAAAAGTTTGATTAGAAAAAATATGTATACTATGTTGAGAATCAATATAAAAGACAGAAGAAACTTCAAAAATGGCCATATCTGGCATATAATTGAATGAGAAGTTATTAAGCAATGCGACTTGTTGCCTCGGCAACGAAAGGAATGATCATTCTCCTCGGCTATTTTTATTTTTTTCTTATTTTTTATTCTCAGAGTGAGCTAATATGTATATGCAAAGGACTGCTGACGAATATTCGCTTTTAAATAGCAGAAAATGATTGAGAACAAAGTTTCGAACACGAAATTTTGGAAAATGAAGAAGAGTTGGTAGAAAAATCTCGGGTTCGAAGTGTCGATTTGTAGAATTATGGAGAAGGTATTGATCAGAAGGATGGACAAAAAAGGAAAAACCGGTAAATGAAGTTGAAAAACTTTGGTTTATAGCAGTTTGCTTTCAGCTGTTGTTCTTAACTGTATTAGTCATGGTTCAGACCTGCATGCAGAATTACAAAAATAAATGAGAATAACAAGAGCAAAGAATGAAATGTGCGTGCCATACTCCAACATCATTGTTTGAGCGTCTTTATACCAGTGAGTAGAGGCTAGGTCACGTTCAATCCATATAATTGCACATCAACATTAGGAAAATCAATTGAAGTAGATGAAATAAAACAGATTGTAATCAGGGTCAATGGACTATGAGGGAAGATATAAGGATAGTATGAAACTGATGTAATCACCAGCTAAGGCTTTCTGCTAAATTTTGAGCAGAACTTTAAGTGCTTTTGGTAATCCGATGACATCTTAGATACTCACCACAACAGGAACGATTATACTTCCCTTTTTGAGAATCTCATTAGCTTATCACAATCATTATCATCCTCCAATACAATTGAATGCTTCATAACCAACACATTTAAGAAATCTTTCAACTATCTGTCCCGGTAGTTTTGTACTTCGGTCGAAAGGACTGCTAAGGTTCTGGTGCTCCGTTGAGCAAATCACTGAAATAGTTGTCTGTAGTCTCTTCATATCTCACAATCTTTCAGATATCTTTGCTGCTAGACCGGTTGTAATATTTGTTTAAAGCTGAGCCTCCACTAGTCAGATCCTTCTCAGATCCTCCGCCATTCTCTAGTGGAACGACGATGTCTTCAATTAGTTTCAAAATATTATATATGTATATGCATATAATATATAATTTTCTATAATTAAACTTTATTCGATAATATAATCAGCAAATGAAACGGTTTGCAGAAATTATGCCAAAGAAGCAAAAGAAGCAGGAGCAAATGGCGTTGCCGGTCGCCACAACAGATGACATTGCATCCATCCATTCCCGCGTTCGGGTAAGTTTTTTAATAATCTCTTTAATTTTATATAATTTGTGATGTATCTCTCTGATTGATTGAAAATATATAAATATATATGAATGAATAAGTAATCAGCATTCGAATTGATATTTCTGAAGATCTTTTTCTGAAAGATAAACAGAACATCCACTCGAAGACTGTATGACTGCCTGTTCATTTTTCAAGAAAATCTTTCAATTTTCATTTTTTTATTTTATATCCTAAATTGAAAAGTTGCTTTAGTTCTTCGAAGAACCGTTTGCTCACCATGTTAACAATCCCAAGGTTGAGGAGTTTTGCTCTCATTGCATGAGAGCTCCACAGCCTAATGAGAAGCTAAAAAAGTGTTCTGCGTAAGTATTTCTTTGATAATCAACCGTCACAAGCCATTTATAGTTGTCAGTTCACACAATATTGCCGGAAAGAATGTCAAGCGGAGGCTTGGATGATGCACAAGCATGAATGTCGACGTCTGAAAAACGTATGTTTACAGAAGCATAATGATACAAAAATACTTTTCTTTTCACTCATCAGGTATTTCCGAATCTGCCATTAACCGAAGTGTTGTTCTTATCAAAAATCATCGACCGTGTTGTTTTCCTGAAAGAAGTTGGAGACAAATTTAATTGGGAAAAAGACAGGAAATACGCAGACTTGATGGATCACAAAGAGGATATCTTGTAGGCTTTTTGCTTTCATTTCTATATCACCAGAAAGGCATTCAATAGAGCTGATGAAACGAAAATGCAACATTTCGAGAAAATTTTTACAAAAATGGCAAATTTCCGCAAGGAAGAGATGGTTGACAGAGTGAGTTATTATGATTAACATCGATCGATCCAAGTGTTTCTTCTTCCAGGACCTTATGTTTGAGGTGTTTTGTAAGGCTACTATCAATTCTCATAGTATTCACACAAATGCTGGAACTGAGGTTGGAATGGCTCTTGATTTGGGTTGGTATATTTCTATTTTTCGTAGAACAGAATGAATGAAAGTTCAAAAATGTTTTCACATTCTCACAACATAAAATGCCAGAATGATTTCATTTGGTTTTTCTTTTTTCCAGGAGTTTCGATCTACAATCATTCATGTCGTCCTACATGTTCCATGGTTTTTGATGGCTTCAGGTATGAATAACGTCATTCATAACAGTAATGATTCTTATTCTTTTTTTTGAACATACAATATTTTCATTATACACATCCACTGTTCAGAATTTGTCTTCGACCATTAGTCCCCGGAATTGATGCGTCAAATCCTGATCAAGCTTTCATATCTTACATAGATGTTGGTCGCAGTAAATATTCGCGTCGGAAGGATTTGAAGGTTTCCTTTTTACAAATTGAAAATATTATGAGCAAAACTAATTTAAAGGATCGTTGGTATTTCGATTGTGAGTGTACAAGGTGTAAAGATCCAGAAGATGATACTCTGACTTCGATCAAATGTACATCCAAAGACTGTGGCGCTCCATTGGTAAACATCATAAGAAACAAATAAACAATCGTTCAACAAACACCTTTCCAGATTATAGCAGAAGATTCTGAACCCATGGCTATTGAATGTTCTCAGTGTGGTAAGATCACCGAAGAGAATTATGTCAAATCGGCTCAAGAGTTGATGAGAACGTTGCCAGCCAGCTTTGATCCGCAATGTCCCCCCGACATAGTATGTTTCAGTTGCTTTCCTTTCTCTCTTTGTTTTTTTCTTTTTTTTGGGTGAGAAAGAAATTGATGATTCGAGTTTATTTTTTGTTGAATTCGTAATTAGTTTTCACAAATTCAACAAATTATTGTTAAACTTTCAGATTAAAGATCTTCTCGCACGTGCGGAACTCGTCTTACATCCCAGTAATGTCTATGTGGCTCGTTTGAGAACAGCCCTCTTCCATATAACAGGTCAACTAACTTTGGCGAATCTCAGTCAGATGCACAAACAAGTTTATGAAAACTATAAGCTGTAAGATGAACTTCCTTTTTCTCACATCATAGACAATCGGCTTCAGATGTTTCCCTAAAGCTGATCGCCACATGGGATATCAGCTTATACACATTGTCAAGACTCTTATAGAACAGGGAAAACGTGATGAAGTTCGTTTGATGTTTCAAAAATTGATCTCAATATACGTTTAAGGCGATGCCATATGCTTTTGATGCTATGAATATTTTTGAAGTATGCTTCGGACTAGACCATCCTTATTACCTTCAGACGTTGTGTTTATGGACATTTTTGGAGAAAAACGTAATTGTCAACCAGTTACGCGATTCAATTTTCTCTTCCAGATTCCAAAAACGGATGAAGAGCTGATAAACTTGACACATTTCTCTGATAATCGCCCAGTGGACATTACCCATTTGCTAGAAAAAGCTCATCTTCTACCACATATAGAACAACTATCAATTGCTGGACAATAAGAGTGAACAGAAAGATCAAAAAGAAGTGATTACATTAACGGTTTTGGTGATTCTTTCATGTTTCCTTTTGCATCAACCTTTTCCATTTCATTTTTTATTTTCTCTTTCGTTTAATTATGAAAAGCAACTAAGCTGAAATAGAGTATGATCCCCTCTTTGTTACAGATAATTCGTCTTTTGTCACAATGTATAAGATATAAAAATAAATTTTTCATTCAAGTAAATAAATTATACGGTAAGTCTGGTGAAAAAAAGTTTTCTCTTTCTGTTCATGAACTATCTGAGGTAGGTTTTCTCTCTTTTTCACTCTCTCGAAGCTCAATAGATCTGTAGATAGTTTTCTCCACTTTCCTTTTTCTCTAATTCCCTCTTTCTCTTTCCCTTCTTATCTTTCTCTTCTCCCCTCTTTCTCTCTCTTTAACACTATATATAAGTAAATGTATATATATCTTCTCTCTCTAGATATATCTTAATATTTCATAATAATATATAGATTATGCTTAGCATAATATATATTTCTATATTTTCTTTTTTTAAAAGCACTTGAAGGAGGCAGAGAATGTATTTTTGTCTTCAAAAAATAAACAAGACAGATCAAGTTACGATGGAATTGGTAAATAAGTTGTACTCTTACCTTTATCAATTCATGTTGCAGCATCTGGTTTCTGAGAATGATAGTGGGTGAACGAAAATGAGAAGAAATTAGTTTTTCTAAATGGGATCGAAGACAAATATGAAGAAAATCCAATGTGGAGGTGGAGAAGTTATCTATTCCTGAGAATACTTATTCACCTCGTTGTCATCGATGAAATATGATTCAGTTAGTGGAAAACCTTCAAGCTAATTTCTCTGTAATAATATGGGAATAATCTATGGTAACCACAATTATCTCTTTTTAATATTCTATTATATTAGGAAAACACGTGGTGAAGTGATGTGAACTGCTATCCTTTTCACAACATCAATCGTTGACGTGAGCAACGGTTGATAGAACATCTGAATTTTAACTTTTTTGTCTTTTTTGTTTACTTTTTGTTCAATGAATGCAGAGAGAAAGATATGAAAACAAGATTTATTATTATGAATCATTCATCAGATACATAAGACGAACACTCCAATTATCATAAACAGCGAAACAACGAAAAAAAACTTCAAAATTTATGAAAATTAGAATCACACGCTCAAACCGGAAACGTTGCTGAAGGAGACGAAAAAAAAAAGAGGAAAAGCTTAGAAGCGGACGATGGATAATATGCCTAAGAAGTAGAAGATGTTTCATTTCTAAAAATAAATCAATTCAATGATATTTTACAAGTCTATTGACGACAAACTTAATTCAAAAGTTTGTGATGTAAAATCAGAAGAAGAAATAGAAGGTGATAAGCATTTCTTTCGTTTCAAATCTACAGTTTGCTCTATGAGATTGATTATACATATATATGAAATCAATATTCCTATTTAAACTAAATTTTTAAAATATAATGTGTTATAAGCATATCTTGTCTGTAATATCCCAATGGAGATGTAGCTTTTGCTTTTGCGTACAAATCTGCCTAAACTCCTGGAATGGAGAGGAGTGGGGGAATGGTGAGGTGGGAAGGGCTCTGAGAATAATCTCTTCCGATTGCTGTACTCAGTTCGATTAACATAAAAATAATAAACATTATCCGAAAGAAGAAATGAAATTGCAAGATAATACGCTGAAGGTTGCATTTCGATGAGGTTATGGAGTATGTTGATCCATTCTTAAGAGCACCGGAGCATCTTTCTGCAGTTTTCATCAAAATTAAAAAACCAACAAAAAGAGTGTTCCTATTATAAAGAGTGATATAGAAAAGAGAAGAAGTGAAGGAACAAGATACAGGGATGTTAACTGAGAGAGAGAGAGAGAGAGAGAGAGAGAGAGAGAGAGAGAGAGAGAGAGAGATAGAGTGATAGAGAGAGATATATATAAAGAGAGAGAAAGAGAGAAAGGGAAGGAAGCGATGAGGTCTCGGTCTCGAAACAAGAGAAATCCACCTTTTCATTCGTTTGTTAAGCCATATTCTGAAAAAAAGTGTATTTATTTATCAGAATGAACACTAAAATGGAGATTTTTATAGTCTATTTCTCTGTTCAGTTCTGTACTTCCTCTCAACAAGTAAAAGAAGCAAAATTTGCTTGTTGGATGACGCTACGGATGTGGTTTACTTCATATTTTCTATTGAAAATATATAAAATTATTAATAGGAAGGAAGCAGTTCTCGTCCATATTTTTCTTTTCTTCAGTAGAAAATATTGAAATTTGATATATTTAGAATAATCGTATCAAATGGACTATTCACATATTTCAGATGTTTTTCAGAACTTGATTGACTCATGGAATGCTTAAATGCATTTTGACAGTTTGAATTAGCTTCGGGTCTCATATTGAGAACCTTTCCACACTATTGTGTATATAGTTTAAACATGACTCGATCGCGCTCATATAATAGCCGGACAAGATGAGGATTAGAGAAAGAGGGTAATAAGCTAGAACACAAAGACTGAATTCTTCGTTATTTTTCAATTTGAAAACTTCCGCACACATTTGAAACTTTGGTTGATCGGAAAACTTACTGAGACACATCTGAACTGCACATCACCATTACTCAATGACATGTCTTTCTTGACCGTATAATCTTCTGGACAAATGCATCGAATTGATGTCTGAATTCCAGAAACAACAACTGATATATCATTCTCCCAGCACACAGGTGGAAGATATTGTTGGCAAAACTTAAAAGAAAATTATGATTATTTAAAGCTTCTTCATGGAAAGATTCATGTAAAAAACTCACACTGTATACGGTGTTCTGATGCTTCAAGCTATGCTTCTCATGGCAAGAATTGTGTTGAGGGCAATCGCAAAGACTAAACGTTAAGCCCATTGCTTCATAAGAACATGTCTGATCCGGGCTACATATTGGTCTTCTGTAGTCCGAAATCTGGAAATTTTTAAATAAATTGAAGCTTATCGGGAAATGTTCTGAGAACTTGAATAATGCCAGACAACGTATGAGGATTATATGAAAGAACTTTTTAATTATCTCTCTTAGCTGAGAATTGTTTATTTATACCTAGCAAAAGAAAGAGAGGGAGGCTACTTTCATATGTTAAGTATTTGTGATGGAATGAAAATGAAAGCATAAAACGTAAATAAAAGGAAAAGGAATTGCTCACAGAGGTAGTTAATCCACGTGTCGGATGAAGATGTGCCATCGTCATTCCAAAGACCAGTGTGAGGTATATGATGGAAACAGCAGTCGAATGCATAACTAGTTGATGCTGAAATATATATTATTTGAGTGTCTGAAGATGGAATGAAACGTTTCAGAAAATGTTTTCTTTAAGCTTAGACATGAAAGAAAAGCGATAAATAGCTGAAAGCTGCTGGGAAGAGGAAGGTAGCCATTGATAGAGAAAGAGAAACAGAAAGAGAGAAATGAAAGATATGGAAAGCAATAGGAAGAGTAAACCCGATTTATACGTGGAATAAGTGTATTCAAATATTAATTTTTTTCACCTGGTATTTATAGTCTTAATTATACTTAAAAATGTTTTTTTTGATCTTAATCTTCTAAGCATGCCGCATTGAAAATCACCACCCTTCTGTGTGTCTGCGTCTGTCAAAAATGAAAAAAAAGCGTCTTTGACGCTTCATGGAATATTCACGTTGAAACTTCACGTGAATATGTAAATGACGTCATGATAGCTTTGTTGCCGAAAATCAAAAGAATTAAAGAAAGGTTTGAGCATTCCCTTTCTTCATCTTCCGTGTGAGATGGTGAGTTGAAGGAGAAATAAAAAAAAACAAATGACAAAAGGATCGAGTCTACTTATAGGAAATGCTGAATTGGTGAGATGAAACCTGAATTACAGATAGAATTAGAGCAGCGATTGAGAAAGAATATAGAAAATAGAAAAGAACAATGGCAACAAAAGATTATACATGAAATACGAGTAACATAGAAGAGAAGGTAGTCTCTAGGTTGGTTATCATACACAACTGAGTCTGAGCTTCCATCTACGACGTCGTTGAGGGGCGGAGCTGAGCGGCGACTTAGAGATCTGTATCTCAAAAGAGGCGTGGCACCTGGTTGGAGCACCAAAGAAGGAATAAAGCTTGAAAGCTCCATTGTTTTATTGATAAGAAGTAACTAGGATAAAGTAGGACAACGTAGGAAAACTTCGGTGCAAACTGATGTTTCTAGTAAATAAACTTCAGGCTTCAAGCTATAACAACAAGTTTGCTCATGTAGTTTTCAAGATCCCACCGAGTGAGTAGAATATTTCGTTGAAGTTCATTAAATTCAATGAATATCCGCTCAGGATGATGTAACTTCCACAATTGCTTAGCATATTATGACGTTCAAAGTTCGGTGAGATTCAACAGACTCTAGATTTTCCAAATCATTAAAATTGTAGATTTGAAACGTATTATGGCCTCGGGAGCATGAAGTTTAAATTCATTTCTGTACATTCTTCTTTTGAAATATATTTTAATTATTTAATTGTGTGACGCTGAACGTGAGAACGTACAGAGGGAAGAAAAATGTTGGTCAGCTTCTGACGGACAAAATCAATTTGGACAAAAAGCTGGTATGAATAATAATGGAATAGAACTTGTAACAAAAAGAGAACAACTCATCAGAAGGCAAAAGTTAAAAGAAGAATCGCAAATGAGCATATTCAACTATCAATAATCACGTTTTTTCTTATTCTTTTCACTCTTTCATTATTGAAATTGATAGAAAATGGGGGTAAAAGATGGTATTAAAAGATGTTGCGCTTCGCCATAATGCTCTTTTCCTCATTTTTTTCTGAATTTGGTTTTCTGAAATTTCTTGAAGAAAAATAGAGAGAAGGGAAAAGAGAGTTGAAGAAAGAGAGACGATAATCAAGCGCACACTTTGAAAGACATTAAAAGGAAAAAATTATAATAAGTAGTTGAAGAGATGAGGCATCATAATGAGAGAAAAGGAATGATTTCTGATGTTGAAAATGGGAGGAAGGACTTCTGGAAAGCGATGAGTACATCATCAGTTGACAAGAGGGGAGATTTGATTTTGAAAACTCAAAACAGAGTCTGGTACTTCTTTTCATCACTGTGCTGCCATCAGAGAATGGAAAAAATAACTTATTCAATTATGAAAAATATTAATTAAGAAAAAAAAGTTGTAAACACTTCTTGTATCTTCCTCTTTGTGATCTACCTCTTTGTTCTTCTCTCACTTTTTTTTCTTTTCTCCATCTCATTCATTCTTTTCCTCTTTGTTTAGAACACTGTTTCACGAACGCTCCATTATTCCATTTCCGAAATCTTTTCTGAATATTGTTGGAGAAACATAGGTTTTGGACATTAATTATGCAGATTATGCTTTGCACAAGCATAGTTCACCCATATCACTTAGGAACAACGATATGCGGACTTCAATCAACGTTCAATAAAAACAAAATGTTTTTTTCTTTTTTCCCAATGTAATTAGCAAGCGAATGACGCATTAATTGATTCCAGTAGTAAAGTTCTAATATGATTGAAGTCTCATCTTCAACTATGCGTATGAGAATTAGTTCAACATGAGACAAATTAAAAGGATGGTATGAGGAATGGATTAATAAAAATGCTTCTGACAGATCTGACAATACACCTATAAGAAGAAAGAGCATGAATACAAGAAATAGATTTGAAAGGCGGTGAGAGATGAAGAGGAAGTGAAAATGGTAAAGAGAAGAGAGAGAATGCAGACGATGTGCGTGCTCTAGAAATAACTGAAAGTGATAGTTGTTGTTCTTTACTACGTCAGGTACACGTGAAATTTGCATACAGATGCAGCCTGAATTCAGGCATATACCCATGCGCTTCTTGTATAAAGTGAAACGAACGAATCATACCTACCGTCTTTCTCCATATATCCACCACTCTCTCTCTCTCTGTTGATTCATAAAAAATAAGTTTTATTTTTGTGATTATAAAGATAGACACAAATATATACAAAAAACAGTTTTTCTCATGAAAAATAAGCTGACTAATCGACTAAGAAACACAGGAACAAAATCGTTTGTAGATCCGAGACACTCAATGCTCCAACGAAGTGAGATACAATCGCTATCACTAATTATCAAAAAATTATTTTAAAACTATTTTCTGTTCCAGAATAAACTGAACTACTAGTTGTTTCAATAATCTCTACCTTATCGTGTCCCCCTTCTATCTATTCCCACTCCCCCCTCACACTTTTTCTCTCTCATTCCCCTATACACTTTTACGTCCTCTGGCACTCTACGCAAAGTTCTTGCTATCAGAAATTATCTTACGACATGCATTTCTCTGAATCTTACTCTCACATTCCCATTGCCTCTTTCGTCCTTTTCACCTCTTACGATTAAGTTTCTATTTATGGATGAGAGAACTCATTAAAACTTATCTAATCAAACTTATGTTTTCGAAATTTTTTTCGAACCTATCTATTGAAGTACTAAACTACATCATCTCCGATTTTTAAATAACAAATCTTATCTTTACTCTCTATTCACCTCACAGATTGTTTCTTCCCTCTCTTGCACTAACGAAACTGAAGACGCTGTCGGGGAAATCGAAAGAAGAAAGATAAAAAACAAAATAATAAAAGATCAAGCTGCTGTGGCGATTGATTGTCCTTAGGCAATGATGCTTCAAGATATCAAGTATGTTTCAATTAATTTTTCGTCATCGTCTCGTTCTTTATTAAAAACGATATCTGAAAATATAAGCTTTGTTCCCGGGTTATGCTTTTCTCATGACTCGTTTAGTTTTATAGATATCCAGTCTATGAAACCTAGTCATTAACATGTTAGTCATTTTGTTCCCTCCAATCTTATAGTTTGATTGTATTTGTGTTATTTTGATAATAAAAAGGAAACCAAAGTTCACACTCAATATTTAAGAATTAATAAAGCAGGTATGCTCGCTTGCGTCATCATTTCCCCTGTTATTTTCTCATGACCATGTATGAGCATGTACAGGATTGGCCAGGATATTAAAATCGAACCTTTTTTTGTGTTCCAACAATTCGATTAAAACCGAACAAATATATTTAAGTATCTAACGAATTACATGCAAATATGGTTGCTCTTGAAGGGGGCTACTAAAAAATTGAACTTACTAATTCACCATGGGATTACGTGCACAAAGTTTCAGGAGAAGAACATATCGGGTGCGAAACTAGTTGAACTATATTCGAAAATAAACGTGTTTGTGTGCAATTTTTCTAATATCATGAGAGCTCAATTTGCTAGATGTCCTCATGCAAATTGCAAAACACTTGATCTCGGGCGGGCTCGAACCGCCGACCTTCTGTGTGTTAGACAGATGTGATAACCACTACACCACGAGACCTCACGAATGTCTTCGTTTGCGAGTCCAACACTTTTTCCAATACCTACTTAAATTTTATTTGCTTATAAAGAAATTATGATGAACTTCATAGACAATTTTCTATTAGGGTTAACTCATGCTGAATGACATCATGCTCGTGACCAAAAGATCACATCATAGTTTTCTTTTAAGATACAAATTAAAAACGGAAATGAATTAAAAGTAGAATATGTTATCCGCGAACATATGCAGCTTCCGGACAAATAGTATGAGCAAAGATTCAGATAATAAATACAAAATGAGCATATACCAAAAAGAAGAAAAAGAAAACTAATCTGCAGCCTAAGATGAATTACAAAGACAGAGCGAAAACATAGAAAAAACAGATTATTACTATTTATTGTCATTCTAGAAAGGTTCATACAGTTCTTCTAATCATCATTAATGTTCTACGTGGGTGGATGACTAAATCAGATCCATCTACAATCCAGAAAACTCCTGCAAAAATGATAGAAGTCAATACAAGTTCATTTGTAGCGCGTACCATATCCATTTGACCAATCAATGGGAGTGTACGCTCCATTTAGGGAGGCTAGAGCACAATTGTAGAGCCACCATCCACTGAAAAAAAACGTTTCTCGACTTTGTAGCTCTTTTTTTGTAAAAATGTACCCCATTTGGTATTTCGTGACGCAATCTGGGCGTGGATCATTGATACGATCAATTGTAGAGAACGGAGATAAATTGGAATAAGTCAAATCGTACCTGAACGAGGTAAATGCCAACAATAAACTATTTAGGTTTTTCTACAGAGATGTGAAGCATGAAACAAAATAAGAATCTTTGAATGCCAAAGAAAGCTAACATAACGGGAGAAATGGCGTATATCAGACGTATTTGCCATTTTTCCTATCGCACTCATGTTGAGCGGCTGCATTAATGAAAATGAATCTTACCATCCGTCAGATGCATTTCCTTTTACATTCTGCCAATCAATGGATATTTTCAATCTATATGAGTCAGCTTCATCGGTTACCTGGAATAAATTGGAAATTAGAAATACGTGGTAAGTAGAATGAGAATAAGAGGAAGTGGGTTGATTGAAGAAGATATTGAATAATGGAGTGAAACCTTTCATAAGATCATTTCTAAAAATATCAGAATTGGGTGAAGACGTAATTGAATTAAAACAATATTTGCACGAAAGCATATGCAGTGAGATTCTGAGAGCCAGCCAAAATAAAAGAAAATGCGAATCGCTCCAGTTAACAAAAATTTTTGTAGGCTTAATTGGAAAAATAGATTCGAAAATAACCTCAAATGAGTCATATTCATTAAACCAAAAATCGTGAGAATAAGCTGAATTGGGCGTTCCATCGTCATGCATTTCGATTCGAAGGTTTGTTTGTGTGTTCTGTAATTTCTCATCGATATTTTTCATTTCACAAAAGAAGGAATATTTTACCGTTGTGAGCAGATGAATAACTTCGTTGCCGGCCCAGTAATTGGTGTTCTATGTGACAACAATATAAAATCTATAGAAAGTGTAGACAAACCGGTAGTCCATTTCCTCCGAACCCAGCTTTGAACTCATTCCACTTACGGTTCCAAAATGGTTCGCTACCGTCGACACGTCTTCAAAGAAACAAAGTTATGTTTACATTTACTTCAGTGAGTATCATATTGAGGAAGAGAAAACTAAACTAACCTTTGAATGATTGTCCATCCACCTCCATCCGTCTCCATATCACAGTAGACTTGAACAGTCTTATTTTGAAGTGTGATCGGATAAATCCCACTGCTGAAATTAGAAATGAGGAAAATTATTATTTTCATTTAAGATGTTTTCAAGTTAATCATATTATTCCAGACTGTACCAGCCTTGAATTTCCAGCATATTTCCAATCAAGGCAATCTGTTTTGTGAGCAGGATGTTCGCAGGCAAAGCAGAAAGCTTCATTCCCACTTCGCAAATACCAATTGGCTGAAAAATATTTTCTTTTTTTCTCTTTTTCCATTTAAATTTCGGTTATAAGTTGTATAAAAACAATTACAAACATGAATTCGTTGCGAAAACCAAATATTGTTGTGAAGTGGATGTTACGCCTGGAAGAAAAGAGGTTCTGTTATCATTTCCGGAGACGCTAGTGAATGATATCATATAACTGACCTGAGTTCAGGTCGTTAAAATCAAATTTGGAACCATCTACCCAAGTACATGTGTTTCCTGAACATGAACCACCTAGATACACGTTTAAACAGCTCTGATTCTTAGCCAATACTGAAAAAGACCTTTCAGTGTTTAGAAAATCAAGTAATGGCAACCATTTAACAATGCTCCTTCGAACCCATTGTGAACTGATGCCAAGTGTCCACCAATGTTCTTGCAATAAGATTCCGCACTTGCCCAGTTTCTTAAAATCATTATAAATAATGATTAGATTGTTCTAGACTTACAAAGGTGTAGAAAAAATTTCAAAACAGTCACCTAAAACAGATTCTTCAAAGCCGTTTGGACATGTTCCGTTTGCATAGGCGAGTATCAAAAAGAAACAAAATGTTTTCAGAAACATTTACTGTAATTCATTCAATAACATGCGTCAATGGAATCATTCATTAGCATTTAACTGATAATGAAACAAAGTTTGAGAAAAACAGAAAGGGGATTCGCGTGAAGACTTCATTGAATGATGTAGATAAATCAATCTTTTCTAGAAGAGAGAAACTGCTGTTACTCTCAGTAAACTAAAAAGAAACTCTCTTATCAACGATGAGCCAATATAATTTCATATTGAGCTATAAAACAAGTTAATTACTCAATGTTCAAACGATCGCGTCCTCGTTCAATCCATAGCTATCACTGATTATCATTGGTTCAATGAGCATGCATCATTAGGGAGAAGGTGAATGACGAGAACCTCCGATGACACAAAATGTGAAGTTTTAAACATTTTATTTACTAATAATCTCCAAGAAATCTAAACAACAACAACATCAGATGTGATGTGGGAAGCATCGTTATACTTTACAGAACTTTGCGTTTTAAATCGAACTTAACTCATGCAACATGATACAGTTTTCATACACCAATGACATAAATGATTAGTAAATAGATGCGAGTCAATATATAACTATGTTGAGCTCATTGATGATAGTTCTTAAATTTGATCTTTTTAAAAGATTGCTTACAAGCTCTTCTCGTCGAGCAGACATTCCAAATGGCTAATAATGCGAGTCAACTGCGCAGCATACGGTCCATTCACCTGAAGATTCAGAGTTTCGTTAATCTTACAAAGACTGCAGCTTACTTTGAAAAGACTCTCGCAAAATGTCATATTCGTTAAATGCTCAAAGACATGATCCAGCCTTTTCATAGACTTATCAGACAGATTTACATCAACCTGAAAGAAGAAAAATAAGCTGGTATGACAGCGAGAATCACCAGTGGAGCCAAAGACTGCTTGAGATTAGTCATAGCTTGTAGGAAATAAGATCTTTCATAAGAATATGCAACCTAAAGATTATTTCTGTATGTGTTGTAGAAAAGACCGCTATCACTTTTTGGAACGAGATGACCGAAACTAGTCAAATCACCTTTTGTGCGTCCTTTTTAGGAAAAACTTCTTTCAAAACATCTGCATTCATTGGCTTTAGCGGTCATCTCGTTCCAAAAAGTGATAGCGGTCTTTTCTACAACACATACAGAAATAATCTTTTCAGAACTTCAGAATCAGAACAAAGAATTTTTAAAAGGAATAAAAAATTTAATTCTATCGATAAAATACAAATATAACAAATATACAAATTTTCTTATAAAAATTTATACCGAGAACCCATCCAAGAGCAGAATTCATCATGGTTACGATCTTATGAACCAGGTCCTGACCATTAGAGTCAATGGAGATCGCAGCTAATTGACCGCTCCAAAGTGGGCAACATATAAATGCCGCAACCGACTTTTCAATAATGTCGGATGCATCTTCAAGGATCTCAAGGGGGCCGAGCACAGTTTCATGATATCCCGCAGCGCTAAAGGTAAAGAGGAATTAATGTAAAACAAAAGAAGTTAACTGTCGACGAGCGTGAGCTTGAACTCTATCCCTTTTCAGAAGAACTAGGTCCTTGCCTCTATTAGGGCTGATGTTAGTGATACCGCTGAATGGATCGATTTTCTGAGAGCATGGTTATGACAGTGGTCGGTTTAGTTAACTAATGTACCTGGACGCGTCCCTTTTCACCAACACCGATGGCTATCGATAAAATACAAATATTAACATTACTTACTCATTTCAATTATATTAGTCTTTATATCACGAACATATCGGCAAAGATCTCCACTTGTTTCCAACCTCTCTCCGATTTTTGAGAGATATTCTTGTACGGCGGATTTAGCTTCTTCGATTTTCCTTATTAGCAACCATTTTTCTATTTCTTCATGTATAATTTTTCTTCTTTGCTGATTTGGCACTCTCGTCAATACTTCGGAGATAAGCTTGGAGCTACTTCCATGCTTCTCCCAAAAATCCTCAATCTGATTATCGGAAAGTGTATAGTTTTCCTTATCTGTAACCCTAAATTAAAACAGGTTACATTTAGAGTCTTCAACAAAACAAAAAAAACCAAAAATCGATGATTATCGGTTCTTCTTCATCGTTTTGACCGTAGTTACCGTTATTCGTCGCAATGTCTTCCAAGCGCAAGACAAATTGAAGAAAGTGCACTAATATTAAAGCACGATGATTGGCTTCTTGGAGAGTCAACTCTTTCGCTGTTGTAAACGTGATCTCCTGCGTTCCAATGTACAATGTCTTCTTTATGGCGGAAATTTGTGGTAGTAGAAAGTGAACTTCGCCGCAAACTTGGATCAACGATAGCAACTAAAAATATGAATTTAAACAAAGATCTTAATATAATAAAAGGTTTTTTTTGTTCAAACAACTTGATGGAATACCTTATAGACGTATAACTCTTGGATGTAGGGTGGACTAACACTATTATAACTACTCGATATGGACAAAGAGGTTGGTCGTGGGCCACGTTGATGGCATTTTATAAAATAGCGATGATCCAAACCAGAGTATTTTACGTCACATATGAGTCCCATGGACATACCATCGGTTTTATCTGAAAATCAGTTCATTAAAATTTTATGATTTAAAAAATGATAGAATGAAACATGTTTTTTAAAACGAATTAGTATTTTTATCAACATTATATTACCTGAGAATGTAATTGAGAAATCCCAAGGTTCTCCAGAATGCAACGCCAGGAAATACTCTCACAGCACAGTTGCTGTAAAAATTAAAAATTAAAGTTGAAAATATAGGTGAATGCATACTCTGAATCAGATCCTTCCAGAATCGCACAAACTTTGCCCAAATACTCATACCACAAATCATATCGGTCTCCGGTGTTATACCCACTTTCAATTAATTTATCCGACAATTTCAAGGCAGTCTTGCACAAACTAATTTTATATGAACGAGTTCCTCCTTTTTTAGTCCCCTTCTTCGCAGCGTCTATAAATTGATTCCAATCCCGTTGAAGACGGTTTTCATTAGCCATTTATTCTGAAATAACAATTTTTTAAATAATATTCTGTAACAAATTGTAGTCTTAACATCTAGTTAAGATGCACCAGACTATAAACTATAGGCGGGGAAACTAAACTAGGGAAAGATAGTTTTGGTGCTAGACAGTAGTGTGTGAGCCAAGAGGCTCGAGACTCTAGTTTTACTTTTTTTTTTTTTTTTCGTTAAATCAAATTGTTAGCGCAATATTTCGATTCGAAATATTGCGCTAACAATTTGATTTTAACGACCTGAACTCAGGTCAGTTATATGATATCATTCACTAGCGTCTCCGGAAATGATAACAGAACCTCTTTTCTTCCAGGCGTAACATCCACTTCACAACAATATTTGGTTTTCGCAACGAATTCATGTTTGTAATTGTTTTTATACAACTTATAACCGAAATTTAAATGGAAAAAGAGAAAAAAAGAAAATATTTTTCAGCCAATTGGTATTTGCGAAGTGGGAATGAAGCTTTCTGCTTTGCCTGCGAACATCCTGCTCACAAAACAGATTGCCTTGATTGGAAATATGCTGGAAATTCAAGGCTGGTACAGTCTGGAATAATATGATTAACTTGAAAACATCTTAAATGAAAATAATAATTTTTTTAAATTTTCTTTCTTTTTTGCTGATTTGACACTCTCGTCAATACTTCGGAGATAAGAAGGTGAATGACGAGAAACTCCGATGACACAAAATGTGAAGTTTTAAACATTTTATTTACTAATAATCTCCAAGAAATCTAAACAACAACAACATCAGATGTGATGTGGGAAGCATCGTTATACTTTACAGAACTTTGCGTTTTAAATCGAACTTAACTCATGCAACATGATACAGTTTTCATACACCAATGACATAAATGATTAGTAAATAGATGCGAGTCAATATATAACTATGTTGAGCTCATTAATGATAGTTCTTAAATTTGATCTTTTTAAAAGATTGCTTACAAGCTCTTCTCGTCGAGCAGACATTCCAAATGGCTAATAATGCGAGTCAACTGCGCAGCATACGGTCCATTCACCTGAAGATTCAGAGTTTCGTTAATCTTACAAAGACTGCAGCTTACTTTGAAAAGACTCTCGCAAAATGTCATATTCGTTAAATGCTCAAAGACATGATCCAGCCTTTTCATAGACTTATCAGACAGATTTACATCAACCTGAAAGAAGAAAAATAAGCTGGTATGACAGCGAGAATCACCAGTGGAGCCAAAGACTGCTTGAGATTAGTCATAGCTTGTAGGAAATAAGATCTTTCATAAGAATATGCAACCTAAAGATTATTTCTGTATGTGTTGTAGAAAAGACCGCTATCACTTTTTGGAACGAGATGACCGCTAAAGCCAATGAATGCAGATGTTTTTGAACGACAAACAATTGATTTATCTCATCGTGATTCAAGATGTTGTTCTGAGCCAGAACACCGATTTTAACTGATAATTTGATTATATTTTTCACAACCTTAAGGAACATTGGTAAATAAATTTGAAACTAGTCAAATCACCTTTTCTGCGTCCTTTTTAGGAAAAACTTCTTTCAAAACATCAGACAGATCATCCAGCAGACGATTTGTTGCATCAGAGATGAAAAGTCTGGTCACAGTTCTGTAACAACTTTTGAACGTTAAAATAAACTGAAATGGAACTACCGGTTTGCTAACTTTGAGGCAAGCTTTTTCTGAGCTTTCACGGATAAAGCAGCAGCAGAAAATGCACTGGACGCTGAAATTAAGTTCAAGTTCACTCTTAAAATACCAGAAATTACCAGTTTTCGTCATGAATTGTTGCGATCCAGAAAGATCAGAACTAGCTGTAGAACAATCAGCAAGGCTCATAATGAACAATTGAACTAAAAGAACGTATATATATAAATTATTACCAACACATGATACAGAAACAGGTAGAAAAAAGATAAAAGAAGCAAGAAAATGATGAAAGCGAATCTGCTAACGCTCATTTACGTTAAAAGAACTTAGAATACAGCCAATGTGGAAAGTGCCAAGTAGTAATCAAGAAATTGAACATAGCAAAGAATGAGAACGATGATTCGAATCTCAAAGAAAACATTCATTTCAATAACCTGCTGCTGCAACAGGTCAAACTGTGAAACATCAAGCAAAAATAAAGTGATTGTGAAGCCTTTTGTAACATCCAGGTAACTTGATATCTACAAAAACAGTGGAATCAAACAAAGGAGAAGTTAAAAGAAAACGACATATTAACCCATTTACACTTAATAGAAGAAGCAAAATAAACATATAAGTAGACATCTAACCAACCAACTGATCATGAGTATCGAGATATTGCCATATCCTACTTGGCGGGAAAAGTCAAAACCTGGCACTAGGGCACTTATTCAAAGGTTGATTACGGTAATTATAATAATTATTAATTATATGATAAAACATTCATTAAAGCCATTTGAAGTTACCTTGAATCTTATTGATTTGAACTAATTTTTTTATTGTTTTTAGAGATGTCGTTTTCTCGACCGGTCATTCACACGTAAAGTTCGGAATTAAAAAAACTTCAGACATGATTGCCGCGCTGCTTTTCATTTTCTCGGTAATTTCGCTGCGAATCGGTTGTTCTTTCTGTGTACCTTCTATGATTTTGATCCTTATGCTAAGTGACAACCATTTCTGGCAACGTCTCAACAGTTACATTAGGTGGTTCTACATTGCCTTACAGAAACTAAATGGATATCATAATTGATAATAATAATAAAAACTGTTAATTGGCTTGTAATTTTTGTGTAGAAGAAATGGTCTTAAAGGGAACAACATTCTATCTTTTATTTGACCCATTTTATATCCTGGCTGTCGCGTTTCTTCCTCTAAACAATTGTCTTGTGGACGTGGTGGTTTGCATTGACGTCTCCTCTTCATAATAATTCCTGGTGATTATGAAAGGTTTTGAGTGTATCTTGACCTTATCTCAAATATTATAGAAGTAAATTGAGTTTATCTAAAATCAGTATGTTCTTTGTATCATATCTCTCTCCTTCTCATTCGCTCTGTCTCCCTCTTATTTTTTCCAAGTTCTGTTAAATTACAATTAAACTTCCTCAGCCCAACTGATGATTAGTTGGTTGCGTATAGCATGTTAGATGTATCGTTTGTACACATCAACGCAAATGTTTTGTTTTAAGATGACTTTGAACTATTCAGTTTTTGGTCGGAAGTATGTTTCTCTCTTCCCACTCTTTACTTTTTAATCTTACATGTTCGTGGCAGAAAATATCGTTTAAATCGGCTATTACGTTTCAAAATCCGCTCTTCATATGGGTTGGTTCAGAATGCGTTTAGATCACAACAAGTCCTATAGTTGCTAATCAAAGCTATTCCTCCTTTTTCGACCAGTTCCATCGTGATCGTGTTCGATGAAAAGAACACAGTTGAATTTAGTGTTTGAAGTATTATTCTTGATTACGTTTTATTAAATAGCTTTATTAAGTTTAGAAATCTACTTCATCCTGATAGATATTTAGAATGTAAAAATAATTTGATCGTTTCTGGCTATTTGAGTTTGTGGGATACGAAGACATGAAAATTAATTGAAAATGGAGGGAGAGGTGAAAGTACGCATTAAGAAAGATGAGGTGAATGAGAAATCTTCTTCTTCCTGATCTGATGATTTCTATAAATGGTCTTTGAGCGTATTGGAGAGTTATATCCAGTTGTCGTTTGTCGCTTTTCTGTTGCCCCTTCTACCCCAACCCCTATATCCTACAACTTCAATTTCAATTCGTAAATCCTTTTGACCGTCTGTTCTTCATCAACGTCAAGTTTCGTGTAATTTTGCTTCTGAATTTTCTGCATGTTGTTCAACGAACTCATCGACCTTCTATGAGGGCGACCAGGAAATTTCTTAAATTACGATGTTCTACAAACTTTCTACACACGACATAGCCATGCTGCGAAAGATATTCTTTTGCAAACAGTAAATTGACTGAAAAAACATTATGCAATGGATTTTCCTTTTAGTTTTCTTCTTTCCGCTTATTCCATATCTTAAATTGCATTCCCCATCCATTTCTCCAACATTTCCATAAATTTCAGACTAACTTCTCATGTCATTTTTTAAAAGATGTTTAGATAGACCAGGTAAAGACTGTTTCAGAAAGTACTCTTCATTCCTTTGTTTTCTTTTACAGAAATTAGTAACGCTAAGCGTTTTGTTAAAAACATAATTCATGAAGAAGATGTTGATTATTCGCAGTTTGAAACAAAGTTTTTCCGTTCCTTTCAACAAATTTGAAGCACATTTTATTAGAATCGATGGAACTGAAATCGTGACATTTCGGGAAAATGATGGGCAATTCAGGCTATTCAGGACTAATGTACATGTGAAGGTATGCTTCAGAAAGCTGCAGCATTGCATATGTTGTTGTAAATTTGTTTATTTAGATCGGAGCTTATATTGCATGTGCAATTGGTTTTGCTATAACAATTTCTTATTGCATCACCTATACTTTCTACCATAATCGAGGTTTGGGACGGAACCCTTTCATTGATCAATTGGAATTATGTAAATCATTTTCTTTTGTCAAATTGTATTACGTTTGTTAAAGGTGATCTCATTTTCGCATTCATTGTGGGATTGCCTTGCCATGTTTTACTTTTCTTTGGTATAAGGAATGATAACAAGAAGCTATTCACGTAAGTTTACTTCCAACTAAGATTTAAGAAGAAGCTTCTGGAATATGAGAAACTCACTCATCCACTCTGTGCGATCAAACAGTTCAGAAGTGACTCTCACGCATACTTCACGTGAATCTGTCACGCTACAGCGTAAAATTGAAATTGCAATGAAATGAAAGAAAATATTTTAAAATGAGAAAGTTCTCTTTGAATTATTTGAAGAAGAAGAGCATAAGGAAGAATGTTACAGACCGTTCCTTGTCTTCTACCTCACAAACTTCATTCTGAACTGTGTCTTTACTGTTTTGACAGTAGCTGCTGTCTTGATGGATATTCACCGAAAGATATTTGGGAATATTCGTTATGATATCAGCTGGACATTATTTCAAGTTTGAATAACAAATGTTGACAAAGTTTTAATCAATAAATTGGAGATTGTGTTTACTGCTGCTCAAGGTCTGGCCATCTATGTCGTTATGAGATGTCGGAAGTATGCATCAGCAAAGGGTCATTGGAAAAAGACAAGTGCAGAGGTATTGAAAAAGCTGAAACCTTCTTCATGGAACATTTTTCTATAAAAAACCATTTTCAGCGGAATAATTCTTCAATAATAGCTGACGGCGTGACAGTCGATGCTTGATGCCAGAGAGTATTGATGAAGAAGAATAATTAAATAAATATTTTTGTGTCAAGTTTTCTCTCAAGTTCAACTTAGTGATAACCAATCACAGAGTTTTTACTATGAAAATCAATCGTTTTAATGAACAATGTTTATGATTTGGAAAGATAATTTTTAATCTTCTGATATGTTCTGATGGGCATAGGTGGTATGACATTTGACGGGAGCTAATTGGATTGTTTTAAAGAAACAACTTGTCGAAGAAGAGATAAAATTTAAATGATCATCGCGATGGTGTTTTGATGGTGTTTGTAACAGGTTTGCATTCTATTTTTCTTCTCCAAAATTCATCGAGGACAGTTCTTTTCAAAACAAAAAAAAAGGAAAGAAGATGATACTCGGAATTTCGCAGTTGATAATTCATACGAATCATCAATTCTATATACTGTTGCTATACAACAATAATTTCTAAAAATGGACAGAGATGTCAACACAAATAATATTTTGCGAGCCGTAGAACAAAGTCCGGGGCTATCGTTATCGGAAGAAGTTGCTTTTTTAGCAGAAATCGTATGATTGGGATAAGAACAATGGTTGTACACGTTAATGATGAAAGAGAAAAATCATTTGATATCATCCTATTTTTCTATTCAATAAACGTGTGTGTTTGTGCTTTGTGCGTCAGATATCTCAGAGGAGGGTGTTGTTTGAAGGAAATCAAACGATAACGCAGGCATTTCTTTGACAAACTGTGCTTTTGACCTTTTTTTGAGATGAACTGATCAAGACAAAAAAAATTTAACAATTGGCAGTTGTATCGTCTTATCAGTTTAGCCCAGGGGAAAAACGTGCTCCAATGCCATCAAACTCTTTATCATCTTCATTTTTCAGCTGAAAACTTCTCTTCTCTTTTTCTATCAATTTTGTGGTGATCAGTTAACCTTTTTCTATCACATGGCTGATGAAACAAACATATTTCTGAAAAAAAATTGAGTTTTGTTTCAGTTCAACTCGGAGCAACCTAGAGAGGCAACACCATTGATATACCTCTAGGAGATGGAGTTCAAAATTCTTTCATAAGTTGTGAAGTTTGAATCTTAACGGACTACAGGGAAATCAAAAGACCAAATACATTGGGACATCAGAATATAAACATATCTTTGAACTCCTATTCAAATTCAAATTATTCATTACGGAAAGCAATAGAATTTGCACATGATTCATAAATAAAAAAATTAGTTTATATGAATATGAGACGTGTCAGTTTATGTCCAAAGACTCGAGCTTCTCCTACTTCTTGGATAAATAATGAAATTTTACTTCAGCTATTGATTACTGAAATAGGAGTTTGGTTTATTGTATGATGTTCTTTGAACTGAAATACATAAAAAGATAGGAAGAAATAAGAGAAAGACTAAAAGAGAAAGGCATTAGAGACAGAACGGTATATGAAGAGAATGAGAAAAAGAGAAACGAAGAGAGAGAGAGAAGGGAGAGGTGGGGTTAACAATGGGCGGGACTTATTGCCGCCCGGCGTCCAATCGTTCCTACGGACAAAATAACATTCATTGCAGCTTCTATTCCTTCTCGAGGGTAACGCAATGTCCGTTGATCCAAATCTTCTCACTCCCTTTAAGGTAAATCTTAAACTTTTTGAATTCAGCTGAGCACGATGCTTTCAATATTACATGAGATGCTCAATATGAGAGCTTTCACTCTCTATCGATTTACACGCGCAAACCTATCTATGGTTATCGTATTATTTAGTTCTACTTTTTCAGAACACTGGACAATCATCTCTCAGACAAATTTCTGAGGATGCTTTCTATGTTGTCAATGAGGTAGTTACCAAGCGTCTTGGCCATGTTCCAATTCATAAGGTTAGTCTTTGATAACATTCAGAAAATCATATATGATTCGAACATCTCGAGAGGTTGAGCCATTTTTTTTCTTTAAACGTTTTGCACGGGTTTCTAAAGCACCAAATCGATGGGATGTCGGTTAGCAGGAGGAGGAGAAGAAAAAGAGAGGAAATGTGTGTGGAGAACGAAAGGTTTGCTCTGGCGTTTTTGTTGGAAACCTATTCCTCAACTGTTGTTATGAATGACCTTTGTAAGTTTTGGTCCTGTCAAAGCTCTCTTCTATATGACAGGTTTATCTTGTTTGTCAGGTTCTTGCTTGAGAGATCAGCCGATATTTGATTCCATATCGGTCAACGTGAGAAATAGCAAGAAAATTATGATGAATGAAAAGATTTGAGCCATTTATTATAATTCTCAGATTAGGACTATTTCTTTTGGTAAAGCTAGCGCTCTTTTGAAAACGAGCGAATCCGAAATTGTTTGAGGGAGGGAGAAGAATGGGAAGTGGGGAATAGGAAAAGAGGAAAGATCGCGCGCATATGGAAAACCTTGAAAGAGGTTGAAATTTTTTGGGAAATGTTTGCATGTAAAGTAGATAAGAAAGTCACTTTTATGGCGATATAATTTTTATTTTTATTGTTATTCGTGAATGATCATATTGACTTTACTAGTTAAAACTTTTGGTTTTGGCAGTGTAAAGAAAATATTTTTGTTTGTTGTGATGATGTTGGCATGAATGTAATGATCATGATTTTTTGGGCTCTCTCGTCCTTATTTTAATGATTGTTACAACAAGTTTCTCTGAAAAGAAGAGTTGACCACGTGAGAATTCTAACTTTTGGTTTGAAGGATAGTGAGTGATGCTTCGAATGAAATAGTCTTGCAGGAGTTTCATATGAAGAGAATTTGCAAAGTTTATGAAAAACTCTTTCGATTCAAAAGTTGTTGTGTACTCTGTTGGGTCCTAAGCAAATTATGACCTTTTGATAAGAAAACAATGAACGAGTTGTGGTGTGGTTATTTTTAGTAAAGTATTGATGATAAAGAGATAGTGAGAGAAAGTCCAAATAAAGTTTTTATTTGTTTGATTGGTTGGTTGGTTGTTTTTGAGGTTTTTTTTCGAATACGTGAAAAACGTGAATGAAGCGTGCATTTGATGTTGGCATTCATTTCCACTTGTAATGCGTTTTGAGCGGTTGTCTTTGAGATATTGGTCAAAATTCAAAGCCCTATCAACGATCAAGGTGTAACGAGAGAAAATGTCTCCTGATTCTGTATATTTGCAGGGAGATTTCCATCTGCTTCCTCTGAAAGTTCAAAGATTTGTTGCCGAGAAGGCCGAGTTGATGAGACCACGCGGTTGGAATAGTGCTGGGGTTGGAAATGATACATTTTCTTTACAGGAATCTACATCTGTGATGGAACTCAACATGAAGCTGAAGAAATCGTTGACAAACTCGTTGAGCGTGGTATGCTTTCTCCTCTCAAAGCATATGAAAACAACTACATCTGCCGTACCGATCCCAAGGTAATTTTTTCATTGAAGTCTAGCACAAGCTGAGTTTTGTACAGGATGTAGCTCGTGTTGAATCTAAGACCTGGATGGTCACACCCGACAAACATCAAACTGTAACACGTACTCCAGAAGGAGTTGACCCTATCATGGGTCACTGGATGGGACCAGAGGATTTGAGCACTGAATTGGATTCTCGCTTCCCTGGATGTATGGCCGGTAAGTATCTTTGTATATGGCAAAAGATGGATTATAAGCTTGCCGTCAAAGTCTATTGAACGATGAGCGAACAGGGAGAGAATGAGAGAGAATTGCCGAAGCGATCAAGTTGTTTAACTTTGCCCGAAAATAATTTTACCCTCTCGCGGTGGTATCTTCTTTCCACGTGCTGTTTAAAAAAGTCATTGTAATTCGTCTTTCTCTCTATCCATTCTATCCGTCTTTTCTTTTCGTAATGAAGAACTAAACAGGAAAAGAGAAACTTTCGATAGATTTTGTTGTCTTTGGGCATTTGTTACGCGTGAAGAAAAATGGTTCCAATAGCTAAGAGAAATAGATGCTCCTCACTAGAGAAGTTGATGATAATGTTTTGAGGGATGTTCTAACTGAGTTAAGGTTGAAGTGGAATCTTGAAAGGAGTGATACAGTTGTTATGTTTCAGGACGTATCATGTATGTCATCCCATTCTCTATGGGACCTGTTGGAGGACCATTGTCTAAGATTGGCGTTCAAGTAATCAACACATTCTTATGTCATATTACTTTTTGTGTTTCAGCTCACTGACTCTAATTATGTCGTTCTTTCTATGCGTGTCATGACCCGTGTTAGTCATGAAGTCTGGGATGCTTTAGGAGACAGTAACTTTGTCCGTTGTATCCACTCTGTCGGTCTTCCTCGCCCTGTCAAACGTAAATATTTCGATCTTGTTTAGATTAGCAATTTCTTTTTCAGAACGCGTTGTCAATCACTGGCCTTGCAATCCTGAGCGTGTCCTTATCGCTCATCGCCCTGCTGAGCGCGAAATTTGGTCTTTCGGTTCCGGATATGGAGGAAACTCTCTTCTCGGTGGGATACGCTCCATAATTCTTAACTTCTATTTCTTTTATAGGAAAGAAGTGCTTCGCACTCAGAATTGCATCTAATATTGCTAAAGATGAAGGATGGATGGCCGAGCACATGCTTATCATGGGAGTAACTCGTCCATGTGGAAAGGTTTTCCAGTTTAACTCTATCACATAAGATAACTCATGATTCAGGAACACTTCATTGCTGCTGCTTTCCCATCTGCATGCGGTAAGACAAATCTCGCTATGCTTCAACCTACCCTCCCTGGGTACAAGGTTCGCTGTGTTGGTGAGTTAAGAAGAGAAATTAGTTAACTAATTCATGTGGTAGGAGACGATATTGCTTGGATGAAGTTCGGCGAAGACGGTCGCTTGTATGCTATTAATCCTGAAGCAGGTTTCTTCGGAGTCGCTCCAGGAACCTCCAACAAGACTAATCCAATGGCTGTTGCTACTTTCCAAAAGAACTCTATCTTCACCAATGTTGCTGAAACTGTTAACGGTGAATACTTCTGGGAAGGACTTGAGGATGAAATCCCAGATAAGGTTAGCTCCAAAATACAGAAGGTTTCATATGATTTGCTCTACTCTAGAATGTCGAGATGATCAACTGGCTTGGAGAGAAATGGAAGATCGGAGATCCAGGAGTTGCTGCTCACCCCAACTCTCGTTTCGCTGCTCCAGCTAGTCAATGCCCAATCATCCATCCTGATTGGGAAAGCCCCAAGGGAGTACCAATTGAGGTAAAATTGATGAACTAGGAATATATTGAATAATAATTAATGTTAAGGCCATCATCTTCGGTGGTCGCCGACCAAAAGGAGTACCTCTTGTCTTTGAAACTCGCTCTTGGGAACATGGAGTCTTCGCCGGAGCTTGTCTTAAATCAGAAGCTACTGCTGCTGCTGAACACAAAGGTTAGTCCAGTAATTTTAGAAGCTTTCAACCGCACAATTCAGGCAAGGATGTTATGCATGATCCTATGGCTATGCGTCCATTCATGGGATATAACTTCGGTCACTATCTTCAACACTGGCTCGATCTGAAGAAAGATAACAGAAAGGTTTGACATCTTAATCGTTTTTATGAATAACGAATTTTTTAAGATGCCAAAGATTTACCACGTTAACTGGTTCCGTCGTGATGCCGAGAACAAGGTAAAGAGAAACAAAAAGAGTGTTTAATAATTAGTTGGTTTCAGTTCCTCTGGCCTGGATACGGAGATAACATCCGTGTTATTGACTGGATTATCCGTCGTTTAGATGGTGATGAGTCCATCGGAGAGGAAACAGCTGTTGGTATTGTGCCAAAGAAGGGATCTATCAATACCGAAAATCTCGACCACTTCAACTGGGACGAACTCATGTCCGTTCCCGGAGACTACTGGAAAGACGACGCTGTTGAAGTTAGAAAGTTCTTGGAAACCCAGGTATTCTAACCATTAATGTTGAATGTTGAACTATTTGAACTAATTGAAGGTTGGACCCGATCTCCCAGCTGAAATTCGTGCTGAGATGGATGCTCAAGAAGCTAGAATTAAGGCCCTATAAATTACCCGCAAAGCAGTTTTACAACATGATGTCAGTATTTTAATAAGCTGCCTAGAGATTGTCTAGACTATTATGCAAATTTTTTCTCACCCAAGGGTTCTTATAAAAGTGATATCGTTTCTTAAGTAATAAATTTTATATTCAATCATAATTTAATGATGAGAAAACTATGAAAGAGTATTAGTGAGAGGGAAAAAACCGAAAAGACACCATAATATCCCTGACGATGGCAGAGTCCACAGAGGTTGAGCTATGCTTTAGATCCACTTATTTCGGCTTTCCTCCTAAAACAATAGCTGCAGTTCAATATCCACATTGTCCTTAACGATCAAATATTTTTAAGAGCATAGCCTATTTCGTCTTTTTTTTCTGTTTGGAATTTTCATGACTCTTATTAATCTCTCTTCTTGATTCTGATATCGAAGACATTCTATGACATCATTGGAAAAAAAAGTTTTGAAAGTTCGACGAAACGGCCTTTCGACTGAAATTCCCCCTTTTTCCTCGTATTTCTATTGATTAAACATGTAGGTTTCGAATGATTTTCGTTTTTTTTTCGGCAAAACGACGAGATGACTCATAAGCTGCTAGATGTAGTTGCCGTTTTATTAATTTAATTAAGCTATTTTCGCAAGCAATTGCTCAATTAAACCTAAAGGTTTCTTTCAGTCTCATTTTTGAGTTTCGATTGTTCTTCAGGCTAGCTGGAGCTATTCCTGGACGAGTTGTTGAGCACATTAGAATACTTGTCTCTTATTTTATTTTTTTTTCTTTCTTTCATTCTCTCCATGTCTTTCCGTGTATGTCTTGAGTAGTTTTATTCGTTATCGTCATGGATGAAGTCGTTCTAAACGTCTGTTTCTCCTCTTTCGGGTGTCTGCTTTGCTTTTGCCTACTGGCTTTGCTTGTCTGTGTCTTTAGCATCCTGGCCTGTTATTCATTTTGTTTTTCATTCAACTGCTCTATAAAAACATTTTATTCGCCATATCGACAAACTCTTCATAGACAATTTACGTGTTTATATATTATATAATTATAGTAATACATAATATTCAACGCTTTTCTTCTAATTTTCATTATTATGTGTAGCAGATAACATGATCTGGTATGATGTTTGATACTCGTGCACGTACAATCGACGAAAAAACGCTCAGCTTTCATAGTTTTTCTTCGTCTTCCCTTTGCTTGTCTCAGAAATATTTATCGTTGAGCTTCTCATACATTCCAAATATTTTGGATACAAGCAACCGTCCTTCTCGTCTACACAAAACGTTAGAACAACAGTACGTCTATCAGATTACATGCACGCATGCACCCGACGTTCACGTGCATTTGGCGCGTTTTGTTTGAATCACGTTTGGTGATAAGCATAATCACTAATCGCATAGGTTATCCGCGAGTTTCGAGATCGGAAGATTTTTTCATTCGAATAGTATATTCTCTCTACTTGAGCCTTTTTCTGCGATTTCTGATGCTATTTCTCTATCTCATTCAGCTTGTTTTCAATTTTGTTTCTTGCATGTCGTCATTTTCGTAGATAACATTTGACAGAAAGAGAAATGTAGTTGAGCTGAATATGAGTAATAAGATTTATATAATATTTATTGAAGATATAAACGAGAACTTTTTTTATTTCTTCAGCTACTCATAATTGGCATGTACACTTGCATTTACATAATTCTGCCGATGTGTTTCATCATTTGCTTCCAGTCGTATGATCATTCTCTGATATAATTGGGATTCAGGAAAAATATATCTATACAAATGTCATCGTTATAATGATTGTTAGTATCCATTGACATGCTCATATTCAGAAACTCATTGCAACAGAGCATGCTTCGAGTTGTATTTACTTAATCCTTTTCATTTGCGGATGAAAAAAAAACAAAAAATTTCCTTTTTTCCCTGTTCTCTACAAGATAAGAGAACTGCTAGGTCATTTTTATGGAAAGGTTCAATATGGGAATTCCTAAACAGTTTTATATTTTAATTAAGTTCTCCAAACGATGAATAACTACTCAGAATTTTTTGTTTCAGCCAGCAAAATGAGCTTTTCGTTGTTTTACATTCAAGTTTGGGAAGACATCTGCGTGTCACTATCTGATTATGCTAATCAGTATTATCTCATCTTGTAGTCGTCGAAGTCTTCTGAATAATTTTTATTAGTTTATGATACTTAGAAGTTACTACGAGGTATAACATGTCGTTTTATTTTATAATTAGGATTTCGAAAAACTAATTGCTTGAAAATTCGAAAGAAATTAATGACAGTATGAATAAGGAGAGAAGACTTTCCAGAATGGCAATGAGTCAGTTTGCCCCTTTTTAGCTCTTTCGGACCCTTGTTGCTTATTGATTTCGGCAAAAGCATTCATTATATATTGTTGACGTGGCCAAAGTCTGCTTCTTCTTCTTTTCCTTCTTCGTTTCTCATCTCATCCACAGCAATTGCACATGGATAATGATGATTCCTATCAAAAAGTTCTTCCACTCTATTGCCCGTCTAATTGAAACCTTCGTCACCTCTTAACTCCCAATTTTTCTTGTCTCGCTCTTTCGTCATCCTTCTCTTCCTCCCTTCTAAGCTCTCCGCTTTGTCCTCCATTCCTTTATTGTGAATAAAGTATGACAAAAATGACAAAAGAATCTAATATAAAACATTGAAAAGCGTTTGCACATGCGATACCCTGAGAAGAGAAGGGGAAGAAGCATGGGAGAGATGGGAATAGAGAGAGAGAGAGAGAGAGAGAGAGAGAGAGAGAGAGAGAGAGAGAGAGAGAGAGAGAGAGAGAGAGAGAGAGAGAGAGAGAAAGAAAGAATAGGGATGAGATGAGCAAGAAAAAATAGTAAAAGCCAATTTGAGCTTACAAGTCAGCTCATTTCAATGACATTAATATGATATGGTTTAATATGTTTGGCGAATCAAGTGAAAAACTTTGTTCACACATTGATGGAAGAGTCCACCAAACAAGGGTGTTTGATGGAAGTTGTTTTCGAATTGTTCTTTCACGATTAATTTGAAAAAAACCACCTCAGTAGTTCACTACTCTGAGAACCATTTTTTTTATTTTGAAAATTTGTTATTTCTACTTCATTGTTAAAACTTCTTCGCACTGGTCATGGCTCATAAGTAGATTCTAGAATTCAATATAATTTGGAAATTCTGAACTTCTATTTATACATCCTAACTCTTTTCAATGCTTCTTTTGCTCTTTCTCTCTCTCTCTCTATCTCTCTGTCCTTCTCTCATTGAATCATACTTTCTTCTCTTTTCACTCTTCTCTCATTTTTTATCTTTTATATTTAGTAAGCACACTGCCATAATTTTTGTCATAAAATATTAAGAAGCTTAAAATAAAAGAAAAACAAAGAGTTTATTTTAAGTGGAAGTTTTGATGTGATTTCGATTTCATGCAAATTAGCTTACAAATTAATAAATTACTTTGTGTACAAGTGAGAGATATTGAGAGAACGGGAAGAGCAGTCAGAGGTTTCCGTCCGAAATAGGTAAGAGACACCTATTAATTGCCACCATCCTCATTCTCTGATCTGGCGAAGGCTAATTATCTCAGTCAAACTAGGAGATCGAATAATCTTCTTGGAAGGCAATTATAATTTTAAATATAAATCATATTCTGCAATGTTTATTGAAAGAATTCTATCACATCTCAATCTCTTTTTGTGAAATTCTCTTCTTTTCTTTGTTTTCAGTTGTTATGAATAAAGCTCATCATTCTATTTTATTTTTATACTTCTCTTCACCCTCTCTCTTCCATTTGCTTTTTTTATTTTTGATTTCTCTCTCAGACCTCCATAGTTTATAGTATCTCTCAAAGTGTATCTCCAGATTTTTCTCTTTTCGCTCTACTTCCGCTAACTATTCAATTTACTTCATTCATTTTGGTTTTAACAATGAATAACGTCAAAATATATGCTTCTACAGCTAAATTTTAATTATTTTCTCTCTTCTTTATCGATCTACTCTGGAATCTTCATAGTTCGATGTGTTACAGACCAACCTTAGGATTGAACACAGTTATTCCATATCTAAGAAGAGACTTTTGTTCCTTACTTCAGACCCATTACTTTATGACCTAATGAACTCTCCTTTGTAATGAGTGGTCAACAAATTCGTAAACACTCTTTCTTGAAACCAAAGTACGAATATTTAAACTCTTCATTTGATGAGTATCGGGAAGCCTTCTTCCTGAGCTGCTTGTTTCACCTCATACTTCAACTCTCCGAGTCGGAGTTGAAAGCTTGAGTGATACTGAACGAAATTCTTCCAACTCGCACTGCCTCTCCCATCGTTAGGTATTAAATTCATAAAAATTGTATTTGTTGTTTGAGTTTTTTCTTCAAAACTCCACATTTCTCTTTTTTTCCTTTTTTTTTTCATTTTTCCTGGTTCACAATTCCATTGTTTTCCTCTGTAGGTTCTTGAAGTGAACCTGAGTTTCGCTTACATTCATACCTAAATACCTTTATGCCAAAGCTGGCGAATTCTCTCGATATTCTAACATAACTGTATGATCTATTTTGACACGACAGGAGTCATAAAACAAAACAGCCCAAAATCAGAAAGGAGAGAATCGTGAGCAGGCTGCAATTTGTCATGTCAACATCTCAGAAAATGCTTGGTCATTAAATGCATAATTTATCAAAAATTTTCCGAGAACGAAGGAAGGAAAGGATTATTAACGCATCCTAGGTCACCTCCACAGCTCGAAGCAATAGGTTTCCATGATGAGTTTCGCAGAAGAAACTAAAACTTTCGAAGCTTGTATGTCTCTTTGTATTCTTCATTCAAGAAAATGAACATCGATGTGAAGCTATAATAAGATTTAAGATTTAGCTTTATTGAACAATCTATTAGCCGGACTTTCGTATATAACATTTCAAACGAATAGGAAAATAGGAAAAAGGAAACAGGGAGCATGTTTATGAAAGAGAGAAAGAAAAAAAAGCGGAAGAGTTAGATGGAAGAGAACATGATGCTAGCAGAATGAATAGAAAAGACGATAATAAGAGTTCCAGAAAATATTCTGGAAGGAATTGGTTAAATAATTTAATTAATTTCAGCGAATTATTCTTACTAATTTCATCTGTGAAACTTTGTTAAAAATTTAAAAAAAACTCGCTGTATCTCAACTGTGATGTTGAACAAGAGAAAGGACAAACACGGCAGATTCTCCATAGATAACAAACTTTTGTTATTTCATTTCAGTTAAAACTTCTTCTTTTGTTATTTAGTTTAGCTTATTCCTCTCGCTCATTTGACTATAAGCGGAACGTATTCGGAACATTTAAGCTTAGCCCCTGAAAGGCGGTTGCTGCTTCATTTTCAATTCTACAAGTCGGAGGAATCCTAGCTAGTAGTTGAGCCTTTTAATATAAAAAAAAAGATTTTCAGAATGAAAGGAATGCCAGTAATCGAGCGAGGCACATGAAGGACTGCAGAGAAGCTCGAGAGAAAAAGAGTTGAAAGAACGTTAGAGAGTAAGAGCAACAAGTATAAAAAGTATTTCAATGAGAGTTGTGACACATAGGAATCGGAGTATGATATGGCTGGAAAATTAAGATGTAGATAGAAGACGTAAAACGGAGAGAGCCATGAGAAGAGAAGGAATGGTGAGGAGACGAGAGCTGGTTGAGCCGAAGTCATAATTAGCCAGCATCTGAATAGCCTATTATGTGCTAAGATGTTGTTAAGACTTTTCTGACAGTTTGAAACGTTCCAAAGACAATTTTTAATGCTCGAATGCCGAAGGAAACACATCTGAAGAAAAGCGAAAGTTCAGAAAAGTTCGTCATCTTCTCCTCATTTATATGTATCATGTGCTAACTTTACGATCACGAGACAAACGAGAAGATTTGAGAATTTCGTAATTGGAATAAGTTTTCATTCAACTTTTCGCATTTGTTTAACCACACCACTTCATGATCATTGCATGTTTTCTAATTCACAGATTTTAGTTTGCTTTTTTTGTTCTTTCACAGGAAAGACAAGAAGATTACTTGTGGGGAAACGTGTGTCGTTCAGCTCATAATTCGCCTCGGTATGGTTTCGCGTTGACCTATCTGTACATTCGGCGGGGTCTGTCGATTTAACCTCTGTTTCTTCTCATCTTCTTCTTCCTTATATGGGCCGTATTAGAAGAGTAAGAAACAAGACCGGCCAGAAAGGGTTACACAGCGAAACTACCGCACATACACGGACGAAACAAGATGAACGAAACACACGAGGTCATTAAATGGCTCAACTTTTCTTTCCGTTTTTGTCGTTCGTTTTGCTTCCCTCATTCTTTCCGTTTTTTTTGAGTAGAGATTACTCTATTCTCTCTCCCTTCTTCCTTAATTCAGAACACACTTTCATCGAGATTACCGAACGACCTATTTTGTAACTCCTGATGTACTATTTGATGATTCACGAGATTCTTACATCTTCCTCACTTTCTCACACAAGGACACCCGCGCTCCGACTGTTATAGCCACATCAGCAATGCCCTTTTTTATGATTTGTCGAAGCCAAAAAGACAAAAATAACGAAAAACTCATAAACGAAACAGTTCTTGCGAAAGAGCAATTGTTTCAACTTGGATAATAGATCTTCTATGCCACGGGCATATAAGCTTCTTGAGACGTTCCTTTAAAAAACGAACTGAAAACAGAAAGGTTATCACAACCTGTCTATAACAATTACCGAATTTAAGTTGTTAACATTCGCTGAGAAACACAACCTCATGTAATTCGTCAGTCTTCCCGTGCGTGTTTGTTCGTCTGTTCGCAATCATCCTCTGTCTCTTTCTCAATTCCATCGTTCCACACTCTTCGGTTTCTTTTTTTTTGTTTTTTTTTCTTTATTTCTCTATCATCATCGCATACTCTTTCTCCCTATCTTTCTTTCTCTCCGTCAACTACATCTGTATGTGTGTATGCTAGATGCTTCGCTTTGTGTGTGAATCGCAGTCAACCTGTCGGCTGCTGAACCGCAGCGCGACCGCGACGCGTTGTCTCCGCGTGAGCGCTAATCGTTATTATATACCCATCTTTCTCAATCTGATTGTTAATGCTCAAGCATTGTGTCAATATGTTTTTTAATTTTTTGATCTAAGAGCTTAATATAAATTCCGCTGATCATATCGTTCAATTTCATCCTTAAATATTAATTTTTAATCTAACTGTGCTCGACAACAAACACTTGCTGCCCTTTTGCAGATGCGGAAAGTGTTTGCTAATTCTATTTTCTCTTTCATTATATACCATAACTACATCATTGCTTATCAGTTTTGACAGTCTTTACCAAGCTGAAATCTATCATATTCATGCTTTTCTTATTGACATTACCATTATCTTTCCATAAGTACCGCTCGATTACTGTTGTCACTCCTTTTATTTACCCTGTATCTCTTGACACTCTTGATATTTCTGATAATTCTATGAAAACAGGTCATATATAGCATTTATTTCTAGAATTTTACTAACATTATGTCGTGAACAATGAGTTTTGAAGCAGTTCCCTGTATGTTTCGGTCGGTCCAGGGACCGGCAGAAACAGAATACCTAGGGCTACTAATCCGACCGGCACCTCCTGGAGCTCAAGTTTGTATATTTTCATTAATTTTGAAATTATGATGTTTTTTAGCAAAATGGGAATCCACCGCCTCAACCTCTAAAGATTCAAGGGGTTTACAAATCTGGCGCTCCCATAACAGTTAGTGGCGAGCATGCACCTAAGGTTAGTGACAAGCACGCTCTCAACGATGCTAAAACATCTATTTTAGCTGCTGGTTCCGGCGAATGTGCAAGTTAGAGTATCCTCCTCTAGTGGCGAACCCACACTGTGCACAGAGCCTTCTTCGTCTCAAGGTTTTTCAATAGTTTTAATTTTTTTATATTTCTTGATTTCTTAGGCTCGAATGTGCAAGCAGCAACATCAACGACAGGAGGGCCTCATATACCACACCATATTATTGGGCCGGTTAGTTCGTTATTCCCCCCTATTTTTGCACTTCACGATTTTTAGAATCGAAGCACTTCTGTGAGCTCAACATCTCCTATTGCCGATTCCTCTTCTTCCATGTCTCCTGCACCAACTCTATGCTCTATGACAAGCAACAACGGTCATTTTCGTAGCCAGGTATGTTTAGTTTTTTGAATTTTTTTTTACAAGCAATCGTTTAGGTGGAAGTAAGAGGGAACAGTCGATTATCGCGGCAATGGCATGGATCAACTGTTAGTGACTCCTCCACTACTCCTGATTCAGGAATTCAATCTATTCCTAATTCACCTCCGGGACCTCATACGCTTTCTCCACCAAATGTAAAGCAAAAGGTTTCAAATTACAAACAAATGTCTGACATTTCAGATCGAGCCATGCTCGTCATTATGTGAAGAGATACCCGATGAGGAGGATTATGCCGATATGCCCCATCTCGTTCCAGCTGATGAAGATGAAGAGTGTGTGCCCGGTCCAAGGTTTGTTCATTTCGAATAATGACGTTCATTTTTTTCTGTATTCAGTGGTATAAAAGAGGATATAAATGAAACTGAATGTGATTCAACTCTCCCTTCTGCTATCTCCATAACTAACACTATGGACTCTAAAGAAATTGTCGAACAACTCTTCCAGTTAGATCCAGAAAAAGCTCATGCGATTGCTCGCTTAATTAGTTTGAAAACGCAGGCGCGGAAATCGGAAGACGATAAAGTTTGTTATACTCGATTAATCTTATAAAGTTTTCTTTGTAGGAAGAACTTCGTAGAAGTCGTTCGAGAAGTGCCGTGAGCGAGGAAAGCCCTGAACTTAAAGTTAACTCCAAAAACGATCTTCCCCAGCTTTCAAGAGTTGATACTACTGTCACGGATGTTCCGAAGAAAGAAACACTTCCTGATACCGCTTCGCCTGAGGAGTCGAAAAGGATTTATCGTGAAGCAGTTAGGAAACATCTGAGAAATCAGGTAGCCAATTTTGGAAAAATAATATAACAAAAACAATTTCTTTAGCTTAATAAACTCTTAGAGAATGTGCGGAATTCCGTTGGAACTCTCTCGATTACGGAGAGAACTATGAAAAGATCTGTCGAAGCTAAGAAACCTTTCGAAGTAAATTGGGAAGCAGTTCGTAAACGTATAAAAGAAGAGGATAAGAAAAAGAAAAATGAAAGAAAGCGGAGGAATAGTCTCTCTACTCGACCTAAGAAGGAAGATGTTACCATCAAACAGAAGAGAAGAAAAACGATATCCACTCATACGGAAATTTCTACACCCAAAGAAATTAAAAATAACAAGTAGTTGCTTCTTCTTTTTTCTTCGTTATTTTCGTCTTTTTTCAGCAAATTTCCAACTCGAACAACTTCTAAGCGTAGAAGTGAGGACGTTCCTTCATACGTAGATGATTTCGACTTCTTGGATCGTAGGTCTGAAAGCTCTAATGATGACATCAAGAAAAGTAATCGTTTATTCACCTTTCGTATTTGAAATTAATTTTATAGGCTTCTGTTTCGCACAACTTCCCTGGGACTCTCCCATTGTTCAATGTGGTTGTTCGAGGGGGGCTTGTACCTCAGATGCAGAATGTGTTAACAGAGCTCTTTGTGTGCAATGTCCACAAACCTGTAAAGCATCACTATGTGTGAATAAGGTATGATCTCTGATTTTTTTTATTACTGAAGAGTTTATATTTCAGAAATTCTGGCGAGAAGATATCGCAAGGCATTTGATATTAGCAACTATACGTAATAAGCGAGTGTTGAAAACTCGACAGTCCAAAAGAGCTGGAGATTTCTTGGTTTGTTGTTCTTTTCGTTCGTTCTTTACAATATACCATGCAGGGAGAGTTTGCTGGAGAAGTTATAAGTTATGAGGAAGTGCTGAGACGAATATCAGTTTACCGCAACGATGATGTACATCCATGTGTTATTTCTCTATCAGCTACTTTATACATTGATGCAACTAAGAAGGGGAACATAATACGGCATGTAAGGCATTCATGTCGGCCCAATTGCAGACTGGAAGTTTGGTATGTTTACTTGCTTATTATTCAGTTTGACGAATAATTTTGAAGGTCTATAAATGGAAGAAGAAGAGCTGGTCTCTTTTCCTTGTTTGATATAGCTACAGGTTCTGAAATAACGGTTGATATGAATGGGCTTCTGCCTGTTGAACAAGAATGTTCATGCGGCTCACCTGACTGCACGGGAGTTATTAAGCGATCAAGAAATTCGGTTTGTTTTTCTTTCTCTCTCCCAGTCTAACTTAATTGCATCAGGTTCTTGCTTCCACAGTGGACGTTTCTGCTACGGAAAAACGAGAAATTAAAAAACACAACATTTTCTTGCTTCGCAATCGCTCTAGCACTATTCGCTGTGCTAGAAGAAATCGTGAGTTTCAGTTTGAACTTGATAAGCTTTATAAGCTCATGTTTAGTTCTCCCAATTTCATCCGTTGTGCCAGAAAGTTTGTATGAAAAACTCAAAAAGATTGTAAGTGGACTCGAATTGAGGTTTGTTGGTTTTTATGAAAGATATTTATTTTTTTCTGTTGCAGGGTGAGAAGAATAGATGGATCTTTGCCCTATAAAGCTCTGAGAGAATATGGAGCATTGCGGAGGTTCTTGAAAGATGTCCATCTTGGAAGAGCAAAGGACAACATAGTTGACACATTCAATTATATCATTGATCGTTGGCTAGAGAGGCTTAATGATGACGATTATGACCGTGTTTTCCAGTAAGCTTTCTAACCGTTTACATTACGATTCCCTTGTTTTTGAAGAGCATTATCGACTCATTACCTGTCACCTTCTATTTCTAATGATTCTAAAGAGAAGAAAGGAGGAGTTGGAAAAGCCAAAAATCGTGATGTCAACTTGGCTTATTTGGACGTCGGGGAGCCTGTTCGATTTTTCATTTTGTTCCCTCTTATCAATGTTTCGCTTAAGGTTGGTAGTTACAATCCAGATAGTGCTTGGCCGACAGGACACGCCAAAGAAGGTGACGATGCAGTAAGATGTGTATGTGGTTCCTTGGAAGAAGATGGTCAAATGATGCAGTGTGATGAGTGCCATTTCTGGTTACACACTGATTGCCTCGAATCGGTTGATGATAGCAGCGTACGTTATATCTAAAGTATTATATGACTATTTATATTTCTGTAGCACTTCCAATGTAAGTTTTGTTCTGGTGCCATAAAAGACATTCCTTCAACTGATGTCATACTCGCTAAGCAGCCTGAGATCAGATTTATTGGATGCGAGTATTACAAAGTAAGTGTTCCTAGTTGAACCTATCTAATCTCTATTGTTAAGGCTTTAAATAACAATAGGAACATTCAAGTTCGTTTGAACGAATCTGTCTTTGTGGAGAAAACAACCGGTGACCACCACAAAAAAATTCTGAAGTTGTTAGTGGAAAATGTTGGCAAAAACAAAAAGAAGGATGCAGTTGGAGAAGAGTATCGTGGATTCCCTCCGCCTAGTAACGAGGCGATAACTCCGAAACTGTATGAGAGAAAGGTTTTCTTAATTTCAATGGAATGATCTTTAATTATACTCGTTTTAGAATTTAAGAGCTTTCCGTGTAGAACGTCTGTTTGTTGCCCCAACAGGTCATCGCTTTGTTTTTGGTTTCTATTATGCAAGACCCCATGAAACTATTTGTGATCCGAATAGAATTTTTCATAGAAACGAGGTTTTTTCATAATGGCTTTTGCAATTTTTTATCTCCCTTTTAAGATATTCGCCACTCGTTTCTATGACACTTTGCCTTTGGATTCTGTTGTTGGTCGCTGTATCGTTTTAGATCCAGAAGTCTATTGCAAGGGTCGTCCACTGTTCCCAGTATTTAAAGTGAGTAGAGATTCTATATAATAACTAAACTGCAAACATTTGAAGGAAGAAGATGTTTTTATCTGTGAATATCAAATTGATCGTCAGCAGAGATCTTTCGAAAAAATTCCAATTCGCCATAGATTCCCCATCAATACACAGCCTTACGTGTTCCAAGATTTCCCGGAGGTCAAACCTCTAATCCGAGATTTCACGGTTTGATTTTTAAAAGATTTCTCTGTTATTATCTCAGTTTTAGCCATTTTTGGTCAGTGAACGGGGATGCAATAGCGCCAGTGGTCGAGTATCAAGATCTGATTCGGCGAAAGGAGAACAGCATTTAAAGAGACAGGTTATCCCAACACTAATAACATTTTTCAAAGACACATTTAAGGCTGAACTCCGTCTTGAGAATTTGATTTCTAAAATAGCATCTAGTAATAATAAAATCGAAAAACGTAAGAAGAAAGTTTAACTATTCGCATTTTTCACCTTTGAAATCTCATTAACTATTTTTCAACGACTTATCTCATTCTGAAGAATTTCTGTGATAGTAATCTGCCAATCTAGTTTTGTATATGACGTGTTTACGGCATTTAAGCGGATAATAATTTCGGAGAAAACTTATATTCCCATAGTTTTATTTTTTAATCAATCGCTAGCTTCCTCTTGAAACATTCACACCCGGTTGCCAAATGTAAATATGCGCTTGATACTAACTTTTTGTGATTCCTATACGTTTATGAGTACATATAGTCTGTCGCTTACTTTTTTCTTATTCCTTGCGAGTTAACTATTGTATTGTTTTATGGTTTGTGTGTTGCGTAGTTTGTTCTTGGAACTCAAAGAATATTTAGAAAATATCAATACGGATACATGATGGTTCTTACCGTTAACTTGTTTTTTTTTTATTAGAGGTTTTAGATAAATATTTTATGAAATGCGATTTGCTTTAATATAGAAAAACATAATTACAAAGAAGTGACAATATGGCAAAATTGAAACTTAAAGGAAACAAAACTCTTTCATGCAACAAGGTGAGCATATTATGCAAATTTATGACATAAACTTTGATAAAAATCTCTTAATCTATGCACCAGAACTTTGAAGAAGAAGATGAGGATGTTGAAGAAACACCTGCATTATTAGAAAAAAGTTATAAACATGCTAATAAGCATGTGAAAATAAGTAAAAAAAGACACTGTAGCAACGTAAGGCACAATTGATATTCTGAGGACACTTGACGAGTTTGGGGATCTTGCGAACCCCTAGTAAGTCAGTACTGAGTAGCAAATGAAGTAAAAACACAGGACAAATACTAATCTGATAATGAGGATGATGGTTATACCCGAAATTGAGAAATAAAAAAACTAAACGTGACAATTTGGGTGATAGCCAATCATAATCACAGCTGATATAGTAAAACGAACCGAGGTCGAACTAGATTGTTTGGAGAGTGTGTGATTCCATCCAAGAACTCGCGGCCATTAGGGCTTGTAAGGATGTTCTCTGGACGTTCCCAATACACGACGTTGGTTAATCATGGCACCTAAACGTTAGCTATGTTAGGAACATGTAGAAGAGGTTACGATTCCCCAAAATCATATAAGGATTCGTTACGTTTTATGATTAATACCAGATTAGAATTTTTTGTTGTTTCTATGCGCTCAAAAAATCGAAAGTGCTCGTTAATAAGAAGCAAAATAGCTTATATGCCATAATCATGCGGATCAGTAAGTGATCGATTAACTGATTTTACCAAAAAATGGAATAAGATGAGTCTGTGTTACTAGATAAGGTCAAAGCACAGTTTCATCTTAGACAGTCACGGAACGACATACAGAGGTATGAGATCTATGTGAATGTTTAAGGAATGTTCGAATGAAGAATGTGACCACCGTAATAATATGAATTAGGAATATAGATCATTAGATAAAGAATGTTTCAAGAGAATCAGAACTTTAAAACTACGATTTTCTACATAAATATTTTAGTTCACGCCCATTTTCGTAGGCGATACCCACCAGGAGTAGTTTGAGCCGACGTTAAGTCCACACCCGCATATTCAGCGTACTGTTGATTCAGAAGAGCTGCATTATAAGCTGCTGTTTGTGGCTGGTATTGTACTGCTGCTCCTGTTAAGGCATCAAAAGATATTCCTTGACTGAAAATAAATGAATTCAGATTCCTAGAACGATGTCAAAACCGGACCTTAACAATAGCTGCTGGTACTCAGCCGCCTGTTGTTGCTGTAGGAGAGCTGCTTGTTGCGCAGCGACAGCGGCGCTACTTTGAGCAACTGCAGCAGCTCCCAATTGTGACTGAAGTTGAATCATCTGTTGAGTTGTGTTTGTTGTTGAGGTCTGTCCTCTTCCGGGGCTCATGACAATTGGTGCTCCGGCAACGGAAAGAGTTGGAGAACGCGCTAATGATTGTGTACCACTTAACATTGTAACTCCTCTGGCTTGAGCTAAAGCGGCAGCTTCTAAAATCATTTATTTGACAAGGCAGAAACGACGGAACACGTACGTAAAGCAGCAGCCAAAGTGTTTGGCTGTTTAGCAGCTAATTGGGCAGCTGCAGCAGCGGCTTGCTCATTGGCTGATCTATATGTTCCATTAATAATAGCCAATTCCATCAGCTGTTTCCGCTTGAGTTCATCTTCACCTTCAGGCTGAAAAATTCAGAAAATTGACGATTAATTACAAGCAAAGTTTTACAGCAGGAACGAGAAGTTTTTTAACTTCGTCAACAGCTCGTGCTAGCTTGACCCGAGCACGGTTAGGAGTGTCTTCACATTGTATAAGCACGTGTAGTTCTTCAGATAAATGTTCCCAATTGGGCTTTCCTCTGTTCAACTCCTCCTGCAGATGAATAATGAGAAAAGAATACAGTCAATCATTCTCACTTTTTTTTTATCCCTCATCGATCCACGGCCACGAACCATAATTTTACAACCCGTCTCCTGTTCCAACTGCTTTGCTGTCATACCACGTGGACCTAATATTCTCCCAACAAAGTTATACTAAAGAAATATGATGAGACTGTTCGAAGAAGAAAAATAACTGACATCTGGATGTTCCTTAGCAGGGACAAAAACTTTTTCTGTTATAACTTGGACTTCGCCATCGGGATCGGGTAGCATCATTTGTTCCTTCGTGAACTCGAATTGGAAAAGAGCTATTCTTACTTTGCTGATTTCTGAATTACGAAAAGGTTGTTGTAGTTGTAATTCACTTTTTTTTACCTTCATCCGCTAATCTTTCCAAGTGATGAAAAACATTCGGAAAAGCAGCCAGTTGCTTTTTATCCTTGAGCAATTGCGATAAGTATTCCACGGTATACTGCTGAGCATTGGCTCCATTTGTTACTAAAAACGTACAAATTAGTATCGGAAAACATACGTTTTGATAAAATATTCAATGAAATACAATGATAATATACAATAATGTTTTCTCTGTTGGACAGGACACCTCAAAAAGAAGGACTGAGATCATACCAGGTCTAATTAAACTTTGTTCGGAGACTATAGAAGAAACCACGGGAGTGCTGGTAGATGAGGGTACTCCCGAGCAAAACGTTTGCGAGGTGCTACCTGCAGGCAGGACAGAAGATGAAGCGCAAGTATCTTCAGACATTGGTCTCTCGAATTGTCGTCGTTGTAGTCGTTTGTGAGTAAAAAGCGGAAAGAATAGTCGTAGTGGAAAAAAGTTATCGAGCGATGGTGCACCCGCCAACCAAATTGACCTATCCGACCGACAGAACAGAAGAACCTATAGATCTAGAGATGCTCTGCCCTGCATTACAACGTGCTCGAAAGACAACAGTCCTCCACCCTATGTCTTCTTTTCCTCTCAATATCACAACTTGTGTCTCCTGTTGATGCCGCTGTTGCCTGATCATTCTGCCGCTCTCATTCTCAAGAGATAAGCTCATACACACAGAAGATATCATCAACGTGTAAGAGCAGTTGCTCATACTTGCGGGAGAAAATCATTTTCCTTTCTATTCATCTTTCTTTCCTATTTACGTTCAGAAATCCCCTCATGTACTTTCTTCCATCCTTACCTTTACACTCGCACTTTCAGGTTAATAACACATCCCCTGTCTCCCATGCTTTCTTTTAAGATAATAGATGTATCTCCCAACCTTATTCTAACGCCTTTTCCCATTTTACGCGAATCTTGATATAATCGCAACGACACTATCAATTTTGGGCGGCCAGATTTGAGACAAGAGGCAACCAAGGACGACAACGACGACAATCAGTTAAAACAAGGTGACCACTTCACTAAGAGGAAAACAAGGGAGGCTATTCATCTCTTTTGAGGTAAAATACTACCGCAACTAAATTCAAAACTATGTTTCCCACTCCATTCTTTCTCGTAGATCTATAAATTAGTAAGAAGGATTCTCTATGAGGGTGAGTCATCTCGTGAGTAAAAGAAGCAAAAAAAAAGAAAAGTAGTAGTAGGTTTCGGTACCGTTAGTGTTGTGAATTGCTGCAGCTACGTGATCAGTGCCAGATGCCGTCATGACGAGTCCCTCGTTAGTAGCGGGCGGTGTCAGCGACGCACGACAGCTTCGGTTTACTGTCTTCTGAAAACGCCCGGTTAGCACAAGCACACACAAGTTATGAATAAAAAATAAACAACTTTGACAACAATAACGACATTTAATGGTGAAGATGCAAGCTAATCATTGTCTGGAAAGAGGTTAAACTTAATTTGCTTCGAGCTATTAGTTGCTGGGATATATCGGAACGACTGTCCTAATACATATCTCGTTGTTCAAATTCAAAAACTAATTTTTTCATCATTTTAGCTGCGACAAAAGCTTATGAAATTTGTAATAAAAATGACACTTCATTAAATGGAAAAGATTCCGCGCGATGCAAAAAGGCAAAATTCGTAATCGAAGAAAGGTCAATCATTACAACCACATCGGTCATTTTCTAATTCGATGAATGCCAATGATGTATTTTGATGAAAATAAGAGAAAACTGATATTACGGGGAAGGTTTCTTCAACAAAATTGAATGAAATAAGTGGAAAACAAGACCCAGCAGGAGAAAGTAGTTGTAACTTCCTTAGAGTGATCGATCAAGACTATCGCGGTACAGAAAGGATTTCGCATAGGCACAAGAGGAAAAATGTGGAGAAGCCAGTCAAACAGAAAAGTATTTGGATGGTGGGTAGTCGGCAATCGGGTAGTCTTCGCTTCGCTTCAGTCAGAAGATGCGCAAAACGAGACATCACCGTTCGAGGCGACTAGATAGAGAAAGATATCACACAAAAGAAGAAGAGTTATAAGAACTGACTATCCAGGGATATAGAAAGAATCTTCTTTTCATTTTTAACACAAGCTATATGCCCAGACAAAGGATAATCGGTGCATAGAACTGTACACAATATATAAATAGGCGCACAAATGAAAGAAGAAAAAATGACACGACAAGACTTTCAAGAAACATCCCAGGATGCTCTCTTCCACTAGGAAACAGGCGATGACTGTGAAGATGGAAAGATTATAATTTGGATAAGAAGCAAGAGGAAGACGTGGCTGTACCGATGTAATCTACGTGGCCTTCACCCCAATCATTTGAGGATTCTGTTAGTAAACTCCATCTAAGCAATAGATTTCTCATATTCACGGTTCATTTTCATCATTTAATATAACTCGAGTTCAAATTGTGTAATGAAGAAAGAGGAGTCCCACCTCAGTTGCATCAAAGAAAGTGTTTAAAACGCGACATGTTGACACTTGCAGTTGGAGCAGCTGTAAGAACTCAATAGCCGAACGTGCTAAGAAAAACTTGAGGAATCATAGAGAAGAAGAAACGTAATCATAAGCATTGAATGAATTGAGATATATAATTTCTAAGTATTCTAACAGAATAGCTGAAAGCCAGTCAAACGCTATAAAGTAGTACTTCATTACGAGGGGGGCGTAAAAGGACAACTTAAAAAACATCAGAGGACACAGGTATGCCCATGCTAAGAGGAATTAATGTGAATTTCCAAATGACAACTAAAACAAGCCAGCGAAAGGTGAAAGACAGGGCCACAAGACTCGAATCACAGCGTATAAACAATGCGTCTGGTGTGCTTTCTAGCTACTGCTATGCTTCGAAATAAGAATAAGAAGAAGAATAAGAAGAAGAAGAAGAAGAAGATAAAGAAAAAGGGAAATAAGAGGAATGAGAGAGGTACCGAATGTTTTACATAGGTGGTGTACAAGAGTCGTCGTGTTGACCTAGCACTGCTTAAGCAACTACTCGCCGCACCACCCTCAAGCTAAAGTGCTGCTGCTGTCAGTCAGATAGAATGTCCAAGGGGCACAAAATCAGTAAGTAAAGAATATCTTATACAAAACTTATTAATCCTATATCATATAACAATTTCAAAATCCGTTGAAATCGTCTTATAAAAGCCATATATCTCGAGTGCAAATAGCACATCAAGAATATGTTGAAGCTGGAAACATAAAACATTATATCAATGCAATTGCATAAGAAGGAAGAAAACAGACTGGAAAGATGGGCAGGTAGAAGATTTATGGGAAAAAGAAACAGTCTGACAGAAAATGACTATAGCGATAAGTTGCCGATTGTTTCGATGATCATTTGAGATATATTGTCAACCAATATAAATATGATTCTTCCGATGTATGATATGGATAGGCTCTACCTGAACGTTTCATCTTTGAAACATTATTCAGTTGCATTCGATAAGCAGAAGCAGAATAACAAGGCTTCAAGTACGAAAAAATTGTTAACTCAATGACCAAAAAGGAAGAGTAGCAGATTGTTAATCAAGAAGATATTAGTTAAATGTGCTGATTTGCAGTTATCATAGCATGCATAGTCTTATACACAAGTATTTATCTGCAAATATGGTCTGGACGACAATTGTTTGAGATCTTGTTAGGAAAACCTGTCGAGAACTGGAAAATTAGTCAGTGATGACCAAATGAAGTCACATCTGCTTAAGCTAATCTAGTTGAACTCCCAAGTAAGCCTATACTATACTTTCCCCCGAAAAATCTTACGCCCGAACTGTAAAATCTTAACAGCGCCAATGTATAAAAGTAAGAATCCAAAGAGGAAAACCTCTTGAGGAGACTTAAGCAACGACTTGTTAACAAGTGGCCGCTGAAGAGAAACATGTTCTATTAAACTAACACAAAGTTAAGATAATCCAATAATACACGAAAAATGTAAAAAGACAATCACGATATAAAACAAGGAGACAGTTGACTTACCATTTCTTCATGATCCCAACTGCTACTTTCATTACTGGCGACCGTAACTTGGTCGAACATCACCATTGGCAATGTAAAGGAATATTGATTCTTCTGCCTGAAAAAGAGAAATATAAAAAGTACAAATTCATCCTAAATGTGGAAGGAAGTTGAGAGATAGATAATTCTAAGAAACCCGAGTGATGATGTGATAGAAGGAAAACTAATTGCAAGCACCAAGTGTCATCCTAAGCGTAAGTAAATGCGCAATATTTGAGAGAATTGAGACCAGAAAAGGCAATATCCGTCTTCAACAGTGGAAATAGGAAGAATGATGAGACATACAACCGATGTCACACCATAAAAGCTTCATTGGTCTAGTATGCCATGATATTTCCGGCCCAACATATTAAAAATAATCAGAACAACGGTTGGAGAAAAAAAAGATCGAGCAGCACAAGGCTTGCATCATTTCGAGTGTCATAACTGAACTCCGCGTCCTAATAGATAAAGGATAAATTGAGAACGGAAATACGGAAACACGTTCTGATGGCGGATCTAAGAAGTTGAACAAGCTCTCTGTGGAAACACCACAACACATTAGCTAGAACATTTGCAATGACTTGGTTAATGGAATCTGAAGCTAAGTTCTGTGTTTTGTCTGGTGGAAACAATTTATGAATCCCGCAACATCCAAATCGATTAAAAGAGAAAACTGCTCAAATGAGAAGAAAAAGCAACAGTCAAAAAGTAAAACCGAAAAATAACTAAAGATTCGGTGTGATATATCGAAATAAGACAATGGGACCCTAATAAGTGAAAATGGAAGATGTCATTAATCATTTCATTGAAAGGAAAGTAATTTGCGAAATAAAAACAAAAACGGTGAAGCTGCGAGCTTTCGGATGACAGAGTAATTAGAACATAGAAGAGTTCCAAAACGGATGTCTGCGACAGACATTCTGTGATAATGGCCAAACCTATCTTAATCTGTCGAGATAAACCAGTTTTAGAGTGCATATGAAGAACGAATGAAAAAGTAAGCGACATCCCTGCTTAAAAATGACTAATTAGCTAAAAATATCTCGGCAATATTGGATTAATCCATCTTAATGTTTTAAGAATATAGAATCACCTCTGAAACTGAGGAGAAAAAAGCCAGAAAGCTTTCAAAACAAACGATATATTTTAGAGCTTAAAGGCTAAATGAAGCTATAGCGAAGCCCACACTTCAAATGCCAAATAGTAGTATGATTGCTAGAAGACAACGACTCGTTATATGGTCCATTCACAGATGTTAGCGGATGTGTACAAGAAAAACAAAGACATTCAGTGTTTAAATCAATGCTATATCAAAGCTATTCTTCGAAAAACGATGTTGTAAACGCAAGATGTCTTCACACATGAAGAAATCGATGAGGCGATTGAAAAATTAAAACTTCTACCATGTTATATAAAGTGCGGTAGAATAGCGAGAAAACGAGTGAGCAAAAAAAAAGGCGAAAGGCAAACTAGTCGACAACAGGCAAGTCACTGTCGCAGTTTCGACAGAGTTAGTGGGCCAGCCATTTGTAAGAACGGACCGAGGTAGGCACAGCACTAAACCATTCAAGTGAGCGTAATGCCAAGGACGATCGAAAACACAATCACGTAGGTCTACTACTACTAAAACATTACAAAATCAATTGAAAAATATAAAACCAGCAGACAGAGAGTCACATGCAAATTTCAGTTATACATGTTCATATAATCCTCTCTTTGTTCGGCCATCGATTGGATGATCTTAGAGAGAACAGGACGACCAAGTACTAACATGGTAAAAAAGAATTTGGTAGAACAGAAAATATGGCAATCAATTTTCTATTCAAAAGAATTCAAGTTTAGACAGAGGTGAGTTCTGGCTTGTTGCCGCTAAGGTTGCATCTTTCTCAACCCTTATGATCCGGTCTTCGTTCATTGGATCACTTCAAGGCGTAATCGAGACAAGAAAATAAAGACTGGCGCATGGTTGACACTCCAAACCTCGCTGAGTTCGGCAAATAGAAGCTGAATGGAGCAAAAAGAATTGGAAGCCGTCAAGCCCACGCATTCAATCAAATGTTTTGACTCTCAACTGTTGTGTAACTCACAGTCGTTCAGTTGTAACAGTTATATGAAGGGGCAACATTGTGAAAAAAAAACAGAAAGATAAAGAAACGGTATCAATAAACCATCTAGAGATTCAGGAAAATCTACTTGCAACAAACAATACAGCTCGTGGGGGGGGGGAAGAAAAAAAGTGCTGCAGCTTTTGAAGTATCTTAGGATAACAGAAAGTAATTGCGATAGATATAAGTTAATGTGAAATAGGCGGTGTTGAAGATGAGATGATCTTGACCTTTCGGAGGCAAATAAGAGGGGAAGACCTGAGTTCTTAACCTAAAAGATTGTCTCGGCATTCATAAGTAAGCAGAAACATGATACACAAACTTTCGATAACCAAAAGCTGATTTCTGTAGGTATTAAAGCTCTCCCAACTCAAAATCAGTACAATAAGAAGTATTCAACGTAAGAAATCCCAGAATTTATACAATCGCTTGACTGCATATTCAGTTTTCTTGTTATAAAAGCTTAGGGGATACGAAAATGTATCCGTAATAGATGTAGATGCAGCATCACGTCGGTTAATATATACGAAAAAGATGAAAATGAAGGCAAAAACTGAGAATCCAACTTAGAATAATAATTGGGTTCTACCATAATTATGGAAATGAATCTAGGCCGGATTTAGACGGAAGACACACGACAACACATATCAAGAAGATGAAGCCAAGGGCAGGCATGTATAAGCCGCCATAAGATCACTAAGCTATAATCACTGCCTACTTACACATATTGTGGTTTGCAAATGAAATAGAACACAAATCATCGTTCCTAATAAACCGCCAAACAATGATTATAAAACTTTCGATTGACCGAACAGATAGAGGAAAAGTAAGTTCATATAAAAGGAGGCCAACAAATGCAGTCACCCAAAGCCAATCTGTATGGTAAATAAAAGGACGACTGTTCGCAGGGAGAGCGAGGAATCGGAAGATCTAAGATGAGATCAAGGAAATAAGATAAAAAGGATCTAGGTGGAGAGGGAACAGAAACATTGTAACCCATAAATTGAAGAAAGGAAATACATTTAACATTGAAATATGTTAATGAAAAATACTTCCTATAAAATACGCAGGAATATCAACAATAAGTAAGAAAGATGGGCGTAACATTACATAACAAAAAAATCGATTTTTTTTTTTGAGAAACAGTGTTCGCAAAAGTTCAAAACTGTCAATGGCAGGTGGCAGAATAGAGGTCTTGGCTGCTAACACAAACAAAGAGGTGTGGCATAAGGCTGGAGCGTTATTTATCCTTTGATTGAGGATTCCCTCCGCTATCTCACCTCATAACGGGGATTAAATTACAAAGTCGGTAAAACGTGAAACTATGGTCGTCATAAAATAAACATCAGAAGTAAGAAGAAAAGACAACTGAACGCAAATTTGAAAGAAGACAAACCTCTGTATATTGTCAATTAAAGAGTTCAGTCCAAGTTGAAAGTTCAGCATTTTCATAAATTCCGTCGTCAGTTCATTGGCGTTCAACCGCTCTCCACGTATTCACGTTTCGAAATGAAGCATTTGTGCTCATAAATTAGCTAACTACGTTTATTAATTACGCGATTACGGTAGATAGGTAGTAGGACCATTTATTGTATACTCATTAAGAGCTCGTTTAAGCATTTTAAAATGAATTAATTATTCATAGTCAGTTGATTTTAAAGTAATTGTATGTTCAAAAGCTTCTTATTTGCATATAGAAATGTATTCTTCATTGTTGGAGAGCTGGTACAAAATCAAGAAATTATTATTGGAAAGCTTAAGTGAATTAGAAACGTTTATTTAGATAACTCAATACTCATATACTTCACATTTATTTGTTTTAGATATTCTTTGCACCGGAATATCGAATGAAATGAGCTTTTGTATTTTCCATATCTGAGAGCAGGAGCTTTCCCATAACCTGCAATTTATTTTTTTATTCAATTTACTAGCATTTTATGATATTTTTATTATTGAATTGTATAACTTCTAACCTGATTTACTAATCTCTGTGGCATCATGCCACGTAAATCAGCACATAAAGTATAATCATATATAGAACCAGAGGGATTTTGTGGGTCTTCTTGGAAACGACCAAATGCCAAATGGAGTTGTGCCCTATTATTTAATTCATAATTAAAAATCAATTCAATTTAGAAAATAAAATATTTTTCGCTCTCATAATGATGGGAGGATTATTAGTTACTCCGTTTTGTGACCACTGATCAGTACCGATATGGATCCGCATGAAGTTTTTTTTTTTTAGTCCCGTAACCTGCCTCCTTGTTTAAATTGGACTGGGAGAAATTATCCTTTTTTTTCGCTTCTGACCTGTCAGCGCTTTGAACAGCGAACATTCCTTTTATTACCCCTTTGTCGTGTTTTTTTTTAGAACTAAAAGTATAGTTCGTAAAAGTACCTCACTGCATCCTTCGCATTTGGAACTGAATCCACAGATAGGGATTTGGCGGATATTATATAGTTTCCATCAGTGATACGTCTCATACGTCCAATAAGGAATTGTCGGCCACTGACCATCAGCACGCTGTTACTTCCATACTTTAAGCAATATGGGCGATATGATATGGCAAGAAAACACAAGGGCTTACATGAATTATGTCTGTGTTTTCTGATAGCTCATCAATTTTCTCGCTATACTTCACATTGCTATTCCATTCACACATCTTTTCCACACTCACCCAGTTGTATTCATGTCCAACACTGGGTGATATCGTCAGCTTAGTCTTCAATTGTTCAACATCATTTCAAGATCTTCACGTCAAAAAAGTATACTCGCACAGTGAAATATCTAAGACCATTGATATCTTTGTAGAAAACAGAAGATTCGTCATTCTTTGTATCCAACGTCCATCCAGTTCTATCTTCATAGCCTAAGCAAACATCTAAAGTTATATGATATAGTTAATTAACCTTCGGAACGTATAAGGTCAAGAGCTTCTTTCATCGATTGTCCACAGATATCAAACACATCCGCATACTTTAATAGCAGAATGATCGTGGAGACAAAAGTGAACATTAAAAAACCTTGCTGTTGACAATCTTCTCTTCAATTCCTTCAACGACGAAACTCATTTTTCTGAAAGAACAAAACAGAATTACTCCAGTACGGTGGTCTGATTCATGAACTGGAAGAAAACAAGTGCAAAAAGGATTGTTATAAGGTTTACTGAACACAATTTATATTTCATTCATCAGAATTTCACAAAGGAGAAAGATTATAAAGGCGAGAGATAAGAAACTCAGATTATCAAAAAACTTCAATCAGTTAATTATAACGTTATAATTAAGAAGTTATCAGTCAGAATGTTTGAGCGATAAAATGCTAGAACGTTGGAAGCTCAAAATCTTGTTCAGCTTTTGCTGCCTTCTTCAAGTTCTCAATAATTGTTGTTTGATCGACATATTCAAATACATTTGGAGCTGAAAACAATATTCCCATCGTTCCTGTTGCGGTCACTGAAAACTAATGAATCAACATAGTTATTAGCTGTATTATGTAGAAGTGTTTGTATGTTTTGCATGCGAACAAATGAAATCTTATCTGAATTGCAGCAGACATCAACACTATCACGAATACCATGCTATGCATCGTTTATTCTAATTTATGACGCATTTATGATAATTAGTTACGTGGACACGTAATCTCACGTAGAATAGAATAATTTGAATTTTGCAGACGCTATGAACAGTTGTTTCAACCGAATTCTTCTTCAAAACAATCTTATTTACTTTCAGTAATGAAAAACGAAATGTTGTGGATGTTTACCGGCAAAAAAAATGTAAAGTAGAAGGCGGTCGACTACCATTGAAACAAATTTCCATTCATCTTTTTGCTAAAAAGAGAAATTGTAAGTTGGGATGAAAAGCTTATGAAACCTTTTTATCGTTATTATCATGCGTCAAATGTTGAGTAATATATTCAATGGCTTCAATAGCTTTTTTGGCATTATCCGATAATGTTTCCTCCTTTACGCTATTGCTTGCACTTAACTTACGATTTTCATCAATCTATTAAATTCATTCCAGTTGGAATTTTGTTTTCAAAACAAAGAATAGTACCGTTTGATTTGATTTTGGTTTCGTATCATCCAACTGAAAATAGAATTAATGTTGAGGGCATGAATGTGTTGTTTTTGATACCAATTTCGGCTTATCTTCATCAGGTGGCCGTACTTGAACGATTGGTAAAGTTTTCTGCATAGAGCCGTAATTGGATTGATTACAGTTATCTTTCGATCGTTGTAAGGATGAGACCTGTGAAGAAGCAGGACGTTTCATTACCAATAGAAGTGGTAAGTACTATAAAATACTTGGCTTTCTTATATTCTCTTCGTTGTCTATATGAAGAAAATACCTTTAAGAATATTGTTCTCACCCAAGGTTGCATAGTATGTGTTGCTGGACCCCGGAAATATAGATTAATGATGACGACGGTAACCTTCAAAAAAAGTGATTTGCCGTAACCACATTAGGAGCGTTTGTACCATAATAGTTATCATGTTCATAACAAATGTCAACAACAAGTATTTAGCCATAAGTGGAATTGTGGAGGAAGTGGGGGGTAATATCTGAACAAATGTCTCTGCTCCTTCAGCATAACTTGTGGAGAAAAAACCTTAGAGACAAGAAGAAGAAATACAACTAATGCCAATAAAATACTGATGGCTAAAGTTATTTTCTCACTGGCTTCACAAGGCAAGTAAAACACTGACATTGAGAGGAATGCCATCAATACAGTAGGCATGATCAGAATCACAGTGTAGAACAATGTTTTTCTTCAATATTAGTATAAAGAGTGATTTTCTTTGAAACATCTAACCTTCGTATACGAATTTGATAAGAAATTTTGGACCTCGACTCTCTTAGATGCCCGGGAACTTCAATGACATCCCAAATACCGCTAGGGGAATAATCATTCAACTCAACCTGAAGATCCGCTCAATTACCAGTTTTTAAAATTAGAAACTTGTCGTTTTCCTTCCAAGTAAGAAATCTGAACTTCATCATGTTTGAAAGTCCATGAACCAAAAGTCAGGCTGCATACTTGTTCTGAGATTAGAAAAATGATGTCTTTCCGGATGACTCGATCAGTAACCATCGAAAGGAAAAAATTCGACGTCAATTATGCAACTGCTCTTGTAAACAGCGGGTGGAACCCAAAGCATTTCCCCTGTATGCTCCACAACAACATTGGAATAGAAACTTACCAGATAGTTTCCATCAGCACTACATTATTTCAATATACGTGTTAAGAAGAAATTAAGAAAGACTTATTGAATAAAACAATGTCTGGAAGCCAAACTTTCTCAGGTGGAACACGTATTGTCCGAATTCCTCCGTAATCTCGAGGATCCCATTTCATTTGATAATCCGTCCATCGCTTCATTGAGAGCAATACGTTATAGTTCTAATAATCATTGTAAATTCAAACCATAGTTGGCCAAACGTTTGTGTGCATTATCTGATTTTTCTCGTCAATATTGATGAGGAGAACTAAGGCTAAACTGAATGAAACCTACAAAAATAGATATTTTACAAAGGAAATAGAAAACTGGTTACCTGAATAGGTGGCGAGGACGCGTTCTCCACTGGTCTTACAAGGGAATTGTATCCATAAAAAAGATTTGCTGTCAACCGATGTTCATCTGGAGAGCCATTCGTGCTTTGGAATGCGAATGAAAGGAAGAAAGCTAAAGTATAATGTAAAACTATTTTTAAGCTATTTTACTCTGTTAGGTGCCGATTATGAAAAATACAATTTTATTAGAATCAAATACACGTGTTTCATTCGAATCAATCCGTAATATTAAGATATTTCGAATTTAATTTTTTAATTATCTGCTCTTGGTCAACAAAATCAAAAACATGGGGTGCAGACAGTATTATTCCAACAGTTCCTCCTGAAAAAATCACAAACATGAGAAATTCAAAAGTGGAAAGTAAACCTAATGTTATTCCGAAAAAAACTAACAAGAGAAGACGATCTATAACCATCGCTACGTATTTCCAATCATCTCTTATCTGAACATCTTTTGTTTCCGCTTTGAGCAATGAGATGTGCAAACCTTTTTCCGGCTCATTTGTGTTTTCATATGCTCTGCGATGTAAGCTATTGACTCGACTGTAGTTTTCATCTAAACGCATCTTACTGGTTAAGATTTTCGTAGAACACATGATCACCTCTCGACTTATCCTCTCCTGCTCTGTACGCGGACCTTCTTGAATTGCTTCCATACACGTTGCTTCAGTTGCGGGTTCCTGTGAGCACATTATATGTTATTCCCATCCAGAGCTACTTACTACCTCATTTTTCTTCTTTCGCGAAAACTTCCTACTCAATTTTTTCTTCCATTTTGAACAATTCTCGTGATGTTCTTGAGGATTCCGTTCTATTTTAGTTTGTGTCATTTGAAGAAATGGCACTATCGTGGCTGTCATAGACGGCATAACCAAGCCTGAAAAAAACAAGAACTGAGATTGGGAATATGCAGAAAACAAAAAAAAATGTGTTAATGTGGAACACGTGAGATTGTGAGACACACAGGCTGAACGAAACTAAAAGTAAGTTGGAATATAAGTGAGAAAACATCTTAAGTGCGTGGTTAACTAGAGTTAGTAAAAGAGTGAAAAATAAAAAAATAAATCTTTGTACTTGGTTCTCCACTTTCAAAGTCTGTGTCAGTTTCAGTACGCTCAGTATCATCGCAACTACCTGATTGTTTTGTTCTCTTTTACTTTTGAATATTAAGATGGTTTGATTGATACATGACAATCTTTTCAATAAACTTACTCGCATCTATTATTTCTGCAGCACAGTACTCCTCTACAAAATAGCCGTTAAATATTGGAATGCGTTCGGGACGTTTCATCATCAGAAATCTTGGGAGAAATTCTAAGAATATTTGTCGAACCCAATTCGGCATTTCATGTGATAGGGCTGAGCGAAAATAAACATTCACAATAATGACAGTAACCTGCAATTTCGTGTAACAGAAGAGCTGGCTACATTTGTTGAACTTACAACAACAGTTATTATATTCAATACAAACGCTAACAATAAATATTTTCCCATTAAGGGAATGTTTGAAGTAGGTGGAAGGATCTGAATATGCGAATTTCAAATTTAAAAAAAAGTTTTTAAAAAAACCTTTGAAACGAGAAGGAGAAACACAACTAAAGCCAACAATAAACTAATCGTCAATGAGATTTTCTCTCCAGAATCCGCTGGTAGATAGAAGGCCATCATGGAGAGGAATGCCATTAAAACGGTGGGAATAATGAGAATGACGGTATAGAACAACGTTTTTCTAGAGTTTTCTAATCTTTGTGAAAATTAAAAAAATTGGAAAAACCTTCTAATGACAAGGTTGAAAACAATTCGGCTCTCTTTTGCATCTCGTTTCGTCACAAGATATCCAGGAACATCTAAAAGCAGAAAGAAATTCCGAGGGAAACTGATTAACGACTCAGACCTATAACATCCCATATTCCACTAAACTGATAATCAGTCAACTGCACAGCTTGTATGTTGTTATACCAATTCAGGAGAACCTTCAAGCAGAAACTTTTTGCAAACGAAATTACTTATAAACAAACCTCGTCAGAGTTATACGTCCATGAACCAAAAACTAATGTACAGCTCTGCTCATCAAATGGAAACCTTTATTAAGTTGAACTCAAAGTAATTTAGTTTAACCACAGCATTTACCATTCGACATCAATCCGACAACTACTCTTGAACATTGCTGGAGGTACCCAAATAACATCTCCATGATGATCCACGAAAGCATTTGATTTGAAAGAGACTTCATAATTGCCATCAGCACTGCAAAAATCATAGTTTTCAATACTCTAACACCTTTGGAAAACATAATCAACCGTTCATTATGATTGAGTTATTCACAATTGAACTTCCTACATGCTAATCGAGCTTAGATGACGTTTAAAAAGCCCGCGCAAATGCTTAATGAAATGTGTGGATAGAGGCGAAGCTAATTAGCATATGGAAAATCCCTTTGATATAAAAATAAAAATTTGTCCTAATTGAGAGAAAGCTCGACGACTTTCTCTCCCATAATACAATCAAATCTTTGGACATTTCTTCCTCCATATGTTACTATATTTCGGACATTTTTCTCTCGTTCTCCATTGAAATTCTGACATCTTTTGTCTTCGAATCGCACATCGTCACACAAGCAGTTTATCCAATTTTGTCGGCAAAAGCTTCCTCTCTCTTCCTCTTTTCCTTCTTCTTCTGTCCTCATCTTTTCTATCTACTACTCTATTCTTTCGGAATCTTAACAATAAGAATGTGTACGTGCAATGCAACTTCGCACAGGAAATAACAAACTTATTGAATAAGACTATGTCAGGCAACCAGACTCTATCAGATGGTACGTGGATTGTTGAGATATTCCCTGAAACATTACAAATTATAATGATTTTTGAATTTTTTCAAAAAAAAATTGAATTCACCATAGTCTTCAGGGTTCCAACGTAATTGGAAATCATTCCATTTCATCGTCAGCCAAACGTTTGTATGGAGAATTTGATTTTTTTCATCGACGTTTATTAATAAAATCATGGCGACTCCAAAGTCCACAATGACCGGAGGACTTAAAACAAAGAATTCAGTTTGAAGATCAACAACAATTAATAACCTTGTGACGTTCTGAACAGGACGTATCAAGCTGTTATATTCACGAAACAAATCAATCAGAAGCCTCTCTTCGTCTTCTCCAACGTCTTCTGGAATCATATTCCGTTCTTCCGAGTTCAATCATTTCACAAAAACTGATAAAGTGGTTTTGATGGGGGAAAGCAATGCACATCCTGTTTTTGCAGTACTTTATTCGAAACATTCATCTCTTCCTCACATTTTCTGCTCTCTTCTTTTTCTCTCTGTGATAAGCAACAGAAGAAGAAGAGCAAAAGCAGAAAAAAACCACGAAATGTTTGGCAACTGAAAGCTTTTTGTGGCCTTTTTAAGAGAAAAGCTGTTTTGTCATTGTCTCTTCTCTAGATATTGAAGTGATTTACATAAATTTACATTTAAAATTACGAAAAAGGCACCGTTCATCCGCTCTGCCATCACAATATACATAAATGAATGCTTCTTACGTGAAAATTGAAGAATGAAAAAAATAAGCAAAATGCACGTGAATTTATGTAAATTATTTGTTTTAAAGACTTTAAAGCATCTTCAAAGTGTCACATTTAATCCTTTCAAATATCAGCTTCTACTCTATATAGCTTGAGGGGTTAAACGATGAGATGAAATGGGAGAAAAAATTATTTTGATAGAGAAAAGAATAACAAATGAAAAATCGATGTTTATCTCATTCTCTTCACACATATTTACCAAAAAAGGATTTAAGGAAATAGCCTGAGGACGTTAGACATACCTCGTTCTTCGTGAGAAGATTCGTTGAACAGAATAGGTGCTGACGACGATGATAGAATCGTCTCGACATTCACAGAGCATTTGATAGGAAGTAAGAGAAAATAGAAAAATAAAGAAATTTTATGAAAGTTCCTTATAAACATGGTTGCACGTTAGGGCGTTCAGTGGCCTCGTGGCCAATGCATTCGATAAATAACACACGGAGAAATTAAAAAAATACTCGAAAAAACATTGGCGAAATGAGCTTCATCTCACATGCAGCTGATTTTGGAAGTTTTTTTTCTCTTTTTTTCTTACTTCTCCAAAATTGTCCGCTTACAATCCACAACTTGCGTTTTTTGCCTACACTCAACCTCTGATTCTCTCTATCTACTTGAGCACTTTTTTTTTATTTTTCTCTCTATTCCTCTATATCTCTCTTCCTGCCACTCTCTATCTCTCTCTCTATATTTTCTCACTAAAAATGTGCGTATTCGTGTGCCGACTTGGCAAAAGATCGACACTTGCTTCACTTCAATGACATCCCCCTTTCGACTCCGCCCTCTCCGACTCATATATGGTCCCAACGGGAATTAGGCATCGCTTCTTTCTTTTTCGCCACCAAACAGCTTTGTAAGAGCGTAAGAATAACTTGACGTATTGCTCGAAGGAGTAGAACAACGACGTGCCAAATTCATTGTTCACAATAAATTATTTCACTTCTTCCAGACAGCTTCGGAACAATTGAAGCTTAGTTCAGCCTTCCTCCTGCTTGACGTGCTACAACGTAATGAAATTCTAAGTGAAGCCCGAGGGCACATAAAGGACAACTAAACGGAAGAACAAACAACAATAAAACAATATTTTTCATAATCGGCATTTTGTATGTTTATTTTAGAATGTGTTTAAGAACACCAACCTGAGTTCAATATCCACCGCTTTGCCTGCTGAGCCATAGGATAGTTTCGTGATCGTAACGAACAGTAGGGAAGAGGAATAAATACAGAAAGAACAAAAAAACCCGGAGGTTTGGAAGCTACAACCTCACAAACGTTGGTCTAAGAAGACACTGAGCTTAATAGCTTTTCCCAGCAGATTGATCTACCTACTGGCTTGTTGAATTCCAATCAACTCAAGGAGCTCTTGAAGTAAATTGAGAAACTTGAATGTAAAGCAAGCCCTCTATCCCCCACGAAAGTATAAAAGAATATTGTACTTGGTCGTTTGATTATTTTAACAAAGCACTTTTCGGGTTTCTAAAGTATTTTCTGACTGTTGATTAGCTTATCAATAATTCTTGGTCGTCTGCAGAGGGGATCGAACCCTCGAGTTGTTTGTTGCGTCCTTAAAAGGAGAAGTTTGAGAAAGAAGAACAAAAAGATTAAAATTTATATTTAAAAATTTGTGATCACAAGAAAGAAAAAATAATGAAAAGATCCTTTGTATTGAGAAAATAGTAAAAAATGAAGACAAGGAGAGAGAGAGAGAGAGAGAGCGGGCAAAATGAGAATGAAATAAGGAGCGATATGAATTTCACTACGGGGTCTAATATAAAACAATTTTCTTAGAAAGTTAGATAAGTTTCTGTAGATGCTGGGAATAATTATGTCTATAAGAACGAAATATATGTATTAATGTACAATCATCATTGGAATAAAGCTAACAATTTGAAAATATATTGAAAACTCGAAAATTATGAACAAAAATCCGCTTTTCTACAATTTTCATTCGAGAAACGAATTGAGCAAATGAGATTTTTTTGAGAACCAATTCCGAACATGAATAGGACACAATTCTCTTAAAACTCTGTGACAACCGGATGATTCTTGATGAAAGTTTCAGAGCAGATAATGTCAACTAAAATTTGATTTTTTGATTGAAGAATTGCGAAAAGTGCGGAATATGCTGTTGAAATGGTTTCTTTTGAAAGTGCTGTTTTCCTTTCTTTCTTCTTTTCCTTTGTTTTCTAATTTTTTTTTCTCTCAAGTTATCTGTTTTACCGGATAAGACTTTTAAAGGCAGTAAGAAATGGAGATTTCTTAGCGACTGTTTGCCATTTTTGTCAAGAAAAATGACGAACATATATATATGGCAGATGATTCCGGAAGACCCGCTCGGAATACCCTTAATAGAATGTTAAAAGAGAAAGAAGAAAAACAAATGCTCTTTAAAAGGAGATTATAAAACAGGCAAAGGGAACGTAAAAAATACTTCCTAAACATTTGAGAAAAGAGAAAGGGAGAAGACAGGAGATGATCAAGGAGGGAAAAGGAGAGAAACCCTTTTTAAGCTAAAGGTTTTGTCGTGTCATATATAGACGGAGCTCTACAAATAATCACTACTGTCCCAAGTGCACAGGCAAATGTGAAAAGAAGTAGGAATATCCTATCCATCACTACCGATATGTATTTCCAGTCCTCCACAACCTTAATAATACATGAATTCAGTAATAGTGCCTGGCATATTAAAGAAGCTCACCTGTTTCTCCTCTTCTTCGTTCTTCAAATGATCAGCTATATATGCCACACTCTCGACAGCTGAACGAACTGGAGAAACATCCCTGAATAACATAATGATCGATAGTTTTTCAGTTTGAAACATACCTCTGCCCAGAAGCGAATGATGTTTCTTCACCTGAAGCACCTGCGAATGAAGTACCATAAGTTGGAGAAAGTAAGTCCATGTTCTGAACCAGAATAGATTATATTAAGACTGAAGGAAAGGGAAACCTGATCGAGTAATGGAGAAGCAAAACTGTTCGTTGGCGGAAGTGAAAAGGCAGCCGTACGTTGGTCCAATTTCGCCTAGATTGAAAGATTAAAAAACAAACACAAAAATAGAAACCTTTTGTGAAGGAGGCGTTGGTCTCTGCATAAGCAGGTATCGAGGAAGGAAGTCAATGAATAGTTTTCGGATCCATTGTGGCATGGTATGCGTCGTTGGAGAACGGTAGTGAACGTTCTAAAGAAACCATAATTGTATGACAGAAAGAAGCTTCTCATCTTACCAATGTAACAACAGTTACTACAACACTCAATGTCACAAGAACCATTGTAAAAAGAAGATATTTGCCTATTAATGGTATGACCAGCGAAGTAGACGGAATGATCTCGACTGAAATCAGAGATGAATATATCGTTCTGAAGATGAAGAAGTACTTACCTAGCAACAAGAAAAAGACTGTAAGCGAAATGAGAATGGAAATACATAACGATATTTTCTCTCCACCATCTGATGGTAAGTAGAAGACGAGTGCTGTCAAAAAGCTTAAAGAGGAAGGTGATTATGAAATATGTTTTCTTCTCTTACCTGATGCCAACAGATGGAAAAATGAGATTTACGGTATAAAAAAGAGTTTTTCGTCGCAAATGTATCTCATAGGTAATATCTATAAAAGGACTTTCGCAACATGGATACCTGAAAATGGAAAAAAAATGAAAAAAGGAAGAAGGAAAGTCCCTTTTTTTGGACATTTTTTTTTTGTTTAGCGAAGAGAGTTGATGAATTTCGGAGAGAGTAAAAGAAAACTTGTAAGCCATTTAAAAGATTTCAAATATTGCTTTTAAAAAGTTTGTGGAAAGAAGCCACCAAGGGAAAAGCCGATGCTTCTGCTCAGTTAGTCCCCTTCTTCACCCCTTTCCATCTCTCTCTCTCTCTTTCCCTCTCGTTATTTATAAGTGTTTTTGGTCTATCTTTTCGTCTTTCTCTTCTTCATCTTCCTCTTTTGTATGACTCAAAGTTATTTTTTATATTTACTAGAACACCAGAATGAGAAGAAAAAAAAAGAAAAATCATTTAAAGAACGAAGTCTGTCGTTCAAAAGAAAAATATTCTCCAGAGAATTAGGATTGTCAATATATTTGTTCTGTATGGATTTGTGATAGCAAGATGAAAATAGTTTCGATAAGAGAATATTTGACTTGTTGAAACAGTGAAAAAGGAATTAAGAAAACGAACCTTTTGGAATGTCTTTTGCCTGGCACTTTCAGTATATCCCATTCAACACTCGGATAATAATCACTTAAATCAATTCCTTAAATGAATATGGTTATGAATGTTCCAATAGTACACTTAGAACCTTCGTCTACAATCCAAACTGATTCTTGAATTGGACCATCAACCCCTTCCACTTCTTCTTCAACGATTCTTTGTAGATGTTCATCTTTGTGTATAAGATCGACTTCAAGACCTCCATACGTCCATGAACCTTAAATCACAAGTTGAATTGCACATCCCCTTCCTACAGAGGTTTAACGAACCGAACTTCATTTCGCATTGTTGAAGATCAAAAGGAAAGAATTCAACATCTATTTGACACATACTGAAACATTCAAGTTATTCTTCCTTATTGGAACAAAGGGAACCTTTTGTAAATAGCTGGCGGCGCCCATTCTACCGTACCATTATATGATAACTTAGCTTTCGTCATAATTGTTACTTGATAGTTACCGTCAGCACTTGAATACCACGAATAAACAAAGAAATGATTGATTATGTATCTTACTTATTATATAAGACTATATCCGGCAACCATATCGTATCAGATGGGACATACAGAACATCAACACCGCCGTAATCGTCTGGATTCCATCTGAGCTTATAATCAGTCCAACTCTGCAGAAGAATCGATTTACTTTTCTTTCTTTATCATAATTTGAAATATATTTCGTACAATTGTCTTTGTATTCATCGCTTGTTCAATCTATTAACCAAATAGAATTTTATGTCTGTTCGGCAATTTTATTTTCGTCACTTCTTTCCTTCATTTTTCTTTCTCTCTTTCTCTTTTTCATGTTTTCTCTTTTGGTCGTTCCCACCACTCAGTCCTAACTCCTCCATGCAACTGCTCATCATCCGGATTCCAGCTGTGCTTCTTCAGCTTTTCCTCACTCTCTCCCTTTGATCAACTTCAAATTTGTTCTTTTCGTCGTTCATCTTATCAGGCGAACGTAAGCAGAAAAAACAGAATTCGACGAAGCTCTGAACTCTGAACCATAACAACGCAGTACATGTCCCACACTCAATTGGTAAACTAGCGAACGAACGACGAAATCCGGGTTAAAGCATGTAAAAGCCAATTTTAATTTTCTCAAGGGAGGCATATGAATCTTTCCTACTATTAAGGTTATAATACGTTCAACGTGTGAATTCCGTGGAATCACTCTAAACATTCATTTCTTTCTCTGCTGGATGAGTTGAACGGTTGTGTATAGCTCTCTCAGCTTGACAGAAATGAAAGCTTTGAAAAGAAGAGAAAGAAAAGTTGTGAAACAATTTGCCATTTGAAGGATAAATTGTTGTCAAATGACTTTCAACTGAGGTCAATGGGAACGTCTTTTCCTCTTTTTTTTTTCTTTTCTTCACTGACAAAACGACATTTGGAATGCTTTAAGTCGAACTCTCCTACATTAAAATATACAAGAAATATTCTCCAGGGAATTACTAAACAGCTACATATCATGCCCTGAGGGCATTTTGATATATGATTGTCCGCATATCTTTTTTTGTGAGCCCAATATAATATTATAAAAGAAATTATTCCAGCTTATTAAAGGTTCTAATTAAGCTTCCTTTCTCTAACTTTTCGAAATTTTCAAGAAACTCACATGTTGTAACCAGACGTTTGTTGTCATGATTTGGTTCTTCTCGTGCTGAAATGGAATACTTGAATTTTCGTCTTGTTTCATATTTTGGTATTTCAGAGGGCTGTCAACTAATTTAATCGTTGTCTTTCACTCATATCTTTGACGGCTTCGGTCTTTCAGAAAAAGATGATGATGATCTCTAATTTCTGTCATCGGCAACTCATAAAATGGAGTTCCAAGAGATAATATAAAGAGAGAGAGGAGAGAATACGAAAGAATCTCTTTCAACTATCAGCTTGGATAACCAGGTTTCTCGAAAACTAAGCCACAGAATTTAGTGGGGAAATGAACTAAGCCATTCCAAACGTCTGATGATGACGAACGGATGATTGACACGTGCAGGCGTCGTGCATCCGTGAAGTTGTTGTGTTGGAGGGAGGGAGGGAGGGAGGGAGGAGTAGTCGAGGACATCTGGATTTTATGGAATTTGAGTTGCTGCAGCCTCAGATAAAATTATTATTACTTTGCTGACTTGAAAAAAAGAGCTCGAACGAGAACGGGGGAATTTTTAGAAAAGAACGGAAATAGAAACATACCACGTCTAGAAGTTGACTGAGTTTAAGTTTAAATCTCACTACAAGTGTATCGCTGTTGTTATCAACGGGCCGCACTAGTTTATTATAGTCTGCTAACAGGTCCTTCAATATAATTGTTAAACGTTAGTTTCTTTTATGAAATGACATTACTTCAAACAACCGATTAGCGTCGCGATTTGCACGCGCGAGCAGGATGCCCCACGCGATCAGTAGACACACTACTCGGAGCATTCGGCCCCATCAACCTTCAAATTTTTTTCATTTTCATTTTGTTTCTCTTTATCTACTCACCTTAAGTATGGACGGCTTCGTTGCCGCTTCGCACGGCCATCAACCGAACAGCTTCGCTTAAAGGGTTTGCTTTTAAAATTGTTTTTAAAAGAAAAGTGAAGAGTTGTTGAGACAAAAAAAGTAGCACATGGAACTGTTTAAGAAAAAAAAACTGAGAGGTTCGTCTAGTGAGAACATCAAGTAGGGAAATATGAAGAAAAAGAGTAGGAAAGAAAATGAAACGGAAAAAGAGAGAAAGGAGAAAGAGCTGGACGAAGAAGTGTTGAGGGTGGATGAAAGAAACAACAATGCACCATCAGAAGATAGACAACACAAAAAATGCGTAGAAACAAACCATATAGGGAAACGGAAGAGATTGGAATAAATTAGAAAAAAGGAAAAATAAACTGACGGAAAAGAGATGAAAAGAACAGAAAAAGAGGTGGAAAGGATGGACAACTAGCACATGCCTAGTAGCTATAGGCCATCTGCTCTCGCTTTCTCTCTCTCTCTCTCTCTTTCTCTGACTCTTTTTCTCTATTTCTTAGCTCTTCCAGAGCCGTCGGAGATTGTCGATTTGCTTGAAATATTGCTCCGATAGATGAAAGCTAGAGTGAGAGAAGTAGAAGTTAGAGAGATAAATAGGTTGCGAAGAAAAAATTAGTTAAGAGGGTGTATGATAGAGCAGAAACAATGAGGAAGGTTACGAGAATTGAGCGAGAGGAGGGAGAAGAATAGTGGGGAATGAACATTTATGAGAGAAACATGGAGGTACTAAAAGGAAATTCGAATAGAAAGACGAGAAACTGTTGTTTTGAATGGAAAAATACAAGAAAGTAATGAAAAGAGGAAGAGCTAAAAGAACTTTCAGTGATTTCCACATAGAAAGTGCTAACAACTTAAGGAAGCAGAGAAAACTGAAGAAAAGAACGAAATGTTCCGATAAATACAATTTTTTTGTCCACAAAAAAGAAGTTCGAAAGTAACAGACGATGCAAAAAAAAGAAGGAAAAGCTCGGAAAAGAAAATGGTCATAGATGGACGTCCAAAGCTAAGTCTTAAGTGTAGTCGTAATACATAGGGATTACCGGAGAAGACGAATGAACGATGATGAAGGCAAAAGTTGATCGAATGAAATAGGGGAATGGACACGAACGATCAGAAGCTTAGTATCATGTTGTGGAGGAGAAGCCTGCCAAAGCAAAAACGCCAAATAAACATCGAAAATGAAACAAAAATTCTTTAGAGAAGAAAAGAACCGAAAAGGAGAAAAGCGGAAACACGGAGAAGAGAGAATGCAGGATTACATTTTTTGATGTAAAATTAATTTGGAGATTTGTCTTTTTCTCACCACGAAAAAAAACTTATTTATTCTTCTGTTTCCAACAAAATGTGTCAGGAAAAAAATAAGTTTGAAGTGAGCCAGAGAAATACTTTGAGGGGAAAGCTTGAAGTAAGAAAATCACCACCATATTCCAGGCAAACTCCAGAAATATTGACAAAGTTAGAGAGGAAATCTCCTCTCTGTAATTTACTTTCAATCTTGAGCTGGATGAATGATGTAAACGAAATTCCGTATTGTCATGTAGTAACATACCGTGCACGTGCAGAAGGACAAAGCGATGAAATCCTTTCTGAACGTTTCATTGGTTGTTATACCAAGGAATGTATAAAGATAATTAGACACTAATGGAAATGAATGACAATATGCTAAAAAGGAGAAGGAAAAGTGGCAACAGCGAGTGTTTTTTTTTCTGTGAATTGTGTATGTCGTCGTTGGTCTGACGATGAGTTGTTAGAAGAAGAGGAGCGGAACAACGTTATTTACGTGGTTCAATATCTTTCCCTTCCTTGCTTTCTCTCTCTCTCTCTCTCTCTCTCTCTCTCTCTCTGTCTGTCTCCCTCCATCTTTCTCTTTCCTTTTCTTTTATCCCCTCTTGAATCTTCCGTTGTTATCGCTTTTAGAAAGGAAAAAGTTGATAACTTTCTTACATTAATCCAATTTTTGTATTTAAGGTTTGGTTATTTTTGATGACTTAAATGAAAAATCAGAGAAAAAGGGTAACTTTTGTGAGGTGAGCTAACTAACCCCTTCGAAGAAAAGTGAGGAAAAAAACGGAATCTGACACCAAAACTTCGAAAATGAGCAAAAAATGTTTGAAATGTGATAATAGAAAGAAATATTTTGAAGTTTTTCTTTATTTTTCACACATAGTTATGAAGTAAAAACTATTTGTTTGAGATAAACAAAGGCTAAGAGTAATAATGAGTAATCGACAAGACTAGATAAAGAGAGGAGAGCAAGTAAGAGAAAAAAGGGTAAAAAGACTCATATAATGCGTACATGGTTGATATTGAACTGATAGAAGAGGAAAGGCAGAAGACAGGAGAAGCAAAAGCTTTCTTCTTCCGACAAACCACAGCACATCGATTGCGGGGATGCGGCTGTGTATGTGTGGCGGTGGTACTGCTGCTGCTGCTTCGAGGGCTGGTAGTAGTGGTTGTGGACTTTCTCTATCGCTCTCGTCAATGCCTTTGCCAATAGTCTGACCTCGCTCTCCCGCACGATGCCTTAGGGCTTTTCATTCTTACGAAAGAATGAGCTTTGCTTCACGAAATGAGGAGAATTAGAATGGCAAGAAAACAAGAAGAACGGCGGGATATGAAGAAGGATAGGAGAATTCACATTGGCTTTTCTTGGGTTGGCGACACAAAAGACAACAGAAGTACGTATAAGGTTGAAATTAGGTTGCTTTGCAAACATTTAGGTGCAACAAGCTCCAAATAAGGAGATAGAATAGGAGAGAGAGTAAATTGAATTCAGAGTATCGAAAGGAAGGGAGGGGGAAAGGTAAGCAGAATAAGAATAAATTCGGAATAATGAACTAACTAAAGATAGATTAAGAAATATTAAGAAATAGAAGTATTCGCAGAGAGGGAGAGGAGAAGAAAACTTGAGTAACTAAAGAGAACCCGATGAGCTTAGACTGAAATAGAAAACCTTAAGAGGGAAAAGATAAAGAGAGATGTGAAATATAATTTATGAAACAAGAGAAAAAGAGAGGGAGAGATGGAAGAGATACGGGCTCTTTGAGAATAAAACAGGATGCAAGACTTTGTCATTAGCGGCTTTGAGAACAATATGGGTTCAACTTGTTTCCAAATTACAATTAGATTCGCCGTCCACAAGTTCACATTTGTACTTCTCAAGGCGATTGATAATTGGGCTATTCGAACTTTTCCCTTTTGTATGAAATCCATTACGAAGCTTTTTCTAATTTGAACAAGCGTGCGAGAAACAAAATGTTGTTTTTCTAACTACACAAGAATATAATAAATTGGAAATAATTATGTGAAGCTGAAGAAGCAGGGTGGCAAGTGGGAAGAGGTCAAAATTTCTATCAACGCGGTCAACTCAATCATTCTGATGGCTCTTAACAAGCCTTTTCGAATAAGAGTTCTCTCTATCTCATGATATTCACGATAAACACAACATTATTCTCTCTATTATATTGAAGCAAAAAGAACTTAATGAAAAAGAAGAGAAAGAGCAAGAGAGAGAAACAGAAATGACAATAGAAATTATAAAAAGAGAATGTAAGAGGAACGGAAAAAAACAACCGATCTTTGCAGATGAGAGCTCAAAAATGTTTTCATGTGACGTCATATTCACGTGGACTTAAAAGAACTGATCAATCAATATAAAGATAATTAATAAAAGTTGAGTGCTCAATTAAAATATGTAAAACTAATATTTATCTTATTAAAAATCTGATAAATTTATCTCTTAAAGCTTAAGGAAATGAATGAAATGCGAAAACACAACAACGAAACGAGAGAAGAAGATTTTAAAGGTTATTATGAGAATCAGCTCTTAACAAGCTTTCATAGGTGATATCTCAGATATTTAATGTAAACAGTATTCAAAATGAAGAGAATTAGGAGGTAAAAGATGATGAGAAAAATGTTCGAATGTTAGAGAATGGAATGACATTTGAATGCTGTAATATGTGGAGAGAGGGAAGAAGAGACAGCTATGTGGAGAGATAGAGGAACATAGAGGAAGAGTGGTATCTTTAGCTTTTCTAACGTAGTTTTAATGAAAATATTATTCATTCTTAAGAGAGTTCGAAGAATTTTTATCCTTCCAGATCCGTGATCGGCACATCAGCAATTTCATCCGTGCTTCCTGGCACACAATTTGACCATTATGATGAAGCTTTAAAGACATTCTAACTCTTTTATGGTAATTGAGCCAACCATAGATATAGAAGGAAAAGTTATTAGAAGGTTGAAGTCTTATTAATGGTATGGTTTATGACATATAGTTAACGATAATGTTAAATCCTTGTAGATATCGAGTTTCTTTCGAAGCAATCGGATATGTTTCAATCCGGAACTAAAGGTTATTGGCAGAATCGACATTTTTTTTTCGCAAGCACCGAACACATCAGAAAGTTAGATCAAACTGACATATTTAGAAAAGGTGGAAATACAAAATAAGTACATATGCCATATATATATGTATGTTTAGTTGTTTAGAAACGTTAAATTACACGTACGCGATAGCTTCTAGCTTGACTTTGGAAGATAACTTGCTGTCAAAGAAAAGAAATGTATGCAAAGATTGGGGAGATACATGAAAAGAGGATGCGATGACAGAAATATCTGAAAAATTACAATAAAAATAAGAATTTTGGGAAAAAAATGACATTTTAGTCTAAAAGTTGCTTCAAAAGAGTTTAGCCACGGACACACCTGTCATCATCGGCTTCAGCGTTGGAAAAGACGGCTGTTTGGCTGAGGAATATCGTCAAGAGAGAGAAGGAAAATGATAAAATAAGAAGAGAAGAAGCCTTCATCACTACACAAATAAATTGAAAAGGATGTGTCGATCAATAGAAAGTTAATAATATAAATTATTCAGTTCTCCATTTGGGAAGGTAGACGGAGAGATATCAAAAGTTTAATGAAAAGTATTATTCTGTTATATGTGGAAATAACACTTCAGTAGTGTACATCCTGTTGATAGTTCTTCTTGGACACCGATGCGAAAAGTTTGTATGTTTTTTCGAGAAAATTGTCTGAAGATTTTCAAACTTTATGGTGACTTCTGTTATCCTGCAAATGAGATGAGAATGAAAAGAACGTGAACTATCTAATCGATGCTTTATTTAGCTGCAGTATGTTCAGAAAGTATAATAACAGTTACAATGTATATGACTTTGGTGACGATAGAAATTATGTTACTAGAAGTGTCCGCTAATTTACTTTCCTGGGAGGACGTAGCTGTTTCCGGCTGGTGGTGGTGGGGCAGCGTATGCTGGTGGTGGTGGAGCATATTGTGGGCTGAAACCAAGCATTCTTTTGATTTTTCACATTTCGTTAACTTACGCTGGGGCGATTCCTCCGCCACATCCTCCACCGCATGGAAGTGGTGGTGGTGGAGCTGCGGCTCCGCATCCTCCTCCGCATCCACCTCCTGGAAGAAGTCCTCCAATGCAGGCGAAGGTTGGGGCGGCGAGAAGGGAGAGGATGAAGAAAAGTTTCTAACAAACAAATAATAAAACTAAGTTTAGAACTTCGAAAACATACCATTTTCGAAAGACGCTAGAAGGGAAGACGAGCTTGATCGCTGTGCCGAATGACGAGAAGGCTCATCCTTATAAAGGGACATCTACCGTGGCTCCGCCCATACTGTCCACCTACAAAATATACAAAAGAAAGAAGAAGGGAAAGAAGATGATAAAGAAGCAAGAAACGCTGAAACATACCAGCTGAACAAACGGTTCCAGACGGACCGGCTTTCGTCCGTTGTGGGGGCCTGTGGTCTAGCAAGAATGAAATGCTGTTTGAACCAATTAAAAAACTGTCTCCTTTTATGAAATTCTCTCTCTTTTCTAATTATTTTCTCTCCCTCTCTCTTCACTTTTTTGGATCTGCGTGAACATTTCTTGCATCGTTAGCAAACCTTTTCTTATGCTAACGTTTCGTTTGCAGTTTCCCGGAATTGCACAACAGACGACGGCCAGTTTCGCCATTCGGAAACTTCTTGTTTCAACGTCTGCATACACGTTCTTCGTTAACTTTTTGAGTTTCACGTCTATTCCTATGATTCTCATCATGAGTTTTTTATTATTCATCCTTGTCCCAATCAAGCCGGATTAAAAAGATAAAACAAAAAAAGTTCCAAACCGACCTACCAAGTATTCATTGATAGATTCAGCTTGGAAAATTTTTTAATTTGTTCGATTTTGACCGTGTCACCAGAAGAAGTTTGGAAATGATTTCAGAAAAAGTAGGAAATGAATATGTACGACCATTAAAGGCGATTTATACTTTCAATCTGTAAGACAACAAGCCTCAGCAAGCTGGATTCTCATAGCTATTTGGAATTTTCGGCTTAAAAATCTGAAAAGGATGAATGATTTTCACAGAAGAGTCTCTGCCAAATCGTGTTGTTGTAAATACGGCGAGTGGGCTAAAGAGAATGAGGAAAATAATAGAAAAGGGTATAATGAGTGTATAGGGAGTGGCACAGAAAGTGAGAGGTAAGACACAGGAGTGGTCAAAAGATAGATGAGGACGAAAGGAGGAAGACAAAACTCTTTTTGTTCGGCTCATCATGTTGCATTTCCGAAGTTTCACTTACGATCGTATAAACTTTCACATTGCTAGTTGATAATAAATAAAAAAAACTTTCAAAAGAATTATTAAACTTTGCTGCTATCGGTTCGGAAATAATAAATTAGCCAAACAAAAACCTTTTTTTTTTGCATTCTATTTCGTAGGTAGCCAGTTCGACCCAACCCAACCCATCTTTGCCATTTTCGGTTTCACATCATTTCCTCGAATTATTACAATAAGATGATATGGCAATGTGATGAGATATGATGATTTGTATAGCCTGTGATTTAGAAACGAAAGTAAAAAAACTTTTCCATCAGTTTTGAACGAAATTCTGAAAAAGACGTGAAAACCGTATCGTTTTGACAATGGGGTCTTCGCAAAAAAAACACTCCTTTCATTTATACTTTACCGGCATAAGTTCATTTCAATTTTCAGCTAAAGATTAGAACATTCTCTGATTATTGCCCATATCTTCTTGGCCTTGGATTTAAAATGCAAATTGTCCTCATCTTCTGATCCAAAACCGGACTAGTATGGGAGAGTTTGTTACAAATGAATTGCAGCTTTCTTCAACGTTTAAAGATTTCTCATCTCAGAACCACTTCTGTTTTACCTCTTTCCTTCCTCACTTCATCCATCCAGTGAATAGAGCGTTATGTCTTTCTAACACCACCTCCGATTTGATATTTGAATGATAAGTGGGGTCTTTCATCTTTCAAATTTTGTTTTTTCTTAGTCCAGAATTGAGATTTATCTTTACTTTAGCCTGCGATTTAAAGTATTCATACAAGCAAATCCTTTTTGGCCATCAAAGGAATTGAATAGGACAGGTAGTTCAACATGGTCTTCCAGGTTTCCCATCTTTCATCTTTCTATCATCCATCTGTATCTGTTGATATTGTGTATAGGACAGCATTCTATTTTCGTTTTTATGTAGCCATCTAATTCTCTTTGGAGTTTTTCTCCCTCACAATTGCCAATTCCATCCAGCTTCTATTAATCGTTTCCTCAGCTTATTGTTCGGCTTCTCCATATCATTTCCGAATGAATCAGTTGTTGAAAGTTTTCCGTAGGGACAACGAATGCAAAAAAAGGTTTAAAGAGGAGTAAACAGAAAAGCAAAGTAGAAACATTCACTCGGAGAAAAATATGAAAGAAAAGAGAGATATACAGATGGAGAGAAGGATGAAGATGACGAAACGCGAAGAGAAGGGAGAAGAAAACAGTTCAAATCTTATCAAAACTTGAACATTCAGTTGAATACATTGATGATAAACATAAAAGCATCAAACGACTTGATATCGCAAAAAAGTCACAAGAAGAACATGTAAAGGCCATATTTTAATTAAAATTTTCTTTTTATCAGTTCAAATAACAATTATTCAGCGAATTAAAAGAAAAAGGATTTTATTAAAACTTTATAAATTCTTTTTTATGTGTTTTAACTTTTCTTCACAAAAATCGCTAATAAAATACAACACAGATACACACAATCGAATCGTTTGTCTTTCCATGAGAAGTTTCAATGAAAGTAAGTTTTCGTTATTAAATTTTTAACTTTTTAACGTTACATTTTTGAAGAAATCGGGATAGTTTGAAAGAATTTTTGAAGGTTTGAGAAATCAAAATGAAAGCTTAAATGCCCGTTAATTAGGATGATATCAAGAGAGTCAATAATATTGGAATACTTAATAGTTCCATCCAGAAAATATTTTCTTCATCACCAGTATACCGTAATTTCAATAATTTTCTATTCCTTAATCGTTTTCCATTTCGAGCTGTCCATCTGAATTATAATATATGTATATTCGAACTGCGAAGAATAACACCTTAGCCAGAATGATTGATCATTTGAATGAAGTTTCCGGTAATACTTCAACATGGACGAAATCTGCGTCGATCTTTGCCAGTATCTTAAACACAAGTGTATTATATTCGTTCTCGTTGGAGCAGTTCACTTTTGTAAGTTATTTTCCACTTTTCGCATTACTGGCTCTAGATCTCCTTTTGATAAACGACTACTTGGAACTATTTCTGCTGCTCCTAGATCTGCCAAACGTCTCAAGTTTGATCCCTGGTCTCCCTGCAATCATTTCAGTTTCTTATAAGATTTTAATCCTTTCTCTACTTGTAGGGGAACTCCAATGACGGGGACTCCAAAAAGTAATAGTTCGTTTATTGTATTTATTCCACCATGGCAGATAATGAATTGCAAGTTGGGATGAGCTGGAAAGGGTTTTTTAAAATCCATCTGTTTCAAGTTAATTCTTTGTTTTGATTGTGTTTATAAGATCTCCCTGAGCATTTCTAACTAGTCTTCCAGTATATTCCCTCGCTCGATACAAACTCGTAACTGTGTTTTGACCGACCGCACTGCAAAAGGTTCAAGCCAAAATGATAATTTGCCACTCGCACCACCGGTCAATGCGGTTAACTAACGCAAAATGAAAACTGTGCTGTGACCGACCGCACTGCAGAAGGTTCAAGCCAAAATGATAATTTGCCACTCGCACCACCGGTCAATGCGGTTAACTAACGCAAAATGAAAACTGTGCTGTGACCGACCGCACTGCAGAAGGTTCAAGCCAAAATGATAATTTGCCACTCGCACCACCGGTCAATGCGGTTAACTAACGCAAAATGAAAACTGTGCTGTGACCGACCGCACTGCAGAAGGTTCAAGCCAAAATGATAATTTGCCACTCGCACCACCGGTCAATGCAGTTAACTAACGCAAAATGAAAACTGTGTTTTGACCAACCGCACAGCAGAAGGTTCAAGCCAAAATGATAATTTGCCACTCGCACCACCGGTCAATGCAGTTAACTAACGCAAAATGAAAACTCTGTTTTGACCGACCGCACAGCAGAAGGTTCAAGCCAAAATGATAATTCGCCTTGTGACTCAAGAGATCATCCTATGAGCAATAATAGCGCAAAGAATTTTCAGTAGGGCAGCACTGCAATGATTTGATTTCATCTTGAAGTTAGTCATCTGTAACTGTCTTGCGCTTTCATAAATGAAAAACGAGATCATCTATCTGTACTACTGTCTAAACAAAGACGTACGTTTAGATTGACAGAAGACCATGCACATTTGAAATATGCTCATGTAGTAAGTAGAGTCAATCTTTCACACGACAGACTGGTTTACATGTACTGCATGTAGAAAAGGAAAACAGTTGTTTGCACCACATAACTCCAAGCGGTTAAGAAAATCGGAAAACTGTTATTTTGATAGCTGTTCATTGGGTGTTTTGTAGCCTTGATCATGAAAGTGAATGGCACTATACCTAAAAGTTCTTTAATCGGTGCCCAATGAACCAAGATCATATTATCCGGCTTCGTAATATTTCTCTTAGTTAAAATCTCGTCGATAGGTGAGTTTGTCTGCCAAATGACAGTATTTGATGTTTTTGAGAAAGTGTTAAGAAGTGATTTTAGGAGAGGTATTGGCATATTTTCGACCTTGAAAGAAAGAATAGTTAAATAACTTCAAAATAGTAGCAAATTACCTGAGCAACACTTCCAAAACTGACCAAAATAAAAGGAGAAGTATTGATTTTATCCCATTGAATTGTTGGAAATTGCTGAACAACTTGTTCATACCTCTCTTTAACAACTTCAGTTGGAATGTTTTCGAACAGCTCTGAACTGAAAGCAAACCAAAGCTACAGTAATTGAGCACTCTATATACCGATATGTCCATGTGGAAGAGGCTCTTATGGTTTTTTCATCACAATTTCTCTCGCACAAAGAGAATGATGAACAATTGTTTGTAACGCATGAAATAACATCTGTTGGATAAGTAGGTATGACTGCTTCTTGTATAGAAACATTTGACCCATCTACTTCAGGTAGATGGATTATAAACTCTTTTGGATCTCTTAACGAACGGATTCATATAAATATATGCTTGATTATTATTACTTGCAATTCGATCCTCCGAAATGTTTGACTCGATTATTTATAGGACGAACAACATCGAACAAAAACTCAGAGCGACCAGCATAAATAATACGTTGAGCTTCTGAATCCATGACATTAACCTATAAATAAAAAGCTTTCGATTTAAAGTAGACGAGAATCTACTTGTGAGTATCCTTCACGAGCAAACAAGCTGTTCAAAACATGAATTTGAACATATCTCGTGAAAACAATAATGTAGTGAAATATCACATTTGTCAGACGTGTAAAGAACGGCATACCCAAACCACTGTATGGTGTTCCTTAAATCAACCATTCAGTAGTGCTCATTTCAAAGATTCATAATACCTGTTTTAGGTATAGCAGTAGGATTGGCTGGAACATTTAGTGAAGTGATATACCCATCAGCAATAGGCCAATTAGAAAACTGGACAACAGAAGAGTTTAACAGATGACTTAAGCAACCTATGCATTCCTTAATAATGCGCATGATTAGTGCTAAACAATCGTTATGCAATGTTTACTTGAAGGAAATGATCAAGTACTATGACATCAGGCTGATTATTTCGAACGTACTCAAGAAACTGGGGAAATTTCAACATTTTTTCGCAATATGTTTGATGACGTTCTAGCATTCTAAATATCTCTGTTTATTCATCTATAAATCAATTTGGAAAAGACTTATAAAAGGTGAATGTTCCCCGTAGATCTGATAAGTTGTCAAAATCTGTTGGGACATTCATTTCCCATAGCAGTGATCCAGCTTTTCTCATTATAGTTCGGCCTGTTGAAATCAAAGATTAGTAAAGGTCAATTCAGATTGCTTTTCTCTCTCCTTTCATACGCAATTTTCTCTCCGACCTTTCTCTTTCGACTGCCATAAATGAAACTTTTTATGGATAATTCTTGTTTTAATTCTCACTTACCTACCAATACCTTTTTTGTTGAAAATTCAAAAAACCAATTGTGTGTTTTTGCGATCTTCTAGACTCTTTATGGCCTTCACTCTTTGGATCTTTTCTCTCTGCCAATCGGAAACAGCTTCCTTTCTTTTCAAAACTTTCCCTCCCCATCTTCTTATTCTCTGATTACCTCACGTTGTTTCCACTTTTTTAACATTCCCACGCAATTCTTACATTCTTAGAAGTTCCCTTCTGCATCTATCTCTCTCCCATTTCCCTTCTCTCAGAACGACAACTTTCTTAATAATTTTTTCAACAAGAAATGGACTGAAATCTTTAAAGTAATTGATGTAAAATCGTCTATTCATACCTTCATCATCCACTCCTTGTATGGAAATATTGTTCCAATGTTTAGGCAGAGGCAATTGACCGAAGCCGAAGTCATAAAGGAATGTTTGGATCCAAGTGATACTATCATTTTTAAATTCTTCTCCTATTTGTTTCATCATCACATCATGACTATAGCATCCACTGGATGGGAATAAGGCTATTTCTATGGAGTATGCTAATTCAATGGAAATAAATATCAAAGTGATAAAGCATAGAGACGATCTTATCGTAGCAGCCATCTAAAGCCTTCAGAACTATTTTCAAACTCGGCTCTTTCAATGCCTCCTAATCAAACTTCTGAAATAGTGAAAAATATGGATAAAAGAGTAAAGACCTAAAGAAAACCGAAACATTCCAAGAACAAAAGGCAGTCAAATGAAAAGCCGCAGCATCAAGTGCAAAAATGATGAAAAAGACAAATAAAATTAAATGACAAAATAAAACAAAAAAAAGGAGAGACGGTGGTTTAACAGGACGAAAAACGTCTCGACCTTGGCTGTCAAAAACTCATATAAAGTACGATTATTGATTGTAAAAGCTTAAACAGTTCCAGCTAATGAACAAGTTTTTTGAGCAGAAAAGTTGAAAAATCCTTATACGGAGTGGAATCGACTTCCGAACGCGGACTCAAACTCTCATTGTCGATATTGTCTGGAGTTGGCTGACGATGGATTTACAGAGAGAGAGAAGAATAAAACTTTCTCCACACCCTTCTTCCACATGACCTTTCGATGTAATTAATTAATATTTTAAAACGTCGTCAGACATAATTTGGAAAAGTTCAAAAAATACTTCAATTCAGCGCATCTTGTGAAGGACGTAACAACCAATCATTTCCTGTCCTGTGACGTAATCAGCGAGAAAAAATTCAAAGGATCATTCTTGGGAATGGCAGTGCGAGACAAGAAAAGAATGAACAAGGCGAACAAGAAAGCAAGAAAGATATGTCGAACGCACTAATTTTTAATTTTCAAATGCTTAACTGTTTCTATTGCCATCTTCGAGAACTTGGGATAGTAATTGTCTTTTTCATTTTCCTATTTGCTTTTACATGAAGAGAAGAAAAAAAAAAGGAAAAGATTGTCCTAAAACTCGTTCAATCATGTAAAGGAGTTCGACGTCATACAAACAAAAATAATTTCAAAGAACACGAAGTGTTTATTTTCTAAAATACGCATCGGTTGTTATACTTTGAACAGTGGACATTCCGACCGTGTTTCGATTCAATCGACTTCGCAGAGTTCTGAATTAATATAATTTATATTTGGACACGTTTGTATAGTACTTGTTAACTATCAGGTACATCAAAGGGTTGACAGCGGCATTGATTATCCACATCATATTTAGAATTAGATAAGTTACTTTGTGATTCGGTAGAGCTGTCTAAAATGACACCTTCAAGGTACTATAAATTTAATGTAAAAGAGCTACATCATTGTGCCAGCATACGTTCAACAACATGCAATATAGCGTGATGACAGAAGCTTGAATTAAAATCTTTTTTTCCGCTCCACGATCAGCGCCAACTGAATAATTACGTCTCTGAATAAAAAAAGGTGAGCGGAAGGGTATAATTAATATCAAACGAAGAAAAGTTCAAATGAAACTACAGATCAAAGACAGCTAATTTATTATCGCCATTCGAAGTTCTTACTTTTCAGAACAAAATAAAGACACTGTAAAAGTTCAAAAACTGAGTTCTTTGTTACCTGGGTTCCTATTGAGATCACTATGATGAGATAGCACAGTGCAGACAGCGATACGAATGCGATCTCAATAACCATCTCCACTCGTTTAATTAACCAAGACAATTCCAGAGAATAATCGTATGACCAACTGTACCTACAAGAAAATGCTCAAGAAGCTATTAAACAAATCAACGAACATCTGTGGAACATAATTAATGGTAGCCCATGAACTTGATAATGCTAAAACAAAAATGAACCATAGAAGCAGACCAAGGCCTATCCAGATCTGTAAACATCATTACATTATGTGTTTCTAGGTGAGTTAAATAACATAAAAGCGTTTCCCATAAAAAAAAAAGTCGTCTAAACTTTTCGATAAGATATGAAACATCCGATTTATCGCTAAAATTAGTGAGAAAGTAACATAAGAGATGTAACTAGGAGTTGCTAGGACACCTAAAATCTGAAAAGAGCATTGAAGGCATTTAATATTCTATGGAGCTGCGTACCTTGCCTATCGGATATGAATAAATTAAAGGAAAAATAGTGAAAAAACCAGTGCTAGCATGAGATAAACATTGTAGAATATCATATAAGCCTAATATGAGCATTAGTCGATATGACGTTAACTTCATTAACTCCTTATCGGATAAGATGGTCTGAAAACTGAATGAGTACTCTCAAAACACAATTACTAAACATACACATATGATTAGAAAATAAATAAAAATGATGGAGATGGATATGCCAATCATTACAGCACCAATAACAATATCAAGATAAGTGATATCAGATTCTATCAAGAAATAATATTTTGAAACAGAATTAGGAAGATATAACTCACCCATTGGTAATCACCTTGTTCGCAGTTGTCTATATGCGATTTTATTATTTTATGCGGATGTATATCATTTGAAAACAATAAAAAAGCAAAGAAATTTGTTATTTAATGCATTTCGAATCTCCTCCCTCCCACTCTCGTTAACTATATTCATCGAGCTTTAATACAAGCGGATGATTAATGCTCAACCAAACTTCCGCTATAAAAATTTAATTAAATGCATTCAAAAAAGAAATAATTTTATTGAACTTAATAGCGAATATGACAAAATATCAAATCATATGAGGAATCTTTTGATAATGCAGATTATTAAGTGCATAGATGGACATCTAGAAGATGCATACAACTCTATGCGCGATGAAAGCTTTTTGGTGTGTGTGAAACGATTGTTAACGTGGTCGGCTTGATTCTTATTCGCTGACGTATTGCTCTGAAAATAAGAAACGTATTTTCTATATTTGGAGTCTTATGTTGATTAATCATATATATCATTTGATTCCGACTGGCTACGATGGATGGAAAATGCTTCGAAATAGAAAAACTAAACACAAGTTCCGCTTTAAGATGATGTTTACAGAGGCGTGCTAACCAATTCATCTGATTGAATAACAAAGTGCTGCGTGAAATAAGATAAAGCACATGGAAGTGAAAAGCTTTTTTTTGTCATTCGGCGACAGTTTGCATGTGAGTAGTACAACTGTGATTTGTATAATTACCTGTTAACAATCATGTAGATTAGGGGATGGACCCCGCTATTTCCAATCCACATGAAGTTTAAAGCGCAGTAGGACCAGATATTGGCAGGGAGTAATGTCTTCAAAGTAGGTCATTTTAAAACACATAAATATGTGAATTACTTCATAATTATGCCAAAACACATTGAGTATTGTGCAGTAAAGCGTTATGGCTGACGCTTGAATCAAGATTTTCAATTCTATTTTACCTTGTGACGATACCAAGAACTTTTTTCGCTTGAAATAGCAAAATTTAACAAATATGATAAGAGTAAACAACCTTATGGGCCAGTAGTATGACAACAAATAAATAAAAAATGCCTGAGATGAAAATCCCAACCACCTCAATGTACATTTCCACTTTGGCTACTACACTAGAGTACTTCGAATCATCATACCCCCAGCTGTACCTTGAAAGTTATGGGATTATGCACTGATCTTGTGAAAGTATAGTCAACTAACCATTCAGGGAAATATATAATAGCTGCATAAGGGGAAGCTAAGGCACAAACGTAAGCTAACCATGCTAATACACCGATTCCTATCCAAATCTGGAAGAGAAGAATGAATCAATTCCACTTGACTGATAACTGAGAACTTACTTTAACAGCGAAATTTGAAAATAAAATATCGTCTAAGCGTTTGGAGAATAGTTGAATAAAACGGTTAAAGCCCAAGATTACTGTTAAGACAGCATACCCCACATAGCAAGGAGTTGCCAAGACACCCATTGACTATAATGAACGAGTTCGGTGTTGAATGGTTAAGAGTTGCCTCATCCCTACTTTAGCTATATAGTAATGATAAACAGTTTGAGAGATCGTGAATATCCCTGTGACGAAATGAGGAAAGCATTGAATAACATCAAATATTCCTAACACAAACATGATTTGATATGAAGGTAACTTCATTATCTCTTTATCCTTCCACATTATCTATAATCGATAGGATATAGTCTGTTGTTATGAAGTGTTTCAACTACCTTGAGGATAAACGAATAAGCTATCCCACAAACAGCTGATAGCAGCATCATTAGAATACCAACGATTACATCGCTCAGTATGGTACGTCCTTAAGAAAAAATGAACTTATCTATCGCAATGATTATTGATTTTATAAAAAGAAATTTAAAAAAGGAGAATTACCTGTATCTTCGGGAATGTCCGTCGAATTGTCCATTTCTCAGATAACAATTTGCATAGTTTAACAGAAATGATTTTATCTTCATTTATTTCGTATTGTCACGAAATAAAAGGAAATACTTGTCAACATAACAAGATTTTCAACTTAATTTATTTCTTTTTATTTAATTTATACATTTTTTCTATTTCTTGTCTACTTCTTCCGGCCCACTTACTTTTACTATCTTACTTTTCTTTTTTTCTTTCTTACTCTCTATATCCCCCTTTGTCACTATTTCTTCGCTCTCTCTGTCTCTCTCTCTCTCTCTACCTGTCTACTTTTTTGCTCTGCTCTACCTGTTTTGGCGATATTTTAACTGACTTCTCGAATCCATTCAAAAATTGAAGAAAATTCATGCATTCGAGCTTATAATTAGGAATATTTGACGTGCCAGTTTCACGTGAATGAAACAAATTTGGGAGTTATCCGGGGAAACGGTGAAATCGCTCGAAAGAAGATAATACCATCAATTACCACGGCAGGTGAATAGAACTAGCAGACTCGATCATTTTTATTTCTATCTCGTTAAAATGAACGTTTCTTATCCTACGGCATAAGCATCAGTAACCACTCATCATCGATGAAGTCGACAAATATCTCGCTCAGCTAGTCAAAGTTTCCTTTTTTTGAAGTGATTATGTGTCCTGAAATCACTTCTGTTCTATTGAATAGCGAATAACTCTGTTGTCGAATGTGAGAACGAAAAATACTTATTCTTTATGTGAATAAAACTTGGAAAGATACATTCGGAGCTGAGAGGGGATCTCTAACTGGTGATAAGAAATGTAGTGAATTATTATCATAACTTAATCGTAACGAAGAAATTCTTCGAACTCAACAACCCATAGATTGAGAACTGATGTAGCGGCTTTTCGCAAAGACGCATTGCATATCAGGGCTATTCCGAGGCAATCAGCAACCAGCTACATTCAGGTTTGCTTATTTGAATGATCATAACTAACCGAGGAGAGATTCGAATTAGCAGTTTTATTTCGTTCTCACATTTTCTATCTTTTCTTCCTCAAAAGCAGGTGCAACCAGTTTGGCTTAATTTCTGTTTTGATCAGTAGCACAACATAATACCATGTTGAGACACGAAATAGTCTTCTAGAGCATTATTCCATGTTTTTTCTCGAACATCTTTTCTATGCTCTCATTTCAATACCACACTACTTAGAACGAACTTACACTGCACGAGCATCTAGATGAGACGAGCTGTTGGTCTTTCATGGTACACATCATACTGTTTATCATCAGGTTGCTGAATACAGTAACCCACGCAAAATTGATATACATTGCGATGGTGAGTCCGCAGTTTTGATCAGAGATCATAACCATATATGTGTGGAATCGGTGACTCCTAGCCTAACTATACTGACATATATGGTATACGGTTAAGAAAACGCTAGGCTCGTTACGGAGGATCACCATTAAACTTACCTGGCTGGGAGTACCGCACGATCACGAAGGTGTGGTCTCTATGGCGAGGCCTGATCATTGCACTTCTTGATTGGGCTGACCCGTAAGGCAGTCTCGAGTTGAGATTCGCCTACAGCTAAATTTTTGCGTGGGGGATGCGTTCGTGCGTCCCCGAACAGTTCAAACTTCAATGATTGTGAAGCTTACGAGCATCTAGATGAGACGAGCTGTTGGTCTTTCGTGGTACACATCATACTATTCATCATCAGGTACAGTAACCCACGCACAATTGATGTACATTGTTCTGTTTTTGAAGTTGTAACGTTGGAGGGTGGTAGTGATGACCAACCGCTCACAAGTTCCAGTTCCGAAAATGAAAGGTCTTAAAAGTTCATTCTTCCTTTCTCTGACGCGTTGGAGCGGTTGTTAAATCATTTTCATTCACGTTCACTAATCAGCAACAAATCGGTCGTGCATGACTTGTATTAAGGAGTTGCTTTTCAATACATCACGTTACCTTTAAGCTTGTGAGTTAACACATTTCTAATCGAATGTTATTACTATTGTTTGAAACATTTTGAAATGAAATACATAAGTGAAGCCGAAAAAAATTTATTGATGAACGGAAGAACTACATTTACTTCTTCTTTCCAGCAGCTCCTCCAGCTTTCTGGGCAGACTTGGTGACCTTTCCAGATCCTCCCGCAGACTTGTCGACAGACTTGATGACTCCGACAGCAACGGTTTGTCTCATGTCACGAACGGCGAATCGTCCAAGTGGAGCGTAATCAGTGAAAGATTCAACGCAGAGTGGCTTGGTTGGGTGGAGTTCGACAATACCGGCATCTCCAGACTTGAGGAACTTTGGGTTGTCTTCAACCTTCTTTCCGGAACGACGGTCAACCTGAACGATTAGAATAACAGCGTATAATCAAATGGCAATGCTACCTTCTCCTTGAGTTCAGCGAACTTGCAGGCGATATGGGCGGTGTGGCAATCGAGAACTGGGGTGTATCCAGCGGCGATTTGTCCAGGGTGGTTCATAATGATAACCTGGGCATTGAAAGTACGAGCCTCTTGAGCTGGGTCGTTCTTAGAATCAGAGCAGACAGAACCACGACGGATGTCCTTAACGGAAACGTTCTTAACGTTGAATCCAACATTGTCTCCTGGAACAGCCTCTGGGAGAGACTCGTGGTGCATTTCGACGGACTTGACCTAAGAGATAGCGATTATTCAAATTCTAAAAATCCAATTTACTTCAGTAGTGACGTTTTGTGGGGCAAAGGTAACGACCATTCCTGGCTTGATAACTCCGGTTTCAACACGTCCGACTGGGACAGTTCCGATACCTCCGATCTTGTAGACATCTTGGAGTGGAAGACGGAGAGCCTTATCAGTTGGGCGAGCAGGTGGGACGATGGCGTCAAGAGCCTCAAGGAGAGTCTTTCCGGAAGCGTTTCCTTCCTTGCGTTCGATAGCCCATCCCTTGAACCAAGGCATGTTGCTGGAAGCCTCAAGCATGTTATCTCCGTTGAATCCAGAAATTGGAACGAAGGCAACAGTCTGAAAGGTAGAAGCATAGTTAAGAAGTTGAATCTATTTCTTACAGCTGGGTTGTATCCGATCTTCTTGATGAAGGACTTAACTTCATTGACGATTTCGGTGTAACGGGCCTCAGAGAATGGTGGCTCGGTGGAGTCCATCTTGTTACAGGCAACGATGAGTTGCTTTACTCCAAGAGTTTGAGCAAGGAGAGCATGCTCACGAGTTTGTCCGTTCTTGGAGATTCCAGCTTCGAACTCTCCAGTACCGCAAGCGACAACAAGTACGGCACAATCAGCTTGAGAAGTACCAGTGATCATGTTCTTGATGAAATCACGATGTCCTGGGGCATCGATGATGGTGATGTAGTATTTGGCTGTCTCGAACTTCCAAAGAGCGATATCAATGGTGATACCACGTTCACGCTCAGCCTTCAGCTTGTCGAGAACCCAAGCGTACTTGAAGGAACCCTTTCCCATCTTGAAAACAAACACTTAGCATAGCTTTTAAGAAATTTCTTACTTCCTGGGCTTCCTTCTCGAACTTTTCGATGGTTCTCTTGTCAATTCCTCCGCATTTGTAGATAAGATGTCCGGTAGTGGTAGACTTTCCAGAGTCGACGTGTCCGATGACAACGATGTTGATATGGATCTTTTCTTTTCCCATGTTAACACAAGTTGCTCTTTATTACCTATAAAAAACGGCAGTAGATTGCAAGACCTCTATGAAAGGTTGAAATAACTCAACAACCTTCCTCAATGAAGAAAGAGAACAGAATGAATGTAGATAGCTTTGAAAGACCAACTAAGAGGGAATTTCATACTACAACTTTTAATCTTAACGGTTGTAAAAACCTTTCTCCAGTAAAAAGAGAACATTTATTGTAGTTTATGATCGTAAATAAAACTATATTTGGAAATAATCCAATGAAAAAAGAAAACGATTTCAGAATTTGCCTCCTCTTGTCTTTGAATACAGAGGAGAAAGTTGGAAAAGTTGTTCTAAAGTGTTTACAAACAATATCAATCAAAATCTAAGTCAAGTGATGAGAGAGGTCATCCATTGTGTTAGCATTTTTCAATATCATTTCGATTGTTTGTAATCTATGCAAACCAATGCTTGGTGTTTTACTACAGAAACTATACTTATTCTTATCAGCTTTCTGCTCAGAGGTTCATGAACTTGTTAATGAATCTGAGCTCTTGTATCGACAAATTATTAAACTATCTTCTTTAATCTGTTTCGTTAGCTGCACCTGTCTTTCTTCTGCTTTGCTTTTCGGTTATGGTTTTCTTGAGTATAATCAAAACCAACTATCTGTTTGTGAGGTGATTAAGCAATGTTTGGATCATTTGGATTCATCACTTATAGATTAACATTTCCGATTTTGTGAATTTTTACGTGAACCCCCGACGTAAGCCACGTTATGTTAGCGCATACAATGCTGCTTTACCGCGCAGTGATGTGACTCCGGCAAGCTCTTATATGGTAAATGTTTGAATGATAATAATATAATTGAATTGTAAAAAATACAACAGACAAACCTGAAATACGGAACTTCATCGAGGGATAACTCACTTCCTAAGCAAAACCCTTTCTATTTTACGCCCAATCAAAGTGACCAGAGTAGTGACTGTAAGGTAAAATCTAGGCATGCAAAATGAAGTTTATTCTTATACATTTGATTAAGCCTTGTTGTATACCAGGACCACCTGGACCACCTGGCTTGAATGGTAGAAACGGTCATCCAGGAGATTGTGGCTCGGCAGGTGAACCAGGTATACCAGCCCCGATAGGTTTTATGCCGTGTGTGGAAGGTGAATGGAATAATTAGAATTCCAATAATTCTCGAAATCTTCTAGACAGGATAGCGAAAGAAATGTGCTCGAAATGTCCGAGTGGACCTCCGGGACTTCCAGGTGATGCCGGACCTCCAGGTGATCCCGGGATTCCTGGAGAACCAGGATTCAATGGAAAACCTGGAACTGATGGAGATTCTGGGCAGCCTGGTTAGTTTGTTCAACAACATTTATCAATTCAAGTCATGTTAGGATCTCCTGGGCCTCCTGGGCATGACGGTGAGCCTGGGAAGCCCGGAGACCCTGGGGAATCAGCGATAAGACCGTCTGAGTTGAGCATGGAAGTAGGAAATCCAGGACCTCCGGGTGTAGGTCTCTGTTGTGTAAACTGTAATTTTCCTTTTTCTAGCCACCTGGCCCAATGGGAGAAATGGGTCCTCCTGGAGTTGCATCTGACATGTTTATGCCTGAACCTGGACTAAAAGGTGTCAAAGGAACAGCAGGTAGGGATAATTAATAAGCCTGCAGCGATGATTATTGAAGGAGATCCTGGGAGAGACGGAGTCGCAGGACAAACAGGGCAACCTGGGTTACCAGGCGTGCCGGGAGAACCTGGCATTTGCCCCACATACTGCGCTGTAGATGGTGGAGTGTTTCATGATTTATCTATTGTGAGCAATGGAAACTATATTCATGAACGTCATCGTCGTGGTCACAATTATCGCCGTTAACCGAAAAACGATATTGGTGTTCAAGAAATTGATATTGCAAAACTTGTTTGTAAGTAATAAGTGGTCAACGTCATAGCTTATCTTCAGGATATTGTAGAACAAACATGATAGATAAAGCACACAAAAGATGATTCCGAAGAAAAAGAGAAAGACATGAGCTTTTTTCTTGTAAAGACATTCTCGGTGGGCTTTAAAGACTTTAGCTTTCTTTGTCTTTTCAGAGATCAAATAATGTTTTTTTGTTTCTTTCGAGCGTTAACTAAGTAAACGATCACGTTTGTACTTCATAGGTCAATTCATAAGTAAATAATGTAGTTTACGGTTGGATGAAGAAAAATATATTTATTACAAAGCTATCACAATTTGTTTGAATGGCATTTACTGTGCTTTCTATTTTCAAAACGGTTTTTATCAGTCATTTCATTCTTAAAATAAATATCGTCCAAAGAAAACTGGAGATGGACATCGGGAGAAGTGAAAGAGTGGACAAGATTCTTCAAGTACGTCTTGTTCACTCTTTGAGCTAAATCTTAACAAGCATTCTTGGAATGAGAGGTAGGAAGAATGAGAAATTTCAAAATTGTGGAAACCTCTCATCATTTACTCCCTTAAATTAAGTGAATCTTAGGTAGAGCAAAATATTATCTGACCGACTCTAAGAAAGCTTTGAGAGAGAGCTACAAGAGTGAGAGAGAGAAATGAATTGAGAGTTCCAGGAGTGGGCTAATGGCACTAAGATAAACAACTAAAGAAGGATGTTGCACTCGATCATAAGAGAGCATTAAGTACATCTGGGAAAAAAGAACACCCGTTAGAATAAAAGTAACAATATAAAACTATAAAATGAAAAAAAATATTTCACACAAAAACAGAGTTATTGAATGACACAAGATGGCTTAAGCAACAATATACATAAAAACCTATCGATGGCTGTATGATCACCGGTTAATGATAGTAAGTCATATGGCTGGGTTATAAGCATGAAGAGTGGGTCCTTTTATTGTAGAAATTTGGGCAGTTTGTTTACGTGATTGTTTACGACGATAACAAATGTACGCTGAGAGTAAGGACAAATTCAAACCAACGCACACTACAGCTATAACTATTGCTAGCCCCACAGCCCACACAGGAGCTAAGGAGTGAGGTTCTCCATAGGGCCTATTTGTCGAAAGTTCAGTGTTGAACTGTAAGTCTGGTTGATGAGTTGTTGAAGACGCTGAAGTGTCCATAGATGACTCTACAACTGAGTCGTTCATCGGTAGTTGTATCGATTGTGGAGCAATCTGAAAAATAAAATCATAAAAATAAGTATTATCCTTTGTAGATAAATGAAATATTCAAGCTAGATTGAGTGGTCAACGTTAAATATTAATGAGCAATGGCCGGGTTTTCTTCTATTCATTATACGAACCGATCATGGGGAACACCTGAGCTATGCGATCGGCCATTCACAGTATCGTATGGCATACGAAACATGATCACAGTATTCCGTTCATTTAAAACAAAAATTTTGAAAATTTTTTGAAATGTTCAACCCTCATACCAATCAGATCACAAAGTTCAATCAATATCATAGAGAGATTTGACTAACTTTAATAAGAGTTTGACCTCACAACGTCAGTCGAGCATGTTAGTAAAGTATGCTAGAAGATTATCTTGTTTGACTACATATCTTGACGGAACGGGCAGCTTTCAACTGAATAAATGATATAACTCATTTGGTTTTACATTTCTGCTCATTCAGTCAGGCGTATAAACAGCCCTCATTGCCATGACGACCTTTCACTGTCTACTCTTAGGAAGGAGTTCTGGGATTTCGAACTAATGCCGACTGTCCAAACTTTGAAAGCATACATGAATTGAATCAAGTAAGTAGCCAGCGATCAATAGTTCATATAATATACTCAGGTCCTATCATCTCTCAACTCAACCGTATGTATTTCCTGGGAGAGCAAGCACCTGATGGTCACATACACATGAGGAATAACGTATGGATAGACGACAGAGGGAAAACAAATAGATGTTTGCCTATGTGCAAAACCAGTATTCATAAAGCTTAAGCTAAAGAAAATATTATTATGAACATAGAACTGTTAACCTTATATATATATATATATATATATTTATATTATGCGAAAGAGAGACATATTAGGAACTTACAATTATCTTCTCTCAAAGAAAATTAAGCAAAACTCACAGTTGTTGCTGTTTGGTTCCGTGCCAAAGTTACGGATATGAGGCCTTCCACATCATCTACTTTATCTGTGAGGCCACAAGTTATTTCGGATGTGCGAGAGTGGCGGCACCCAACCAACAAGCAATTAGGTTCTTCGTCGGCTCTCGCAGAGAAAATACCTGTGAACGTAACCCCATCACAGTCTATAAAAAAATAATTTTATGATATATTGTGAATGCGTTAAATAACGGAAATCTTGTTTCTAGTCATTCGATCGTCATAGCTTATTACATACTTAGATAGGTTAGTTGTTTGATAGTATTGTTTAAAGGGTCAGCAAATGTCCCGTTCATGGAAATCAAAATAATGAGAGAGAGAGAGAGAGAGAGAGTGAGAGATAGAGAGAAAGATGGAGTGAAGAAAGAAATGATTCTTATGGATGGAAATAAATTCCGTGTGACAGATTACATTTTCTTCGTTTCAACTCATCAGCGAAATTTTTCTAGACCATGTATGAATACAATCGTAATTGATCTCCAATGGGCACGATGTATGGAAATAGAAGAGATATAAATGATAACTATATAAGGTCATATGGATATTAAAACATAATTATGAAGATTTTGAAGGTATCATAGAAAGTTCATTTGTAGAAACGTTGTCATAGAGATGAAAAACAGAATCCCAACGTTTTCAATTAAGATCATGATAGTTTTCGTATGTAAAGTTTCAAAATAAGCTGCCACAAACTTTCTGAAAATGAGGCAACAAGAGTGTTCATAACAATCAATACAATAGTTTGTATTAAAAAGAGAATTCCGCGCAAAATTGCTTGTAAAACATATACGGAGAAAAAACAAAAATCCGACACGGACATCCGCTTTTTACGAGTTGGAAATCTGAGAAGTCAAACGTTCCCGATGAAGGAACAATAGTAGAATTCGCGAGAAACAAAAAAAAAACAAAATGAAAACCTACTTAGAATTCCGCAACATATCTCTATACACTGTTTCAAATCTGTAGTGACTTGTGAGGATATAGCATAAGAACCTAGTCCAAATCTTTGCTGCTCATATACGCTCAAACGACCACAAAACACATCGACAGCAAATGCGTTGGGCAATAGCGTTAGTAAGAATAAGAATACCTTTAGGAATTTCATAGAACGCATGAGTATTTGAATGAAAAGGATTGTTTAAGCATTTGTAGAAAAAATGAATATAGAGTAGTTGAGCTGATCTTCTGCTTGATCAATGAAGCTCCACCTCTTCTTCTCGTGTATCCTTCTAGCGATCGCCGATGTTGTCGTCAAGAACACAGACAGATTGACGAATGCTTAGACAGACAGAGAGAGTGACAGAAAGGAAGGTATGCTATGTGAAAGACGAATAAGAGCTGCTGTATACGATGAGAACAATGTGAGAGTATAGAGAACGGGGAGAGAAAGAAACCGTTTAACCAGGCGGGGATAAAGAGAGTTGCATAGACGGACATAAAAGTAAGCTCCGCCTATTGTAGTTGAGATAAACCCGAATAAAGTAAGCACACAAAGCTTACTTTTAAAGAATAGAGAAGTTACATAAAAGACGAAACAGTTTGAGAGCCTTTAATGATCGAACAATTTTCTAGTTTAAGAATAAGAAAAAAAATGTTGGTTGGCTGAGTTATTAACATGAAACGAAGATTAGGAGAAGAATCCAGTTCGTTTTTTTTGAGAAAGAAGCTTAAGATTGAAATCTTATAAGGCTTTATTCAATATTTACATCTTTTCTCTATTCAAATTTTGTGAAAATCCATAAAATTCCAAAAACCTATTTAGTATAATGGAATATAATGGATATACACTGGACATGTTATGTTGAATTTGCATATTTGTGTGGGATATCAAGTGGTTCGTAGACTGCTGAGGGACAGTATTAATTAATACTTCGTTCGATAATTTACTAGCAATTGATATCTTAAAGTATTTTGACCGACGACCAAAACGAGAATCTGAAAGATGCTCTTTTGAAAATTGCAGATGTAAAAGAAATATACTTGTAGGTGACATTCCGGCGTCTAAACATGATCGAAATCGGCAAAACTTACAAGACGTGCGATTAGAACCCTTTAATTCAGATACGCATAATTAAAAGATTAGTAATTATACCTTAACATCACATTGTCCATTGTTTTTACATTCGAATTTCTCACTGGCTTTTTTGATCGTTGTTCTACCGAAGAAGGACTGCAACGAATTAATTCAAAGAAAAGAAACGGATTAGTCATCTGATAATTTATCTTTTTATGTTTTTTAAATTGTAATAGCCAATTATTTTTTTAATCACATTTCAACGCCTTAGTAACCAGAATTTGCATATGAGATGAATACTGTTTCAATACTTAATCCATATCAGACAAAACCAACAGAAACTTCTACGAAATATACTATGATTTGAGGGAAACCAACTTTACATCCTTCACATGTGAAAGCTCCAAAATGATATCCTCGCGCAGGTTCTTCACAAACAGCACATTTGAAAGGGGCCTAAGGAAGCAATGAAGATAAAATTGCTTAGTTCTTACCGATTCATACTCTGAAGCCTTCTGGTCTGTAGCCATAACTATGCCAATCTTAGACGACCGATTACAAACTTCAAAATTTCAAGAAGTGATCATGTTCGCCTTCTATCTGAACGTCTCATAATTTTCTGGCTCATTGAACACTAAAGGATACCGTACACCCGTTATGCCACAGATAATAGACAAATCAGTTACAAGAAATTCAATTGAAAGCACTCAATGTGAGATCTGCTTGATATGGCATTTCTACAAACTTCCACAATTATATTGTAATATTTCCACTCACTTTACACGAAATAATCAGCGAAACCGTTGCTGTTCAACTATTTTCCAACCGGTCAATAAGTCTGCTTGTTTGAAATAAAGGTTTCTAACTGAGTCAGTCCACGTAGACATATGAATCTAGGCATATGCTAATTTTCGTCGTATGGTATCATTCATTCGGTTTGTGATTGTTATACGTACAAGTGTTTCCGAAATTCAGGAACACTCCCTCTTTAAAAATGACCATTAATTCTCAGCAGGAGAGCCATCTATGTTCAATCAATCCACTGAGAATGTAGCTGATCTTCATAGCTGCGAAAAATGGAAATCCTTTTATGATTCAAAAATGAAAATTGTAGTGACAATTGCTCCTTCACAAAAGATATACTCGACGTTACGAAAATTGTTGAAGATGGGGAAATTGGAAATGAATGGTGAAGAAAGTGTGGAAACGTCGATTAAACGAACCGTATGAATACTCGCAAGTTAAAAAACAAAAACCTCGTTTGTAGATGACAATTGAAACGCAAGGACAACGACCATTCAAAAGAATTGTGATTTCATTTCTCTTATTAAACATCATATAATCATTATCCCCAAACGAGCAAGTCGATTCCCAGTTTATGATTTCAAGTATTTGAGTATTGAATATAAAATCATTATGCGATTATCATTCATTTTATCATATGATTTTCACCAGATTTTATAGCTGAGGACTGAGAATCGCGTAAAAAATTGATAAAATTCTTTATCGAATCATCTTTATTAATCGTTAATTTCTTACATTAAACTTAAACGCATCCGGCCAATCCCCAGTCAGTGACGTCCTTGTTGAAGTAATGTGTATGATCTACTGTGGAAGTGTCGAGTTTTCCGTCAGAACAGAACAAATCCTCATCAGTACGACATACAACATAAGAAGCAGTGGTCATGTCGTTGTTGTAGAAGACCTTAAGCTCATTTACGAATTCGAGATCATTGCTGTCAGCCATACCTCGCTGTGATGATGATGGTAATTCTCAACATGGTTGGGTGGAAGATGAGGGACTACATCCTTAGCATGGATGACACGGAAAGAGTATGAAATCTAACGAAATTGCATGTAGTTCGTTCGCAATTGTTTCTCCACTTACCTCTTTGTCAACACTGTTAGAGTAGTCACGATCACCAGTACGAGGTTGGCCGAAAGTAACAAGACGAACGTTGTCTCCGACAGCGAGCTTGGTGTGAACTATGTAACTGGCAGCCAAGGAAGCCATGGCTCCTCCAAGAGAATGTCCAGCAACCTGGTAAAATGAGGAATGAGCAATCGAGTTGGTAACTAATAAAAACCCAGATTTGGTAATCGGGGTACTTGTTTTTGAGAGCCAAATAATCATCCTTAAGTCCATGTTTCCACAAAGAAAGGAAGCCGTCGCTGAAGTATTTGGAGACAGTTCCACCGGCCACCCATTGAGTCTAAATAGATCGATATGTGAATAACTTTTCATAGAACTCGTTGTACGTGATTAGAGAAGATGGTTTCCTCAGACTCAAGAAGAAGTTGAGCAACGCCCTGTGTTCCCCTAGAACAAAAAATTTGCTATGGTGATGAAAGAAATTCGCACTTGAAAGCTAAAACGATAGCCTTGTCATCATGAAGAGCAGCGGAGTATCCGATGCAATGATCAACAAAGAATGGTGAACAGATAACCTTATGACGTCTTTTGAACTATAAAACATGTAAATACTAAAGAGTTTAATAAAGATATTTACTTCAGAGTTCGTGAATCTGTTCTTCAAGCAAATGGATGGATCTTCACTGTTAGTGGCAGAACAGATTGGCAGGATTTTATTTCTAGTGAAGCTATCATCATAATCAGCCTTGGCGTCATGATCAAAAGGCATTGCAACGGCTAATGCCACAATTAGAAGAACACCAAGAAAAGACTTCATCTGGAAAGAAATAATGAACAAGATGTTCTTCAACTTCGGGAAAACAAATGAATGGCTCAGCTTTATTACAAATTTCGATAAAATGATAACAAACTTTTATGACTTTCATCTTTTACAGGATCCACCCCTAAATCGATTAAATACAGGTAACAAATTAATAAACAGAAACAGAAATAGATTCAGATTCAGATTCTTTTTCCTTCACCATATTTATGATAATAGTGAGGAAAACAATTTCTCGTAAGTTTCTCTATTTCAACCATATCTTCAGCTCTTGCCAAATCAACAATGTATTCGGAACGACTACCTTTCTTCTTTTTATGCACTCGTTTGAAGTGCTTTCTAATCTGAAAACACAAAACCATAGGAATAATCTCCAATCTCTGTGGATACCCCTAGTTTGCTATAATCCAAGAAGTTGCAAGAGTAGCATTTGTACAAGGGTTTAATGTAATGAGTTCGTGCATGTTCGCTGATTACTTCGTGACAACGGTTCCATATGAAGTTCAATCTTTTTCCACAACTCTAAATGCGATTTAAAAAAATACAAAACTCAATAACTACTTTGCGATAACAAAAAGCTGCTCGCCTCCTTTTAGATGTCAAGTTTTGTGTTTCTTTCCACAATTTTTTTAATCGTCGTGGTTTTAAGAATCCATCGTTTTCTGTTGAGTCTAAACTTTCGAAGCAAGTTTCTTCTTCCTCCAGCAATGTGCTGAAAGCTATCGTTCACATGTCATTTTACATGTTTCGTTATACGTTCTGCTGGCTTCACTAAGATTGCTAACTACTGAGATATCAATGTCGTGCATTTGTTTGAATTCAGTATAATTGCTAGGTACTGATGAAGGATCAGATCCGGGAAGTCTACCCTCAACTAGGCTTACATCATCAGCAACAGAATTGTGCAAACGACCGAGAACCTGGAAATAATTATTGTCTGATATAAACGAATGAACTACCGATGTAAATCCTGTTAACTGAAGTAGGCTGTAAAATGTCAAGCTCAGTTTAGTTTCATAACAAATTACAAACCTATTGCTTTCACTTAATTTGTTTTCCTTGATATTCCTCCTAAAAATGCTTTTCAACTGATATGATGTACTGAAACCATACCTGGGTGAACTTGGCACTGAACAAAAACTAGAGTAACCTGAATTGTTTTGAGATAGCATCGGATCAGGATCAGAGACCATGTCAAGAATATTGTTCAAGCAGATCCAAACTTCTAAACAAAAAAATGAAGTCTGAAGAAAGGAAAAACTGAACCTTTATCAATGGAATAATTCAAGGATTCCTCCATATACTCAGTTTCATCAACATTGAGTGTACTGATCGGGAGCGTGATACCAGAATTCCAATTCCCATCATACAAAATTTCATGACTTCCAGGATATGCCAGATATGAAGCTAAATGAAAGTTGAGTTCTGAAAAACGTTCGACTCAAAACCCTGGCCAATATCAGGCAAGTAATCCTCAGGTAAAGGGGTGGATGTGCGAAAGCACTGTACAGGTGATGGTTCTCTAAACACCTAGTTCAGCAGAATCAGATCTCTCTCTGTTCGAATGCGGACAGAGAATGGGGAATAGCATACGTTTTGCTAAGTGTGAATTCCTCTCCATGTGTACAGCACATATCTTGAATGATTACATTGTATATACCCATCGAGTTCTAGAAAGAATGATAAGAACGGTAAATTGAATATAACAAACAAGTGATTGCAAAAGATCTACTTGCATCTCCTCTATAACATACTGTATGTTTACTCCATAAATGTTTATCTGTAAGTAACTCAAGTTTGGCCCTTCTGTAATGAATATGGTAAATCGGGATTTGGCACTACCATTAACCGTATTGTGGAATAGGGACTCTCATTATAACAGAACGATTGAAACCATACCCTTCCTTCAAGTTATTTTTAAAGAAAGTAATCTTTCAACCCGTTACCAGTAAGAGTGTCAAATCAAAGATATTCACAACTTCAGTTTGCTCATTAATATTGATTTGAATCCACTTAGTACTGTTCATTCAGCTGAAAAGAGCTAACACGAAATTATATAATTTGTAATGAAGGTATTCAACAGAAATCAAATGATACAGGAAAACATCAAATACAACAAGAGCTTAAAAGAATTTAGTGGGAAAACACTTGAGAGTTAATTCTCGCATTCGTCTTTTGCTTGCACGTTTCAAGATAGCTTCTATACAGTTTGAGTCGAACGCATGGAAGCTCCTTAAATGTTCCCTGACCTATAAACTCAATAATCATCCTACGATTTCGAAAATATTCTAACATCAAGGAAACTTCTCTCATAGCAAGGGCATTTTGTTGTGGGGCATGGTACTGCTTTTTCTATATGTTCTTCAACGTGGTCCAACAATATCCTTTTTAAGTCGTTTCTAGGAGCAACAACCACGTGATGACAATCCTGAGAAACAAATCAACTAATCCTTGGGTTTCAGTATTACCGTGAAATTGCAATTAACTACAACCATCTTTCTCCCCTTTATTTCCAGACTTTTGCCTCTAGTGTATCGTCGTCGAATGAAAACTTCATCATATCTGAAATGCAATCCAGAACAGGAGGCATATATCAACTAACGAGGCATTAGAATCATTGCTATAAGTTGATGTAACAGAAGGTGCAGGACGCTTTTGTGCATTTCTGTTTTGTCCTCTAAAGTCTCCTCTATAGTTTCTGAAATTCTCAAAAACGTATACAAATATACAAAAACACTCACGTATGTTCTTTCTCATACGGATTACCGTATGGGGTGGAACTGTTTTGAGCGGATCTTCTGCGTTCTAGCTCGTTGAGCTCCCACTGATTTCCAGAGTAAGCAGACTCATGTTGATCGGAATAAAGAGAATCAGACATCGATGGATGATTGTATCTTGAAGAAAGAATTGGAATGCATTAACTTCTTATGTGATAGAAACCTCTCAAAAGTCTTCCCATTCCTGAGACCATCCGCAAATTGGTCATATTCAGAAGGTTCACTTCTAACTACTACAGGTTCCACCACTGGCAGGCTTAATTGGGTGCTGAAACATATATAAGAGAAATGAGTTTTTTCCACGTAAACCTTGTTGATTGCGCACAGTTTTCCGATTTTTTTTTGAAATTTTCCAAAACCTAAAAGTTATTGATAATCCTATAAGTGAGTGGTAAACCACCGAAGTGAATCCGGTCATTCCCAGAAGGCTGCAAAGAGGTGTTAACTTAAACTCACAAACTCTACACAAACCTATTGCTTTCTATAATAGGGTTCAGTTCTCTTGAGATACTGCAGTTGAGACATTATGACATTTTGTAATGTAAAGATACCAGAGAGAATTTCCAAAAGAGAAGAAACCAGACAAGTTCAAATCATCAACGCTTCGGAAAGAAGAGTTCTCTTGGGCGGAAACCATGTCGACCATGTGCTCACAACACTTTTGAATTTCTAAAAGCGAAAAATGGCAAATAGAGAATTATAAATTAACCTAATAAGTCTTCGGGAGAGAGATGATTTTGTTGGGAGATACTTTGCGAAACATATGATGTTTGGGTCTCCTTAAGTTGTTCCTCTGCTTTAACTAAACATTTGTTATCTTCCCACGTTCTCACTAAAGATTTTATTCAGAGGAAGATTGATTGACAAAAATTTAACTGCCATCTATGGAGGGTAAAGATTCTGGAATGGGGGTGGAAGTTCGGAAATAATGAACTGGTGATGATGGTTTTCTAAGTTCTTCTTCATCTATAAAGCTCTTCGATATGTTATAGTCTCAGGATGAGAATAATTTTTTTCACTTGTATCGGAGAACGTCACATTATGCTGCAGATTGACAATGAGCTAAACGATTGAATGGAACGATTAAACCAAAGAAAAGTACCCACATTTTCTGATTTCACAATAGGAACATCCCTCATTATGTGATGGATCCCGATAGAACTCTTCAAAAATTAGATTAACTTTGGGTAAGTTCGATTGAAACTACCAGCACGCGTGATATGTCAATTCCTTTCTCGCGGTGTTTCTCATAAGACAGATCGTATATATTCAGTTGAGCTTCTACATTCTTCATATGCGAAACACACGTACATCCTGAAGAAGTTTGACTAGAAAATATTGAAGCAAATTGAAACCTTCATAACATATACTTCCTCTAGGTTTGAAAGAGACAACAAAGAAAACTGCTTTGGTAACACCAAGCCCTTCCTAAATTTCAGCATCTGGCACCACTTCATGGAGATAACCTACCAGGAACTGTGAAATATTCCAACATTGAAGCTGGGCATCGGATAAATATAAGTTTATTTGGAGAAAAGATTCTATAGCTCCCACAGCAAAATCGTAACTCATACTCCTTTTGGATACAATAATCCTCTCACTTATGAATATAAAACGCTTATATGACGACTACTGCATCTGTTCGAATTTGCATTTCCAGGTGAGACCATTTCGCATCATTTGCGTCCAAGCAAGCTCTAATTAGCATATTTCGTATGAAACGATTGGAACGCTTCTCCTCAATCTAATAGTTGTATGGAACGTTTTTTGGAAAGACAAATCACCTCGTGTTGAAGATCGTAAAGAGATGAAATTGAAACAACCGATCACTGCGTGTGAGTCCGAAGAATAATTAATTCCTTGTCTATTGCACTCATTTGGACCTTTTCATATTCGAACTGTCGGATTGATCATAAAAACTAATTTCCAAACTAATTTATTACTCTCAAAAGAATGGAAACTATTAATCAGTTGAATCATGATATATAACGAACAGTTGTGTTTTGGTTGAAAAAAGATGGAATCAGGGTAGAGAGAAGCTGAAACCCAACGACGTCATCAACAAACTAAATTTTACTTTCCAAACCTGTTCAACATGGCTGAAAGAAAACACGCATTGTTTTGGAGTTTCTTAAAACATCCTGGGAGGTAAGTGCTGTTGTGAACATTTAGACAGTTTTGCCAATCTTTCTTCAAACGTCACATCAGTGTTCCTGACGTAATCATTTTTTCAGAGGTGCTGTTGGTAGTGGAGTAGTTTTAAGTTGTCTCTCGTTATGGTCTGTCATAAAGCTCTTGCCATTTCTTGATTTGTCAGGAACAGTTTAGAATTGTCTGACGAACAAAAGTTTATAGTTTAACTTTCTCATTGAACAGAATGAAGGACATATAAGGTCACATTAGCTGGCATTACTTATAATTTCCGGCTTCTCAAATAGTATCTTACTAAGAGTTGGTTTTTATTTTTGAATTTCTGGTTCAAAAAACATCACATCAATATCACCTAACATGTGTAGACACCAGAAATCAGGAAATACGCTATGATTTAAGCTTTTATTAGGTTCTTTTCCCGTTTGCTATTACCGCGTTCTTCTCGGGGGGACATCAGTGACCTTCACACCATGCATAAGAAATGCCTCCGCCTTTTTCTGTAACTTTTCATTGATCATTCTTCGGCTTTCTCTTTCCATCTGATTGCTGCCTTCTCGAGATTATAAGGAAAATTAGTTTACTTCCAAACGGTTCATATTGGAAACTTTCTATTAGTCTGATTTGAGTTATTTTAATACCTTTCTTCTTTTTCTTTTTTTTTATTCTTCAACAAATAACCGTTTGCCAAATAAATAAGAAAGAAGGAAAAAACTTTATTGAAAAAAGACGTGTAATGCTGATCAATTCCTTTGTCATTGGGATTCTCCACTCATTTACTCTCGCATATTCAGTTTCTATTGGCTCTTATTAATATTAACTGTTCGTCTGTTTTCGTCACTCTAATTCTTTCGAACTCTCATTTACCGATTTGACTACCCTCCACAACAAACTTAATTCTAAGTTCCTCCGATAGATATTTTGAAATTCTAAGGACAATCCTGCAAATTCAAAAGAAAAATATTTTTGATCTTATTGAAGAATCCACTCCATGATTTCTCGAAGAAACACTCAAGAGTCATTGACCACAAAAAATTTCTTTTTGTCGTTAAGTTTGCCTATTGTGGACAATCGCCCATTAAAGTATACTGTTTACATTAAGCTTTTTACCTAATACTGCACTAGTTTTGTCTGATTGCCATTGAAGCTAACATGGGAAAGTGTAATCAAAAAACTGACTGATTCCAGTTAAAGCAATGACATCATACAAGCATACGAATGATGTCATAAGTTCGATGACACTGACCATATTAAGGCTATAAGGTAGAAGGTTGAAAAATCGGGACATGTTGTTGATGAAAACATCAACACTATATATTTCAGCTCTTTTCATTATATGAACTTCTCTCTCGTTCTTTAGTTTGCACGGCTAATATTTCCATTAAGTCTTTTCAGTTCAACTACATAAGCTTTGTCACTTTGCATCAGTTGGTTCAAGGTTTCTCATGAGAGTCTCACCAACGAAGGCATCTTACGATGTCCACGCTCAAGATGATGATCCTCAGAGTAAGATGAGCTTTCAGCTATTCCTAATGGTTATATTCAATTAAGATATTGAGGAAGAACACACATTACTGATCAAATGGATAACAAGAATGTATCGGAAATGGGCATTATTTGTTTCTAAACACACTATCATCATCATTGTTCTTTGCACAATCGCAACTTTAATTGGCACAGCAAAGCTTGTTACAACCCCGTAAGTCAAAAAAGAAAAAGTTAACAGCCCACGGCCGGGATCGAACCGACAATCTTCTGATTAGAAGTCAGACGCCTTATCCATTAGGCCACGCGGGCATGCAATGAGAGGAATATTTGCAAAAAGAGTGTTTTAAGTCATGTAGATGATTTTCTTCCAGCAATGAAAATGATATAACCGGCTACACACCATATGGAGCTCGCGCTAGAGACGAGTTCAACGTAGCTGGCGAGTTTTTCTCGAAAAACGGTAATGGAATCGCATTATTGGCATTGGTTTTACCCAAACATGGGAAAAACGCACTACAACCAGAAATACTTAAGGAGGCATTACGAGTAAAGTTGAAAACAGAAACTAATGTTATGGTAATCATTTTCAGATTGAATCAATTCTGACGACAAATTTCACAATGTTGAATAAAGTGGAAAACAAAACAGAAAATTATAGAGAGTTCTGCTATTCGTTTTGTCAAATAAACGAGCCTTTCGCTATGTTTGTGGTACGTCTCAGTTCATAAAAAAAAACAATAAGGACATCTCTCTCGTCATCTTGATTCATATTATGCTAATTTGAGAAATAGTTAATGGGTTTCTCACGTGGCATACTTCCTTTATAATTCTAGCTGCCGAAGCTATTGTTCATATATGAATTCTACCGTTTATCTATTTGTTCTGTTTGCAGGAAGGCTATCTTCTTCAACAAAGCTTGAAAGACAGCGGACAGCCCCTCAATAAACGGCTCGTGTTGCGGTACCCTACAAGCTCTGTATACGATCGAGAAATTAATATACAAGTGAGTTATAATTCAAACTTCATGCTGCTTCAATGCTTGTAAACGGCTGCTGTAAAATTCGCACAGAAGAATAATGATGAAATCCTGTTTCGTCTCTTCACTGGAAAGCACGCATACTAATCATTCTCATATTATATTATTGATAAAGGAACTGTTCAGCAAAGCTTCTTTGGTATAGTTCTTGAAGATGAAGCAAACATTTCCAATCAGACTACAACTGCGCTTGCTGAGTCCAAAATTACAAATATGGATAGTGCGAGAGTAACTACAGTTTGCTAGTCTTTTATGTTTCAATTCGAAAATTTCAAGTTATTCGCTTTGCAACTGAGAGCTGAACGTAAAGAAGGATGGACAACCCAAGAGGTCAAAGACTATGAGATGGAAATTGCTAATTACTTCGAAAAGTTTGTTAAAATATAATTCGCTGGTATGAACTCGTGCAGGAAATTTGTATCTGACCATGTCCGTGTTCTGACACTGTCCACGTCTTACGTAGAGTCGGAAGTTGTGAGAGCTGGTATGAGCCTTATGCCGTTCTTGATAGTAGGTTTTGTCATAATGGCTTTCATATCCAGTCTGAGTACGTTACTGTCAGCTCTATATATGAACCAAGTTAGTATTCATAAGGTAACTTCCCAGCTTGGTTGAAAATGTGTGCACACGATAAGTTAAGGTTTCTTTGGCGACTTTGGCATGCATTTGCCCTTTCATGGCTTGCGGTACTGGATTAGGATTGCTCTTTGCTATTGGAGTCCGCTTTGGATCTATCCTTTACGTAACTCCCTTCCTTGTTCTGGCGATAGGTGTCGATGATGCTTATCTGATGATTCATGCCTGGCAACGAGTAACAAGAAAATTGAGACAAAATCCTCATCCGGATGATTCTCCAGCGTTTAGGCTAGCTGAGGTTGACTTTGTGCCACCTTCCATTCTTCTTCTCATGAATAAGTATAGGTTTTGGCGGATACTGGTCCAGCTATCATTATATCTGCGCTCACAAATATTTTGGCTGATACAGTCGGTACATATACAGGATCTCCGGAAATCACTTTACTAGCTTATGGAAATATGATATGTATCTTCGTAGACTATATCTATCAGGTGAAGAAAGCAAACCGCTGTTCATTAACAATATTATATCTGCAGATAACATTTTACTCTGCTGTAATGATAATAGTTGGCGAATTTGAGATGGAATCCGAAAGGCAACAGAATAACACTCAGAGGATTTGTTGTGGAGGGGAAGAAGTAGATAGTGTTTCTTCTGGCAGTGAAACAGTAAGTACTTCGCTGATCAATATACTTGAACTCATCAATTACTTCAAGAAAACAACTTTCCATGACAATGTGAAAGCCAAGATGACATCATTCTTAGAGTTCTATTTGAACCTTGTCACAAACAAAGTGTTTGATTTGTTTGTCATCATTCTATGGGCGATCGCCCTGGGATTCACGATATATGTAAGAATAATGCGTCTTTCCGCTATGAAAATCATACATTTTCAGGGAATCACACAAATGCCAATCAATCTCACACCCAAAAAATTATTTGCAAAGGATTCCACTTTATTGGAGGTATGCAAAGGAAATAGTTCTCCACAGTCATTTCATCTCCCGCTGTTTTAAGATGGACGATATGAGGGTCGACTATGTCATTCCTCATTACACGCTCGCTACTATTTTCATAAATAATCCCGGCAACCTATCAAACCCTGAAAGGCTTCAAAGGTGATTTAGCTCAAAACTGGTATTTTTAATCTGCAAACTTGATAATAGGCTTGACAACTTCGTTAATGAAATGGAGAGCTTACCTGGCGCTTGGGGCTCCGTCTCATCTAATTACTTCATTCGAGATTTCCTCGAGTTCGAGAAAACTATAAAGGAACTTGAAGCTGATGGAGAAGAGATGGCATCTGGCACGTTTATTTTCTATGATTCATCCTTATTTTGTCCCGGTTGCAGACACTAATAGTACTTTGAATATGAACGACATTAAAGCGTTCATAGAATGGCCCGAGTATGAGTATTGGAGAGGTTTCTTGAGAACGCATGTGGATGACGAGACGTACTACCTTGTATCTGTTTTTCTGTTATAGCTGGTTTTCAGTGGAACAACAGTGCTCGATAAGTTCTTCCTAACAACTGCTTTCCGTGGAGAATACTTGAAAGAGTGGGTCAAACGAGCCGTTATGCTGAGGCAATGGAGAGCAGTCGTAGATAAATACAGGTAAAATTACCAATATTCGAATGAGAAATACCTGTTTTTTTCAGCCCCGAATTCAACATAACTGTCTTTTCGGACGATGGAATCTACTTGGATTTGATTGACAACATGCCAACCGATACTTGGCAGGTAATTAGTTATGAGGAAGAAAAAGCGTTAATATTCTTCTCAAGTCTGCCGTTGCGACAATTGGATGTATGGCTCTCATATGCTTCGTTTTCATGTATGACATGTTCACAGTTATTGTTGCTACAGGAGTGATAACCTCCATTATGGCTGGTGAGTTTATGGAGATGGTTTACTTACCTTTGTGTTAAGGCATATTGGGAATTCTATCCTGGACGGGTACAGAATTAGATCCTATTGTTATGGCAGCTCTTATTATATCAATCGGTTTCTCCGTTGACATACCAGCCCATGTCAGTTATCATTACCATACGGCAGGTGAGTGTTATCCAGATTTTCTAAACTTTTGCGGATACATGCTTTCAACTTACTTGTTTCAGGAAAACATGGTAGAAAAACTGTTAGATCTCGTCTACACTACTGTCTGTCTTCAGTGGGATTCCCTGCTATTCAGGCATCTATCAGTACTAGCCTCTGTGTGCTCTCTCTTTTATTCGTATCAATATATATGTCGCAGGTGAGAATTAAATGCTTAAAACCATAAAAGCAACCAACTTCAGGTTTTCGTTAAAACTATGATATTATGTATGGCTCTTTGTGTGATTCATGGGTTATTATTGATACCTTGTCTCTGTTCTCTGTTATCGCTTGATTCAAAACAGGAGAAAGAGCAGAATAATTCTTCTGCCTTAGAAGATATGCATCCCAAAACCATTGATGGTATGATCTCATCTAAGCATTGATATCAACTTTCCTGTATTCTATTCTATAACCAATGTAAAATAAATATCAAATTGAACTTGATGCGTTACGAACTTCAAAAACTTTGGCAGAAAAAGAGAATAGAGTTACATTATCGAAAAATTCAGAAGCGCCTGATTTCGTTTTAAGCATCTTCCAGCACACTTGAAACTTGGAACATACAAAGAATCTAGTTCTTGGTACGCACTGCTACAATTACAAAGTTGTTGCAAAGCAAACACAAATTAAAGTATAATAGTTTTTCAAGAGGTTAGGAACCAGAAGTATAATTGAATGAACTCCTATTTTAATGCAGTGCGCTATTTATACTACATCATAGTTCCCGAGAACGATTCATAGACCAAATATGAAGATTCCTGCTCCATACTTCTCTTCAACATCTCTTGTATTACTATCATTAGCAGCTTCTAGTAGCTTGTTGCTTCTGAGTTTATTCAGCGTTCTTATTATTGCTGAGCACATACATGAATTTCAAACAGAAATGGAAGATGATCTTCGAGATTATAAAGTAATTCTATTAGTTTTCTTTCATAAATCTGCTCCGAATTTACAGTATTGGACCAATCGAGCTTCGCACGAGATGACCAGTTCATCCATTCGCCTGGCTAGATCTAATAATCATCGCTTTGTTAACAGTGCAGACTTCACTTCTGGAGATGCTTATAGGTTAACAAATATTTTTGAAAGTTAAGGAGATCTATTTAGACCACCCAACCCTCCATATAATCAAGAAGCTTATATAGATGGAATGGTTCACTCTGTCACGGAAACACAATGCAGTAGCATGATAAAATCTTATTTTTCTTATGATTTTCTCATAAATTTAGATTGTGCAGCGAGAGCGTCGGTTTGTCCACCAGGTCCACCGGGTCCACCGGGCCTTCCGGGCCTTCCGGGAGGTGAATGGCATTGAAAAAGTTTTTTTTGATACTTCATTTCTTGATAGACTTGGGACATCCAGGCATCGATGGCAAGCCTGGAATTAATGGTATTTCTATCATCTCTACTTATGCAGAAGAAACAGAAACGGAAGGATGCATTATGTGCCCTTCTGGTCCACCTGGCCCACACGGCCCACCAGGACCACCGGGATTACCTGTATGTTACACACTTATCTTTTTTACCAAAATTTTTCAGGGAAAAGAAGGTCCGATAGGACGGCCAGGACCACTTGGTCCTAGAGGGCCAGTTGGACTTCCCGGACCTATGGGCGAACTAGGGCCACCAGGTATATTTGTATTATAGTTTTATATAATGAGAGTCTCAATGCAGGTCGTATGGGATCCATCGGACCTATTGGAGAGCCAGGACGAGACTCAATAAAACTTATAGGCCTTCCAGGTCCTGAAGGAGAGCTTGGTTTACCCGGTCCCTTAGGACCTCCTGGACCACCAGGAAGAGATAGCAGACCTGGTTTACCTGGTCGATCAGGCCCACGAGGTCCACAAGGAGAAGTGGGGAAGCAGGGAGAAGACGGAGAAATCGGATATGTAAAAGATGAAACGATTCATGCCAAAACGTAAATTCGTTTCAGCCTGGTATTCTTGGCAGTCCAGGTAAAGATGCTTCTTATTGCCCTTGCCCTCCAAAGACTAGATCTCAAGCCGAACTCTCGTTCCATGAAGAAGATGCTTTTGGTGAGTAACTATGAGCCTATTGAGTTTTTAAAACTACTTCAGTCACACCTCCTCATCAAACGAATGAAAAGAAAGAAGATTACCGAAGAAAGTGAGTGATAACATGACTAACAAGCTAATATTCTTTTAAGATTGATCGCTAGATTGATGCAAAAACGTCGCTTGGCAGCTCTTAAAGCAGCTCGACAAGTTGTATGAAGAAAAAAAGAAGAAATCGTCAAAAGAAAAAAGTTTTAATCGAACAGCGTTCATTATCATGCATGAAAAAATTGAAACTTTCACAAACCAACTTGTCATTACAAAGATGAGCACTGTGTACATCAAAAGCGTTCAGAAATATCTTAAGTTTTGCATTTCTTTTCATCCTCATGTTCTGAAGTTACAGGGGATCGCTAAGTGAGCTCGACAAATTTTCATCGACTCCGTAAGTATTTGAACTTCGTTATCAACGATTAATGTTTTAGAACTTGTGTTCTTTGAAACATGAAGCACTTTGAGTGCAAACTCTCAAATCTCTCCCACACTAAGAAACACATATGTATAGGGCAATTTGAGGGCAACACATGAATTTTACATTTCAATGTGAGAGCGAAATGAAAAAGAATTACGTGACTGCTTCTCAGACAAATGCCAACGTCAGCGAAAAATATAACAAATTTATGAAGATAACTCTCAACTGTCAAATAACATTTAATATACTGGCCAATCAATGGCTCTTCTCTCACAACTCATTTATTTAATTGTTATGTCAAATATTCCACAGCCTTATGCGTACACAACACTATTCTACGACAAAACATACTCCAAACACGTTATTCGTTCTCAGGGAGCCAGCATCAATACCAAGCATCAAAGCAAAGCAATTAGAGAGATAAGTTTGCTCAATATACTTTTTATCATTGCTCGAAAGCTTATAATCGAATGATAACAATAACAGTAACAGTAACAATATATAAAACAACTTACTACTTTTCAACAAGTTCTAGCTTTTCTAAATGTAAGAAACATACAGGAGCAACGTCATTGTCCTCATGCATTACGACCTGTAAAAGCAAATGTTTTAATGTAATTAATTATGTGGAAAGACCTTTTTTTCAACAATAGAAATCTTCTTCTTGAATAAAGGACAATCTAACACAAACGTTTCATATTCTCCTCCTTCTCCACATGGATGAACGCCAAATTTGTCGTTCAACATCAAGAGTGTTGGTTCAATCTTAACGATGACAGTGCTCAACAATAGAGCGCTTCTATCTCTCACCTGGCTCAGAGAAAGGCCCAAATGAGAACTGTTCAAACCGACAGCAGCAACTTTTAGGATAATTGCTTCTACTTTACGTTCGACCATTTCATGTAGGAGTTCCTGAATATACGTTATCCGTCTAAACGTTTTCAAATGAGACCTTCTGCTCTCTTTCCCACAAATAGCACAGAGGAATTAGCCCAAGGCGTTGGCAAACATTCTCAACACGCAACTTCTGGTAAGTTGACAGAATTGCTCCAGCGGACACACCTGAATATTACGATGACAGTCGTCATTTTGCTCCTATGCAAACCTTGTACAGATGGATGTTTTTCTTTTATTTCTTTTAGAAGACAGTACAAATCTTCTACTTCATCTCCTTCAGTAGGCTAGCAATCAGTTTATATCCAATTATGCATGAAACAATACCTCATAGTCGTAGTTCTGATTGAGAGAACCTCCACTGATAACTTTCCTATATAAAGGTAATTGCATAGCCTCGCCATATAACTAGATTTCCATTGAGAGAAATGTTATGTTAGACCTACAGCAACTCCTTCAGCTCCAACACTTTGGTACATGAAAGAATCTAATTCGGTTTGTGGTGTTGGAGGAAGCAAGTTCGCTAAAGCGACTATTCGATGACCATGTTCTTGGGCACACATCATATTATAGCAGCTATCTTTTCCTCCAGAAACTAGTCCAATTACGTCCATCTAAACTTCAGTTTGTATAACTTATACAAGATCTGAATAAACATGAGGCAAGCCTTTATATCCCAAAAGAAGAAACTATCACATAGACATTTATTAGGAACAAGCGTACATATGATACATCATTCTTCAATATAATACGCTAAGGCGAAAAGATTGACCTGGCAATGTCTGTGACAGAAGAACAGAGGAAAAAAAGATGGAAAAATCTGTTATAAGCATAGCACTAATGAAATTATATTATCTACACATTGGAATCCAAGTGATCAGAACCTCATTGAAATATAATACACAAATGAATCAAGAAAGATATGACAACTCCTCACGCGTTTTCTCCTTGTGATGAGCAGCAAGCTGCTCGGTAGCAAAGTTAACATACTGTTGATGTTGTTCTGGAAATAATAGAAGTATTTGAACGGTATCATATCAATAGCAATACCGTCTAATTTTTGACAAAGAGCAGACTCGTATTCCTGACGCAGACGCATTTCTTGTTCCTTAAGCAGACGCTCGCAGATCAGTTGAACCTGAAAAAGAATGACAACCATAACGAAATAATGATGCAGGCAAGATACCTGCTTCAAACTGAATTGCGGCTTTTCGGCAAGTGTAACTAAAATGTTGTTAGATTGTTTGGATGTCGATGTTTCGCCATCTGAATCAGATCCAGACTGAAATTTGTAATATATAACAATATACAAAAAATGATTCTTACGTGGCTGGGTGATTCAGGGGCTCTATACTCCTTGTTTGGCTTATTCTCGTCAGTAATATCATCTGTTACAGTTTTTCTAGGAATAAGTTTTCTCCTCTTCAAGTTCTTTATTTCTGATCTTAGATAAGCCCCAAGCTGAGAAGAGGTCAACTGACAACCCGTAATAGATGAAAAAGGATTGTTGGATTCTTGCTGAAAAAAAAAATTTTAATTATGTTTCTTGCTTTAGTTACATACATTTTGAATTTTTTGAGCAAAATTACTACTTGTAGAAGGAAGGCTCGCAGCTATGGTTCCAATTTGGGCTCGGAAAGGAGAACAGTGAGCAGTCTGTCTTGCTCTCTTTGCTTCGCTACTGTAGCCATCCTCACTCATATAAGAATCATACTCGTGAGGCCTTTTCAAGGCTAATCCACATGCCATAATTCTGAAAATGATATTATTACACGGAATTTAGGAAGATATGAAGGTGAACCTTGAAGATGAAGACATAATCTAGCACAAAACTACGACCCGTTAAATATAAGAAAATTTTCAAAAATCATTTTCGACGCCACGTAGTGCGGTATTCAACGTGACGCGCGAGAAGATCATGTGAGGAGGAAAATACAAAAAGATCAAAAGAGAAAAAGCTTCAAATGTAAGAATTGAACTTTAGAGGGAATGATGAAACTACAAAACTTAATCAAAAGACTGAAGAATTGAGGAAAACCATATTCGAATCAAAACGTTAAACAACGAAAGTCGATATCAATCGCCGACGCACATTGCAGGGCGGAGCCTATGTGATTGTTGCCTGCAAATCTTAGAACAGCCGCGTTTTCAAATTTTCGCATTGGAGCGCACTTCCATTTAAGTTAAAAAATAAATTGTTTTGGGAAAGGGTGTGTTGAGGATGTAAATTTATGATGAGAATGGCAGATGACACGATGTTTATCGTGTGTTAAATATATTGAGAAGTGCTTCTAAGGAAAGCAAAATATTATTTCGTAAGAAATACTATAAAAGGGGCAAGTTTCGCCAGAAATCACGTGTTTTACTACAAATAATATCAATACTGGCAAGATCAAGACATTGGGGTGGGTATTGTGGCAACCGTTGGTCTAGCAGTTGTCATTGCTGATATGAAAGTGGTGGTTTAAATTTCTGCTGCTTTTTCATCATTTTTCATAACAATAGAATGAATTTCAGTAAAAAATGTTGGGGAAACTTCTCCTTTTGGCCTTTTTTGGGTTCCTGATGGCCTTCACTTTGCAACTGCTGTGAGATTTTCTTTATTCTGTGGAAAGAATATGATTTTACCTTATAGCTTGGCTATGGGGGTAAACAAGCGTGTTTATAATCATCGGCCAGGTCATTGCGAGGAAGTAAAAGGAATCAGTTGAGTTTCTGTTTATTTAACTTCAAAGAGATCATAAATAACTTGATAGAACATGGTTCCGAAGACATCGTGCTCATTGAAAGTTTGGGAATCGCATTCATTTCATCCGGTCTCTTTTATATGTTCGAAAGAGTTAGTGATGTGAGAGGCAAAATTTTTTCTTACAATTTCACCGAACCTGAGGTCAAAGCTGTTGAAGTTACAATTAGAGGATTCGATAGATTGGTGCGTATATACTTTTTAATGATGTCGATAATAATGTTTGGAGGAATCTTTTCGACCTCACGGGCTCTCTTTCATCGAGACAGGCGGAGTATTACGTTTATTCGTCATAAACCATGAGTATCCATCCTTTACTCACAGTGTTGAAGTTTTCCGTTATAATAAACAGAGAAAAGAACTTATATTCGAGAAAACGGTGAGAGATGAGAAGTTTATTAGGTAAAACTTGAATTATAAATGTTATTTAATTGGTTCCTAGACCGAATGATTTGGTAGCCATTTCTGCTGATTCGTTCATTTTATCGAACGATGGATACTCGCAAACATCGTTCGGAAACATGTTCGAGGTTCTTTCTGGTGCTAGGGTTGGGAGCATTGTTTATTTTGACGGCCGAGTAATTCGATATTCTTCTTTCCCAAATATTTAATTTTTTTCAGAATTCTCATTATATTCAAGAAAGCTCTGCCTCTCCGAATGGGGTCATTCTTGACAGAACAAGAAAGTTCCTTTTGGTTTCCGAAATAAACTACCAACAAATTGCCATTTACAAACTAGGAGAAGTACAGATGTTTCCTTATAAAATCTCAGAGTAAAATATAACAGGACTTGAAATCTATGGCTTTGGTTCAGACAGTGCCTTTGAACTCACTCCCAGACAATATGTTCATTGACAACGCAGGCGCTGTTTGGGTGGTAAAACCGAGAGTTAATGCTGAATTTGAGATTGTTTGAAATTTGAGGGAGCCCATCCAATAGCAAAAGATGCAGCTGGACACATGGCAAATAGTGATGACCTTACACAATATGGGCCATCCCAGGTATCAGCACTCCGTCACCTATCAGAGCACCACAGCGTTTCAGATATTGAAAATTGAACTGTCTGATGATTGGAAAACATGGGAGATTACAGAAATATATGCAGATGACGGACGTCAGCTATCTGCCAGCAGCATTGCTGTTCATCATATGGATCAACTCTTGCTTGGCTCCGTGTTTCGTCAGCTTGTTCATTGCAGAATTTCTGATAAGAATGTGCTTCGCGCGCAGAATTGAGAAATATCAATATTACAGTAACTCTCTAAAGCATTTGATAATTTTTTTATTAGTGAGATCATATATAAATATGTAATTAGCTAAACTTGAACTTGAAGAGTTCATCATGTTATTTGGGGATTAATAACATCGCAAATCAACAGACGTGCATCTTGTCCACCTATTAACAATCGATCTGCTGAGAAAACCTGAAAAAACTTATCATTTTCTATTATAAAACGTAAATTACGTACAACTGAAGAACTAGCGGACAGTGTAGCCCCATCATTCGAATAAGGTTCGGTGATTACCCAAGATAATTGATCTTTCTGTAACTTCCGTACTTGGCGAAGATTTATGAATTTTGAAAGAAAACCTGTATACGCACACGCAGTACTTGACTAGGAGATACTTTCTTCTCTTCTACTGCTCTATTATATGACCAATATTGATGTAATACAGGATGAAGTGAGGCCCAAAGATCACCTTAAATTCGATAGAAAAACATTTCGATATCTCTCCCAGTGTTACCCGAAGATGAATCCACATATAACCCAGACGGAGATGAGAGTAGGGAGATTTCAGTTCGGTAAGTAAGAGAAAGATCTTTATCCAGAGAATACATCTTAATATTCTTTAAAAAAGACATGCTATCGCTTGATAATCAGCTCTATAACTGACCTCTGACATCATAGAAGCAATATACAGTAGATTCCGTTTAGAGTCAACAGTCATTGCGGAAGGAGATTGTAAACCGCTCAATATGAGGGAAGCATGATGTCCGTTGAAATAATAAAGACATCCGAATGAGTTCTAAGAAAGAGATAAATAACAATTCATTTCTAAAGATTATTCGAAATAGTTAAAATTCGAACTCACAAACAATAACAGTTCGACAGTTTGTGCCCAACCCCCTTCGAACCAACTCTCTCTTGACACAAAGAATTTGTCAGGTCCAACTACCGCGATGTCAGTCAAACTTTAAACGTCTTATTCGATTCGTTTAAATTGGGATACTTACCTTATAAAAGAAGATTCGCAGATGCTTTTTCGATGTATAAGAATGTTTTTGTCACGATTGTATATTAAAACTTCAATGCAATTATGATTTATAACATAGAGAATAACGCGTCCTTTACTCTCATACAGAGAAATCGCCGACGGATGAAAGTTTTTCTGAACACATAAAGATGTTTATAGATTATCAAACCTAACAAACTTACTGCATCAAAATCTTTTCCTTGGATAAGAAGTTCTTGAGGCTGTGTTCCAGGGTTCTCTCCTTTCGATTGGTAAACATGAATTCTTCCCTTTGTTTCTTTTCTTTTGCCTGACACTATAAAAACTTCTCCTGTGTTTTCGAGCAACTGCATTGCTGGAGCGCCATTCTCTTCAAAAATAGTTCGATGAAAAACACAATATTTTAAACTTTACCCATATCTTCCATAAACTTACAATGACCAGGGATGTGATTATAGGAGCGTTTGTTAAAATCGAAAACAAGCCTGAAAAAAAAACTTGTTCGATTAGTTCATATGATATATTTCACTCACATAATTTTAATGGAGACGCTGCAAATCAAAACTAATAATATCCACAGAGCCATTCGATGAGCAAGTTCTTTGGGGTTTGTAGGAATCATTTTGACCGAAATATACAGAGTCAAAAGGGTTAGAAATGCTGCTGGGTTAAAGCTGCTATTGGAAGTATTTAATGCGATCGATATGTGAGCAACCGGGAAACCATTGTACTCGAGGGACAGATGGTCGAGAAAGTGTTGATCGATACATATTGAAATATTAATTGATGTCGAGGTTCAATACCTACAATTCATCCTGATGTTTAACGTAGTCGAGAATAGAGGAGCGACTTTAACAAATCATGTACAGTCTGCTTGTTAATCCAATCAAAAAAGCCACTATACTATTGATTTCTTTCCTTGTACTGGCTTTCGCCAAACCACGACGGTCGCTCACTTCGTGGGACTTCTGGATTCTGGAACAAGAAGAGGTTAGTGTATCTATCAAAAAATCTAATCTATTATTCTGTCTAGACTCCAAGAAGTCCTCCTTCAAAATGCGATGCCAACGCTCTACGAGCATTGACGTCGTCATTGCTGCGTTCCTGGAAGTCACGCCTGACCACAAATCTACGTTTCTGAGGTAGGTTTTGGCCGAGTAATCTAAATAAGTTGTTTCATTATTTTCAGTTAAATATTTTTAAAATGTCGTTAAGCTTTTGATCAAAAGCTATTTGCTGCCCTAGCCGGAGGAACTCACTTCGAACTCTTTCAAAACAGGTTCCCGACTTTCTTTTTTCAAGAGAGTCAAACCTTTTCTCCTCCAGCATTGCAGGACATGATACCTGCACAAAATCCTAGATGTCCCATTCTCTGGGAATATCTTCTGGTATCCATTCCAGAAGCAGTTGGCTTCATCAGAAACTAAAATAACAGGTTTGAAGTTCCTCACTAACCTTTTTATTTCCAGGAACAGCTGCTCAACATCTGAGGACGTTGTGCTGTTGCTGATGAGAAAAGCGACAGGGAGCCCCCTGTCCTTCTCATCTAGGACCATGACGGTAGTGAGCTTGAAGGAGTACTTCGAGCTGTTGAATGTATCATCGATACATATTCCACGGCTCGAGTACTTCTCCATTAGCTCAATCTGCAATCTATTAATAATTATAACCCTCAAACCTGTTCCAGATGCAGTTGTAGGCCTCTGGAAGACCCTAATGCCGTCTTCAGATTTTCCGAAGGAAATCTGAGAGCAACTGACTCCAGATCGTCCGAACATCTCCAGCCAGGACGTAGGTTGGCTTTGATCTCAATGTTCCGAAGATCAGCCAACGTTTTCCAGTGGAGACGTTCCGATTCTGGATATTTCTCCTTGAGCAAGTTCAAAATGTTTTTGAAGTCGCGTCTTTCTGTAAGTAGATTTTTTATTATACCTTCCTCTTTTTCAGACATCCAGTTCTTGGCCACATCAAAACCGTGAAGGATGTGGCCGATGCAGTACACGGCCATACAGCTGCCGTCGTCGAAGCATTGCAGATTTAAGAAAGCTGAGCAATGCTCTTGTTCTTTCCTCGAAGCGTGTCCTTTCCTGAAAGTAGTATTATCATTTTTAAGCTTACCTGCTCGGTGACATGTGTATGTCTTTCCACCGCAAGGCCGTTTTTGGTTTTGGCAGAAAACGGTCGAGTTCCTTTCCTGAAGCAACTCGAACCACTCCTGTAAGTTTATTTTTTAATTGCCTTTAATTATTTAACTCACTTCGAACTCTTTCAGAGTCACAAAGTATAAGGTTTCCACCTTGTAATCTTGTGGAGCTCCATCCGCTCCGATTGAGTTGTGCTCTTCATGGCAGTGAAGAGACAACCCAACTTGTGTGCCACAAAAAACGTGACATCCAGGTACTGGGCAAGGTACCTTTTCAGAGCCCTGGACTCTGACGACACATCCCACGGGCTTCTCGGGTCTGGAGCAACCCTTCGAAGCCAAATGCTTGTTGAAGCCCAATTTGCTGAAAAAAATTGATGAACAGGTACAAGTATACCTCTCCTTTTCAGCGTTTCGCGGTTGCATGTTTTTCTCCTCGTTCTTCTTGGCCAGGATTTCTTCTTCCGTCCAATTATGGACATTCCTCAGATGACGGTACATCTGAGATTTGATAAGCGAATTCGAACATACCACACAGGTCAGCATTTTTGAGTTAACTGTTTTAAATTTTTTATTTTAATCTTTTTATACTCATATTTATTCTAATAACACTGTATTTGAATTTCTGTTTGTATGTTGTATTTTAATTTCAATTTTCAAAAATATTCTAATGATAAATATTGCTTTGTATTTAAATTTTTGAAATTATTCTAATTGTTTCATTTAATCGAGTTGCTCATTCACTATCTTACATTTAGCTTTATTCTACTGTTATATATATCTAACTCTTCCTTTATTTGGTATTGGACATATAATGGAAATGTTGAATCTATATAATTTTAGATGGCAGCTAAATGGCAAGACTTCATGGAAGAATAAATACAAATAATACTCAAATCTCTTATGCTTTCAATTATTAACATGTATATAGGAACTACAAATAAATAAAAAGAATAAAACTTTTTATTAAACTGATGTCTGTATAAAGAACAAGCTTCATTCAACATATACAAAGTTATTGAAGAGTCACAGTGGATTTTATTAAAGGTCTAACAATTTTGGGGTCCCGGCACGATGGTCAAAATGGAGTCGCATCTGAAAGTATTTAGTGGCTTCTTCTAATGAAATTAGCATAAATGGTCCTATCGCGCGAGCTTCTTGCATAACATTTGAAAACAGTTAATAGGAGTTAAGGACTAGTTGCATCTGTTGTGATCAGAATGGTGATGAACTTTCACATTCAAATTAATATATATGGGAATTCGTTAATTAAAATAGTGCAGGAAGATATCTCCCTCGAAAAAATTTTGGTTTTTTATATGTTTTGTTCAACGTTCAAGTGTTTTCTTAGAAAGAAGCTGGGATTGAGGAGTTTGTCATAGTGGAAATTCCCCATCAACCGACAGCAACCCCCGTTTTGGAGCGAAAAGAGTTGGATTATGTTTCAAAGGAAAAGAATGATACTGAAGTTGAGGAAAATGAAGAGATTTTGAATGAACGTTTGTTCTGTTCAACTCCTTTATATTCTGATGATAACGAGCTACCAGTTTTGCTACGTAGTATTCGTAACTGAAACGGAGGATATGTTTTACTTTCAGCTGATCTAGTATTGGATGATGATTGCTTCAGCACTCACAGCTCTAGTAATGAAGTCCACACAGCTGTTCTTGGAACTGTGGACAGTATGATCTCTGTTGTCGAGTCCACGGTGGTGCCTGTCAATAATAGAATAGCTGATTGCTCCCTATTCTCAACGAGCCCGAAAACGAACACTGTGAACAACTCCCTTGATGAAAACCCTGTTGACAATGAAAAGTTACAATGAGATAGAGGAATGAGTTCAAATGTTTCTTGTAGGGCTATCGAATTTCCTGGAAGGGTGAGCACTCATCGACGGGCAACATATGCGGAAATGGACATTTCTTTTCAGTCCTGCGAATCTATTCCTGGTTTTGTTGTCGGAAACTTCTCATCAACTTACCTGCTGTTCCAGGTGATTGTACAAACAATGATGTAAACACTTTCAATAGAACTAACGATTCCAGTATGCTTCAAGGAATCCGAAAAGCGATGACGAGTTTGGACAATCTGTCTGAGAATATTCCACCTCATTTGATTCCATGTAATCAATCGGTACACGCTTTGGATTTGTCTCTTTCCGAGGAGTTATGGTATCATCTTTTCGTCGAACTCTATTCCTACCCTTTTTAGTGACAGTGAAAGTCGTAGCATGGCTGCAAGAGATTTCATTTGTCAATACCCTGTAAGTTCTTTTAATCAACAGTTTATATCATGAACCTTTATAGGACTGCCAGAGAAAACTGAGAGTCAGCTGGAAAAAAGGATACGGCGGATTGCGAGAACATGTTCGTCAACACACTAATGAGATCATAAGATCATGCACACATTGTCAGTATGGGTTCCGAACTTTGTATCAGGTACAATACAGTTATACGGTTAAATAGTTTCAACTAAATCTAGCTTCGGAAACATCATCAGAGTTATCACAGCAGTATTAGGTTCATCATGCCTAAAACATCTCACGAGGATAATGTAATCATACACAAACTTTTGGCAGTCTGTTTCCCCTCACTGTTCTTAAACAAGTTCGTTTTTGCTCTCTTACCTTACTGATAGCGCAGTTTTCAGTTCATCTAACAGGTCAGAACATAATTTAACGTCCAGTGGTAGAATAAGGAGAGGGGCCACGAGAAAAAAATGATAATTTTTGTACAAATACCTACAATTTTATACTCGGTGTCGGAAGCTAATAATTTTTCTCTTCTCGATCATCATTCGTGCTTCAGACTGCTACTCATATTAATGAAGTCTATAATCATGCGACTTCAATTATCCGGAAGTTGTATAATGAACTCATTGTTGTTATATTCAAGGAGCATTATTTATTACCCGAAGTACATAGTTTTTTGTTGTAATATTGGATGTATTCTTTTTTTGAAAGTTCGTTGTCGATTATAAAATCTTTTGCGTACTGTAACTTGTTGCACAAACTTTCCTTCAATAGTGATTGAAGATAATGGGCTGAGTTTCCATAACCCGCCGCTCACTATGTGAACGATGTCTGGAATGCAATTCAGGAACCAACCGCTCGGTGATTGATGATGGTGAAAATGAGTTAAGCCATGAACCGCCGCTCACTTTACGAACGAAGTATGGAATGAAAGCAGAGAACCAACCGTTTGGTGAAACTTGTAAATGAAAATGACTTAAGTCATGAACCGCCGCTCACTTTACGAACGAAGCATGGAATGAAAGTAGAGAACCAACCGCTTGGTGAAACTTGTAAATGAAAATGACTTAAGTCATGAACCGCCGCTCACTTTGTGAACGAAGCATGAAATGAAAGCAGAGAACCAACCGCTTGGGGAAACTTGTAAATGAAAATGACTTAAGTCATGAACCGCCGCTCACTTTGTGAACGAAGCATGGAATGAAAGCAGAGAACCAACCAACCGCTTGGTGAAACTTGTTAATGAAAATGAGTGTCTTAAACGACGCTCTATGGATAAAACAGAACACACATGAAACACAGAAATATTACAGCAAAGCAGAAGGAAATGTCTGTCTTGGTTCATGCAGCAGCATGGATAGCCAGCTCCTGCAACGCGCTTTTAGATTCCACCATCAGACCGCACAAACGTTCCCGATCATAAAGATACTTCTATTGGTAACGATTTTAACCTTATTATATTGTTGTGTTATGATATTGTATATGCATAATGAACCGTTGATCCACTTTGTATTATGTTGTATGTCATTCTAGTTAGAATACTTGAACCCCTGGTGACTCAGTGAGAGAGTAACTTACCTCAACCAGTCTCGACAAATGAGTTAAGATTTCATGAACCTCCACTCTCTTTGTGAACGAAGTATGGAATACAAACAGAAAACGAACACCTCGGTGATACTTATGGTTGGAAATGAGTTAAGGCTCTCGTTTGCCGTTAAATTCTTCCAAAATTAATCAGATATAGGTGGTAAGTTTTAATTGCCTGGTGTGATATAACACCAAATACGGCTACAAAAATGAAGAAAACGTTACTACAGGTAACGAAGATCAGATTTCATACTTAGAAAAACTAATTTCAAGAGATTCTAAATTAACGTTCGGATGTCTCGGTTTAGAGGTTTGTCCAGAAAGTCTTTTCAGTAGCAAAAAAAGATTACTTTTTGCTATTTTTGCAGAACAAACGGAAAAGGTAACGACAATACAAAGGTTTTTAAAACATAGTGTCTAACTATCACAATTGCTATCTATCCACATAGTTATGTATAGATAAGAAGAGAATTTGCTTTCCTTGTATTCAAGGCTTATAAAGGTAGTCAAATCAGGAGGACGACACATGTCTTTCTATTCTTTAGCTTATTCATTGTATCCTTAAATGAGCGATGATATTCATCAACTATGCTGAGTAAACCAACAATAACGCATCATTGTTTTTTTTGAAAAAACTATTGTTTTTTTTATCATAGGAAGCTGATAAAAAGTCTCTTTGTACTCCAATGTATTTTACACTGTGCTGAAAGCTCACAAGCGAGTCCGTTAATCCTTTCTACTTCTTGTTTCGCTTATACATATAGTTAGTTGATGGCCGCATGGTTCTAACCATGAGCACTCCTTATCTATTTTTATGAAAGTTATAGTGGTCTTTCGTCGAAATCGTTTTTTTTCTGGTATCCAATATAATTTCAGAATAAAATACTAGTTAGTCATTAGTAAATTATGTTAAAAATCAAAAAATGTGATTGGATTTTATTTATCGTAGCTGTTGTATGCGCTCTACTATCAATAATCACCTGGGTTACATTCCCGATGATATATCCTAACTCTGTCAAATCGGTAGAGCTTTTAACTCCGATACCGAAATTAAATTTTGCTTCAGCATTTACAATTCAAACAGAACAAAGATAATAGTTTGGGCTTGTCAGCATGGTTATTCTCACATCCACCTATAAATAACGTTATGAGTTTTTATTTCTTCAACGTTACCAATCCAGATGAAATGATATATTATGGGGCAAAACCTATGCTTGTTGAAGTGGGGCCTTATGCTGTCATGTGAGATTTCAGTGGGTTAGAGAAGATGTATAATGTTTTAATTTATAGAGAAACTGAAGAGAAGAAATACTTGAACTTCTCCTCTTCATCGGTGTTCTATCAGAATTTCAAAAAATACGTGATCAATAAGGACCTTTCTTGCCCCGAGTGCTCTTTCGATTCTATTGTCACCATTCCAAATCCGCCTGAAACGGCAAGTTCTTTATTCACCTTACTTCAGTATCAGAGAAAATATTTTTGATATCAGTTGATAGTTTGGATGCTAACTATGTGAAAAAAGATAAAAATTTAAGGGAGCTGCTGCTGATATGTTCGACCCGAGGTATAATGTCCCACCAACTACTCGGATAATCATTGCTGCTTCATTACTCCTACTTGGGGAATATCCTTTCATGTACATCCATTTATTTATTTTTGCTTTCTCAAACGCCATTTGTAGTGGTCTATTTGTAAATTTACATCCATTTCAGCAGTCAATCAGTCGGGGATATTCTGTTTGATGGATATGACGACGCTTTGTTATCTGCCGCCCATTCTAATGTTCGTTTTTCAATAATTTCCAACAGAAAACACTTAATTATTTTGAATTATTATAACGTACTACAGTTAATCAACATATTGACCGGATTGAATGGAGGAAAAACAGTCATCCCCATTCCTGTGCCTACCATGCCACGTATGGGATTTTTCCAAGGAGTAAGTAGAGTTGCCAAAATGTACTAAAATGTATTTCTTGAAGTATAATAATACGAACGATGAAAGTTACTGGGTGGAAACAGGGAAAAATAATATTGATGATCTTGGAAAAGTTATCACTTGGGCTAATGTTAGCTCCCTGCCAGAGTCGTGGTGGACAACAGAGCATGCCCGAAGCATTCGAGGATCCGGTATACATCGTTCCAGCTGAACTTGTGAACTTACTACCCCACAGATTCTGCCAGCTTCTGCAAGATGCATCTTAAGAAAACTGATACCCTCGAAGGCTTTCAATCGTTTCAATGTCGTTCATTCTCAGCCACATACTTGAAAGAAGAAACTGTTCATAACATTCCTGGCTGGATGTAATTGATCATCTGAAATCTCAATGCTAATTAATGTATTCAGATACTCTGTTCCTTATGAGGAATATGATACAACTTCAGATCTAAACAGAGGATTTCGCTATCAAAACAATGAAAAAGTCAACTATTATCCAGATTGGCCGGTCTGTCCACAGTTCGTTTTGAAAAATATTATTTTAAACTTTTATTTTGAACTTTCTCGTTTTCCAGAACGAATAGGAGTGAATGTATTTCAAAGGAGAAAATCGATTGCTCAGCTTCAAAAAACTTTTGTCACAATTGTTGCGAGGGATCTTTTGTAAATGGGACGTACTTACTTCCCCCCGGATTGTTCCCATTGGTTTGCTATCCTGGCAAGACACAATCAAGTTGCAAGAGTAGTAAAGAGACTGTTTTTAGGACGATTACAACCATCTCCATTCTCGGTTATGTATTCACCGCCTCATTTTCTTTATTCGCCACCTGAAGTCGTCAACTCAGTTTATGGCTTGAACCCTTCCCATGAGAAGCATAAGCCAATGCTTTATACACATGAACCTGTTAGTTTTTTATATAATATTCTCATGAAGTCAAATTACAATTATTACAGTACTCAGGATCAGTTTTAAAAGTTATTTATCAATTAATGGTCTCCACACCAGTTTTTGCCAATCCAATTGTAGTGTAAGTGCCATTCATGCTTTTCTATATAAAGTGCTGGTTGGATGAGATGCATCGTAATAGCTTAATTCCTCCCCAAATATTTGTTACCTTTACTTCTTTTTTTTATTACCTGGGACGTCATCAGCCATTGCCCTCTCATTTTTCACCAGATTCCTCTCATGCCTTATTACAATCCCTTCGTTTCTCTCTTCAACTCTCCCTCACTCCACCAGTCCTTTCATCTCTCTTCTTCTATCTGTCTTCCCCTTTATTACTTAGTTTCAGCTTAAATTTCTGACTTTTCCTTATAATAGCTTGTCGTTTCTCTTTCTATTACTATTCTTGTTCTCCTCTTTCTCATAATTTTACTTATGATTCCCACATGTAAATGTTGCGCAGTTTCAAACGACGTCATGAAAAGTAATTGATCTTGTCCTGTGCATTCATATTTCCGTCATTTGTTCTCTTAAGCTACATGAACAAACCAGAAATAGAGGCGAGAAAGAGTGAACTAGAAGAAATTCCCATACTTGTCATGATTTTTGCGAACGTGAGAGGCTAAGAATAGCTTATCTACAACCATTTTTTTCCATTAAAAGACCTTTTTGCAGCACAAACATGCATCTGCCGAACAGCATTGTTCCTATGTTTTGGCAAGGAGCCAATGCCCAGTTATATGACAGTGTCTACAATGAAATCTGGTTAGGCTTCGTGCTTGTTCCTAAAGTGGTGGATGGAATTAAATTCTTCCTATTAGCTTTATCACTGTTTATAATATTATTAATTATTTTCCTGATGTTCAAGCGCCGTAAATCAAAAGTTGGGCCAGTTGAAGAAGCGATAGTGCCGCTCTAAGTGTCATCGGCTCATTTGGAATCACACGACATCAGCTTCTCTAATCCTTCTCTTTCTTTTCTCTCTTTTTTCTGACTCCCTCAATTTCCGTTTTCTAATTTTTTACTCTTCTCCTTATCTAAATTATTCGTTTTGTATACGGAATCCGCTACACATGTCCTTAATTTTAAATTTGCTTAATCATCAATAGAAAACTTTTGTTTAAAGTATCCAAGTTTTTGCTCTAACTATCAATGGTCTCCATCATAGCCAAACAAGCCTCATCCTTATCGCTGCTTTTCACTTAATTCACCTCCCCCTCCCATTAAAACCCTCCCTCCAGCCGTCTTCTTCTCACTCCCTTTTCCACCGAAAACTACTTTGTTTTCACTCACTTTCTTCATTAACTTTTCCATAATTTTTATTTCCTTTTTCTTTCTTTTTTTAATTTTTTAACTCCAAAACAAGCTTGGCTCATATTGTTTTTTTCATTTTCTCTTCTGTACCATACTAGGTGATGTTCATATCCAAAGTCAAACAGTCAGGACAAACTGTGATCATTTTCATTTATTTTTGTTTCATCTCATCCTCTTATTCGTTCAGCTTCATTTCGATGCTCATTTCTCATTTTTGTTCCCTCTCAACAACACTTCCCTCTCTCTCTCTCTCTCTCGGTATATGAAAATATTTCTTCTCTCTTCTTTTATTCAAATGAAACTTTTATTTTTTTGTAACTTTTTTTTGCCAACCCAATTCGCTCCATTGATTTACAAGAAATAAAATGTTTGTTTATATGGAAAATACATGGGACATACAGAATGCTTTTGAAGCCTAAACCATTAAGATATTCAAGCAATATTTTTTTGAGTTCTCAACCTCTGCTTCTGAAGATAATGAATGCTAATTTATTTGTTGAAATTTACATAGAACCCCATGAAGAAAACATGAAAATACATAGTTTACCTTGTCCAGTGACATTTATACTTTGAAATTCAACTTAATTTGCATATAAACTTACATGTGAAGAAGCGTTACACATTTGATGCATCAGTTTGAAGCTCTAGTTGGCGCTTGAACGGTTGTTCTTTAATTTATCTCTCATCTGTGTCTCAAACATTTTTTGTTTTCTTTTCGAATACTGAAACTTTGTAATATGAACGATTGTATTTAGTAGCAGTTTGTACTTTTTTAACCTTCAGGGAATGACTAATTATCCTTTCATATGGCTCCACCCCTTTAGGCAATTTTTTCAATTCATTTCTGATTCAAAATTTGGTTGTTTAAATATTAATTTCTTTATAGACTTCGAAGCTTTTCTTCTTTTTTTTTGGTGTTCTTCTTCATCTTTTCTTGGCCTCTGTCGTCCTTTTTTCTTCCTGTTAGCAACACCTCTCTTCCCATTTCCTACTCTCTCGTTCAATGTTTCTTTTTTAGATGAAAAGAATTAATTATTTTATTCATTTATGTTTCATTTAATAATTTCAAATATTTCATTCAATCATTGAAAGTACTTTATTTTCAAACAATTATAAGAAAATTGTGAAGGAAACGCAATTCATTCAGCTCATTTTTGATCTGAAAAGAATTTAAATTTTCTATTTTTCTCAGTTTATTTGTACTTTTCTATATTAAATAAAAACATTTTTTATATATAAAGATGAAGATGAAGAAGAAGGAGCCGCTGAAGATGAGAGGAAAAGGCATTTCATACTCTCATATAATCCGTCTGTTGGCTATTTCATATCAATTTCTTTCGTTTTCCAAGATGCATTTGAATTCGGATCAGTTAAATCCGTTTTTTTGCTTCCCTCATCACAGATCTGATCTTATATTTCACATTTCATTTTGACATTTATACTATAAGTGAAGCTTCGAAGATGAAAGCTTCTGAAACTTGCCGGACAATCGCCTGGACTAGCCGTATCAACTTTCATTCCATTTTCAAACATTTTTTATTTCAAAAAAAAAAACTGTTCGAAGTTTAAAAACTAAAGAATCTCACGAGCAACTTCACTTCTTCTTCATCCTTTGTCATATTTGTCATCAGAACGTCTTTCAACTTGTCTGTTTTCCCGTATTCACGTAGATTGTCCACATAAAAGATTATTCGGAAGCTTTTTTTTGGCAAAAAGTTGTCTTTTCTTTTTCTCTCATGCAATCTTCTGGCCAACTGTGGATTTTAAAGCTTGGAATTTTGTTTATTTGTGTTTTCTCTTTGTTTTGATGACGAAAAAGTTTTATTTCAGGTTTTTGGGAACATAATGCCATTTTACTATCTGAGCTTTCTACTGATAGTCGTTTCCATTCCGGCGTTTTCGGCTAATAGTGGTTATGATCCAAATAAGGAGGGACACAGCAGAGTTTTCAAAACGTTGAGAATGAATGAAAAAGAATTAAACCATGTAGCTGGATTACAAGCTATGGTTGATTATCATAAGCTTCATGACTTCGTCAAAGTAAGATTTCTTTCATATATTTCCACCCATACGTCGAATATAAAGACGAAACAGATCAAAGTTTCTGAATGAAAAACCAGACATTCAACTCTAATAATTGAACAGATGTGAAGTTTGAACGAGACAAACCAAATCATTCTAATCACCCCATAATGTAGATCAAATTAAGTTTTGAAACTGAGTTTTTTGGTCTACGTATCAAACATACGCACCTTTTCAGACCAAATATCAAACAACTCAATTGTCTGAGGAAGAACGAGAAGAAGTCGAAAAGTATTTGAGAAATCGTCCGCCGTCCGTTTTGGCAAACTTTTTGACCGACGAAGATCGTAAGAAGGTATGTTTGTTTTCTATATAAGGAAACTCTCAGATTTCATTGGGAATTTGCGCATCAAAAGGGCAAAATTTCTTCCTTTTTTTGCACGAAGATGGCATCTCTTCTACTCTCCACTTCTAGTTCTCTTCCTTGAGAACTATGGAAGACAAACTAGAAAAGTTTTTGAGAGTAAAAAAAAAACTTCAAATGAAAAGAATATATAATGAAAGACTTTTGGACATATTTGTTAAACAGAAAAGAGAGAAATAGAAGACGAAGACGTAGAAGAAGTATTTGCAGTTGTCGAAATACCATGAAAGTCGATTGTTTGACGATATCTATGAGATTGTACGCCAACGACTACTAGAGCTTAACCCTTCGGACCGACGAAAAGCTGTTAACTATATTTGGCCAAAATCTGATAATTTTGTTCTCCAATATTTTGATCTTGATAAGTAATTTTTTATAATTAAGTCTTATAATTATAAATAAAAAGAAAAAAAATACGACAATTTTTATTTAAAATATACATAGAAATTTGCAAACTATATTGTTATAAAATGTTTTTTGTACAATGTAAGACCCGATGACGTCTATGCACTTTGAACGATTTCTTATAAAATTTGTATACTGATTAACTAATAATAGATGATGGACACTAAGAGAATCTTCATCGCTCTTCCCGTAATATCAAATTCCTTGTTTGGGTTAATGTTTAAGCATATTCATTAAAGATCATTCCATTAAAAGCTAATGCTTAAAGCATTTCGAATTTTCAAAACAAAAAGGAAATCTCTTGGGAGATTCAAATATAAAAAACGATTTTGGGTTGTTGTAAAAGAGAAGAAAAAAAGAAAAAATAACACTTTGCTGTTGTTCCAGCCTAAACCCATATGAATTGGTCCTTCCACTGATAATTTAAGTATTCGACTAGTTCTGCTGCTCTTCTTCTGACAAGCCGTCAGCATCCATAATGAGCTGCATCTCCGGCGATGTTCGGGTAATTTTTTGTTCCTTCTGAGACACTAATACTCTAGTTGGAATGGTTACTGAGCATGTTCGATCTATTAAATTCAACATATCTCTTCTATTTTTATCAACACTTACTTGCTACATTTTTCTTTTCTCGTCTGAACAATGTTTGGAAAGCTTCACGGAACCGAGCAGACATCAAATGATACAATATTGGATTTATAGCACAATTTATGAAAATCATGGTCTTTGAGAAAAATATGTACCTGAAATCATCATATTACTTACACCATCCAAAGAACAATTCGTTTATAGAAAAGCAAAAAAAACTCCGTCGAGCCGGATTCGAACCAGCGACCTAAGGATAGCCACAACTCTACAGTCCTCCGCTCTACCAACTGAGCTATCGACGGGACAAAAGCGTTGTCATTAAAACGTGTCACGAACCCCTTACTGCATGACGTAAGCTATTTTAGGTTTTATAGGATAATGAACATGTTTATAGTGTTTTAATATACAATTTTGAAGAGAAAGTATATATTTTATAACTTACCAATCAGGATTCCATCTATTTTCGGCAAAAGAGTTGTACATAACCATTGCTCGATAAGGAAGCCAACAAGTTGCAAACACAACAACAACTAATGCGAGCATTTTGACAACCTGAACACATTACAAATTAGATGCCCAGAAAGAGCACAAAAAACCTGGTTTTTTCCTTTAATCGTACTACGTCGGCCAGACACATGATATTCCATGTTATTATCGCAAATTGGAGATATTTCGGTATTTTTGCATTCTAAAAAACGATTATGTAATGGATAATGTGATGTAATATAATAGTTGTTACGTTTAACAGATTGTTTCAATTTGTCTCCGCATTGCGATAACGTCATAGCTATTCGGCCATAAATAATGATATTCAAAAGCATAGGAATCATGTAGAATACAGCGAAATCCATCAAAAACATTGTCTTAAAATGTAATAGGTATACTATTTATATGATATGGTTAATCGAATTACCTTGTAAGTCCAATTATCACGATCCAACTTGAAATTACAGTATGTCCCTTCACTGTCTTCGGCTATGCTCGCAAGATACAACCAGGGAGAATTATAAATGATTGAGAACACCCATATGCAGAAAATGATTAAGCAAGCTCGACTGACTGTACAGATTGATCTGAATAAGAATGTCATTATGGCATATCGAAGATGGCATACCTTGCTTGATAAGGATAGCAAATTCCAATGAACCTCTCTATAGTGAAGGCTGTTATGGATAGGGATGATGAATTAATAGCCAAATATGGTAAATATGAGAATAATGCACATCCTTAAAACGCAATTTTAAAAATCAGGTTTTCTGTTTTATAATAAATGATCATTACCTACACTTCCAAACACGTATTCGCCAGAATCCACATGAAGATATGATAATTCCGTTGGAGCTGTTGCCACGAAAAACAGTAAATCGCTAACAGCAAGTGAGACCAAATAACAGTTGGTTGGAGTTTTCTGAATTTAGCATATACATGAAGTTGATTTGCATATTCACGGGTTATCACAAATCACGTGAGCTCTCTTCGAGCGTCATTTTCATTTGCTATTGCGTGGTCGGCGAAGACGGTTGCATCTCACTAAACGTTATCTCTCATCTCTTCTCTTTCTTTTGTTTCTCTTCTCTACCTCTATCTACTAATTTCATTTATCCATATAAAGCTGTGCTTTTTCTCAGAAAATTCACTTCCTATTTTCATTATTCTGGATAAGTACAATCTAATCAACCCGAATCCACAGGGTAGATTGTTTTCCGAAATAAAACTGCTGAAAGCCCTCGCTAAGTGTGACACACTTATTGAATATCCATAATGATCAGCTTTTGTTCATCTCTCTGTCACATATCTCCAGAAGTCGTCTGTTTGTCCAAATGTCTCGATCACTTGAGCAAATTCACACGAACTTCAAATTTCAATTGATCCTTCTGCTCTTACATCTCATCATAAGGCATATAGCTGTCTATTCCACTCTAACTATGGTTTTCTCTTATACTCTCCGTTTGTCTAATTAACCTCTTGAGTAAATGAGCGATATGAGTCAATTTCATATCAATTTTGAAAGCAAGAAAACTTTGAAAGATCGAAGAAGAAGTTCGAGGAAAGAAGCGGTTAAAGAGGATGAACAACTTGAAAAGTTATTGTACAGATCATTTTCACGTTCACGTCATTCCAAGGCAAACATAATTTTTAATTTATTTAGAACTAAAGTGACTGGGAGCGAAAAATGATGCAAACGTCGATGACCGTAGCAATGTTTTCTCAGATGAAATATGCATCCATACTGGTGACCTCTTTCAGTAAATTTATACAATTTTTATACTTACCATTCCTTTCACTTTGAAAACAACCGTGATGACCAGAATGTTACCGATAACACCAATTAAGCTAAGAAAAAAGAATATGAAAGTCATTAGTATACGCGTAGAGTATGAATAAGAATCATCCATTGAAGACTCTGTTAATCCAGCCAAATATTGCCTGAAGAAATATAAAAATCATATTGGAGTCTTCTTCCTGTTCTCCTTATAGTTTTAATCTTAAAGTTCAATTCTTTCCTCAACTTGTCTCTCCTTCTCGTTGAACTTTAACCAAATCTCATTTTGTTTTTACTTGGGCAAAAAAATGACATTCGATCAAAACCAATTCACACGAGGACGACGACGTCGACGACATTGGTGACGTCAACATCATCAGAAAACTTCTCAACTTTCAAATTTTGTTAAAAATTTGAATATTTTTAATCCGACCATATGCTTTTTAAGCTTTTCAAGCTCTCGCATAAATTAGATTTTTGGAGATTGAGAGAGAAAGAGAGAAATTGGAAGAAGTTTTTTCAACGGAACAGAAGGAGAAGGGATGAAAAGGAGGAGAGAGAGAACCGCATGCAGTTTTGTAAAAAAGAATGTTTTAAGTAATAAACAAATATAAAATTAGAAAATAAGTTGAATGTTTGATTAATATCCTTTTACAAACAGAAAGAAACCTACTCGCATTCCGTAATTGGCAAACCCGTTGGCCACGGCTGTGAACCATTACAAATGGCTTTAATAACCGTACGGTTCAGCATTTCTGTAAGCGTAGAGAATAAGGGAGAAGTGCGAAAACAATTAGAGAAGTATACATTGAAGAAATCAAAAGGTTACAATGCAAAGAGAAGCACTAGACGAAGACAGTTCCGTTTTGAAACTCATCCCCTCGTCCAGCTCTGCTTATCAGACGAACATAGAGACATGAATGAGAACAACAATAAAATTTTGTGAAAGTTTAATTAAAAATATCATTTTGCTTTTTTTTTATTTTCTCAACTATCTAATGATGCTCATTTAGACCATTTTTTATGCGAACAATAATAGCCCAGACAAAAAAAGAGAGAAGAAGCTTCTGACCATTTTTGGAAGCAATTTCATTAAATGACATCGATTTGGTCAAGTCGCATGTCATTTGTTTCGGAAATTTCTTCGAAATGGATTGTTTTTTTTGGTCAAAAAGGTCAACTGAAGCTTCAGCTTTCTTTATTTTTATTTTTTGATTGCAGCAAACAAATATTTTCAAACTTTACCTTTCCACAAACATAAATAAATGAGAAACGATACAAACTATACAGCTTAGATGATTCTCTTCGGAAACACATAAGAAAGAAAATAAAAAAAACGATGTCAAGTAAGGGTAGATATGTATACTCAATTTTTTAAATAAAAAAAAATAAAAAGAGAGTGACTCTTTCTCTCCATTCTGATTCAGATGTTTGATGAGAAAAAAGAAAGAAAAGAAAATAACAAACATTGAAAATCAGATTATGAATATGACTGGCGTTGTTAAAATCAAAAATTATGTAAAAAAAAAAAAAGAGCAGATTTTTTTCCTCTCTCTCTCTCCTTTTGCCTTTTTCAAATTGTAATATTTAAAATGGAGAGAGAAAGGGTGAAAAAAAGGGTTTTCTGATTAAAGCATCAGATGTTCGCAGTTCATGAGATAGTTTGAGCGCATATTTAGCAAACAGAAGATGGTGAAGTCTACATGAAGATGAATGAGAAGATATGAAAAATGCAACTTTAGCTTCTTCTTCTTCCCTTCTTTACCTTTTGCAAAAAGTTTTAATTGTTTACAAAGCTAACACGCTATTTAGAGACTTCATATTTATGACGAAGACTTCATTGATCGAAGCTTAAAGGTATTTAGGAGGTAACTGCTTGACTTATGACAACAAAGCTTCGATATCATATAGACCAGAGATGAAGAGATGTAAGCATTTGGAAGCTATACGGACGTACTTCGTACGTTTTTGGAATTCAACGAACACTCACAAATGACTTAAGTGAGAGATAAAGAACGAAGAAAAGACTACAATAAATAGCTGATAGATGGATCGTAGAACGATCAGAGAGATAAAGGAATAGTGAGAGGACGAGATTAGAGAGAACCTTGAGACAACAAAAAAATCTAAAAAGGGGAGGAGGTACTCTTGAATTTTATACAAACACCACCGTGATTTCCACACGAAAACTTTAATTCACGTTCATTCCTGTCCTGATGGTCATCAGACTTTGGAGCCTTTAAGTTCCTTTTCCTTCTCTACTTTTCTTCTTTCTCTCTCCCTCTCTCCCTTCTTCTTATTATTGTTGCTCTTGTTATTCCCCTTTCTCCTGCATTATCTTTAGTCCGAGACAATCTATTTTATTCTGCACAGACGGGTAAAACACAGGTTTTTTATTCCGTTTTCAAATTCACAATTTTAGCGATCGCAATAAAAAGCTGTTTGGAGTTCAATATTAAATGTCTTTTAATTTTTGGGAAGAAAAACAAATAAACAACAATCCGTTGAAGCGAAGATATATGAATAACTTTCATTAAGAAGGACGATTAATCGTGAGCAAGAGATGTTCAGAAGAACAGATAAGAATTAGAATGTTGAAGAACGAAAAATATGAAGAGAGGCGGGAAAGGTTCTCAAACAAGGAGTAGGAGATAGTGTGAAAGTGAAATAGTATGCGAAAAGATAAGAAAACTCAAAGGCAATTAGATAAGCTCTTGCTTTCAGCTTGTTTTTTTCGGAACTTTCTTCCCAGGCCGAAGCCATTCATTTAACTGTTCTTTTCGGAAAACATACAACACATTAAGAATCAGAATCATATTTTAATCATAAAACACAAGAGAATGAAAGAGTTTCGAATTCTATTTGCATACGTTTTTCCAGTTGAAAAGTGCTCAAAAGGAAAATCATTCTGAGAATGTTTGACGAAAGAAGCGGTTGTGTTCATGCAAAGGAATGAATTAGAAAGAAAAGGAATATTTCAAGCTTTTTGAGTGGATAATTCAAAGTGCAGCGGGTCACTGAACAAACTGCTAAGAAGGAAGAAAGAAAAAATTATATTTAAATTAGAAAATGTCCGCATGAAGAATGGAATGGTGAAGCGCTTAAAAAAGAGAGAATGAATAGAGGAAGAAGGAGCAGCATAGTTAACAACGTCATGCAATGAATTCAAATTGATAATTTCTTATGTTAAAAACAACAAATAACGATGAGAAAATACGACCAAAAAAAGGTCTGGAAACCGTAAAAATTTGAAAAAGAAAGACAAAAGAAAAAAAAATTTCAACAGAAAGATCATGAAACGAAAACGGACAAAACAAGCTTATTCTTCATGACATGTTGGATGTTCTTGAGGATGAACGTAAAATACATAATTTGAATTTGATTGAAATGATTATACTAAGATTATCTGTGTAAGCTTTTTTCGTGAAACAGAAGACACAATCGAGCATTACAAATGTTCTGTTATCTTCCTACACCGTCTTGCTTACAACTCTCCAATTTGGAGTTTGTAACTTGCAAGAATGATGGAAAAGTCGTTGGAAAAGCTCAGATTTGACAGAGTTAGATGGATGATATTGGTAAGAAAACATGGAAAATCTCTTGGAAGTAAAAGCTAATGAACGTATATTACTAGTGTACAAGAAATAGATTTATATTGTTTATCAAAAAGAGATGAAAAAAGATGTGTAAACTGACTTGAACAAATTGGAGAAACTAACATAGATTGAAGAAAAGAAAAAGAGGCAAAGAGATTGGACAGAAAAGACGGTAAACCTTATAATTGATGTTTCCTCCAGTGAGATTCGATATATTGAATCTGTAGAGAGCATCATTCTATTTTCGTTTCTTAAAAAAAGGTTCTTCTCATTGATATTCACAAATGCATATCCGTTCAAACGCCTAAGGCAATCAAAGAGAGAAACGATAAAAAAAAAGACAAACACGGACAAAGTGAGAGGGAAGGATTGATAATGAAAGCATAATGTCATATAAGTTTAATGAGTTTTGGATAAAGTTCATTTTAATGCTCATTTCAAGTCAAAATACATTTCGTTAGTGTTATGTTGAAAAGAAAATGTATGATTCAAACAGGAAATCGGCTTCCGATTTATGATAATTACCAGGATGATGCCTGATCAAACAGAAACTCCATCCTGTGCTTCATCGACTTTGGCGGCTTTCGCAGTAGCTTCTCCTCCCACATTGTCCCTCCCATTCTTTATCCAGCTCTCTTGTTATACCTCCTCTCTCTCGCTTTGTATTTCCTGAGAAAAAGTCTCAAAATCGGAATCACTATGAGAGAAAGAGAATAGTAAAAGAAGTTTTTTTTTCCTTAATATTCTCCATCCTTACTTCCTCTTCCTCAACAATCCCACATGGGCACAGTGACATTAGAGCATTTACAGAAACATTCCATATCCTCTTGTGAAATGTGGGGAGAATCGTTCAAATCATTGTGAATTCTTAATATTTTTTTTCGTTTTGTTCGAAATCGCTCTCTCTCCCGTTAAAAAAGGGTCTCCTCGTTTTGACACTCGAATTAAACGTTGGTGACGAACAAATGCTCCTGATCTACCCATGAAATATTAAAGGAGTTCGCTTAGGCTACGTCACAGCAACAAACACAAATCTGCTCTAATTGGCCTGTTTTCCCTTAATTTGTCTGACTTGCTGTTCGGTTGAGCCTAGAAGAAGATTTAAAATTTTGTTTTTGAAGTTTCGAGATATTTCTAAATAAATTATTGCAATAGAACACATGTGTTTATGTTTTGAAGGTTGAAATATCGCTAAATTCCATTATTCAATCATTCTCTCTGATAAATCGGTTGCTCCACCTTTTATCAAGCATCTCTTCAGCTAACTTCTGACCTCTCTTTCTCAATCTCTCTATCTCTCTCTCATGTTTAGCCTCCCATCGTCCTGTTTTCAGTCTTATTCAAACTTGTGAGGCCCTTACCCTTCTGGAATTTCTACTTTCACATCCTTAACCCCACGCTTGCCTTTCCGCTCACCCGAAAATCAGATTAACTACTCAAAACAGTTACTCCAACTTGTACGAAATAGAATTCGTTCTCATCTGGTAGAAAAGTTTTAGAAACTTGCTACATCAGCAGTGATAAACGAACAGTTAGTGGACCCCCACTTGCAGCATCGGTATACAGAAGTAGAAATCGTGTTTGGGAACAATAACAATGTTTCTAAAAAAGGAAGGTTTCATCAACTGGGAAAAAAGTAAGTTCCGAGAGTTGCAGTACGCATACGAAAAACATTCGAAGGAATCAGAAGCCGATCACTTTCTCATAATATCTTCCGTTCAATATAAATCTTGGAAAGTGATTTTTGGCTCACAAAACGAAATCTCTTACTATACTTTTTTTCTTTTCAATTTATTTTATTTACCATTCAGTTTAAACTATGACCATAGATATAAAGAGATTTAATGAAAAATGGAAGCAGAAGGAGAAAAAAGTTTTTTATTCATTAACCCTGAGGGCGTAATAGGATAAGAATGTAGTAAAGAGTGAATGGAGAGGAACAAGGGATTTCTGAGATAGCTGGAAAGCACTCATGTTCACAACTAATTCCTCACATTTTCAAATAGAGATTTGACGATAAAAACAAAATGGTTTGTAATAGAGATATAGCAGAAGAAAATATTTGCGAAATTCCATGTACAACTCTGTTGGATAAAGAGAGAGAGAGCCACAAATAAAAAGAGAGAAAGCTAGAAATGGAGGAAAGGAACAGAGGTATTTGTTCCAACTTATTTCAGAAATTATCAAAAACTGGGATAACAGTTTTAAAAAGAGTTCAATGTTTGTCTGATAAGTATAGAGGTGAGTCTTAATGTCAATACAAATGTTTCTGAACTATCAAAAACGGCGCACAGTAAGCTAGGAAGGAATAAGATTTGAAACTTCTTAATCACTGCAAAAACAAATCTTTTACGTGTTTTGATCTGTTCAAAATAATTGGATGAGCAAATAATAAATTGTAAGTGCACATAAGGGGTTTCATAATGCAATTACATTACTATTTCAATAAAAAAAAGGCTTTCTCAATAAATATGTTTTAAATAAATATTAGAAGCTTTTTACAGAATTTCAGTTTTTCCTCAAAATTGAAAAATGAACAACCGCTGAGCGCGTCTGAGAATTGCAAACAATGACTATCACACGTCGTCAGCACGTGAAACTATACGTGAAATATTAACATATTCGGTTATTATTTAATCATTTAATCTCCAATTAAAGTTTATAACGTTAAAAATAAATATTAATTATAAAGATGTTGATAAAAAAAAGATAAAACATCACATTTAAGACTTCTTATCAGCTTTATGAAATTATTTTTTTTTACATTCGTTTTTTTTAAATTTTTATTTTACAAAATGCGTCAGTTATGATAACAGACTGTTGTGAAGGTTTATATTTCTAATGTAGTTATTATCAGAATATTTGTTGAGATCTAACAGACATTTTAGATGCACAGTCAGAGGAGAGATTTCATCCGACTCAAAATGCTCTATGACAGCTTTTACTTTGTGTGTATTTTGCAGAAAAGGTTCGACAAAATGGATTTAATTGAGGAGAGCAGATGAAATGAAGGATAAAAGCTCGACATTTTAACAAAGAAGTTCATACTTAAGTATTTGATGGATCATAGTTCAATCAGGTGATTCATCTCTCCCCTCAACTTTAATTACTACAAAACCAGAATATTAGAGCGGTCCTGAGCAACAAAAACATTTTTGAACTTTGGAACTCTCCTTGAATCGAAAAAAAGTTTTCTTTGAAGTTATAGATGTTGTCACTTTTAACACCTCATGTCAGATGTTGAAGACTTGTGACACGTTAAAACTGACAGAAATTCGTAGAAATTGACGTACATACTGTTACAAATGCCAGTACGCATAGAAGAGAATTACAAAAAAGACATTTGTGTTGAACTTTCTAGAGCGATTAAGCTTAATGGGTGAGAGATGAGAGAGGGGCCAACCACAGATTTCAGGAGTGAAACTGCAGCCATAATACTTTCATTGAGAAATTGAAACTAAGGTTCAAGGGCAATTCGAATGATTAGCCACAATTTTAAAAATGAAAAGAAGAAGAACTGAAACAATTTTATCATTTTTTTCGCGAACACGACGAGTGTATAGATCAGAATCAAAGTGAATCTGTAGAAATCAAGAAAAGAAGAGAAATGATTTTGGCTTATGTACGTTTCCACTAGACATCAGATTAAGTCGTCAACTCTCAATTCGAACAGAAAAGAGAAAAAACAAAGAAAAGTGTGTGGGAAGCGATTTGAAAGAGCCATGTGACAATTAGGATAAACAAGCACCAGAACGGGTCAGTGTCCGAAATTTCAAAAGGAAGCCAAAAATGGACAAACAAGTAGTCAATCGTTCCAAACGTCCACGCACTTATCAGAGCCTCTGATAATCGGATTTCGAAAATAAAACTGGACCGAACCCAAAAATGGGTGTTTCCTTTGCTCGTTTTGTATTTTCAACATCGTAACAAAGGCAGTAAGGACTTTGCAAAAACCTAGTGTGACGTTCTAAGAAATGGCTATACCGCAACAAAACACAAGAAAAGTGTAAGAAACAGCTAGAATATGGACTCACGACATCGACGATTCTACTACTGTGCAGCTTTCTTTTGAAGTTAATTGTCTAGAGCAACTCAGGTGAGCAAGACTTTCCCGAATTTCTCCTCAAGAAGCACAGACAGATCCGATGAGTAAACAGAACCCGTCGTCGGTTGGTAACCAGACGCATGGCGCCCGATATTTCCGGAATATCTAAAAGGATTCTTTATTCCTTATAAATACACAATTGTACTTTGAGTGTTTACAATCCAAATTAAAAAAGGTTTATAAAAGACATCACAACTTATTACTTAACCGCATTCAATTGGAAACCTAACAGACAAATACGAAAAATGGGAAGAAAATCACACTTTTAAACTTTCGAGGAGACCAAAGACACCAGATATTAGGAAATATTGAGAATATTATGAAAAAGAAAATTATCAAATGCTGAATGTGCAAAGGAGATTCATAAGTTATGACCTAGCAATGATCGAATATACATGAGGATGAAAGATATAGACAAGTGAATCTGAGAGGCAATCGTTGAAAGGACACTGTAAACGCGTTTTCCATAGGCAGATTATGTAAATACTATGAGCAAAAAGGAAATAGAAATTTATTTTCCTTTCCTCCTTTCTTTAGGGGCTGCATCTGCAGCTGTTTGCCGTTTATTTTTTCTATGCCCTCTTGGAGGTCCACCTAATGCTGCTGGATCTGCCGCGGCAGAATAAGGTGGGGGAGGTTCTACTACAATAACTGCAGGCTGAACTCCAGCAACAACAGGAGCTGGTGGAGCTGAAGCTGGCAAAGGAGGAGCTGATGGTCGCGCACTAGGCCTAGCACTGGGTCTAGCTTCTTGAGCAACAGGTCGCATTTGGGCAGAAGAAGAGGGAGCACCTCCCGCTCCACCTGCAGCAGACCGATGACGTTGTCTTCGCTGGCGCTAAACTTGAACATAACAATCAAACAAACAGCAGGAACTTACAATGAGTGTGCTGGGTCTGGTTAACGTTTGATAAATATTTAGAGCAGGTGGCTTATTTGGATTGGTACTCGGAGTGTGAACAGCACAACATTTGACGAAAACACACATGAAGACTGCTAAAGCCAATCCGCCAGTGCCGACAGCCCACCAATGCTCCTACAAAATTTTGATTGTAAGAAGAAACTGGGAGAAAATGAGTTACCTGAACCCATTGAGTAACACTTTCAATCGTCTTCTTATCGAACAGTAAGTTTTTCAATCTTGCTAGAGGACCGTTTGCATCCACACTTCGACATTTTCGGAAGATGTCACAATAACCTAAAACTCAGATTTAATAAAAAAGAATTCATCACTGAACCATACCTTTGTAATTATTGCATGGAGAACCAGGATGTAAAACAAGACCGCTTTCTCCTTTTCTTCCTGATTGAATAAATGAAGTTCTGTTATTCAAAAACTCTGGTAGGAGAACGCTGGATACGCATTCTGAGAAAACAGGGAAGAATGAATATAGAGATATAGACAAACATACTCCCATCTTTGAAGCAGGCAAGAAAACATAACTCTTCAGGTTTACCCTCAGTTAAGAAACAATCTTTAAGTCCAACCAATTCACAAACTGATCCATTACAGCTTCCTCCAGAACAAACCTACAAATTATGCTTAGAACTACGACAGGGAGCGGATTCCAACCTTCGTAGAGTCTTGACAGGGTAAGCCATTTTCTTTCGGAGTAGACGTTGGGCATTGAGCACTGAGCCCATCACATGTTTGTGCTTCGCTGCATTCAGATTCCTGCAATATGCGGCGAGTGAAACAGTTCAGAAAAATAAAAAGCTACTTTACGACAAACTCTCAGCTCGGAAGCTAAGTGCAGTCCGCATGTTTCGGAGTTACAGCAATAACCTTCGGAAGGAGAGCATCTTGCACCACGCTGAAAAAAAATTTTGAAAATGGAATTATTGCTTCGCACACCTTTCTCTTGCAAGGGCCTGGTTGACCCCCTCGACCAGTTTCATGTGGGACACAACATCTTAATTTATCAACTTGAAGGTTATAAAACAAAAGACCATACTTATCGCCCATTTGATCACAATCGGCCTGAGAGAAGCCACAATCACATTCCTCACCAGGTTCCCAAATTTGATTGCCACAGAACGCAGATGTTCTCTCTTAAAAACAGCATGTGTCCTGGAGACAATGAGTAGAAGCAAAAACCTTGGAAGCAATTTCTTTTAGACAATGAGGTGATTGCAACATTTCTTGTCGGATCGACTGGAACTGATTGAAGCACTACATTCAAAACGTTTGAAATATTTGCTATTGAGCAAGGAGAGAATTTGGAATTGTTTGGCTTGTCTCCGGAAGTTGCTGATGAAAACATGATAAAGTTTCCATCAGGCAATCCTGGCTGGCATGCTGAAAACAAACTCATATGCTTGCGCTGGGGAAAGAATTAAAAACCTGCAGGGAAATCATGAGGAGAGCCAAAGTTGTGGCCAATTTCATGAGCTAACGTCAGTTGAGAAACTCGTGTAGGAACACGATTTCCATAATTAACGAGAGTAATTATGCCCGTGTTCAAGGATCGGAAGACCCAGCCTCGAGAACCTTCGTTGTATCTCTGATACACTTGGCAAATTCCTCCAGCAGTATCTGAATGGAACAGTTAGACAAATGGAAAAGTAGATGATCATCATACTATATTGGGGACTAGCTACCCATGCTAGTCCTAACGTTCCTCCGACAAAATCGCGGAAAGTCAACGCATAAGCAAGACAAAAAGCGGAATGATTTCTTTGAGAGTTCAGGTTTAAGAAATTGGAGACATCGACGTTCTCTTCACAGAAGGGATTATCCGACCCTGGTATGGCTTTGCCATTCTTACAGGTGTCCGGAGTGAAAATCTGATTAGAAGAAGGAACGATTGATAAAATAAGAACATTAAACTAACCGAAGTCCTCTGGATAACAAAATGTAATCCTTTAATTCCGTCAAAATTTGTTCCTTCATAAATCTCATTTACAGCTTTGATGTGATTATAGAACAAACTGACAATTTCTTCTCTTGTCCTAACAAAACAATTTTTTAATTCAAAACCGAAGTTTAGCAAACCTAATCCCATCATTATTCCCTTCTTTTCTTCTGATTTGTTCGTACAACTTGTGATCGGCTTGTAAATAAAGTGAGCAAGTTCGCACAGAATATAAGCCCCTCGCATCTTTTGTAGATCTTTTACTTCGTCCGGCCCTGATTATAACAATGAGAACGATAAAGCCATATGCTATCTTACATGGTCATGTAATTAGTGTATTCATCAGGAGCAGGTTCTGCAGAGCGTTGCACTCTAGCCATGTTATCTTTGATGTCATCCCGAAGTCCGCAACCATGCACAGTTTCATCTTTAGCATCTCTTGAAATTGAAAAATAACGAAGAAAAACAAAACCAAAAGTGCCTTTTAGCTCTCATCTTTCTATGATTAATTTCATTATCATGATAAATAATAGAATGGTATTTTTCAGGACGGCGACCAATCGAAAAATATTTGGACGCTCTTTCTACAGAGTAAGAGTGCCCGTCTGAGGTATGGATATGACCATCGAACACACCGTCGATAATCGAACCGTAAACTCGAGATTGAGGATCATCTGAAATATAAGAACTATTTCAGCTGTTCATTAGATTATGAAGTTACCTTTTATAAAACCTTCATAAAGAAAATCATGTGGCTTTATCTCCACATATTCTCCATCAACGTCAACGGCGTGACTTTCATGGAAGAGACCAGTAGATTCGTCAATGGGCTCCAAATAGAGATGAAAAGACCTAAGGAACTTGTTCTAATAACAATAATATTCCAGTATTTACCTGTTATACGCATTAAATTTCAAATTCAAAGGTTCTGAATAGAGCGACCTTTTCCTACGAGCAGCTATAACTGCCCGGGAGTTATAATTTAATGTTTGGAAATTGTCAACAAAAATATTTAAGGAAAGAACTGTAAAAAAATATTGAAGGAACGCTAGCTAACATTCAACAATACCTGATAATATAGTTGAAAGAAATATTAACACGTACTTATTTAGAGGCAGCATTAGCAGTTGCAATAGCGAATAGCATATAAAAGATTAATAAATCAAACTAACATGAATACTGCTTTATAAATATGACACAGTGGTCTGAAAAAAATAAAATAATTTGAGCATTCCGCAGTTCAGGTGAAAAGAAGATAACGATGAGCAGAAAATGTAATTCAAAACTTTAAGTCAAATGTTACAATACAAAGTAATCTGAAATGAGTAAGCCGGGCGAATTTTCAAAGAAAACGGAAGACTTTTCTTTATTTACGTATGATTGAGAAGTGTTGGATTCAAACAAGCCAAACAAACAGATTTTGAACAAGAAAAAGCTCAAAAGTAATATAAACAACTGAGCTCTGTGCCAAAAAAGGTAGAGAATAAGGTTAGAAATTATACTTCTGATTTTCTATATTTGTATTTCATTTTGGAACTTGTGTCATCTTATCCAACAAGTATGAATCATCACGAGATAATACGGAAGAAGACACCAACGGTGACATACATACACTCAATCAAAGGTCTAAAAACAGTAGCGTTGGTACACATTTTAGCCGTCGCGCAGGTTGTGCGGTGGTTTAACTAATAGTAATCTTATGACTAAGTCAAGAGATTTTAAGAAAGCTTTTGATGTTTTTTTGATATGAAATGGTTTGTGTGAATTTTAAAAGTGAATATTACATAATTCAGACAGGAAAGAAGCATGAATCATCAAGTTCCTACATACGCTAGTGAGAATCAGTCGAAAGCTGTTCTTAAGCTGAATAATGAGGAAATCCAGCATTTATTGAATAAAATTTCGAGTGATGAGCAGAAAGAGTTGACAGAAATCATGCAAAAATGCACTTCTGAGGTTTGCATTCGTGTTTGAAGCTTTCAAAAAGATTTCAGTTATAGGTTGCTATGACTAGAGGTCTACCTATTTCTGCTGCCATATTAGGGTCATTGTATTTCGCTCGCACACGGTTACCGGCGCAGTATCATTTTGGTCCTAAAGGATGGCCCTTTTACGCTATAATGGGCATAGGATCCATGACCGTTGTTAACCTTTTCTCGATGGGTACATGTAGAGATCGCATACAACCTAAAATCTCCCAACTATGGTCAAAAGTGAGTAAAAGCGAAAAAATATGTTTTAATTTTTTGTTTTAGTACCAACAAGGAGGGAGCAGTCAAACGTATGAAGCGATGCGAGCTCAACATAGAAACGCTCAGTCATATCAACAACCTCAGTCAGAACAGAAACAGAATTATTATGACTCCCAACATGGTTATGCCGCTGCCCAGCAGCATTCTCACTCTTATGGAGAAAAAAATATACTGAACTCTGGATATGACTATAACTCCTCTACCGGTGAAGGACAAACGTTTGATTTGACCCAAGATGAACCACAAAAGCCCATTTCTCGCCCCCCTCCTCAGTTTTTGTATGATGATTCTCCTACCTTCATGTCAGGAACACCCTCAGGAAGCAAGAGAAATGACTACTAAGTATTTTGAAGGCGAAATGTTAGATTTTTGAAATTTTTAGTCACAGATTTCTTCAGTTGTTTCTTAATTTATTAGAAGAATATAAATTTCTAAGTGGTTTCCTGTTTTCTTCCGCATTAGTTAAAGAAATAGCTTAAAGAATGACAAATAGATCTCATCCTGATTGGAAAGGGAGAGATCGGCTCAAATGGTGTTCCATTTACGATAATTATTGATTCGTTTGAGAATAGTTTATATCCAGATATTCTCTCTTTCTAACTTAGTTAGATATTCTCAATAAACAATTTTCCACGGAATGTTTATCAATATTTGTAGGTTCCATTACCTAGTGATGATATTTCTGTTACTTTTTATCATCTAAAAGATGTTTGAGCTACAATGCCCATGCTCGTTTTGTTATCAGAACAACTGATCAATGTGTTTGGTGTTATCATCCCATATGCTGAACTGCTCTTCGCTTCTTACCACTGGTCTCTCAGATTTAATTTTTTATTTAAGCAATTAAATGTTTTCCCGTGGACACAATACTCTCAAGGTTTCCGCTGCTCTTTTTGCGGAAAACCGACAACGTCTTGCTCAAGCTTTGAAAGCCGTCGTATCTCCCAAAACAGTTGTAGTTTTGAAGGGAGGAGTTGAGAAGAATCGATACAATACTGATGCTGAAGAGCTTGCTTTCCGTCAGGTATAGTACTGCTCTCTGTACTTCTATACATATGTTTCTAGGAATCCTATTTTTTCTGGACTTTCGGTGTCCAGGAGAGTGAGTTCTTTGGAGCAATTGACATTGACAGTGGTCGTTCTTTCCTTTTCCCACCCATTCTAGATCCAAGCTATGCAATTTGGGATGGAAAGTAAGAGATTAGTTCCAGTATATTCTAAAAAAAAAAACTTAAGAATAAACGATGAAGCTTTCTTCAAAACTAAATACAACGTCGATGAAGTTAAATTCAACGGCTCTAATACTATTTCCGAAACATTGAAGCTCTTGAATGCTGAACATGTGCTCCTTTTGGTCTGTTAATGAGTAGTTCTGCTCATTTCTATAGATTATTTATAGAAAGCTGATAACAGTGACAGTGGAAATATTTTGGAAGCTCCAACATTCGCGGGAAAAGAAAAATTTGATGTCAACGTAGACGTTCTTTATCCTGTTCTCGCAGAACTTCGAGTTTTGAAAACAGATGCTGAACTTGAGGTTATTCATCGGTGCTTTCAACTCATGAATTGTTTAAGGTCTTGAGATATGCAAGTAAAATTGCTTCGGAAGCTCATAGAGCCGCTATGAAGCATGTAAGACCTGGTTTATACGAATATCAGTTAGAAAGGTTACCACTTTCATAATTTTTAAAGTTACACAACCATTTAATAGTCTCTTCCGTCATATATCTCACTATCATGGTGGTTGCCGCCATCTCGCCTACACTTGTATTGCTGCAACGTTTGTTCTACCTTATGTAAGAAACAAAAACCATTTTTCAGAGGATGTAACAGTTCAGTTCTTCATTATGGTCATGCCAACGCACCCAATGAGAAACTTATAAAGGATGGAGATATGTGCCTGTTTGACATGGGTCCAGAGTATTCCTGTTACGGTATATCTAGAGTACAAAACCACATCATGAGTTTACTCCAGCCTCCGATATTACGACTTCTTTCCCTGCAAATGGAAAGTTTACCGAAAATCAAAAAATAATTTATAACGCCGTTTTGGATGCAAACAGAAGCGTTCTGCGGGAGGCTAAGCCAGGTATGAGAATCATCCTGCTCTCATACTGTGTTGTTGTAGGTGTTAGATGGACAGACATGCATATCCTAGCCGAAAAGGTTATCCTCACTCATTTGAAAAACGCTGGCATTGTCACAGGTTTTAGCACTTGTTCACTCATAATGAAGAAATATTAAGGTGATATCGAGGAAATGCTTAAAGCTAGAGTTGGAGCTATTTTCCAACCACATGGTCTGGGTCATCTTCTTGGATTGGAAGTTCACGATGTCGGTGGTTACCTCGGAGTAGGAGATTTTTTATTACTACTGAAATCAGTACTTTAAAGGATGCTACTCCACGTTCCACTGAACCGGGTTTGAAGTCTCTTCGAACTACTCGTACATTGAAAGAGAGAATGGTCTGTTGAACGTCAATCAATGTTTGTATACATTAGTTCAAGGTAATAACTATCGAACCAGGATGTTACTTCATTGACACATTGCTTGATGAAGCGTTCAAAAAACCGGAAATCGCGAAATTCTTGAATAAAGATAAGATCGATGAGTTCAGAGGAACCGGAGGAGTGAGGAAGACTTTTGAATATCTTGTTGACATATCAATTAAGGTCCGCATTGAAGATGATGTTATTATTTGGGCAAAGGGAAACGAAAACATGAGCGACTTGCCACGCTCAGTAGAAGAAATCGAGGCATTTATGGCACAACCAAAGCTCACTTCCGAGGAGATTGAAGAGAGCATCAAGGTTTTCCTGAGCCGTTCGTAAAATTTAATCATAATTTATTTACTGTAAACTTAGACTCAAATAAAAATTATAACACGAATCCATTTACTTTCCATAAGATTTCAGAAACATTTTAACGAGCAAGACATTTACTGATAAATAAAAATTCAAAATATAGTACACAACATCGTGGTTAGCAAGGAACATGAGTGTAATGAAGGTTATTTTATATATCTAAGAGATGCAGTGATACCAGTCTATACTGAGAATCAAATAAAATATCTTAGAAGCTTCCTCCCAATTGTTCTTGATATACTTCGATAACATCATCTTCTTCCATTTCTAAAGTCTTGGGAGTATCTGTGTCGTTAATACGACGTCCATCAAAAAGGAATCTTAACATACAAAATTGTAAACTTTTTTTTTATTTATGGCGCTACCTCAGAGATGAGACATTCACTCCTGTTCTGTCAGCATAGGATTTTTTCAACTTTCCCATGGAAGTTCCATACTTTACACGGAAGTGTACTTCGTTAGAGTCCTGAAACAGGCTTGTTCAATTGTTCAACTTCTCTGAAATCTATCGAAACTCACTTGGCCGACTACTTTAAGCTTAATATATTCCTGAGCACCAGCATTTTCACCTCCATCACTTGTTGTGTTTGGTACCTCAGACATTTTATAACTCTGAAAGCAATAGCATGAGCCCACTAACTTTCCGCAGAGAACAGAGCAAAGTGAGTAAGTGAAAACAAATGAAAAGGTCTCTCTATGAAAGTAGCCGATACAATATATATTACCAGTATCGATTAGCCTTTTTAACGCGTCTGCATAGAACTAGACTTGAACAAAATTTTCCCGCTTTAAACTGCGTGGCAGACCTTTAGAAAAGCGCGTATAACCGCCAAAGGGGATCCATGCAGTGCCTTTAAATTTTTAAACCATTTTCGAGTTAACGGTAGATCATAATTAAAAATAACAGAGTTAATTGAGGAAAGGAAATGGCTAGTAGTATAGTGAAAGATATACGCAGTTTATTGATTAGTTTTCGAAGTGGAACATTAAAGGATGGAAAAAACTTGGCGGGAAAGTCCTTCAAATCATGAATTCGAAAAAATTCAAATTAGTTGAGCACAATTTCGCGCGACCTGCCGTTCGTGTGCAGTACTAATTAACTGACGGAATCAATGTGCAACTCATAAACTATAATGAAATCGGTATTGAAATTACATAGTTCTAAAATTAGGAAATGAGTATATGGATCTTTCGACATATGAATATTACGAAAATAAATTTTCATTTATTTCGGTTATTTCAATATATCTTAATATTACGAAATAAATATTAGCTTTTATCGATTGATGTGAAGTATGAATAGTGGGAAGGGTTTTCGGCTGATTCATCATGATAATATTAAGTGAGGAATAATAGCAAAGAGACTTGACGTATAGAGATTGATGACTAACACAGAAAAAGGACGTAAAAAAGAAATAGTGGGTTGGGACTGTTATAGTGTCATCATTAACTTCATACCGTTGTTTGTTGTTTCAACTTGGCCAAGGTAGTGAGATTCATTGCCTGTTAGTTTTGTGTTTTATCGATCGAGGTGTTGTGTGTATTTGTCCCCTTTCTTATACGTGGATATCTTTTCTATTCTACTATCGCATTGAAATTCAGCTACCAGATGGCCTATCAACAACAACCTAATCTCCAGAGCATTTTTGCTTCCGTCGATAAAGACAGGTAGTATCGTTTTCGTATTGTAAAAAAACTCGGGAATTTCGGTGCAGATCGGGGCAAATTAGTGTGAATGAACTTCAACAAGCTCTCTCAAACGGCACGTGGAACCCATTCAATCCTGAAACTTGCCGACTAATGATTGGAATGTTCGATTCTAACGGAGATGGTGCTATAAATTTCCAGGAATTCCAAGTGGGAAAAATGTTATTAAACTGTGAAGGGAAGAATTTCGTAGGCTCTATGGCAGTATATCAATGATTGGACCAGATGCTTCCGAGGATTTGATACCGATCAGAGTGGGAATATCGATAGAAATGAACTTAAGAATGCCTTGACTCAATTCGGTATTGGAAGTTCTCTGAATATTATATGTGAAGTCTTATTTTAGGATATCGATTATCGGATCAATTCTACAATATATTAATGAACAAGTTCGATCGGACTCATTCTGGACAAATTAACTTCGACGATTTTATCCAACTTTGTGTTGTTCTTCAAACCCTGACCGCTGCTTTCAGGTATCGGAAATGAATTATCGATTTTTCTGAATGTCTATTTGCAGAGACAAAGACTCGGATAGGGATGGAGTAATTACTATTCAATACGAAGAATTTTTAACAATGGTGTTTAGTTTGAAGATGTAGTTTTGCACGTCTTTATGTTTTTGCTTCATAAACTTCTCTTTCGGATATCATACTAAGAATGGTTTCAGGTTTCTTCTGTCTTGTTCAATATGCTGTCTTAGAGAGAAGTTTGGATTTGAATGTTTTAAATTGTACAATTCATTATCATGATTGTTTAATTGTTTTTTTTTTACCAATAATACAATATTATGCAATGAAACTTGAGCATTATAATATCTTTGAGACAATACTTTCTTCGGGTTTCGGAAGAATATGTACAAGGGTTTGTTAGTGTGGCTAAAACAAGCCTACTTCCTTTCGAAGGCGAATTTGTTTCCAATCGGGCAGAGCGTAGAATTCTTGTAATGTCATGGCGAAGATCTTTTCAAACTCTTCTTCGACGAGATACTGTTCCAAGCTGTTCATGTCTATTCCTTCTGGCAGGTCTGTTCTTTTACGCAACACCTCTAAGGGGTAAGTTCTGGAACGTTCGTCAACCACTTCCTTCAATTTTTCAAAAGATTTTAAAAAGAATACAAAACCATCAAAACCTTTAAGTTTCGCGGTGGTGAAACCATAGCCTTCTCCTCGGATTCCCAGCTTGTCCATGTAGCGAAGAGAGCTATGAACTCATCTGGCTCATTACCTTTGATCACAACGGTCGCCTGGCTGTTATGCTTGGACCAATACTGTTGAACAACATGAAGAGTGAAATTTGAAGGGGGTCTTTCAGACCAAAGCCATAATTGTTTACCAGCATGAATAATAACCTGAAATGAATGATGAAATTAGTTTTTTAGTTTATTATGTGTTTCCTACAGTGTCTGATAATCGATTTTGCTCTATGGGGAATTCCAGTTCATTATGGTATTGAGGACATAGTAATTCCTCAACTTCTGTTTCGTAAATTCTGAAGAAACGAGGACAATGAAGACGACCTCGCGCGAATATCCAGCTAAGACTTTTATCATCTCCTTGTATGGATATTGTGGTAGTAGCTGATGACTGTAAAATATGAATCAGAAACAATTCTTAGTTCATGTTCTACCGGTAAAGAAAATGCTTCACTATTTGCTTCGACAACACTTGCTAGTACCAACCCGGTCTTGACAGAGTTTTCACGACAGTCACAACCTGTAATATGGAGTTTGTTTGATACCACATGGGTGGAAAGTACCAGCTATTAGTCGAATGTTTCTGTTAATTTCGATATATACAGCGTGGGCTCGAAGTGGCTGCGTTCCGTCGATTTGTACAGCATGTCCCTCCTGAGGAATGGCTCCACAGACAAGAAAGTAAGCTTTATTTTTATCAGGGTGTGACCTTAAAGTAAAAAGTATTTGATAATTTATAATCCACTGACTGAATAAGAAGTTTTCCTTGGAACAGCTGGAGGAAAAGTGACGTCTCCATTCCTTGCATAATCCTGAAGAGAGATTTTTTTCCTTCTGAGATTTATTGATACCGAATGTGGGGATATTTATCTTTATCCATATGACTAAGTTTCAAAGCACAAAGACCTTGTTGCTTAGAAGTTGTTTCTTTGCCTAGCCAATAAAAAAAAGCAACACGCTCTCGTCCCGTTTCCTTTTCAGATTCTTCTCCAGTTTGAAGTCTTCGAACACCTATCAGCAGAGGTCAACATTGCTCTACGTTTTCAACTACCTGACACTTGAATTCGATATTGCCATCTGATGACATAACACGAATTGGAACGAAGGACAGTCGTATTGTCTATTCTTAAGAGATCTTCTCCTTTCAGTTCAAAAAACAGTTGGTTTTCAGTTACAACATCTTTCATGTCCCTTCCAATGTCCTGATCTTCTGTAATTTTCTTTTTCCATTCGTACTCACGATTATTATGAAACCTAACGTAGTAATTGGAAGGGGATGATGAAGAGATGCCACATAATCTCCTATTACGCGTGACTCTTCTCGTAAGTTTCTTTTGACTGATTGTGGACTCTGAAATAATTCCTAAGTAATGTCTGTACTTCTCCCTATTTTATACATAAAGTCTACTGTTTATAGGAGTCATGGGAGAACCAATGAACTTTGCATCTGCGGATTTCCAGTCAGAGAATTTCGAGGAGAACAGTATGTCCTAAAAAGGTAAAACTTGAACATGGTCAAGGTTGAAAGTTATACTTGTACTCCTTGAACTAGGCGCCTGTAAAGAACCCAATCAGGACGTTCATTATTAAAATCTTCTCCCAGTAGTTCACACGAAGCGTGTACAGGCTTTTTCATCTGTGAGAGTGATAAACAAACTAAGTGTTAAGGATCGATAATTACGAGTTGCTTGGCATATTCCGCTGCATACCGACCAGTTGTTTTCCTAGCGTTTCTTCCGGTCCAAACATATATTTCAGAGCCGAAGTCAAAAATGAGCGTCTGAAAAAATAAACAATGAAGAACAGCCTTTCTTCCTTTTTGAGTAGTCTTAGTTTTATTTAGAACAAGTGTACATCTTCTCATCTCTTGGTCCCTCTACAGTCGGATGATGCACAGCGTTGCTTTCATTGGGCGATGTGTGAGAAAGAGAGAGGAAGAATATAAAAGAAATAAGTATAGCAAAAGAGTCTAGAAAGGAAGAGAATCAGCGAAAAATGCTTTTCATGCGAGCCGTTCGTTGTCGAAGACATCGTTGCGTCCATTCGTCCGTCGACAATCCAACAGACAAGAATGAAAGAATTTATTTACTCTGCTACGTAAACACCAAAAGAGGACCCAAGCAATCTCTCCTTCTTTCAAACTTATAAACAATTAAAATATTTTCAAACGGATAAGACTAACGAACAAAAGTTCGTCCCCTATTTGGCCATTCTCAACGGTTAATCTACTATATCTCCAAAAGATCTTCTTCTTATTTTGGGAGGATACCTGTGCATAACATTTCCTCCTTGAGAAAAAGAAAGAGGTCGTCGTACAGCGTAATAGGTCTACTAAAGGATAATATTAACCGAAATCCATTCAGATATTATGTATCTTCGCTCATGTCCCTATCCTACCCCCAAACCACCGTCGCATTAAGTTTATTTCTAATAAGGAACGCCTTCTTTCTTTGATGATACTGAATATAAGACTCGCAATACCAAAATAAGAAAAAGATAAAACTAGGACTAAACTAGTCTAATAATTCATTAAACATACATCATTAGGCTGGAGTAATGTATATCGAACTCGTTCTCCCTTGATAAGCGATTGAAGCTTATAATCGTCAGTGACTCTGAAATAGGTTCGTGTGAAGCAGAAGAGAGTTCTCTGCAGAGCGCAAACAATGTTTTTCACCTTAATACCAGGTTTAATCGGGCCACTGTACACTCGAACGGTTCCAAGGGTAAAGCCGGCTCTTCGCCGATCTCTCCTCCGTCTAGCAATCGAAGAAAGGATGTGGCTGTACCTAAAAGGAACAGGTTCCCTCTGCCGTTCACATATTCTCTTTCATTCTCTTAATGTGGTAGAAAACAAACCGGTGATCACTTCTACTTTCTTGGCAGAACAGCATAAATCTCCCCTTGTAGCAATATCAATACATATTTGGGCTGCCTGCAATCATTACGTATGTCTTATCTAAGACAGCAGATTGACAAATAAATTTCATCTACTTTACAACTTAGATACACTACCTTGGTTCTTTCTAAGATGTTACTATTCTCTCCTTCATATTTGAGAAGTCGATCAGGTGTGACAAGTATAAACACACCACTGCTGTTTATGGAAGAAGAGAGAGGTGCGACTAAACGCACATCTACCTTTTTATCTCCTAAGAATCAAAACATTCTGAAGACTAACGAAAATTTCCTTAAAAACCTTTCACTCTAATCAACATCTTATTTGGATACGGAGATGCATTATCGTGATGTTTCAAACAATCCTTTGCTGCTGAATAATCTTCAACAGCTTGTAGTCCTTCCTTGGCTGATTTTGCAATTTCTTGAGATAAATCATCTTTCAGTATTGGAATTTTCGGCAAACTATCCCTCGGATCCTGAACAAAAGATTGAGGATCGAACAGATAATCTTGCAAACTTCAGCAATACATATGTTCGTTGTGTCGATTTCGGCAAGACGATTTATCCGTAAATTTCCACGATGAACACTTCGTGGTCGGGGACGTCGAGGTGTCACCAACCTAAACAAGATAGTTTAATGAGCATCACGAGTTCCGAACAGAGAAAAAAGCATGCTTCAACTTACACTTCAGTTTTACCAACTGAATCGAGATCAAGATTTAAAGACACATCCGGACTAGCATGGGAATGATGAGGAAAAAACGAGTCAAGTCCTTTATCAATATTGAGAAGAATCCCCACTTTCGAAGGATTATCTGTGGCGACAAATTCAAATAAGGGTTATATTCTGTAACTAACCAGCGACGCTTATTGATGTTTTTATGTTAGTTGGTGGCTTATTTTCAACTCCCGAAGGACGAGGAGGTTTCCTAGAGCACGGAATACGTCGAGAAGAAGGATTTAACTTTGTGAGATCGTCATCTTTTCTAACTCTATCCTGCCAACAATCAGCACTCTATACAAAAATTAAGAAGTTTCTACCGCAAATAGAAACAAAACCTTCGAAAGAGCCGATAGTCTATCTTGAATAGAGGTCTTAATGGGTGTGGAGTAGTTGTTTTCTTTTGTTATTGAAGATTTTTGTTCGCCTCTGACTGCTTCAATCAAGGAATTCCTTCTGTCAGCTATCATAGGTCTAGAGTTAGAACAAATATACTTGTTTCGAGAGAAAAACGGAGCATTCGAAAAAAAAACGGTCAATATATTGTAAATATGGTCCATATGATATTGTGTCATATTGTTATAAAACTGTTTGGTTTATACTTTATGATGATTTTATGGTCTAGAAAATGACAACTCAAGAAAAAATTCGAAAACATTCCCCTTTCCTGGGAATCGTTATTATCCTCAACTGTATGTGATTAAAACGGAAAACAACTAATAGTGTTCGATGTTCAAACATAAGAAACCAAAAGTTCAATAAATAGTCAGGACGATCCTTACCACATGGACTGAATCACAGAAGATGGTCAATTCAAAAATTCAAATCCGTTATGAAAACGAAGGAACAGTTGCAGAGAAAACAAGAAGGAATGTTTCAGCGAAAGTTCCTTTAGATGAAAAAAAGAGTGCGTGCCATAGCTGGATTTAATAGCCTCTGGTCACAAACGTCTAAAGATCATTTTTTCAAGAAAAATAGCTGAGAGCGGTTGATCATGAAATAACTCTCATATTATCAATATATGATACTTATTTTCAGGTAGAATCAGTAGTCTAATCGTAAATCAGTTGTAGAAGCCTCGGAATCATCTGATTTTGATTTGGGGAGAGGGCGCCAAATAAGGAGAGAGCGCCGCAAATGGTTCAAGGACGGCTGTCGACTGACTCAACATCAACGACCGGCCGCTGGACCCCTGCCCAAAACAGGCCGCCGCTCGCATAACGTATGCCAGGTTCTGTTCAAATCCGCTTAATTATAATTCTTAATTACAATTCTCTCACTTGAAAATATGTAAGGTTCAAGACTATGTACGAACTTGTTTAGGTGATCGAATTGGTTATTTTTTTAGTAAAGAGAGAGAGGGGGGTTTAGAGAAATGTGCAATTGAACGCGACGCCCCGCGCGATGTGTACGATTGCAGAGAAAGAACGCATTGTTGTTTTTTTCATATTAAAAATTTCTTTTTCATTAAATATTTTTCTGTTCCGTTATATCAAATTTCAAAATATGATAAGTTGTTCGTGTACATAGTGACTTTTTGCTTCCGATCAATGATGACGTCTGATGATTGGAGTGTTAAATTCATATCTTAGTTTTATATACTGTTACAATTAATTATCTAATCTAGGAACTTTCAGTTTCATGATGTAGATAGCTTTTCTTAAGACATCCTGATATGCGCGCTGAGTGATGTTGCACTTGCATTACTTTTTCCCTTTTGAGAAGTTTTTAATCTATCTTCCGTGCTTATCAAATATCATACTTAGAAAATAGTATTATGAAAGTGAATTCATCAGTTTTTTGTTCTCTGTTTGTGTGTTATTAATATGTTTTTGTTTATTATTCATGTTTTTCGTAACCCTCTCTAATCAAGAACGATTTTATTCAGCTTTGGTTTCTAGTTTCTTATACTTCTTATATAGCATTGATGTGTCAAATTGTCAACATATTTAGCTCACCTACGTTTGTGACTCATTGGCATGAAGGCTTTGTGAATACCTTATTTGAACACTGTCTTCCCTGGCGCTATCGCACAAACTTTCTTTCCACCCTTATCTCGAGCCAGCCACATGCTCATTAGCATATGAGCGGGAATTGTGATCACGAAGAATATCTCGATTTTTTGAAGGTTTTATGTTTAAGTGAATGAATGCATTTTCTGAATGTGAGGGTGTATGAGTATGAAGTTATACTGTTCTGATCAACCGAAAACTAGTTAAATAGTATGAAAGGCTTAATGGGTGTTTTCTTATTTTTCTGCTTATGAAAATATGACTTCTTTTGTTCCGAGCTGAAAACAGATTTGTGCAGGTGTTGAGTAGTTTGAAGAAGTCATCTAGAAAAAAGCATCTCAGATTCATAAGATGTACTATTGTACGCAATTTCTTGCGTACAAAAATGGGCGGAGCTCTCTTTGGAGGGGTGGATTGGGACTGTGCAAGAGCGCCTTTTTTTTATGAGTTTCACGCTTATTTTACTCATTGATTTTTGTTGCATTCTTTACATGTTTCAAATTTTTTTGTTTCATTCTCAACTATATTTCATTGTTCAGGTTCAGATGTCTACAGCGTTGGTCGAGCGTTTGCTCGACCCTCGTTCCCCTCTGAATATAGAAAGCTTACTTGTAAGTTGAGATAAAATTTCCTTGAAATGTGTATTTTAAAGGATGCCATTGCTGCACTGGTTGCTGACTGTAAAATACCTCATTTGAGACATAACAGAAACATCGATAACTTTATATCCAGATGTAAGTTCGTTTTTTCTTCAAAATCAATGTAGAGCAAGCTTTATTTTAATCTTCTCGGCATGCTTCAGTATATCTATATTACGCCTTTTAACTATGAGTAATCTAGCTCTCATTTAATTTAAATGTTTGTAAAATGCTGTTGCTTGATGTTGTGTTGTGCAGATCAGAGTGTTGTTGAACAGTTATCGCAACTGCGACTGAAAGGAACGGACTTCCGCCTGCTCAAAGTTATCGGTAGAGGAGCATTCGGAGAAGTTCAGCTTGTTCGTCATGTATCAACCCATAACGTGTATGCGATGAAGCTCCTGAACAAGGATGATATGGTTTGTTATGTTCATAGTTTTGTTGTTAGTTTAATGTTGTTTGCAAACAATATGTTGCACTAATCTTTGAGCTCTTCCATAAGTGTTCTCAATAGTCATATGAACATTTAGATCAAAAGATCAGACTCTGCTTTCTTCTGGGAAGAGAGAGACATCATGGCACATGCGAACTCCGAATGGATAGTTCGTCTCCATTATGCATTCCAGGCATGATTACGGCAAGCAATCCCTTTTATTTTTCCCATTGTAGGATACTAAATATCTCTATATGGTTATGGAATATATGCCCGGAGGAGATCTCGTTAATCTGATGACAACGTTTGTAAGATAAGACAATCGCGAGCATTCTACTCTTTCAGATATGATGTTTCTGAGAAATGGACTCGTTTCTATACCGCAGAATTAGTAGAAGCATTATCTGCTCTACACGATATGGGATACATTCATAGGTTTGAAGCTTGCTTTTGAGTTCTTCATTGCTGTATCCTCTTCGTAGAGATGTGAAACCAGATAATATGTTAATCTCTAAATCTGGTCATATCAAGCTAGCTGATTTTGGTACTTGCGTTAGAATGAACAAAAATGGTGTGGTAAAATGCTCAACAGGTAGGGAAATTCGCGCTTCCGAAACTCATTGTCATGTTGTTAAGCCGTTGGAACACCTGATTACATTTCGCCTGAGGTTCTTCAAAAACAAGGAGAAGAAGCAGAGTATGGGGTTGAAGTAGATTGGTGGTATGTTTTCTTCGGAAAAATAGTGTTTTCTTATCGTGCGCTGTTCCAGGTCAGTCGGAGTCTTCATATACGAGATGCTCATTGGTGAAACACCGTTTTATGCAGAGGCTCTGGTTACAACTTATTCTAATATTATGCATCATGAGAAAACTCTTCGTTTCCCTGATGAACCATCTATTTCCAAAAATGCCCAGGTTGGTTATTCATAAAAAATCGTGTAAAACTCTTTTTTCAAGGATTTGATCAGGAAGTTCTTATCAAAAGCCGAAGTTCGGTTAGGCAAATCCGGGGTAGACAGTATAAAAAATCATCCTTTTTTCAAGAATGACGAATGGAATTTCGATACCCTCAAACATGGTTGGGTATTGTACAAAAATTCAAAACCATTAACTTTTTTTAGCTACGCCTCCTGTTGTACCTGAGTTGAGTGGAGACGATGATACAACCCACTTTGAAGAAATAGAATCTAACGGAAACGATAAAAACGATGCTTTTCAGCTTCCTAAAAATTTTAATGGAAACCAGCTTCCTTTCATTGGCTTCACTTATTCAAATGAGTTCAGGTACGAGAGTTCGTAATTATAATGTTTAGTGGAGCACTTTCAGTCCTCTCAAAGAGCTTAATAAAGCTATGCAGGTAGCAAAAGAAAAAGGGGGAACGAAGAGTTCAGCTGAAGAATCATTGGATAATTCGAAAATTCTGGTTGTTACAGGAATTCGTATCCCTCTTACATCTGTCTTTCACAGGCTCTTCAGACTATGCTTGAATCTACGCGGAAAGAAGTTCTAGAGCTTCAAACCAAATGCGAAGCAGCTAAAGAAGACTATGTTAGACGAGAGGATCGCATGCGTCAATTAGAAACCGAACGAGATAGATACTCGGACCGTGTCCATGAAATGGAGAGAGAGCTTAAAGATGTTCAAGATCGAGCGCGTGCTGGGTCTGAGCAGGAAGATCGTTTGAGGAGAGTTGAGCATGAACTCCGACTTCAAAGAGAGTCCTGCAATGCTTTGGAAGCTAAGCTACTTACGGTAAATTAAGTGCAGAATGTTCGTTTTTCACAACAAAATAAAACAGACCAAAGAAGAAGAAACTGTTCTGCAGTCTCAACTCCGTCAACTTCACACCGACTTAGCTAGAGAAAGAGAAGTCAATCGTAGGAGCTCAACGTTAGCTGAAGTAAGTCTGCAATGAGTTTGAACCTCAAGTGATTCTTCCCATATTTAGACCTACGAGGAAGAATGTAAACAATTGAAGTCCGAAATCAACAGCCGTAACATACGGGAAAACGAGTTAATGATGAAGTACAACAAAGCTCTGGATGAAAGAAAAGAAAACGGGGCTTACAAAGAGACGTTAGTGAAACAGAATGAGGCTGAAATGGAGAAAAAACTAGAAAATAATAAAAAACATGTGAGTGTTACTAATAATCATAATTATCACAACTCCAATGATTCAGATTGATCAGCTTAGGAACGAAATTGATAGCGAAAAACGGTTACGGGTCAATGCACAGACAGAGCTCAATTTAGTTTCACAAAGACTAGCCAGCATGATGGGAAATGAACAATATCTCGAGCAAGTCAGTTTACATTCAAAAGATTCCAAAGGGTTACCTTCTTCGTTGTAGGAAAATAACAAACTCAAAGAGGAAAAACTGCGCTTGGAATCTCGTTTGGATGCTGTGTCTAGAGAGAAATCTCGCCTTCAATGCCAACTTGAAACTCTTCGCGAACAGTTGGAGAGTTCAGAGGAGTTTTTGGTGAGTTATCAATAGTTTATCATCCATAAGTATTTGTTTCAGCATTTATACGAAACAGAAACTAGAACCGCTGAAGATGAATATAACGAATCTCAGAACAATTTGAAGTAACAAGCTTTTTCAAACTCTTTTTCATACTTCAATCTAGGGGTGAAATTGAACTTGTTCGGAATCAACTGGAATCTGAAAAGTTAGCTCGACACATTGCTGAAGCTAATCTGGCTGAAGTTGATAAATCGAAGACCATGCTTCAAGAGGAGGTGAAACAGCTTGTTAACCGACATGAGAAGGTTGGAAAAATTATATTTTTGCTATTAACCGACTCTCTAAAGGAGCTGAATGCCAAAGAAGTTAGGATCAACTTTTTGCTTGAAAAAGAAAAGGAGTTGGAAAGTTCCTTGAATACCACTATTCTTCAAGAACGCGAAAACCAATCAGAAGGGTGTGAAAAGGATGCTGTAATAGTGAAGCTCCAACAGTAAGTCGATGGAAGGGAAGAATGAATAACTAAAGAATGAGTTAAGAAAGCTCGACAACGAGACGGCTCATAAAAAGTCATTGATCAGGAAACTGGAGGAGGAAATGGCTAAAAGAACTGTTACGAAAAAAGGAGATAAGGGAGTAACAAAAGGGGAAATTATGAGGAGAGACGTCAAGATAGTATGTTCAGTGAGGTTGTTTCAATTAATGTATCAATTTTCAGCGAACATTGGAAGGAGATAAGCAGAAGCTAACCCATCAGTTAGATGAGTCTCATAATGAAAGATTGAAGGCTGAAAGTGAATTCACTCTCCAGGTTTCTCTGAACCTTTGCTTGTTTTTCAACTCATTCTTATAGCTTGAACAAGCAGAACGGGAAATCGACACACTTCGCAATGAAAATCGGGACATTCGTGAAAAATTCGATGAATTGATCCGAAGAAAAGGAATAGATGAGATTAGGTTTGTGTAGGAGATTTTCTTGTCTATTTATGTGTTTTCCTACAGATCTGTTGATTCGAGAGAAGAAATACCCCCAACTCTTAACAATGAGTTCGAAGGATGGGTTTCCATGAAACCAAATAAAGCCGGTGGTAGCCGCAAGAAGGTTAGTTTGGAAGGTTAATCCGATTAAATTCGCTGTTGTTTTCAGAAAGATTGGATTCAATTTTTCGCTGTTCTGACTCCTATTAACTTCTCTTTGTACTCGGAAACTCATACTGGATATCATCACACCCCTCATATTATCATCGATGTTATGTAAGTTGGAATTGAAACCTCTTCATAATTCTTCAATTCAGAAAATTGTGTCACGTGCGCCTCGTCACAGCGGCAGACGTTCGCGCAGAACCTGAACAGATCGCAAGGATTTTCCATGTAAGCACTGGTCTTGTTTCTAGATTTTTGTTTATGCTTATAGATCATGTATGATGGTGCAGACCCATCGACAGGAAAAGCCAGTCGTCATGCTTCAACCTCTGATCTCAGCTCGGCTTATAGCTCTCAAAAAGAAGAAGATTGGAATTGTCACGATTTCCAGGAACTGACATACCACATGCTGACTTATTGTGACGTTTGCAAAAACAAGCTCTCAGGAACGCTGCGCCCTCCACCAGCATATGAATGTCGAAGTAAGCTTCGGAGAAAGTTTCTTGTACTTAATCCATTTTGAAGACTGTCGCTTGAAAATCCACAAGGAGCATACTATGGAGGATATTCCAGCTTGCAAATGTAACACCCGCGCGCTCTTTTGTAATATAGTTTGTTTGGTTTCAGTTTCTTCCGGTGTTCGCGAATTAATGTTGATGGCTCCGTCGAGAGAAGTCTGTAACGAATGGGTTAATAGATTGCGTAGACTCATCAATAACCGACATCCACAACATGCTTCTGTCTCGAGGTATTGAATGAGAACAAAGCGATCAATACTTATTAGGGAATATTGCAGGGTGTCATCACGAGCTCGATCTTCTCATCATAATAGTTCTTTTAGAGGAGAATAATCTACTTATAATGTACAATAGAATCGTTCAATTAACTTTCTTTTTTTTTCAACTTTGTGATACGTATTTATTGTAAGCGATCTTGTATCACTCAAAGAACTCCTTCTCACTCAGTTATTTTTACATTGTTCTAATTCATCAAACAACCTTTTTTTTTATATTTTTTTCGTTTTTTTTCATTCCTTATCGAACTTCTGCCTCGCCAAGTATTATATTCGATGGGTCATCTTTCCAATTCTCTACCTGTTGTAGATTGTGCAATTTTCCGATATATGGGCACTAAATGATATTGACGGGCTTTTTAACACTTCATCAACTTTTATATAAAATTATCTGTTGTAGTTTTAGCTCTTTGTAAGCCAAAGCACTGACAAATTGTTGTGACTATTTATTTATAGCATGTAATTACCTGTATTGATTTCTATTGTGATCATAACATCGTTTAAACGATTATTATCTGTAAAATTCTCAAATATAACTTGAAGTTTAACAATTCCTCATTAGGTATGGTAGTAGAAGGCTGGGGTAAGATTGTGTCTGCTTCCTACGATCAAAATATTCGAGTATGGGATCCTACAACTGGTAAAGTTGTGATTAGTATGCCTCATGCCGAGGCTCAGGTATTTCTTCTTTCGAAAGCATTGTGAAAACACGTGAATGATAGGTCAATGCAATGACTTTTCAACCAAATACAAATAATTTGGCTGTAACTTCTTGGCAGAAAGTTAGAATGTTTGATATAAGTAGTCCTCAATCACCATTAGTTGGTTCATTTGAAATACTCACTCGGAATATGACATGTGTAGGATTTGAAGTTAGTATCTTCTTTGGTCATCATCAAAAACTGTCTCTTTAAGCCATCAGGTCATTGGATGTTTACTGGTGCGGAAGATGGATTTTGTAGGGTTATTAACACGAGGACCATGCACTTCAGCGTTCATCGAGGATACCAGGTAACTGTTTTTCTTTAGAAAGCACGATGAATACAATTGTCAAAATTTTTGAATTAAAAGCTTTAAAAGCAAATATATATCATCCAAGTTTTAATATTTGGAATCCTATTACTATAATATGACAGGTTGGGCTTGCCTATTGTCGGTCTGTGCAAATATTTTATTCCCTCTTTCTCTCTATCTCTCTCACTCATAGTATATTGATTCTTCCTATTTACTTCTCTATCTCAGTACCTTTCGCTTGTGATATTTTTTCTTTTTGAGGTTACCCGTCCAGTTACTTCAGTAGTTTTGATAAATGGAGCTGAGTTCTTTATTGCTGACCTTGGTGGGAATATTACTTTATGGGACTTAAGCAAACCTACTGATGCCGACGAGGTATATTGTGATTTTTGAACCAGTCTGAATTTGGGGTTTCTGAACTTCCAGTACCGTCTTCCCATGCCTAAACTGGCAACACTGGAGTTTGTTGTGAAACTTGCCGTTCATCCTGCTGGGCATACTCTCACGGGAATCACAAATAGAGGTTTGTATACTTTATGAAAATCTTGCTTTATGTTTCAATTTGTTGCAACCAATCGATAATATTATTTTGGGTTTTGTCAAAACTTATTTCTTTTTTTGTTTTGCATTTTTATGATTCATGGGTTGCCTCTCGAGACAAAATTCATGAACAGGCTCCATCTTCCCCTTTTACCCTTAAATTGAAAGAGTATGGGTTGAATTTCTCTATTTTTAGCCTTTTGTATCGTTATAAAATTTCTTATTTTTAGGATTTCTGATTACATGGTCTTTGACTCCGGCAGATCCTGAGGAGATTGTGAATCCATGTGTCGAACCTAGTACTATTTGTACCTTAACAGACTTCCGACAAGTTGTTAATGCTCATGGATTGAGCTTGAGGTTTGCTGATCCATCTTTGGAAATGATACAGGAAATGCTTTTAGGTACACGCCTGACGGAGAATATTTAGTGATAACATTTTCGGACAATAATATTTATCTTTTCAAGTCTCAGGATTACAACGTTACTAGGTACTTAGATGCGCAGAGTGATTGGAACTGGGACGTTCTTTTTACGAAGGACGCAAGGTATGTGGTTCATCTGCAACAGACGATGAGTTACCTTGAATGTTCTCTATATTTCAGAAAGATGTTCACAGGAGGCAATGATCATAAAGTTAAAGTTTGGGACTTTGAAAAAGGTACCATCATTAGCAAGTTCGAGGGACACGTGAAGCCAATTACTGCCCTTTGTTTAACAGAAAATTAATATTCCGAAAATAAGTTCTCATTCCTTGTTGTTTCCTTCAATTGCTTCTAGTCCAATTTTGTTGTTGTACAAACCCAAAAGAATTGCCTGAAATATAATATTTTTGTGATTTTTTCTTGTTCTTATCAAAGCGTTTTCTCCGCTTCAAATACATTCTCTCTCAATTTCAGTTACATCATTGATTCATCTCGTTAAGGTCATAAAAAAGTTACCTGAAGCGCTTCGCCATGTTTGCTCGGAAGGCTAAATCGTCCGACATCATGACGAGCGTTCAGCGCTTTACTGATATGAATAGGTAGCATTAGTTGACTTAAACTCAAAAACATAATTGTACTTTCAGGGATAGTGTTAGTCGGGTTAAACATTTGAAATTTCTTCTTGATACTCTATCAATACATGTTTGTTGTTGAATCAAATGAAGGAAAGGATCTTTGTTTTTAGGAAAAGCGACAACTCATTGATGACTACAGTTTTGAAACTTTTCATTTGGTGGATGAGTTACTACTAGCGACTGATATTGCTTCTAATCCCCAAGGTACCCTATAACATGGCACTCAATTTATGGATCACGATACCTTAGGAGCAATCGAAGCAGAAAGTGGGTTATGGACGTTAGAACAAGTTCTGTGTTTGGCTCCTGAACTTGTTGGAAATGGTAAAATACAGCTTATATGTCTTAGAGAGTTATACTTTTAAGGATGGCAACGACATGCTATTGAGTCGCTTCTGAAAAAAGCTATTTATCCAAGGAATTTACTAGCAGTTCGAAAGATTGCTATAAGGCTTTTTCTCATCTTCTATCAAAGCTTGAGTGTTTTCGGAAAAGTAACTCCAGATTTGGATAGAGTTTTTCAATGCTTGCTACCTTTCTTTCCTCTGAGGAATGGTGACAGTACTGAACTAGTGCTTCAAGAATACTGTCAGAGTGCAGGTTAGCATTTAATTCATTCGTTTCTTTATACAAAATCTTAGGAACTGTTCATTGGACAGATGCTTCGAAGTCAGACCCTTCCAATATTTCCGGACCTACAGCTAAAGAAAGAGCCCAGATGTTACAAGTAAGTTGAGTTAATCGGAAACATTTATTGATTTTGTTCAGGTTTACCTCGATAAGTTTCTTGAATATTGCACCAGAGAATCGACTCGGATAGAATGGAACGATGACTCTCGGCGATTGGAGTGTGCCAAATTCATCATCGATCGGTTCGATTTTCAAGAATTGCAACAATGCTTCAAATTATTTTTCTCTTCAGTGTCATTCATCTATACATATTTGAATGCTTTCCTGATCTGGAAACAAATGGAGTTGACATTTTCGGAGGTTGGGAAGGGGCAGGAGATAGTGGGGAGCCATTGGACACTGCCGATCCAGTTGTTATAGCAAGGTGGGGCAAAAATGTTGTTCAGAAAAGCAACTTTATCTAGATATTGGTTGATACGATGGATCAACAATGTTGCCGGTGCCAAACAGCAACCTCAAGGATCTATTCATGCAGGAATGCTTCTTTTCCACGATGCTCTGTTTTCATCTCAGAAGGCTACTAATACAGCTCTCACTCTGATGAGAGAGGCTATGGTTCTACCACTGCCTTGTAGTAATGTCATTCACAAGGTAGGACAGTGTATTATTCAAATTCATGGAATTATTCTCAGGTTGTGGGTGTTCTAACTAATTGGCTAGTTCAGAACGAAATTCCTCCGTTTGTCGCCTCAGGCGAAGTATGTTATAATATCACAGTTTCATTAAAAGTAATGTTCTTTAGGTTTCAATTGAATCATCATCACTATTAATAATTAATATGTTACTATCGTTCTTCCAATCACCGTACCTGCTGCAACCAGGAGATAGAGTTCAGTCGACTGTGGGCATTTCTTTCTCCATACTACGGGCATGTCGGGATCTGGTTGCAAATCGTATACAATTGCCAAAACCTCTGAGCGTTCGTGTATGGTAAGTCATCTTTAAACTTTCAAAATAGTTTTATACGATTTTCTAGGACCGAGCTGATGGTTAGGCTTTGCGAGTCTGCCGCCAGGATTTGCTCTCACTCTGATAAATCATCTCAAGAAACCTCTGGAGCTTTTGCAAGCACTGTTTTATCAAACATGATTTTACTAAAAGTATTACTGCTTATTCAATACCTAACACTCACTTGTTGTTCAGGCAGTTCGTAGGATAGAATTAGATGACAAGCTCTGGGATGATATTCACAATGTTTTCCAACATGGCATTTGGGCTCAAATGGCTCATCAATGGTCTAAAGTGAGTGTTCCGTATGAAATCAAAGAAGCGTTATGTTTGAAGTACTTGTGAGGGAGTAATAAGCTCACTAATTAAATTAGTTTCGAAGAATTCAGAAAGTGAACCATCAATAAAAAGTAGTCTCAGATTTGTTTTTACAGATTGTTCGGAGCGTTACACGAGCTCTCGTTTTACACTTGGCACATACAGACATATTCTCGAAAGAAGAGCTGGAGCGGCAGACAGTAGGCTTCAGTTTCGTTTTTAACAGTGAATCTTAAAATAGACATGTCAGATCGGAGCTATAGCAACGAAATCAACTAAAGAGAGAGCAGACACTGCTAGTATAGATGAGCATTCAGTCGATAGCTCAGATGTAGGAGAAGACAATGTATTCCACGATACGGATGACGTAACAACTTCGGTTGTGGTAAATAATGATTCTCTGATGTGTTCTTATGTTTTCTCATAGTCATGGTCTGGTGATTCAACAGTTTGGTTGCAAGTATGGCGACGTGTTCTCTGTTTGATTGGACCATACTCCAATGCAAATGCCATAACTGCTATCGAAGCTATTTCGCAAACTATCACTCAGCTGTTACAGGTTTTGAGTATTATCAATTATATTCCACGTTCCATTACCTATACAGGTGAATCTTGACCCACTTGCTCACTGGTTATCCTCTCGATTGGTTAATGCACCTATTCAAGTTCTCCCTCATTGCATCGGTGCTCTTGGTGCTGTTCTCAACTGTAATCGGCCCGCACCGAAATTACTTCAAACTCATATTTTACTTAGCTTCCAAAGATTAATCCAGGCAAATGATCGACAGGTTTTGTATCGTTTTGAATTTTTTGTATTCTTAACTTTTCAGGTGTTACCTTATGTTACTAGTATGTCCCCAACTCACTTATCTGTACTGTCTCCGTTGCTGATTCAATCGATTCCTAAGCTTCTTGCGAATAGTCAGCCTCCGCAGATTCATTTGTTGAAGGCTTTATCCTTAATTTCTACAGAATATCATGAAGCAGAAGCTATACTGCTGAAACAAGTTGAATATCCGTGTTTACTAAAAAAGAGACGTTTGTTTTCAGCTCTCATCGATTGAAATGACGATTCAACAGTCTTTAATGTGCATGAATGCTTTAACTCTACTTGTTCTGCAGAGAGCGGATCTGGAACTTATGAACAAGGTTCAGCTGTTCTTTCAATCTCTGTAGCAACATAATTTTTCAGTTGATGACTGTTCTTCAGCAGAACCGTTATGTATCGAGACTACTCCCGGTGTTGTGCTCAAGTTTATCGTCTCTGACGAAGTTTTGTGATGGTAGCACTGTGCTACAAGGTTTGAGCTTTATTAACATCATTTAACTTAGTTGAAATTCTAGCCCTACTTAAAGCTGCATCTGTTCTTCGAGATGAGCGAACTCGTACGGAAATTGAATGGGCCATGACTTCTTTGTGTTTGAGCTCACCTCAGAAAGAGCTTCCACTCGTTATACGAGGTCTTCTGGCTGACAAACACAAACTGTTGGAAGGTAGAGCCCAGTTTTTGAAATTTCATTTATATTCATTCCAAGGTGCTATTGTGACTATGGGAAGCCAGTTCCCCTTACCAGGTTTCAATGTAGCTCGATGGAATTCAATCGAATCTCCTAACTGTAGTGCGCAGAAGAACCTGGAGAAGTCAACCTTTGTTCATCGAAAAAATGTGATCATAAGGTAAGATCTGTTTTGTAGGTATAGCTATGCATACTTGCAGTGTGAACAAAGACCCTCAATGTGAAGTAACGTCGAGAACAGTTGTCGGTCGTCACTGTTGGACTTTAGAACCACATGCGAATGATCGTAAGGAGGGTAGAAATGTGAACTCTTGGCTGAAAAAAGAAGCGATGAGAGGAAAACGAGCTGGTGAATCATTCTATATGTTAATGTCTCAAAATATCCTGACTGAAGGTCGTGAAGCATCCGGGATTTTGGGTGCTATGGAAGATCCATTCGATGCTTTACCTCAAGTAACCAACAACAACAAGCCCTTACCTGTGGATATAGAGCCATGGGTTCAAATTTTGGAAAGTAGTCGCCGTCAACCTCAACCGCTCAAGACTATGGCCCGAAACCCCCCTTCAACACCATCCGCCAGGTGAACCTAAATTCCTTGGTATTGTAATAATCAGAATATCCAGGCTTTTGGAATGGAGGTCATTAGCTGCTAGCTTTGGTTTTGTTCCTAGTGTAGCGGAAGTTCCTCAGAATTTCAATCGTGATCTGAAACATTTAGATTCGACCTCAGCGAGAGAAGTGCATAAGGTTATAATAGATCATTGAGTCTTCTTCATTTCTCTCATTCCCTTTAGGTTGCTGTTATTTATGTCGCTGAAGATCAAGAAGATAAACAATCTATTCTGTCAAATACATCAGCTTCCGCAGAATTTGATCGATTTGTTGAAGAGTTAGGGTGGGAAGTTCGGATAGGAATCCACGAGGGATACTCTGGAGGGCTTCCCATCGATTCGGTTGCTCCTTACTTTGCTACTCCCGATTCTGAGATCATATTCCACGTGAACACTAAGTTGAGTGGAGATGTGACTCATAAATGGAAACATATCGGGAACGATGAGGTTAGTTAAAGCCTAACATTCAGGTGATCATTCGATTGTTCTAGGTGCATGTTGTATGGTCTGAACACACACGAGCATATAGAAGAGAAACCATTGCCACAAAGTTCTGTGATGTTCTGATTGTTTTGGAGAAAGCGGGTGAAAAGGTTGGTTCAGTTTTTTTCTTTACTTTCATTCTTCTTTGTTCAAGACTTATCGGGTTCGAGTTGAAACTACAAGCAGTTTGGAGTTCGGTCCTTTATATGACGGAGCACTAGTAGGTGAAGCAGAACTAGCTGAGATGGTACGCTTGACTGTGGTATGTGTAATTGCTTTCCGTTCTGTGTTTGATGTGTGAAACTTGCAGATAAATGCTTCCCGAGCTTATCGATTAGCGAGAGAAGATCATGCTCGTCCTATCAGGCATCGTGAACATGTGTTTGGTATGGATACAAAACGTCACATGAAATCTGTGCATTTGGCCGATGCTATCAACACTTTATATGTGCCAAGCATGATGTGTGAATGAAGGGACGTACAACTTTGTTATTAGAAATGGATTTTTGAATATGTTGTGATACTTTTCATCTGTGATTTTGCCAGTTGAAGCGCTCTCTAATTGCTAGATTTTGCGTGAGTGTCTTGAATTGGCTATTTTTTGAATTTGTTCGAAGTGAAAAGCACCAGAACAAGTTGAAATGGTTGCACTCAACATATCCTTCGTATTAATTTTATAATAACGTGTTAAATTATTAATATAGCATAATTCATGGAGATTTTTCAAAATGTACATATCAGCTACCCTTTGTCTCCTTCTAAATAAATCTATCTTTTCTATCAACTGTTAATAATCAGGTATGCTTCCTCACGACTACATATGTTTGTATATTGACAGAGCATGAACAAGCTAAGCAAGTTCTTAATCTCAGGAAAAGATGAATATCCTCCCTAAAAAAAAATGGCATGTTCGTACGAAAGAGAACATGGCTCGAGTCCGCAGAGATGAAGCCAAAGCGGAGGAAGAAGAGCAACGTCGTCTGGATAGAGCTATAACTGCGGAAAATGAGCGAAGATTACAAGCTTTACGTTCGAAAGCAGATGAAAGGTATAATACGAAGTGCATGAGGTGCAGTGCAATCTTTCAGAATGACCACTATGTTCGGCAGAAACACGGAGAAACTGAGTCAAGAAGATATGGCTGTATCAAGTGAAACAGGGCACGTCAATTTTTTCCAGGTTTCACTTTTGAGCTTGCTCAGCAGGTTTACATCAGTTTTCAGGACCTCGAGAGAGAGGAACGGAAAAATCTTGGCGCTGGTAATAAAGATTATGAGATTGAGAAGAAAAAAGAGCAACAAGTCTTATACTGCACTCATTTCATGACACAGTTAACCTTTTTAGGAATGGGATTCCAAAATGGGCATTCAAAAGATGTTGGGAGAAGGTACTAACGAGCTTGACAAAAAGAAAGAATGGTATGAAAATCTGCCGGGTCTTCGAACTGCCCCGAAGCCAATAGTGAAACCGACAACTCCTATCGTTGTACCGAAAACTCGAGACGAAGATGATAAAAAAAAGAAGAAGAAAAAGAAAAAGCATCATAAATCTCGAAATCACAGTGATGATTCAGAAAGCGATAGTGATGATTCAGATAGTTTGTTTTCAATATAATGTTCTTAATTCATGATTTTGTTTCAGAAAAAAGGAAGAAAAATAAGAAATCGAAGAAATCAAAAAAAAGACGACGATCTGACAGCAGTTCAGACGATGAGGAAGAAAAAAGACGGAAGTATTTGGCTTCGAAAAACAGTCAGCTTGCCATATTAAGAGAAGAGAGAATGAAAAGGGAAAGAGCCGAGGTATGATAGTAGTCATTTTAGTTTTATCTTGTTTTTCAGAGAGGCAAAACTGAACTTCTTCTACATCCAGAACTAGCGAAAGCTAAAGAGGAACCACAATCTAAAAAACCAAAGTATAATTCTCAATTCAATCCAGAATTAAGTAGAAATTGATCTCTCAATAAAGAATTTTCATTCGGATGTTACAAACTTTTGTAGTTTAGCAGTCAATTCTCTCTCGTCTATCTTTATATTCATTGTTTATATGAACTGATTGACCGTTTAGTTTAGTGATGAAGTATCCTCGGACGCTCTGGGTTGTTCGACATGCTGAACGGTAGGGTGAATGAACTTTCTTTGTTACTAACCAATATCGTATACGTTTATTTATTCGTTCAGAGAAGATAATATCAACAATCGATGGAACAAACTTCCAGAAGCGCAAGGTCTTGCCAGAGATAATTCTCATCTGAGTAAGAGAGGTCGTGACCAAGCAGCAGAATGTTCAACCAGGTGTTGATGTTTCAGGGTTGAAAAAGTTATGAAAATCTTATAGATTCGCAAAAATAAATGTTGATCATGTTTTTGCTTCACCTTTCGATCGGACAATCCAGACTGCTTCTATTATTGTAGGAGAAAAAAATCTTGAAGTGAAGGTATTTTCACTACTTGTTCTGACTATTCTTACAATTTTCTCGTAGCCTGAACCAGGGTTGTGTGAAGCGTTATACTTATGTGAGAAACCTGCTAGTTTTTGGCCAGTTGAGGATTTGAAGAAGAAATATCCTCTGGTAGATGTAGACTACATTCCTGTGTTTTCGAAAGTTTTTTCTACATACAAATGATTCACACATTCATTCTTTAAGCACACTATGCCCAAAGAAGGATTCGGAGACGATGCCTGTGTTCCTCGCTTGAGAACTACGTTGAATCGTCTGACTGAGAAATACGAAGGTTTTAAAGTCTTTTTTCGCCATACAAGAAGAATGTTCAGGAGATTTATTGCTTGTTGGTCATGGAGCATCTATCGGAGCTATTCATGAAGTACTGATGGGTGATTTTAAGTATGTTGGCCAGGCGACCGTTTCCAAGTTCACCGAATCATCTCCGGGAAAGTTCTCGATGGATTATAGCAATGATTCAAGTCATTTATCGGATAAGAGTAACTTGCGTCCTTGGTAGATAATTATAAGTTATTATTTAACCCGAAAGTATATAAATAAACTAAATGTTAGGGAATCACAGATATCAATGAGGAAAGGCAATTAACAATGGCTGGTGAAGCTACTTGAGAGACTTTAGTCTTTGTTTTTTATCATAAAAACACCTTCAGCTACTTTCCAGTTCACACCGTTTGTGATTCCATCAACACCAACGACTTCTCTTTGGCCATGGATCGGCCTTCCGAACTGTTGCCCTGATAGAGCTAAATATACTCCAGTAATAACATGCTTCAGTCGAACACTCTGAAATTTTATATATACAAATCACACTGACAAAAGCAACTGACCTCTGTTTCAATCCATTCATCATCGCTACAAACTACTTCCCAATTATCTCCAGAATCACTCTCCTTATCACTGCCGAAGCAAGAAACCTCTTGATGTTGCTTGGAGAGAGGAGCATGGAAATGATGGCTGTGAAGGAAACACCCTGTACTTAAATGCTTCAGACGAATTTTGTCGCCGCATTTAATCGGTTCTCCTCTCACGCAGTCAGCTTTTAGCTCTATTTAGTGGAACACTTAGAAGTTTAAGACTAACAAATGTACCTGGATAAATCATCCAATGAGAATTGACATCATCAGAGTTCTTAACGGCTGTTACTGACTGTTGTCCACTGCCACTTCCATATTTCACATCGTGAGAGTGAAGACGAGATCCTTCATTCGAGTTCATTAACTTAACAAGACTCCTACATGTTACATACTGGTCGTCGGAACCAGCAATGACTTCAAATAAAACACCTAAGAGTAGGCTGGTTCTTAACCACATACTTCTGCAAAAGTTGAAAATTTAGAACAAAAATTATAACTGTAAGGGCATAAACACTCTTTAATAAGAATTGAAAGTAAGAAATGCAGGACTATAAAGCCACATGTAGTTGGGTATCTGCCAATATGACACTTAGTTTGCGCCAACACTAAAATTCCTGGCGTAAACGTGAATCATGGGAATTCCCATTTCATCATTTGCATTAAATTATTTTAAGTTTGAGATAATAATTTCCTTTACTGTTTCTGATTCTTCTTCAGCTGCTCGTTCAAAATTTAGTTATTCATTTCTTCATATTCTTTCAAAACATCTCACAATAATAAGTTTTCTAATGAAACGCTTGTTTAAATGTTTTTAATACAGCATCAACCATGTCTGCAAATGCTCTTGCTGCGGCAACCATTGCTCCACCTTTGGTGAACTATATCCAAATGGATTCCCTCGTAATTATGAAGATTGTGAAGCATGTTGATAGTGAATTACATGCTGGTATGAGCGAGGTTGAGGTTATTTTTCGAGATTTAAATGATTGTTACTTTCTTAGGTTGCTGGTGAAGCTTGCCAAGGTTTACTCACTGGGCTAGTTTCCATGGAAGACAATAGACTTGAAATCACTAACTGCTTCCCAACAGCACGCGCTGAACCTATTCTTGAGAGCGAAGAGAATGCTGTCCAGGTGTGTTTTATTCTGTATTCTTGAATTTTACCCCATATTGTAGGCCAATCAGGCTTATGAAGAGCTGAAGCAAGCTGAAATGTTGGACATGTTGAGAAAGTTCAGGTATATAGTATATGTAACCCTCTTTCTTGAATTATCATTCTAAGAGCCATGAGCATTGACTATGAACTTGTTGGATTTTACCAAGCTCACCCATTTGGAGCCTGTTTCTCTCAGGTTCTTATTATTGTTTAGTATCATTAAACTCTATATTGCTCAGGATCTTGTTGATTCTATGTTCGATTATCAGAGTAATGGCCCCGACGGTGTCGTCATAATTTATGGTTTGTACTTTTCTTACTAGGATTTGATTGTTCGTTATTCAGACCCTGTTAAAACCAGACAAGGTCAACTTTCTCTCAGAGCTTATCGTCTCTCCCTGCCAGTACTAGAGTTATATACACGTGGAGATTGGAGCCCAGAAGCGTAAGAATATTTCTTGAACCGTTAATCAGATTGTTGTTTTAGCGTTAAAGCAGCCAATCTGACATATGAGTTGATGTTTGAGGAACTTCCAATTGTTATTAAGAGCAGCCACCTTGTGAATGTCATGATGGCCGAGCTATCTCTTGCTCCCAGCAAAGTTGCTGAGAAGTACTCGGCTCATCTTGAATTAGGAACTAGAAGGTATGTTCGGAGGTTGAAAAATTTTTCTCATTTTTTTATAGGTCTCTCGAGAAGAGTGTTCGAGGAATGATGGCCAACATTGACGAGTTGAATAAATCAATTTCTTCATATGCTAAATATGTCAATGAGAAACAGAGACATGATCTTAATGTATACAACGCTACTCAGAAGAGAGTAAGTCACATTTTTGAAATATTTCATACTTTATCTGTTATTAGCAAGTTGAAAATGAGCACAGAATCGCCCGAGGCGAACCTCCACTTTCAATGGATGATATTAGAAAGATGAAAGCTCCAACTCTTCAGGTATTATTAACTTTCAAAGTTTTTTCACTCGTTTGAGCTTAGGCCAGAAATGGAATGATGGAGTCTATGTTGGCTTGTTGCGAGACACAATCTCTTGCTGACTTCTGTATCAAGGTGAGATATCTCTCGAAACCGTTTTTATGATTATATTGTACAGGTTACTGGGGAAAATGTTGCTAAGTTGTTTATGGCTGAAGCTGTAGCTGATGAAAAACCCACCAAAGATCGTTCATTAAGTACCACAGCTGCTCGCTAATTTTGATTGTTGTAACTTTGTTATTATATATGCAGATATACTTGTTGGGAATGAAAGAAAAGTTGTTTTATGAGTGGATACCATTAGGAGTCTTCGTAAGGATTTTTTTTATAAAGAATATAATTCGTAATGGTATACCACTAACAAATCGTTGTTTTCATACAATAAACGATATCTTCATATCAACCTTGAAAGACATGAATATTCGATTTCTTACAGTCTAGTTCTTCTAAAATTTTCAGAGCTGTGTTTATGAAACCGTCGGGACCGCATAATAAGAGCTGTGTTTGATTATCAATTGGAGGAAAATGAGATATGTCGATTCTGCCACTCAAACCCGTCCACTCTGACGATGGAGAAGAAAGAATATGCGAAATCTTAACTGGGAGGATTAAAATAGTTCCGCTTATTAAGCATACCTCGATCTGATTATTATCCCATTTTACGGGCATGCAACTTTCATCCGGTATATCTTTCTCAGTCTTATTATAGAAAAGTAACTTAGTAGGGGGTCTAAAATCAATCTTAATCATTCTTCTGTAAGCACTATCCTCACCTTATCGATTGACATATTCTATAGCGTATGATTGGAATCATGGGTGTAATTCCGGTTCCAGCCGCAAGTAACACAAGAGGCCTCTCGGGTCCTATTAAAGCTTCCACATCGATATCGCCAATACCGTCACTTAGTTCGAAAACATCTCCTCCAAAAATATTTTATCTTAACTTGAGAAAATTGATCACATACCCTCCTTTAATCTTCCTAGAGATGGGGTACAGATTCCGTCAGGATATATTTTTATGAGAAACTGCAAAGAGCTTAGAAGAGTTTCCTGTGGAGAGATGGAGAAAATTGGTGTATATGGACGATAGAGAGTGGCATCTATTAAGTAAGTACGGAAATTAGTTTCCCTTTCTCAAGCTCTTACTTCCTTTCTTAATTTTGACTGAGACATGATGTCCTAGAGGAATATCAAAGTACAAATTCTTTGGGAGGACTATGTCATAGAACAAAGTGTCGTGAGAGAGATTTCTAATACTCCTAACGATGCCCCTATGGTACTGGACAGCTATAATTTATGGATTTTTATAAGATACTAAAATGGAAATGAGCTCACGTGGTCTTTTTTTCACTATTTTTCCTTTTATATTCAAGACGAGATTGAGATCATTTTTCTCATAATCGAACAAGAGAACAATCTTGTTTGAGACAATAGTAACCGTATAAGAAGATTCGTACAGAGAGTTGTTGTACAAAGCTGGAAAAGATGACAGCTTAACTAAGCAGAGAAAGAATAAAGCTTACGGATAATTATTTCCAAAGATGGCTTGCCGAACGGCCTGACCAAAACTCGTAAATGTGACTGGAGTTCAGAATAACTAATTGTGATATTTTGAGAAGCAATATCAGTCCAATATGTGCTACTTATATAAAGTATTTGTTCGTTAATCTCTAATCTGAATTTGAAAAAAACGACTGTGAATCTTATTGATAATGCTCACTTGACTAGATTCTCATCAGACAAACTTCTAGGAACAGAAAAACTATTAAGGTTAGGTGAGCTCACTGGAGATTCATCAATGGTGGAAGGACCACATGGAGGTACTGTAGATAGCAGATACAATATTATTATTTCCAAAATACTTACACTTATTTAATTCTCCTGTGAAAGGCCCTACTAAGCAAGCCTTTAGCATATTTTCATAATTTACCCATGCATGATACTGATTAAAAAGTGGGGTTCCGTCACGCCCGGCTGCTCTCATTAATTCAGGAATTCCCCCTGGATGAAAATCAAGATACTTTGTAACATCATAAACCTAAGATTATAATGAGAATTGAAATGATGTTTTTTTCAAAACCTGTCCGAAAAGAACAACCCAACAATCATCTTGTGTAGAATGCTTTAATAGCTCCTCATTATCGACCTCTGGACGTTTTTTGGAGAGTAACTGAAACTCGCAGTAAAAAGCAAAAAAGAAATGGATGTAAATATTATAAACAAACCCTTAGAAAATTACGAAACATTATGAGTTTCTCAAATAATGTTCATCACGTCGACCGGCAGCGGCAAAACGCTGAATTCTCAATTAGGAAAGAGACTCGATCGAACAGCTTTCTTCTCGGGAGGAAGGTTAAAGCTTTTCGACCGCGAGTAATGGAAAGATTGTCAATTCGTGAAGTCGTAAAATAAATTAAAGAATTTAATTCTATTGGCCTAGCACATTAATGTTCCGAAAATATGAAAACGAGAATTATCATATATAATTTCGATCAATATGCAGTAAATTTCATTATATAGAAAAATATAATGCTCACCTTGCCAGTAGTTAGGCGGACCCAATCCATGAGACCTTTTCCCGGTGGTAAAGCCACTTTGACACGGCCATATTCACTTCGGCCAACTGCAGGCTTCTGTAAAATCTCATTATCTAGTTTTTGGTCAGATTCGGTAACATACAGGAATCAAATTGTTGGGGTTCAGCATCCAGACAATATCTCAATAATTTATGTATTTTTTATGTTTTGTATTACGTGAAAGGTCGTTATAAGGCGAGCACATTTTCATTGACACGACTCTTTTAACGTTCAAGCTTAAAACTATCCATGTTGTGAGGCTTTACCTTGCTCATGAGTCATAATCTTTTACTCTAAAAGATCAATCAAACATCAGTCAGTTCGAGTAATAACTCCTCTCCCGACTTTGTCAGTTCTCGTTTCATTCACGTCGTGTTTCAAATTACCGTTTGGATGGTTTTTTCAAACTTTTCTTTGATTAGCATAGTGTGGAAGAACTGAAAGCTGTAAGTAGGCCTCCGGCTTGTTATGTCCTCTACACATCCACCGGTTCCAGCAGCAAGGAGGACAGGAGGGGGGGATCGAACGAGCTCTGGAACACCTTCGGTTAGTTACAGTAAGAACTAATCTACTTCGCATTTCTCTCAGACGGGTTTACTCATCAATGTGATACGTACTTTAACATCGAGCGTCTCAGAAGATCAACGAGAACTAGAAAAAGCGAAATTAGAAAAAGGCTTCAAAGAGTCAGAAAAGTTGATCGATCGTCTCGTGAAAGGTACTTCTAAGAGCTACTGTAATGCCATGTTTTCATTTCTTCTCTTAAAGAGCGGCATAATGATGTCGAACATTGTTTGGTGTCTTTTCGGGAGGTGTCCAACGGAATCACAAGTATGTTTATATTAATTCCTGTTATTAATGCACGTTTAAAATAGCCTGTCGCGAAAAGGTGAATAATGTTAGGAATGCTCTGCAAACTTGTCATAGTTTATTGGAATGTCGGAGAGACGATCTAAAAAAGCTTTGGCTCGAAAATTCACAACAAAAGTATGTTTGTGAAATTCTGAACCAATTGTAAGTTTCCTGAGCGTCATTCGTTTCTCTAACTAGTATTCTTTTCCAGAGAGGAACTGAAAGAAGCGCCGTCAAAAGTGGATATGGCAATGGCATCAGGACAGTATCAAGAAGCGGCTCGTCTCATCAGTGTCTCAAGTATAACATACATTTGAAGAATAATGTAATTTATGTTTATTCAGGAGAACTATTAAACGGTAAACTATCAGTCATTGAAGGATTGAGTCAATTGAGAAAGTCAATCATGCAGTCAGCTCAGGCTTTAGCAAAGAACATAATTCGTGAGATATCCATCATGATTGTTGTAGATCCGTTCGAGAAATATGTGAGTATAATTTTTTCCGGTTTCATCTTTACTTCTGTTAAAGATGTTTGACATCGTTTTGTCTTTATCGCCTCAAAGAGTTCAAGAATCTGAGCTGTGCCAGAAACTTTACGAAAAGGTTTTAATTGTTCTCAATTTATTTCCAACTTCCATTTATTTGAGGCGATTTCGAAAACAGAGAAACAATCATTGTCATCTCGATTAGCCTTCTCTGTTGCTGCCTTGAGTGAACTAGAAGGAGACTCAAATGTTCTTGAGCAAGTTTTACATCTCTCGAGCTTGCAAATAAGAAAGCAGGTAGAGTGTACCTAGGTTCGAGAACACCATACAATACAGGTCGCGGCGTCTGTTAACTTGATCCGAACGAAATCAGCTATTGATAGTGGAGATCGGAGTCTAGACGGAGATCAGACACATTTAACGCAACTGATTCAAATGGTAACTGCAGTTTCTAATGTCAAACAATTTTTTTTAAGATTGTACAACAAATTAACGAATGTAAACAAGCTTATAGCGTTTTAGCCGAAATAGTTGCTACTTCGAATAGCCAAAACGAAGGGAGTAAAGACCCAACTCTGTCTAATAAATTATCAAATGTTTCTGACAATGCTAGTCATGTTATGCATTCTTTCTGGGAGTCTGCACAATCAGCTGTTGAGGTACAGAGTTTGCAGTATTATTATACGAGAGTTCTTTGAAGTCGCTTGTATCGGACCACTTGGATATTACTCCTTTGGTGAGCAAAAATCCATTAGAAGCTAAAAAACGCCTCTTCCGATTCGATGCTACAGCTTATGCTGGCACAACTACAGTGAATAGTTCTACAGCACCCGTAAGCAAAATATATCTAGATTTCTTGACATTATTTGTAACAGAATGCTCTTGTGGTGTGTCAGCCTTCAGCTTATAATATTGTACCTATGTTTCCGTGGCTTCGTGATTTAATGGAAACTATAGAGAAGTCCAGTGGAAAACAACCTTGTCAGCTGAGGTAATCTACCAACTAGCCGAAGAGCATGGATATATTCTTTTCTCTAGGGGTTTTATCCACAATTTCATCACGGATATGTTCGTTGAAAGAGTGAAAGCGAACTTGGCTGATAAGTTAGAGTTGGCTCTGAGAGCTTCTGAAAATGCTACGGGCCGCCATCAGAACGTGGTAAAAAAAGGTTTTTCAGATTAACTGGATTTAATTTTGAAATTCAGGTTCTTCCGTCCTGCGAAAAAGTATTGGACTTGTGCAGAGAAGTACATTCTCTTATTGTACATATGGATTTGTACGCGGAGAGATTTGCGGCTATTTGGTTGTTGTTGCTTTCTGAATATAATGCAAGTGTGAATAAGATGTATGAAGGGGTTAGAAGTGTTCTAGGATAGACAACTGAAAGTTTTAACCTTTAAGACCACATTATCCCTCGCAGAAATAGAGGGAAGTATCTGCCGGCGAAAAATCAGTGCCGCTTGGGCTGCAGACGAAGATATATCTAGGCTTCTTATGAGCTTGCCAAACTGGCAAATGGCAGCCGTAGACATGACTGCAGGAACACCGACTTCTCCAATGATCGAAAGTGAACAGGTTGTGTACCTCTCATGATTTTTTTAATTGAAGTGTTAAGGAAATTCGTCAGCGGAATGAGAGGGAATCTGATATTTTGATAGGAAATTTGGCGACGCAGAAAAAAATGGAAAAAATCGAGCTTGTTACCGATATGAATGATGTGCGCGCTCTTGCTGCTCTACATGAGAGTTTACGCTGGTTTGCTGTCGAGGTTAGCACAACTATATCTTTATAACTCTTAAGAATTCATTATTTTCAAGGTTCGGAAATTAGTAGCGTCTCTCCCAAAGCAAATCGAAAAAAATTTACGTGGGTGCTTGATACATCTTCGTCTGAAAGATGGGCAACAGCTTGAAAATGTTAGTTCATCCGATGCGATTACTTTGCAATCTCAACTGCAGGAACCAGTGTTAAAAGTTATGGAGGAATTCGTTCGCCAATTAGAATCTATATCTGATACTTGTTTGTTGATGCTTCACTTAGAACTTCGAGTTCATTGTTTCTTCCATTTATTGCCGATCGCTCGTCCCCGTAACTCTAGTGTGCATGAGGAAATAGATCAAGAAGTGAGGTTTTTTCGATTGATATGTTTATGGCCTTCTTCCTAGGTGGTTGAACTAGGTCGCGATTTACAAACCTTCCATCAGTTACTATCAGGAATTCTTTCGCAACCCAAACTGCGATATATTTTTGATGGCCTGGGACACCTTTGTGCTGCAATATTTATTCATACGAGGTGATACTTAACATTAACTTTTTTTAAACTCTTATCTTAGTCAACACATGCCTCGGTTATCTGAAGCGGGTAAGAAGAGAATTTGCCGCGACGTGTGGGGAGTCCAACAAAGACTTTCACAAATAACTGGAAGAAGGGAGGCTGCACTTGATAGAGCACGAGCCTTCTTCGAACTCCTTTCGCATGAGCCGGAGCGCCTGCTTGCTCTACTACCAGACAAACGATCACAGTTCAGCCCGATGGTAGGTGCTTACAAAGTCCAAGTTATTGACTGCTAGTTTCAGGAAATGAATCATCTTATTTCTCTTTCTGTCCGATCACACCCAGTACTCGCTAATCAACCAGGAGCTCTTGAACAAAAGTTGAATCAACTAACAATGATATTGAAGCAGTCATCTTGAGGTGTATGAATTTTTTTTTGCTGAGAAAACTGCCTCAAAATCTCAGTTATGGATTTCTGGTCCGCTACAGATGTTTATTAATCTTTGCTGAAAGAAACGTTCCCAAAAATAAATAATTTATAGAAAAAATTTTTTTTGTTTCTTCAACAAGTTTCGAGAACAATTGGGTAGTCTGCGTAAACGTGCTCCTCTTTAAGGCATACTGTCAAAAAGAGCGCCTGATCTTGATCTACCTTGAACCTATTTATTATTTTTTATTTTCTTATATTCATTCTATTTTTGCTCTAGTTGTGAGTGGTGGCTCTCCTACCATCTCAATTGTTCTGGTTAACTTTCCGTATCATACTTTTTTTATAGGTAATAAAGAGCAACTTGTGTTAACATGGGAAAAGAAAAGATCCATATCAACATCGTTGTCATCGGACACGTCGACTCTGGAAAGTCCACCACTACCGGACATCTTATCTACAAATGCGGAGGAATTGACAAGAGAACCATCGAAAAGTTCGAGAAGGAAGCCCAGGAAGTAAGAAATTTCTTAAAAGCTATGCTAAGTGTTTGTTTTCAAGATGGGAAAGGGTTCCTTCAAGTACGCTTGGGTTCTCGACAAGTTGAAGGCTGAGCGTGAACGTGGTATCACCATTGATATCGCTCTTTGGAAGTTCGAGACAGCCAAATACTACATCACCATCATCGATGCCCCAGGACATCGTGATTTCATCAAGAACATGATCACTGGTACTTCTCAAGCTGATTGTGCCGTACTTGTTGTCGCTTGCGGTACTGGAGAGTTCGAAGCTGGAATCTCCAAGAACGGACAAACTCGTGAGCATGCTCTCCTTGCTCAAACTCTTGGAGTAAAGCAACTCATCGTTGCCTGTAACAAGATGGACTCCACCGAGCCACCATTCTCTGAGGCCCGTTACACCGAAATCGTCAATGAAGTTAAGTCCTTCATCAAGAAGATCGGATACAACCCAGCTGTAAGAAATGGATTCAACTTCTTAACTATGCTTCTACCTTTCAGACTGTTGCCTTCGTTCCAATTTCTGGATTCAACGGAGATAACATGCTTGAGGCTTCCAGCAACATGCCATGGTTCAAGGGATGGGCTATCGAACGCAAGGAAGGAAACGCTTCCGGAAAGACTCTCCTTGAGGCTCTTGACGCCATCGTCCCACCTGCTCGCCCAACTGATAAGGCTCTCCGTCTTCCACTCCAAGATGTCTACAAGATCGGAGGTATCGGAACTGTCCCAGTCGGACGTGTTGAAACCGGAGTTATCAAGCCAGGAATGGTCGTTACCTTTGCCCCACAAAACGTCACTACTGAAGTAAATTGGATTTTTAGAATTTGAATAATCGCTATCTCTTAGGTCAAGTCCGTCGAAATGCACCACGAGTCTCTCCCAGAGGCTGTTCCAGGAGACAATGTTGGATTCAACGTTAAGAACGTTTCCGTTAAGGACATCCGTCGTGGTTCTGTCTGCTCTGATTCTAAGAACGACCCAGCTCAAGAGGCTCGTACTTTCAATGCCCAGGTTATCATTATGAACCACCCTGGACAAATCGCCGCTGGATACACCCCAGTTCTCGATTGCCACACCGCCCATATCGCCTGCAAGTTCGCTGAACTCAAGGAGAAGGTAGCATTGCCATTTGATTATACGCTGTTATTCTAATCGTTCAGGTTGACCGTCGTTCCGGAAAGAAGGTTGAAGACAACCCAAAGTTCCTCAAGTCTGGAGATGCCGGTATTGTCGAACTCCACCCAACCAAGCCACTCTGCGTTGAATCTTTCACTGATTACGCTCCACTTGGACGATTCGCCGTTCGTGACATGAGACAAACCGTTGCTGTCGGAGTCATCAAGTCTGTCGACAAGTCTGCGGGAGGATCTGGAAAGGTCACCAAGTCTGCCCAGAAAGCTGGAGGAGCTGCTGGAAAGAAGAAGTAAATGTAGTTCTTCCGTTCATCAATAAATTTTTTTCGGCTTCACTTATGTATTTCATTTCAAAATGTTTCAAACAATAGTAATAACATTCGATTAGAAATGTGTTAACTCACAAGCTTAAAGGTAACGTGATGTATTGAAAAGCAACTCCTTAATACAAGTCATGCACGACCGATTTGTTGCTGATTAGTGAACGTGAATGAAAATGATTTAACAACCGCTCCAACGCGTCAGAGAAAGGAAGAATGAACTTTTAAGACCTTTCATTTTCGGAACTGGAACTTGTGAGCGGTTGGTCACTACCACCCTCCAACGTTACAACTTCAAAAACAGAACAATGTACATCAATTTTGCGAGGATTACGGTACTCAGCAACCTGATGATGAACAGTATGATGTGTACCATGAAAGACCGACAGCTCGTCTCATCTAGATGCTCGTAAGCTTCACAATCATTGAAGTTTGAACTGTTCGGGGACGCGCGAACGCATCCCCCACGCAAAAATTTAGCTGTAGGCGAATCTCAACTCGAGACTGCCTTACGGGTCAGCCCAATCAAGAAGTGCAATGATCAGGCCTCGCCATAGAGACCCCACCTTCGTGATCGTGCGGTACTCCCAGCCAGGTAAGTTTAATGGTGATCCTCCGTAACGAGCCTAGCGTTTTGTTAACCGTATACCATATATGTCAGTATAGTTAGGCTAGGAGTCACCATTCCCACATATAGATGGTTATGATCTCTGATCGAAACTTCGGAGTCATCATCGCAATATATATCAATTTTGCGAGGATTACGGTACTCAGCAACCTGATGATGAACAGTATGATGTGTACCATGAAAGACCGACAGCTCGTCTCATCTAGATGCTCGTAAACTTCACAATCATTGAAGTTTGAACTGTTCGGGGACGCGCGAACGCATCCCCCCACGCAAAAATTTAGCTGTAGGCGAATCTCAACTCGAGACTGCCTTACGGGTCAGCCCAATCAAGAAGTGCAATGATCAGGCCTCGCCATAGAGACCCCACCTTCGTGATCGTGCGGTACTCCCAGCCAGGTAAGTTTAATGGTGATCCTCCGTAACGAGCCTAGCGTTTTGTTAACCGTATACCATATATGTCAGTATAGTTAGGCTAGGAGTCACCATTCCCACATATAGATGGTTATGATCTCTGATCGAAACTTCGGAGTCATCATCGCAATATATATCAATTTTGCGAGGATTACGGTACTCAGCAACCTGATGATGAACAGTATGATGTGTACCATGAAAGACCGACAGCTCGTCTCATCTAGATGCTCGTAAACTTCACAATCATTGAAGTTTGAACTGTTCGGGGACGCGCGAACGCATCCCCCCACGCAAAAATTTAGCTGTAGGCGAATCTCAACTCGAGACTGCCTTACGGGTCAGCCCAATCAAGAAGTGCAATGATCAGGCCTCGCCATAGAGACCCCACCTTCGTGATCGTGCGGTACTCCCAGCCAGGTAAGTTTAATGGTGATCCTCCGTAACGAGCCTAGCGTTTTGTTAACCGTATACCATATATGTCAGTATAGTTAGGCTAGGAGTCACCATTCCCACATATAGATGGTTATGATCTCTGATCGAAACTTCGGAGTCATCATCGCAATATATATCAATTTTGCGAGGATTACGGTACTCAGCAACCTGATGATGAACAGTATGATGTGTACCATGAAAGACCGACAGCTCGTCTCATCTAGATGCTCGTAAACTTCACAATCATTGAAGTTTGAACTGTTCGGGGACGCGCGAACGCATCCCCCCACGCAAAAATTTAGCTGTAGGCGAATCTCAACTCGAGACTGCCTTACGGGTCAGCCCAATCAAGAAGTGCAATGATCAGGCCTCGCCATAGAGACCCCACCTTCGTGATCGTGCGGTACTCCCAGCCAGGTAAGTTTAATGGTGATCCTCCGTAACGAGCCTAGCGTTTTGTTAACCGTATACCATATATGTCAGTATAGTTAGGCTAGGAGTCACCATTCCCACATATAGATGGTTATGATCTCTGATCGAAACTTCGGAGTCATCATCGCAATATATATCAATTTTGCGAGGATTACGGTACTCAGCAACCTGATGATGAACAGTATGATGTGTACCATGAAAGACCGACAGCTCGTCTCATCTAGATGCTCGTAAACTTCACAATCATTGAAGTTTGAACTGTTCGGGGACGCGCGAACGCATCCCCCCACGCAAAAATTTAGCTGTAGGCGAATCTCAACTCGAGACTGCCTTACGGGTCAGCCCAATCAAGAAGTGCAATGATCAGGCCTCGCCATAGAGACCCCACCTTCGTGATCGTGCGGTACTCCCAGCCAGGTAAGTTTAATGGTGATCCTCCGTAACGAGCCTAGCGTTTTGTTAACCGTATACCATATATGTCAGTATAGTTAGGCTAGGAGTCACCATTCCCACATATAGATGGTTATGATCTCTGATCGAAACTTCGGAGTCATCATCGCAATATATATCAATTTTGCGAGGATTACGGTACTCAGCAACCTGATGATGAACAGTATGATGTGTACCATGAAAGACCGACAGCTCGTCTCATCTAGATGCTCGTAAACTTCACAATCATTGAAGTTTGAACTGTTCGGGGACGCGCGAACGCATCCCCCCACGCAAAAATTTAGCTGTAGGCGAATCTCAACTCGAGACTGCCTTACGGGTCAGCCCAATCAAGAAGTGCAATGATCAGGCCTCGCCATAGAGACCCCACCTTCGTGATCGTGCGGTACTCCCAGCCAGGTAAGTTTAATGGTGATCCTCCGTAACGAGCCTAGCGTTTTGTTAACCGTATACCATATATGTCAGTATAGTTAGGCTAGGAGTCACCATTCCCACATATAGATGGTTATGATCTCTGATCGAAACTTCGGAGTCATCATCGCAATATATATCAATTTTGCGAGGATTACGGTACTCAGCAACCTGATGATGAACAGTATGATGTGTACCATGAAAGACCGACAGCTCGTCTCATCTAGATGCTCGTAAGCTTCACAATCATTGAAGTTTGAACTGTTCGGGGACGCGCGAACGCATCCCCCCACGCAAAAATTTAGCTGTAGGCGAATCTCAACTCGAGACTGCCTTACGGGTCAGCCCAATCAAGAAGTGCAATGATCAGGCCTCGCCATAGAGACCCCACCTTCGTGATCGTGCGGTACTCCCAGCCAGGTAAGTTTAATGGTGATCCTCCGTAACGAGCCTAGCGTTTTGTTAACCGTATACCATATATGTCAGTATAGTTAGGCTAGGAGTCACCATTCCCACATATAGATGGTTATGATCTCTGATCGAAACTTCGGAGTCATCATCGCAATATATATCAATTTTGCGAGGATTACGGTACTCAGCAACCTGATGATGAACAGTATGATGTGTACCATGAAAGACCGACAGCTCGTCTCATCTAGATGCTCGTAAGCTTCACAATCATTGAAGTTTGAACTGTTCGGGGACGCGCGAACGCATCCCCCCACGCAAAAATTTAGCTGTAGGCGAATCTCAACTCGAGACTGCCTTACGGGTCAGCCCAATCAAGAAGTGCAATGATCAGGCCTCGCCATAGAGACCCCACCTTCGTGATCGTGCGGTACTCCCAGCCAGGTAAGTTTAATGGTGATCCTCCGTAACGAGCCTAGCGTTTTGTTAACCGTATACCATATATGTCAGTATAGTTAGGCTAGGAGTCACCATTCCCACATATAGATGGTTATGATCTCTGATCGAAACTTCGGAGTCATCATCGCAATATATATCAATTTTGCGAGGATTACGGTACTCAGCAACCTGATGATGAACAGTATGATGTGTACCATGAAAGACCGACAGCTCGTCTCATCTAGATGCTCGTAAGCTTCACAATCATTGAAGTTTGAACTGTTCGGGGACGCGCGAACGCATCCCCCCACGCAAAAATTTAGCTGTAGGCGAATCTCAACTCGAGACTGCCTTACGGGTCAGCCCAATCAAGAAGTGCAATGATCAGGCCTCGCCATAGAGACCCCACCTTCGTGATCGTGCGGTACTCCCAGCCAGGTAAGTTTAATGGTGATCCTCCGTAACGAGCCTAGCGTTTTGTTAACCGTATACCATATATGTCAGTATAGTTAGGCTAGGAGTCACCATTCCCACATATAGATGGTTATGATCTCTGATCGAAACTTCGGAGTCATCATCGCAATATATATCAATTTTGCGAGGATTACGGTACTCAGCAACCTGATGATGAACAGTATGATGTGTACCATGAAAGACCGACAGCTCGTCTCATCTAGATGCTCGTAAGCTTCACAATCATTGAAGTTTGAACTGTTCGGGGACGCGCGAACGCATCCCCCCACGCAAAAATTTAGCTGTAGGCGAATCTCAACTCGAGACTGCCTTACGGGTCAGCCCAATCAAGAAGTGCAATGATCAGGCCTCGCCATAGAGACCCCACCTTCGTGATCGTGCGGTACTCCCAGCCAGGTAAGTTTAATGGTGATCCTCCGTAACGAGCCTAGCGTTTTGTTAACCGTATACCATATATGTCAGTATAGTTAGGCTAGGAGTCACCATTCCCACATATAGATGGTTATGATCTCTGATCGAAACTTCGGAGTCATCATCGCAATATATATCAATTTTGCGAGGATTACGGTACTCAGCAACCTGATGATGAACAGTATGATGTGTACCATGAAAGACCGACAGCTCGTCTCATCTAGATGCTCGTAAGCTTCACAATCATTGAAGTTTGAACTGTTCGGGGACGCGCGAACGCATCCCCCCACGCAAAAATTTAGCTGTAGGCGAATCTCAACTCGAGACTGCCTTACGGGTCAGCCCAATCAAGAAGTGCAATGATCAGGCCTCGCCATAGAGACCCCACCTTCGTGATCGTGCGGTACTCCCAGCCAGGTAAGTTTAATGGTGATCCTCCGTAACGAGCCTAGCGTTTTGTTAACCGTATACCATATATGTCAGTATAGTTAGGCTAGGAGTCACCATTCCCACATATAGATGGTTATGATCTCTGATCGAAACTTCGGAGTCATCATCGCAATATATATCAATTTTGCGAGGATTACGGTACTCAGCAACCTGATGATGAACAGTATGATGTGTACCATGAAAGACCGACAGCTCGTCTCATCTAGATGCTCGTAAGCTTCACAATCATTGAAGTTTGAACTGTTCGGGGACGCGCGAACGCATCCCCCCACGCAAAAATTTAGCTGTAGGCGAATCTCAACTCGAGACTGCCTTACGGGTCAGCCCAATCAAGAAGTGCAATGATCAGGCCTCGCCATAGAGACCCCACCTTCGTGATCGTGCGGTACTCCCAGCCAGGTAAGTTTAATGGTGATCCTCCGTAACGAGCCTAGCGTTTTGTTAACCGTATACCATATATGTCAGTATAGTTAGGCTAGGAGTCACCATTCCCACATATAGATGGTTATGATCTCTGATCGAAACTTCGGAGTCATCATCGCAATATATATCAATTTTGCGAGGATTACGGTACTCAGCAACCTGATGATGAACAGTATGATGTGTACCATGAAAGACCGACAGCTCGTCTCATCTAGATGCTCGTAAGCTTCACAATCATTGAAGTTTGAACTGTTCGGGGACGCGCGAACGCATCCCCCCACGCAAAAATTTAGCTGTAGGCGAATCTCAACTCGAGACTGCCTTACGGGTCAGCCCAATCAAGAAGTGCAATGATCAGGCCTCGCCATAGAGACCCCACCTTCGTGATCGTGCGGTCTACTCTACTCTTCTATCTACTACTAACCTGCGATTCACACCCCGCGCCAAACGCGCCAAGATCAAATTTCCTATGCTTAACCATAGGAATTGTTTCGCGCGTAGATCAAAAAAGGTTCCACGTTTCATTTTTTTGTTGTAATCCCTGAAACAGGGGAAAAACCGAACTGCAAGCGTGATTCAGGAAAGTTACCGGTAAGTGTAGATCGGTAGATCAACCAGGAGGGGTATATAAGGACATGTACAACCATTCCCCAACCAGTCCTGTTCTCGGAACACTACATACGAGGATTGAGTGAGCATAGGTGGAAGGCTCTAAGTTCAACCTGAGAGGTTCTGAGCGATGAACCTTGGACGAGGTTCTAAGAAAGATCCAGGCTCCTCCTAAACACTCAGATTGGGGAAAGTGAAATAAGAACGAGATGAGGAAGAACAGAATCTTCTCACATCCGTAGAAATAAGCTGCGTTGAAGGGACTGTGAACCTTTAACAAGGTTATAAGAAAGTTAAGGCTTTTCATGAATTGCAAGGTGGGGGGAACAGAAGCTACTAGAAGTGTTAGTAACTGACAGTGTTGAAGGGACTGTCAACCTTCGACGAGGTTCTGAGAACAACCCAGGCTCCTCCTGAACGCTTAGGTTGGGGAAAGTGAAATGAGAACGAGATGAGAGAGAATAGAAGCTACTCAGAGCGTTAAGAATAAGCTGTGCTGAAGGGAATATGAACGTTGGATGAGGTTCTAAGAAAGATCCAGGCCTTTCCTGAATGCCGAAAAGGGGGAGAGTGAGATTAGAGCGAGGTGAGGGGAAAAGGAGGCTACTCATAGCATTAGTAACTGACAATGCTGGAGAGACTGTCAACCTTTAACAAGCTTATAAGAAAGTTTAAGGCTTTTCATGAATGGCAAAGTGGGGGAAAGGGGGGTAAGAGCGAGGTGAGGGAGAACAGAAGCTACTTGAAGTGTTAGTAACTGACAGTGCTGAAGGGACTGTCAACCTTCGAGGAAGATCGAAGTGAGATTCAGGCTCCTCCTGAACACTCAGATTGGGAAAGTAAGATAGGAACGAGATGAGGAAGAACAGAATCTTCTCACATCCGTAGAAATAAGCTGCGTTGAAGGGACTGTGAACCTTTAACAGGGTTATAAGAAAGTTAAGGCTTTTCATGAATTGCAAGGTGGGGGGGGGACAGAAGCTACTAGAAGTGTTAGTAACTGACAGTGCTGAAGGGACTGTCAACCTTGGACGAGGTTCTAAGAAAGATCCAGGCTCCTCCTAAACACTCAGATTGGGGAAAGTGAAATGAGAACGAGATGAGAGAGAATAGAAGCTACTCAGAGCGTTAAGAATAAGCTGTGCTGAAGGGAATATGAACGTTGGATGAGGTTCTAAGAAAGATCCAGGCCTTTCCTGAATGCCGAAAAGGGGGAGAGTGAGATTAGAGCGAGGTGAGGGGAAAAGGAGGCTACTCATAGCATTAGTAACTGACAATGCTGGAGAGACTGTCAACCTTTAACAAGCTTATAAGAAAGTTTAAGGCTTTTCATGAATGGCAAAGTGGGGGAAAGGGGGGTAAGAGCGAGGTGAGGGAGAACAGAAGCTACTTGAAGTGTTAGTAACTGACAGTGCTGAAGGGACTGTCAACCTTCGAGGAAGATCGAAGTGAGATTCAGGCTCCTCCTGAACACTCAGATTGGGAAAGTAAGATAGGAACGAGATGAGGAAGAACAGAATCTTCTCACATCCGTAGAAATAAGCTGCGTTGAAGGGACTGTGAACCTTTAACAGGGTTATAAGAAAGTTAAGGCTTTTCATGAATTGCAAGGTGGGGGGGGGACAGAAGCTACTAGAAGTGTTAGTAACTGACAGTGCTGAAGGGACTGTCAACCTTCGAGGAAGATCGAAGTGAGATTCAGGCTCCTCCTGAACACTCAGATTGGGAAAGTAAGATAGGAACGAGATGAGGAAGAACAGAATCTTCTCACATCCGTAGAAATAAGCTGCGTTGAAGGGACTGTGAACCTTTAACAGGGTTATAAGAAAGTTAAGGCTTTTCATGAATTGCAAGGTGGGGGGGGGGACAGAAGCTACTAGAAGTGTTAGTAACTGACAGTGTTGAAGGGACTGTCAACCTTGGACAAAGTTCTAAGAAAGATCCAGGCCTTTCCTGAATGCCGAAAAGGGGGAGAGTGAGATTAGAGCGAGGTGAGGGGAAAAGGAGGCTACTCATAGCATTAGTAACTGACAATGCTGAAGGGACTGTCAACCTTCAACAAGGTTATAAGAAAGTTTAGACTTTTCATGAATGGCAACGTGGGGGAAAGTGGGGTAAGAGCGAGGTGAGGGAGAACAGAAGCTACTTGAAGCGTTAGTAACTGACAGTGCTGAAGTGACTGTCAATCTTCGACGAGAATCTAAAAAAGATCCAGGCCTTTCCTGAATGCTAAGGTGGTGGGGGGGGGAGGTGAGAGAAGAGTGAGGTGAGGGAAAATGGAAGCTACTAAGAGCCGTATGGTTACGCTGTGCTGGAGATGAAATGATACTTGGATGTGCTTCGAAGAGAGGTCCAGGGTCTTCCGGAATGCTTAGGTAGAGTAAGAGTGAGAGTAGAGTGTGGTGAGGGAAAACGGAAGCTGCTCAAAGTTATACAATTGTGTTGTAGAAAATGTGAAACTTGGACAAGGTTCTGAGAACAACCCAGGCTTCTCCTGAACGCTTAGGTTGGGAAAATTCAGATAATAACAAGGTGAGAGAGAATAGAAGCTACTCAGAGCCGTAGGAATAAGTTGTGCTGAATGGAATATGAATGTTGGATGAGGTTCTAAAAAAGACCCAGGCTTTTCCTGAATGCCGAAGTGGGGGAGTGTGGGAGAAGAGCGAGGGGACGGTATATGGAAGACTGAAAGAAGAACGAGGTGAGGGAAAATGAAAGTTACTCAAAGCTTTATTGACTGACAGTGCTGAAAGGACTGTCAACCTTCGACGAGGTTCTGAGAACAACCCAGGCTCCTCCTGAACACTCAGATTGGGGAAAGTGAAATGAGAACGAGATGAGGGAGAATAGAAGCTACTCAGAGCCGTAAGCATAAGCTGTGCAGAAGGGAATATGAACGTTGGATGAGGTTCTAAAAAAGACTCAGGCTTTTCCTGAATGCCGAAGTGGGGGAGTGTGGGAGAAGAGCGAGTTGAGGGGAAATGGAGGCTACTCATAGCGTTAGTAACTGACAATGCTGGAGAGACTGTCAACCTTTAACAAGCTTATAAGAAAGTTTAAGACTTTTCATGAATGGCAACGTGGGGAAAAGTGGGGTAAGAGCGAGGGGAGGGAGAACAGAAGATACTTGAAACGTTAGTAACTGGCAGTGCTGAAGGGACTGTCAACCTTCGACGAGGTTCTGAGAAAGATCCAGGCTTTTCCTGAATGCCGAAGTGGGGGGAGTGTGGGAGAAGAGCAAGGTGAGGCTAAAACGAAAACTGTAAGAAGGACGAGGTAAGGGAGAATGGAAGCTACTCAAAGCATTAATGACTGACAGAGCTGGATGGGATTTTGATGGAGATTTGAGTAGAAATATTGGATGTCGTGAAATGTCGAAGGCTCGACCGAAACCAAAACATCATAAGCCAGTTGCGAGCAACACGAAGTGTTGCGTTCAGCAACTGGTACTCCCAGCCAGGTAAGTTTAATGGTGATCCTCCGTAACGAGCCTAGCGTTTTGTTAACCGTATACCATATATGTCAGTATAGTTAGGCTAGGAGTCACCATTCCCACATATAGATGGTTATGATCTCTGATCGAAACTTCGGAGTCATCATCGCAATATATATCAATTTTGCGAGGATTACGGTACTCAGCAACCTGATGATGAACAGTATGATGTGTACCATGAAAGACCGACAGCTCGTCTCATCTAGATGCTCGTAAACTTCACAATCATTGAAGTTTGAACTGTTCGGGGACGCGCGAACGCATCCCCCCACGCAAAAATTTAGCTGTAGGCGAATCTCAACTCGAGACTGCCTTACGGGTCAGCCCAATCAAGAAGTGCAATGATCAGGCCTCGCCATAGAGACCCCACCTTCGTGATCGTGCGGTACTCCCAGCCAGGTAAGTTTAATGGTGATCCTCCGTAACGAGCCTAGCGTTTTGTTAACCGTATACCATATATGTCAGTATAGTTAGGCTAGGAGTCACCATTCCCACATATAGATGGTTATGATCTCTGATCGAAACTTCGGAGTCATCATCGCAATATATATGAATTTTGCGAGGATTACGGTACTCAGCAACCTGATGATGAACAGTATGATGTGTACCATGAAAGACCGACAGCTCGTCTCATCTAGATGCTCGTAAGCTTCACAATCATTGAAGTTTGAACTGTTCGGGGACGCGCGAACGCATCCCCCCACGCAAAAATTTAGCTGTAGGCGAATCTCAACTCGAGACTGCCTTACGGGTCAGCCCAATCAAGAAGTGCAATGATCAGGCCTCGCCATAGAGACCCCACCTTCGTGATCGTGCGGTACTCCCAGCCAGGTAAGTTTAATGGTGATCCTCCGTAACGAGCCTAGCGTTTTGTTAACCGTATACCATATATGTCAGTATAGTTAGGCTAGGAGTCACCATTCCCACATATAGATGGTTATGATCTCTGATCGAAACTTCGGAGTCATCATCGCAATATATATGAATTTTGCGAGGATTACGGTACTCAGCAACCTGATGATGAACAGTATGATGTGTACCATGAAAGACCGACAGCTCGTCTCATCTAGATGCTCGTAAGCTTCACAATCATTGAAGTTTGAACTGTTCGGGGACGCGCGAACGCATCCCCCCACGCAAAAATTTAGCTGTAGGCGAATCTCAACTCGAGACTGCCTTACGGGTCAGCCCAATCAAGAAGTGCAATGATCAGGCCTCGCCATAGAGACCCCACCTTCTTCTACTTCTACTACTAACCTGCGATTCACACCCCGCGCCAAACGCGCCAAGATCAAATTCCGTATGCTTAACCATAGGAATTGTTTCGCGCGTAGATCAAAAAAGGTTCCACGTTTACATTTTTTGGTTGTTATCCCTGAAACAGGGGAAAAACCGAACTGCAAGCGTGATTCAGGAAAGTTACCGGTAAGTGTAGATCGGTAGATCAACCAGGAGGGGTATATAAGGACATGTACAACCATTCCCCAACCAGTCCTGTTCTCGGAACAATACATACGAGGATTGAGTGAGCATAAGGTGGGAGGCTCTAAGTTTAACCTGAGAGGTTCTGAGCCATGAACCTTCGACTAGGTTTTAAGAATCGACGAGGTTCTAACAAAGATCCAGGCTTCTCCTGAACACTCAGATTGGGAAATGGACTGGCAACCTTCGAGGAAGATCGAAGTGAGATTCAGGCTTAACCTGAAGGCTCAGATTGGGAAAGTAAGATAGGAACGAGATGAGGAAGAACAGAAACTTCTCACATCCGTAGGAGCTACTAGAAGTGTTAGAAACTGACAGTGTTGAAGGGACTGTCAACCTTGGACAAAGTTCTAAGAAAGATCCAGGCATTTCCTGAATGCCGAAAAGGGGGAGAGTGAGATTAGAGCGAGGTGAGGGGAAATGGAGGCTACTCATAGCATTAGTAACTGACAATGCTGAAGGGACTGTCAATCTGCGACGAGGTTCTGAGAACAGCCCAGGCTCCTCCTGAATGCCGAAAAGGGGGAGAGTGAGATTGAAGCGAGGTGAGGGGAAATGGAGGCTACTAGAACCGTGGAGTAGGATCTGAGAACAACCTAGGCTTCTCCTAAATGCTTAGGTGGTGAAAAGTGAAAAAAGAACAAGGAGAGGGAGAATAGAAGCTACTCAGAGCCATAAGCATAAGCTGTGCAGAAGGGAATATGAACGTTGGATGACGTTCTAAAAAAGACCCAGGCCTTTCCTGAATGCCGAAAAGGGGAGAGTGGGATTAGAGCGAGATGATTGAAAATGGAAGCCACCTTGGACGTGGTCTTGAGAACAAGGGCTAAAAAACTCAGGCTTCTTCTAAGTGCTTAGATGGGGGAAAAGTGAGATAAGATCTAGGTGAGGGAGAGCAGAAGCTACTCAGATCCGTAGGAATAAGCTGTGCTGAAAAGCATTTGAACCTCGGATGTGCTCTAAAGGGAGATCCAGTTTATTCCAGAATGCTGAGGTAGAGTAAAAGTGAGAGAAGAAGGAGCTGAGAGGAGTATGAACCGTGGATTAGGATCTGAGAACAACCCAGGCTTCTCCTAAATGCTTAGGTGGTGAAAAGTGAAAAAAGAACAAGGAGAGGGAGAATAGAAGCTACTAAGAGCAGTAAGAATGGATTATGTTGTAGAAATTTTGAACCTTGGAGTAGGTGCTGAGAACAACCCAGGCTTCTCCTGAACGCTCAGGTTGGGAAAAGTCAGATAAAAACCAGGTGAGGGAGAATAGAAGCTACTCAGAGTCGTAGGAATAAGCTGTGCTGAAGAAACTGTCAACCTTGGACGAAGTTCTAAGAAAGATCCATGCTTTTCCTGAATGCCGAAAAGGGGGAGAGTTAGAGAAGAGCGAGGTGGGGGGAAATGGAGGCTACTCAAAGCATTAGTAACTGACAATGCTGAAGTGACTGTCAATCTTTGACGAGAATCTAAGAAAGATCCAGGCCTTTCCTGAATGCTAAGGTGGTGGGGGGGGGGTGAGAGAAGAGTGAGGTGAGGGAAAATGGAAGCTACTAAGAGCCGTATGGTTACGCTGTGCTGGAGATAATATGATACTTAGATGTGCTTCGAAGGGAGGTCCAGGATATCCCGGAATGCTTAGGTAGAGTAAGAGTGAGAGTAAAGTGTGGTGAGGGAAAACGGAAGCTGCAGACAGAAGTTATACAATTGTACTGTGTTGTAGGAAATGTGAACCTTGGACAAGGTTCTGAGAACAACCCAGGCTTCTCCTAAATGCTTAGGTGGTGAAAAGTGAAAAAAGAACAAGGAGAGGGAGAATAGAAGCTACTCAGAGCCATAAGCATAAGCTGTGCAGAAGGGAATATGAACGTTGGATGACGTTCTAAAAAAGACCCAGGCCTTTCCTGAATGCCGAAAAGGGGAGAGTGGGATTAGAGCGAGATGATTGAAAATGGAAGCCACCTTGGACGTGGTCTTGAGAACAAGTGCTAAAAAACCCAGGCTTCTTCTAAGTGCTTAGATGGGGGAAAAGTAAGATAAGATCTAGGTGACAGAGAGCAGAAGCTACTCAGATCCGTAGGAATAAGCTGTGCTGAAAAGCATTTGAACCTCGGATGTGCTCTAAAGGGAGATCCAGTTTATTCCAGAATGCTGAGGTAGAGTAAAAGGGAAGGGAATATGAATGTTGGATGAGGTTCTAAAAAAGACCCAGGCTTTTCCTGAATGCCGAAGTGCGGGAGTGTGGGAGAAGAGCGAGGTGAGGGGAAATGGAGGCTACTCATAGCATTAGTAACTGACAATGCTGAAGGGACTGTCAACCTTTAACAAGGTTATAAGAAAGTTTAAGACTTTTCATGAATGGCAAGATGGGGGAAAGTGGGGGTAAGAGCGAGGTGAGGGAGAACAGAAGCTACTTGAAGCGTTAGTAACTGACAGTGCTGAAGGGACTGTCAACTTTCGACGAGGTTCTGAGTACAACCCAGGCTCCTCCTGAACGCTTAGGTTGGGATAAGTCAGATAATAACAAAGTGAGAGAGAATAGAAGCTACTCAGAGCGTTAGGAATAAGCTGTGTTGAAGGGAATATGAACGCTGGATGAGATTCTAAGAAAGATCCAGGCTTTTCCTGAATGCCGAAAAGGGGGAGAGTTAGAGAAGAGCGAGGTGAGGGAGAACAGAAGCTACTTGAAGCGTTAGTAACTGACAGTGCTGAAGTGACTGTCAACCTTCGACGAGGTTCTAAGAAAGATCCAGGCTTTTCCTGAATGCCGAAGTGGGGGAGTGTGGGAGAAGAGCGAGGTGAGGCTAAAACGAAAACTGTAAGAAGGACGAGGTGAGGGAAAATGGAAGCTACTCAAAGCATTAATGACTGACAGAGCTGGATGGGATTTTGATGAAGATTTGAGTAGAAATGTTGGATGTCGGGAAATGTCGAAGGCTCGACCGAAACCAAAACATCACAAGCCAGTTGCGAGCAACACGAAGTGTTGCGTTCAGCAACTGGTCGTGATCGTACGGTACTCCCAGCCAGGTAAGTTTAATGGTGATCCTCCGTAACGAGCCTAGCGTTTTGTTAACCGTATACCATATATGTCAGTATAGTTAGGCTAGGAGTCACCATTCCCACATATAGATGGTTATGATCTCTGATCGAAACTTCGGAGTCATCATCGCAATATATATGAATTTTGCGAGGATTACGGTACTCAGCAACCTGATGATGAACAGTATGATGTGTACCATGAAAGACCGACAGCTCGTCTCATCTAGATGCTCGTAAGCTTCACAATCATTGAAGTTTGAACTGTTCGGGAACGCGCAAACGCATCCCCCCACGCAAAAATTTAGCTGTAGGCGAATCTCAACTCGAGACTGCCTTACGGGTCAGCCCAATCAAGAAGTGCAAGGATCAGGCCTCGCCATAGAGACCCCACCTTCGTGATCGTGCGGTACTCCCAGCCAGGTAAGTTTAATGGTGATCCTCCGTAACGAGCCTAGCGTTTTGTTAACCGTATACCATATATGTCAGTATAGTTAGGCTAGGAGTCACCATTCCCACATATAGATGGTTATGATCTCTGATCGAAAGTTCGGAGTCATCATCGCAATATATATCAATTTTGCGAGGATTACGGTACTCAGCAACCTGATGATGAACAGTATGATGTGTACCATGAAAGACCGACAGCTCGTCTCATCTAGATGCTCGTAAGCTTCACAATCATTGAAGTTTGAACTGTTCGGGGACGCGCGAACGCATCCCCCCACGCAAAAATTTAGCTGTAGGCGAATCTCAACTCGAGACTGCCTTACGGGTCAGCCCAATCAAGAAGTGCAATGATCAGGCCTCGCCATAGAGACCCCACCTTCGTGATCGTGCGGTACTCCCAGCCAGGTAAGTTTAATGGTGATCCTCCGTAACGAGCCTAGCGTTTTGTTAACCGTATACCATATATGTCAGTATAGTTAGGCTAGGAGTCACCATTCCCACATATAGATGGTTATGATCTCTGATCGAAACTTCGGAGTCATCATCGCAATATATATGAATTTTGCGAGGATTACGGTACTCAGCAACCTGATGATGAACAGTATGATGTGTACCATGAAAGACCGACAGCTCGTCTCATCTAGATGCTCGTAAGCTTCACAATCATTGAAGTTTGAACTGTTCGGGGACGCGCGAACGCATCCCCCCACGCAAAAATTTAGCTGTAGGCGAATCTCAACTCGAGACTGCCTTACGGGTCAGCCCAATCAAGAAGTGCAATGATCAGGCCTCGCCATAGAGACCCCACCTTCGTGATCGTGCGGTACTCCCAGCCAGGTAAGTTTAATGGTGATCCTCCGTAACGAGCCTAGCGTTTTGTTAACCGTATACCATATATGTCAGTATAGTTAGGCTAGGAGTCACCATTCCCACATATAGATGGTTATGATCTCTGATCGAAACTTCGGAGTCATCATCGCAATATATATGAATTTTGCGAGGATTACGGTACTCAGCAACCTGATGATGAACAGTATGATGTGTACCATGAAAGACCGACAGCTCGTCTCATCTAGATGCTCGTAAGCTTCACAATCATTGAAGTTTGAACTGTTCGGGGACGCGCGAACGCATCCCCCCACGCAAAAATTTAGCTGTAGGCGAATCTCAACTCGAGACTGCCTTACGGGTCAGCCCAATCAAGAAGTGCAATGATCAGGCCTCGCCATAGAGACCCCACCTTCGTGATCGTGCGGTACTCCCAGCCAGGTAAGTTTAATGGTGATCCTCCGTAACGAGCCTAGCGTTTTGTTAACCGTATACCATATATGTCAGTATAGTTAGGCTAGGAGTCACCATTCCCACATATAGATGGTTATGATCTCTGATCGAAACTTCGGAGTCATCATCGCAATATATATGAATTTTGCGAGGATTACGGTACTCAGCAACCTGATGATGAACAGTATGATGTGTACCATGAAAGACCGACAGCTCGTCTCATCTAGATGCTCGTAAGCTTCACAATCATTGAAGTTTGAACTGTTCGGGGACGCGCGAACGCATCCCCCCACGCAAAAATTTAGCTGTAGGCGAATCTCAACTCGAGACTGCCTTACGGGTCAGCCCAATCAAGAAGTGCAATGATCAGGCCTCGCCATAGAGACCCCACCTTCGTGATCGTGCGGTACTCCCAGCCAGGTAAGTTTAATGGTGATCCTCCGTAACGAGCCTAGCGTTTTGTTAACCGTATACCATATATGTCAGTATAGTTAGGCTAGGAGTCACCATTCCCACATATAGATGGTTATGATCTCTGATCGAAACTTCGGAGTCATCATCGCAATATATATGAATTTTGCGAGGATTACGGTACTCAGCAACCTGATGATGAACAGTATGATGTGTACCATGAAAGACCGACAGCTCGTCTCATCTAGATGCTCGTAAGCTTCACAATCATTGAAGTTTGAACTGTTCGGGGACGCGCAAACGCATCCCCCCACGCAAAAATTTAGCTGTAGGCGAATCTCAACTCGAGACTGCCTTACGGGTCAGCCCAATCAAGAAGTGCAATGATCAGGCCTCGCCATAGAGACCCCACCTTCGTGATCGTGCGGTACTCCCAGCCAGGTAAGTTTAATGGTGATCCTCCGTAACGAGCCTAGCGTTTTGTTAACCGTATACCATATATGTCAGTATAGTTAGGCTAGGAGTCACCATTCCCACATATAGATGGTTATGATCTCTGATCGAAACTTCGGAGTCATCATCGCAATATATATCAATTTTGCGAGGATTACGGTACTCAGCAACCTGATGATGAACAGTATGATGTGTACCATGAAAGACCGACAGCTCGTCTCATCTAGATGCTCGTAAACTTCACAATCATTGAAGTTTGAACTGTTCGGGGACGCGCGAACGCATCCCCCCACGCAAAAATTTAGCTGTAGGCGAATCTCAACTCGAGACTGCCTTACGGGTCAGCCCAATCAAGAAGTGCAATGATCAGGCCTCGCCATAGAGACCCCACCTTCGTGATCGTGCGGTACTCCCAGCCAGGTAAGTTTAATGGTGATCCTCCGTAACGAGCCTAGCGTTTTGTTAACCGTATACCATATATGTCAGTATAGTTAGGCTAGGAGTCACCATTCCCACATATAGATGGTTATGATCTCTGATCGAAACTTCGGAGTCATCATCGCAATATATATCAATTTTGCGAGGATTACGGTACTCAGCAACCTGATGATGAACAGTATGATGTGTACCATGAAAGACCGACAGCTCGTCTCATCTAGATGCTCGTAAGCTTCACAATCATTGAAGTTTGAACTGTTCGGGGACGCGCGAACGCATCCCCCCACGCAAAAATTTAGCTGTAGGCGAATCTCAACTCGAGACTGCCTTACGGGTCAGCCCAATCAAGAAGTGCAATGATCAGGCCTCGCCATAGAGACCCCACCTTCGTGATCGTGCGGTACTCCCAGCCAGGTAAGTTTAATGGTGATCCTCCGTAACGAGCCTAGCGTTTTGTTAACCGTATACCATATATGTCAGTATAGTTAGGCTAGGAGTCACCATTCCCACATATAGATGGTTATGATCTCTGATCGAAACTTCGGAGTCATCATCGCAATATATATCAATTTTGCGAGGATTACGGTACTCAGCAACCTGATGATGAACAGTATGATGTGCACCATGAAAGACCGACAGCTCGTCTCATCTAGATGCTCGTAAACTTCACAATCATTGAAGTTTGAACTGTTCGGGGACGCGCGAACGCATCCCCCCACGCAAAAATTTAGCTGTAGGCGAATCTCAACTCGAGACTGCCTTACGGGTCAGCCCAATCAAGAAGTGCAATGATCAGGCCTCGCCATAGAGACCCCACCTTCGTGATCGTGCGGTACTCCCAGCCAGGTAAGTTTAATGGTGATCCTCCGTAACGAGCCTAGCGTTTTGTTAACCGTATACCATATATGTCAGTATAGTTAGGCTAGGAGTCACCATTCCCACATATAGATGGTTATGATCTCTGATCGAAACTTCGGAGTCATCATCGCAATATATATGAATTTTGCGAGGATTACGGTACTCAGCAACCTGATGATGAACAGTATGATGTGTACCATGAAAGACCGACAGCTCGTCTCATCTAGATGCTCGTAAGCTTCACAATCATTGAAGTTTGAACTGTTCGGGGACGCGCGAACGCATCCCCCCACGCAAAAATTTAGCTGTAGGCGAATCTCAACTCGAGACTGCCTTACGGGTCAGCCCAATCAAGAAGTGCAATGATCAGGCCTCGCCATAGAGACCCCACCTTCGTGATCGTGCGGTACTCCCAGCCAGGTAAGTTTAATGGTGATCCTCCGTAACGAGCCTAGCGTTTTGTTAACCGTATACCATATATGTCAGTATAGTTAGGCTAGGAGTCACCATTCCCACATATAGATGGTTATGATCTCTGATCGAAACTTCGGAGTCATCATCGCAATATATATGAATTTTGCGAGGATTACGGTACTCAGCAACCTGATGATGAACAGTATGATGTGTACCATGAAAGACCGACAGCTCGTCTCATCTAGATGCTCGTAAGCTTCACAATCATTGAAGTTTGAACTGTTCGGGGACGCGCGAACGCATCCCCCCACGCAAAAATTTAGCTGTAGGCGAATCTCAACTCGAGACTGCCTTACGGGTCAGCCCAATCAAGAAGTGCAATGATCAGGCCTCGCCATAGAGACCCCACCTTCGTGATCGTGCGGTACTCCCAGCCAGGTAAGTTTAATGGTGATCCTCCGTAACGAGCCTAGCGTTTTGTTAACCGTATACCATATATGTCAGTATAGTTAGGCTAGGAGTCACCATTCCCACATATAGATGGTTATGATCTCTGATCGAAACTTCGGAGTCATCATCGCAATATATATGAATTTTGCGAGGATTACGGTACTCAGCAACTTGATGATGAACAGTATGATGTGTACCATGAAAGACCGACAGCTCGTCTCATCTAGATGCTCGTAAGCTTCACAATCATTGAAGTTTGAACTGTTCGGGGACGCGCAAACGCATCCCCCCACGCAAAAATTTAGCTGTAGGCGAATCTCAACTCGAGACTGCCTTACGGGTCAGCCCAATCAAGAAGTGCAATGATCAGGCCTCGCCATAGAGACCCCACCTTCGTGATCGTGCGGTACTCCCAGCCAGGTAAGTTTAATGGTGATCCTCCGTAACGAGCCTAGCGTTTTGTTAACCGTATACCATATATGTCAGTATAGTTAGGCTAGGAGTCACCATTCCCACATATAGATGGTTATGATCTCTGATCGAAACTTCGGAGTCATCATCGCAATATATATCAATTTTGCGAGGATTACGGTACTCAGCAACCTGATGATGAACAGTATGATGTGTACCATGAAAGACCGACAGCTCGTCTCATCTAGATGCTCGTAAACTTCACAATCATTGAAGTTTGAACTGTTCGGGGACGCGCGAACGCATCCCCCCACGCAAAAATTTAGCTGTAGGCGAATCTCAACTCGAGACTGCCTTACGGGTCAGCCCAATCAAGAAGTGCAATGATCAGGCCTCGCCATAGAGACCCCACCTTCGTGATCGTGCGGTACTCCCAGCCAGGTAAGTTTAATGGTGATCCTCCGTAACGAGCCTAGCGTTTTGTTAACCGTATACCATATATGTCAGTATAGTTAGGCTAGGAGTCACCATTCCCACATATAGATGGTTATGATCTCTGATCGAAACTTCGGAGTCATCATCGCAATATATATGAATTTTGCGAGGATTACGGTACTCAGCAACCTGATGATGAACAGTATGATGTGTACCATGAAAGACCGACAGCTCGTCTCATCTAGATGCTCGTAAGCTTCACAATCATTGAAGTTTGAACTGTTCGGGGACGCGCGAACGCATCCCCCCACGCAAAAATTTAGCTGTAGGCGAATCTCAACTCGAGACTGCCTTACGGGTCAGCCCAATCAAGAAGTGCAATGATCAGGCCTCGCCATAGAGACCCCACCTTCTTCTACTTCTACTACTAACCTGCGATTCACACCCCGCGCCAAACGCGCCAAGATCAAATTCCGTATGCTTAACCATAGGAATTGTTTCGCGCGTAGATCAAAAAAGGTTCCACGTTTACATTTTTTGGTTGTTATCCCTGAAACAGGGGAAAAACCGAACTGCAAGCGTGATTCAGGAAAGTTACCGGTAAGTGTAGATCGGTAGATCAACCAGGAGGGGTATATAAGGACATGTACAACCATTCCCCAACCAGTCCTGTTCTCGGAACAATACATACGAGGATTGAGTGAGCATAAGGTGGGAGGCTCTAAGTTTAACCTGAGAGGTTCTGAGCCATGAACCTTCGACTAGGTTTTAAGAATCGACGAGGTTCTAACAAAGATCCAGGCTTCTCCTGAACACTCAGATTGGGAAATGGACTGGCAACCTTCGAGGAAGATCGAAGTGAGATTCAGGCTTAACCTGAAGGCTCAGATTGGGAAAGTAAGATAGGAACGAGATGAGGAAGAACAGAAACTTCTCACATCCGTAGGAGCTACTAGAAGTGTTAGAAACTGACAGTGTTGAAGGGACTGTCAACCTTGGACAAAGTTCTAAGAAAGATCCAGGCATTTCCTGAATGCCGAAAAGGGGGAGAGTGAGATTAGAGCGAGGTGAGGGGAAATGGAGGCTACTCATAGCATTAGTAACTGACAATGCTGAAGGGACTGTCAATCTGCGACGAGGTTCTGAGAACAGCCCAGGCTCCTCCTGAATGCCGAAAAGGGGGAGAGTGAGATTGAAGCGAGGTGAGGGGAAATGGAGGCTACTAGAACCGTGGAGTAGGATCTGAGAACAACCTAGGCTTCTCCTAAATGCTTAGGTGGTGAAAAGTGAAAAAAGAACAAGGAGAGGGAGAATAGAAGCTACTCAGAGCCATAAGCATAAGCTGTGCAGAAGGGAATATGAACGTTGGATGACGTTCTAAAAAAGACCCAGGCCTTTCCTGAATGCCGAAAAGGGGAGAGTGGGATTAGAGCGAGATGATTGAAAATGGAAGCCACCTTGGACGTGGTCTTGAGAACAAGGGCTAAAAAACTCAGGCTTCTTCTAAGTGCTTAGATGGGGGAAAAGTGAGATAAGATCTAGGTGAGGGAGAGCAGAAGCTACTCAGATCCGTAGGAATAAGCTGTGCTGAAAAGCATTTGAACCTCGGATGTGCTCTAAAGGGAGATCCAGTTTATTCCAGAATGCTGAGGTAGAGTAAAAGTGAGAGAAGAAGGAGCTGAGAGGAGTATGAACCGTGGATTAGGATCTGAGAACAACCCAGGCTTCTCCTAAATGCTTAGGTGGTGAAAAGTGAAAAAAGAACAAGGAGAGGGAGAATAGAAGCTACTAAGAGCAGTAAGAATGGATTATGTTGTAGAAATTTTGAACCTTGGAGTAGGTGCTGAGAACAACCCAGGCTTCTCCTGAACGCTCAGGTTGGGAAAAGTCAGATAAAAACCAGGTGAGGGAGAATAGAAGCTACTCAGAGTCGTAGGAATAAGCTGTGCTGAAGAAACTGTCAACCTTGGACGAAGTTCTAAGAAAGATCCATGCTTTTCCTGAATGCCGAAAAGGGGGAGAGTTAGAGAAGAGCGAGGTGGGGGGAAATGGAGGCTACTCAAAGCATTAGTAACTGACAATGCTGAAGTGACTGTCAATCTTTGACGAGAATCTAAGAAAGATCCAGGCCTTTCCTGAATGCTAAGGTGGTGGGGGGGGGGGTGAGAGAAGAGTGAGGTGAGGGAAAATGGAAGCTACTAAGAGCCGTATGGTTACGCTGTGCTGGAGATAATATGATACTTAGATGTGCTTCGAAGGGAGGTCCAGGATATCCCGGAATGCTTAGGTAGAGTAAGAGTGAGAGTAAAGTGTGGTGAGGGAAAACGGAAGCTGCAGACAGAAGTTATACAATTGTACTGTGTTGTAGGAAATGTGAACCTTGGACAAGGTTCTGAGAACAACCCAGGCTTCTCCTAAATGCTTAGGTGGTGAAAAGTGAAAAAAGAACAAGGAGAGGGAGAATAGAAGCTACTCAGAGCCATAAGCATAAGCTGTGCAGAAGGGAATATGAACGTTGGATGACGTTCTAAAAAAGACCCAGGCCTTTCCTGAATGCCGAAAAGGGGAGAGTGGGATTAGAGCGAGATGATTGAAAATGGAAGCCACCTTGGACGTGGTCTTGAGAACAAGTGCTAAAAAACCCAGGCTTCTTCTAAGTGCTTAGATGGGGGAAAAGTAAGATAAGATCTAGGTGACAGAGAGCAGAAGCTACTCAGATCCGTAGGAATAAGCTGTGCTGAAAAGCATTTGAACCTCGGATGTGCTCTAAAGGGAGATCCAGTTTATTCCAGAATGCTGAGGTAGAGTAAAAGGGAAGGGAATATGAATGTTGGATGAGGTTCTAAAAAAGACCCAGGCTTTTCCTGAATGCCGAAGTGCGGGAGTGTGGGAGAAGAGCGAGGTGAGGGGAAATGGAGGCTACTCATAGCATTAGTAACTGACAATGCTGAAGGGACTGTCAACCTTTAACAAGGTTATAAGAAAGTTTAAGACTTTTCATGAATGGCAAGATGGGGGAAAGTGGGGGTAAGAGCGAGGTGAGGGAGAACAGAAGCTACTTGAAGCGTTAGTAACTGACAGTGCTGAAGGGACTGTCAACTTTCGACGAGGTTCTGAGTACAACCCAGGCTCCTCCTGAACGCTTAGGTTGGGAAAAGTCAGATAATAACAAAGTGAGAGAGAATAGAAGCTACTCAGAGCGTTAGGAATAAGCTGTGTTGAAGGGAATATGAACGCTGGATGAGATTCTAAGAAAGATCCAGGCTTTTCCTGAATGCCGAAAAGGGGGAGAGTTAGAGAAGAGCGAGGTGAGGGAGAACAGAAGCTACTTGAAGCGTTAGTAACTGACAGTGCTGAAGTGACTGTCAACCTTCGACGAGGTTCTAAGAAAGATCCAGGCTTTTCCTGAATGCCGAAGTGGGGGAGTGTGGGAGAAGAGCGAGGTGAGGCTAAAACGAAAACTGTAAGAAGGACGAGGTGAGGGAAAATGGAAGCTACTCAAAGCATTAATGACTGACAGAGCTGGATGGGATTTTGATGAAGATTTGAGTAGAAATGTTGGATGTCGGGAAATGTCGAAGGCTCGACCGAAACCAAAACATCACAAGCCAGTTGCGAGCAACACGAAGTGTTGCGTTCAGCAACTGGTCGTGATCGTGCGGTACTCCCAGCCAGGTAAGTTTAATGGTGATCCTCCGTAACGAGCCTAGCGTTTTGTTAACCGTATACCATATATGTCAGTATAGTTAGGCTAGGAGTCACCATTCCCACATATAGATGGTTATGATCTCTGATCGAAACTTCGGAGTCATCATCGCAATATATATGAATTTTGCGAGGATTACGGTACTCAGCAACCTGATGATGAACAGTATGATGTGTACCATGAAAGACCGACAGCTCGTCTCATCTAGATGCTCGTAAGCTTCACAATCATTGAAGTTTGAACTGTTCGGGAACGCGCAAACGCATCCCCCCACGCAAAAATTTAGCTGTAGGCGAATCTCAACTCGAGACTGCCTTACGGGTCAGCCCAATCAAGAAGTGCAATGATCAGGCCTCGCCATAGAGACCCCACCTTCGTGATCGTGCGGTACTCCCAGCCAGGTAAGTTTAATGGTGATCCTCCGTAACGAGCCTAGCGTTTTGTTAACCGTATACCATATATGTCAGTATAGTTAGGCTAGGAGTCACCATTCCCACATATAGATGGTTATGATCTCTGATCGAAACTTCGGAGTCATCATCGCAATATATATCAATTTTGCGAGGATTACGGTACTCAGCAACCTGATGATGAACAGTATGATGTGTACCATGAAAGACCGACAGCTCGTCTCATCTAGATGCTCGTAAGCTTCGCAATCATTGAAGTTTGAACTGTTCGGGGACGCGCGAACGCATCCCCCACGCAAAAATTTAGCTGTAGGCGAATCTCAACTCGAGACTGCCTTACGGGTCAGCCCAATCAAGAAGTGCAAGGATCAGGCCTCGCCATAGAGACCCCACCTTCGTGATCGTGCGGTACTCCCAGCCAGGTAAGTTTAATGGTGATCCTCCGTAACGAGCCTAGCGTTTTGTTAACCGTATACCATATATGTCAGTATAGTTAGGCTAGGAGTCACCATTCCCACATATAGATGGTTATGATCTCTGATCGAAAGTTCGGAGTCATCATCGCAATATATATCAATTTTGCGAGGATTACGGTACTCAGCAACCTGATGATGAACAGTATGATGTGTACCATGAAAGACCGACAGCTCGTCTCATCTAGATGCTCGTAAGCTTCACAATCATTGAAGTTTGAACTGTTCGGGGACGCGCGAACGCATCCCCCCACGCAAAAATTTAGCTGTAGGCGAATCTCAACTCGAGACTGCCTTACGGGTCAGCCCAATCAAGAAGTGCAATGATCAGGCCTCGCCATAGAGACCCCACCTTCGTGATCGTGCGGTACTCCCAGCCAGGTAAGTTTAATGGTGATCCTCCGTAACGAGCCTAGCGTTTTGTTAACCGTATACCATATATGTCAGTATAGTTAGGCTAGGAGTCACCATTCCCACATATAGATGGTTATGATCTCTGATCGAAACTTCGGAGTCATCATCGCAATATATATGAATTTTGCGAGGATTACGGTACTCAGCAACCTGATGATGAACAGTATGATGTGTACCATGAAAGACCGACAGCTCGTCTCATCTAGATGCTCGTAAGCTTCACAATCATTGAAGTTTGAACTGTTCGGGGACGCGCGAACGCATCCCCCCACGCAAAAATTTAGCTGTAGGCGAATCTCAACTCGAGACTGCCTTACGGGTCAGCCCAATCAAGAAGTGCAATGATCAGGCCTCGCCATAGAGACCCCACCTTCGTGATCGTGCGGTACTCCCAGCCAGGTAAGTTTAATGGTGATCCTCCGTAACGAGCCTAGCGTTTTGTTAACCGTATACCATATATGTCAGTATAGTTAGGCTAGGAGTCACCATTCCCACATATAGATGGTTATGATCTCTGATCGAAATTCGGAGTCATCATCGCAATATATATCAATTTTGCGAGGATTACGGTACTCAGCAACCTGATGATGAACAGTATGATGTGTACCATGAAAGACCGACAGCTCGTCTCATCTAGATGCTCGTAACTTCACAATCATTGAAGTTTGAACTGTTCGGGGACGCGCGAACGCATCCCCCCACGCAAAAATTTAGCTGTAGGCGAATCTCAACTCGAGACTGCCTTACGGGTCAGCCCAATCAAGAAGTGCAATGATCAGGCCTCGCCATAGAGACCCCACCTTCGTGATCGTGCGGTACTCCCAGCCAGGTAAGTTTAATGGTGATCCTCCGTAACGAGCCTAGCGTTTTGTTAACCGTATACCATATATGTCAGTATAGTTAGGCTAGGAGTCACATTCCCACATATAGATGGTTATGATCTCTGATCGAAATTCGGAGTCATCATCGCAATATATATCAATTTTGCGAGGATTACGGTACTCAGCAACCTGATGATGAACAGTATGATGTGTACCATGAAAGACCGACAGCTCGTCTCATCTAGATGCTCGTAAGCTTCACAATCATTGAAGTTTGAACTGTTCGGGGACGCGCGAACGCATCCCCCCACGCAAAAATTTAGCTGTAGGCGAATCTCAACTCGAGACTGCCTTACGGGTCAGCCCAATCAAGAAGTGCAATGATCAGGCCTCGCCATAGAGACCCCACCTTCGTGATCGTGCGGTACTCCCAGCCAGGTAAGTTTAATGGTGATCTCCGTAACGAGCCTAGCGTTTTGTTAACCGTATACCATATATGTCAGTATAGTTAGGCTAGGAGTCACCATTCCCACATATAGATGGTTATGATCTCTGATCGAAAGTTCGGAGTCATCATCGCAATATATATCAATTTTGCGAGGATTACGGTACTCAGCAACCTGATGATGAACAGTATGATGTGTACCATGAAAGACCGACAGCTCGTCTCATCTAGATGCTCGTAAGCTTCACAATCATTGAAGTTTGAACTGTTCGGGGACGCGCGAACGCATCCCCCCACGCAAAAATTTAGCTGTAGGCGAATCTCAACTCGAGACTGCCTTACGGGTCAGCCCAATCAAGAAGTGCAATGATCAGGCCTCGCCATAGAGACCCCACCTTCGTGATCGTGCGGTACTCCCAGCCAGGTAAGTTTAATGGTGATCCTCCGTAACGAGCCTAGCGTTTTGTTAACCGTATACCATATATGTCAGTATAGTTAGGCTAGGAGTCACCATTCCCACATATAGATGGTTATGATCTCTGATCGAAACTTCGGAGTCATCATCGCAATATATATGAATTTTGCGAGGATTACGGTACTCAGCAACCTGATGATGAACAGTATGATGTGTACCATGAAAGACCGACAGCTCGTCTCATCTAGATGCTCGTAAGCTTCACAATCATTGAAGTTTGAACTGTTCGGGGACGCGCGAACGCATCCCCCCACGCAAAAATTTAGCTGTAGGCGAATCTCAACTCGAGACTGCCTTACGGGTCAGCCCAATCAAGAAGTGCAATGATCAGGCCTCGCCATAGAGACCCCACCTTCGTGATCGTGCGGTACTCCCAGCCAGGTAAGTTTAATGGTGATCCTCCGTAACGAGCCTAGCGTTTTGTTAACCGTATACCATATATGTCAGTATAGTTAGGCTAGGAGTCACCATTCCCACATATAGATGGTTATGATCTCTGATCGAAACTTCGGAGTCATCATCGCAATATATATGAATTTTGCGAGGATTACGGTACTCAGCAACCTGATGATGAACAGTATGATGTGTACCATGAAAGACCGACAGCTCGTCTCATCTAGATGCTCGTAAGCTTCACAATCATTGAAGTTTGAACTGTTCGGGGACGCGCAAACGCATCCCCCCACGCAAAAATTTAGCTGTAGGCGAATCTCAACTCGAGACTGCCTTACGGGTCAGCCCAATCAAGAAGTGCAATGATCAGGCCTCGCCATAGAGACCCCACCTTCGTGATCGTGCGGTACTCCCAGCCAGGTAAGTTTAATGGTGATCCTCCGTAACGAGCCTAGCGTTTTGTTAACCGTATACCATATATGTCAGTATAGTTAGGCTAGGAGTCACCATTCCCACATATAGATGGTTATGATCTCTGATCGAAACTTCGGAGTCATCATCGCAATATATATGAATTTTGCGAGGATTACGGTACTCAGCAACCTGATGATGAACAGTATGATGTGTACCATGAAAGACCGACAGCTCGTCTCATCTAGATGCTCGTAAACTTCACAATCATTGAAGTTTGAACTGTTCGGGGACGCGCGAACGCATCCCCCCACGCAAAAATTTAGCTGTAGGCGAATCTCAACTCGAGACTGCCTTACGGGTCAGCCCAATCAAGAAGTGCAATGATCAGGCCTCGCCATAGAGACCCCACCTTCGTGATCGTGCGGTCTACTTCTACTTCTACTTCTACTACTAACCTGCGATTCACACCCCGCGCCAAACGCGCCAAGATCAAATTTCCTATGCTTAACCATAGGAATTGTTTCGCGCGTAGATCAAAAAAGGTTCCACGTTTCATTTTTTTGTTGTAATCCCTGAAACAGGGGAAAAACCGAACTGCAAGCGTGATTCAGGAAAGTTACCGGTAAGTGTAGATCGGTAGATCAACCAGGAGGGGTATATAAGGACATGTACAACCATTCCCCAACCAGTCCTGTTCTCGGAACACTACATACGAGGATTGAGTGAGCATAGGTGGAAGGCTCTAAGTTCAACCTGAGAGGTTCTGAGCGATGAACCTTGGACGAGGTTCTAAGAAAGATCCAGGCTCCTCCTAAACACTCAGATTGGGGAAAGTGAAATAAGAACGAGATGAGGAAGAACAGAATCTTCTCACATCCGTAGAAATAAGCTGCGTTGAAGGGACTGTGAACCTTTAACAAGGTTATAAGAAAGTTAAGGCTTTTCATGAATTGCAAGGTGGGGGGAACAGAAGCTACTAGAAGTGTTAGTAACTGACAGTGTTGAAGGGACTGTCAACCTTCGACGAGGTTCTGAGAACAACCCAGGCTCCTCCTGAACGCTTAGGTTGGGGAAAGTGAAATGAGAACGAGATGAGAGAGAATAGAAGCTACTCAGAGCGTTAAGAATAAGCTGTGCTGAAGGGAATATGAACGTTGAGATGAGGTTCTAAGAAAGATCCAGGCCTTTCCTGAATGCCGAAAAGGGGGAGAGTGAGATTAGAGCGAGGTGAGGGGAAAAGGAGGCTACTCATAGCATTAGTAACTGACAATGCTGGAGAGACTGTCAACCTTTAACAAGCTTATAAGAAAGTTTAAGGCTTTTCATGAATGGCAAAGTGGGGGAAAGGGGGGTAAGAGCGAGGTGAGGGAGAACAGAAGCTACTTGAAGTGTTAGTAACTGACAGTGCTGAAGGGACTGTCAACCTTCGAGGAAGATCGAAGTGAGATTCAGGCTCCTCCTGAACACTCAGATTGGGAAAGTAAGATAGGAACGAGATGAGGAAGAACAGAATCTTCTCACATCCGTAGAAATAAGCTGCGTTGAAGGGACTGTGAACCTTTAACAGGGTTATAAGAAAGTTAAGGCTTTTCATGAATTGCAAGGTGGGGGGGGGGACAGAAGCTACTAGAAGTGTTAGTAACTGACAGTGCTGAAGGGACTGTCAACCTTGGACGAGGTTCTAAGAAAGATCCAGGCTCCTCCTAAACACTCAGATTGGGGAAAGTGAAATAAGAACGAGATGAGGAAGAACAGAATCTTCTCACATCCGTAGAAATAAGCTGCGTTGAAGGGACTGTGAACCTTTAACAAGGTTATAAGAAAGTTAAGGCTTTTCATGAATTGCAAGGTGGGGGGAACAGAAGCTACTAGAAGTGTTAGTAACTGACAGTGTTGAAGGGACTGTCAACCTTCGACGAGGTTCTGAGAACAACCCAGGCTCCTCCTGAACGCTTAGGTTGGGGAAAGTATAATGAGTACGAGATGAGAGAGAATAGAAGCTACTCAGAGCGTTAAGAATAAGCAGTGCTGAAGGGACTGTCAACCTTCGAGGAAGATCGAAGTGAGATTCAGGCTCCTCCTGAACACTCAGATTGGGAAAGTAAGATAGGAACGAGATGAGGAAGAACAGAATCTTCTCACATCCGTAGAAATAAGCTGCGTTGAAGGGACTGTGAACCTTTAACAGGGTTATAAGAAAGTTAAGGCTTTTCATGAATTGCAAGGTGGGGGGGGGGGACAGAAGCTACTAGAAGTGTTAGTAACTGACAGTGCTGAAGGGACTGTCAACCTTGGACGAGGTTCTAAGAAAGATCCAGGCTCCTCCTAAACACTCAGATTGGGGAAAGTGAAATGAGAACGAGATGAGAGAGAATAGAAGCTACTCAGAGCGTTAAGAATAAGCTGTGCTGAAGGGAATATGAACGTTGGATGAGGTTCTAAGAAAGATCCAGGCCTTTCCTGAATGCCGAAAAGGGGGAGAGTGAGATTAGAGCGAGGTGAGGGGAAAAGGAGGCTACTCATAGCATTAGTAACTGACAATGCTGGAGAGACTGTCAACCTTTAACAAGCTTATAAGAAAGTTTAAGGCTTTTCATGAATGGCAAAGTGGGGGAAAGGGGGGTAAGAGCGAGGTGAGGGAGAACAGAAGCTACTTGAAGTGTTAGTAACTGACAGTGCTGAAGGGACTGTCAACCTTCGAGGAAGATCGAAGTGAGATTCAGGCTCCTCCTGAACACTCAGATTGGGAAAGTAAGATAGGAACGAGATGAGGAAGAACAGAATCTTCTCACATCCGTAGAAATAAGCTGCGTTGAAGGGACTGTGAACCTTTAACAGGGTTATAAGAAAGTTAAGGCTTTTCATGAATTGCAAGGTGGGGGGGGGGACAGAAGCTACTAGAAGTGTTAGTAACTGACAGTGCTGAAGGGACTGTCAACCTTCGAGGAAGATCGAAGTGAGATTCAGGCTCCTCCTGAACACTCAGATTGGGAAAGTAAGATAGGAACGAGATGAGGAAGAACAGAATCTTCTCACATCCGTAGAAATAAGCTGCGTTGAAGGGACTGTGAACCTTTAACAGGGTTATAAGAAAGTTAAGGCTTTTCATGAATTGCAAGGTGGGGGGGGGGGACAGAAGCTACTAGAAGTGTTAGTAACTGACAGTGTTGAAGGGACTGTCAACCTTGGACAAAGTTCTAAGAAAGATCCAGGCCTTTCCTGAATGCCGAAAAGGGGGAGAGTGAGATTAGAGCGAGGTGAGGGGAAAAGGAGGCTACTCATAGCATTAGTAACTGACAATGCTGAAGGGACTGTCAACCTTCAACAAGGTTATAAGAAAGTTTAGACTTTTCATGAATGGCAACGTGGGGGAAAGTGGGGTAAGAGCGAGGTGAGGGAGAACAGAAGCTACTTGAAGCGTTAGTAACTGACAGTGCTGAAGTGACTGTCAATCTTCGACGAGAATCTAAAAAAGATCCAGGCCTTTCCTGAATGCTAAGGTGGTGGGGGGGGGAGGTGAGAGAAGAGTGAGGTGAGGGAAAATGGAAGCTACTAAGAGCCGTATGGTTACGCTGTGCTGGAGATGAAATGATACTTGGATGTGCTTCGAAGAGAGGTCCAGGGTCTTCCGGAATGCTTAGGTAGAGTAAGAGTGAGAGTAGAGTGTGGTGAGGGAAAACGGAAGCTGCTCAAAGTTATACAATTGTGTTGTAGAAAATGTGAAACTTGGACAAGGTTCTGAGAACAACCCAGGCTTCTCCTGAACGCTTAGGTTGGGAAAATTCAGATAATAACAAGGTGAGAGAGAATAGAAGCTACTCAGAGCCGTAGGAATAAGTTGTGCTGAATGGAATATGAATGTTGGATGAGGTTCTAAAAAAGACCCAGGCTTTTCCTGAATGCCGAAGTGGGGGAGTGTGGGAGAAGAGCGAGGGGACGGTATATGGAAGACTGAAAGAAGAACGAGGTGAGGGAAAATGAAAGTTACTCAAAGCTTTATTGACTGACAGTGCTGAAAGGACTGTCAACCTTCGACGAGGTTCTGAGAACAACCCAGGCTCCTCCTGAACACTCAGATTGGGGAAAGTGAAATGAGAACGAGATGAGGGAGAATAGAAGCTACTCAGAGCCGTAAGCATAAGCTGTGCAGAAGGGAATATGAACGTTGGATGAGGTTCTAAAAAAGACTCAGGCTTTTCCTGAATGCCGAAGTGGGGGAGTGTGGGAGAAGAGCGAGTTGAGGGGAAATGGAGGCTACTCATAGCGTTAGTAACTGACAATGCTGGAGAGACTGTCAACCTTTAACAAGCTTATAAGAAAGTTTAAGACTTTTCATGAATGGCAACGTGGGGAAAAGTGGGGTAAGAGCGAGGGGAGGGAGAACAGAAGATACTTGAAACGTTAGTAACTGGCAGTGCTGAAGGGACTGTCAACCTTCGACGAGGTTCTGAGAAAGATCCAGGCTTTTCCTGAATGCCGAAGTGGGGGGAGTGTGGGAGAAGAGCAAGGTGAGGCTAAAACGAAAACTGTAAGAAGGACGAGGTAAGGGAGAATGGAAGCTACTCAAAGCATTAATGACTGACAGAGCTGGATGGGATTTTGATGGAGATTTGAGTAGAAATATTGGATGTCGTGAAATGTCGAAGGCTCGACCGAAACCAAAACATCATAAGCCAGTTGCGAGCAACACGAAGTGTTGCGTTCAGCAACTGGTACTCCCAGCCAGGTAAGTTTAATGGTGATCCTCCGTAACGAGCCTAGCGTTTTGTTAACCGTATACCATATATGTCAGTATAGTTAGGCTAGGAGTCACCATTCCCACATATAGATGGTTATGATCTCTGATCGAAACTTCGGAGTCATCATCGCAATATATAGAAAAATCTGTTTAGTGATTAATTAATTGATTGCGGTATGATCAAAAGAAAATCAAATATACTGTATATGAGTGTCAGAATTTTCGTCTCGCAATCGTCAATATCATTCGATATTGTGTAAAGGACTGTATAGTTCAACCACTATTTTCCCCTGAACTCGACTCGAACACTTTTTTACCTATTCGACCTCTGCCTTTGTTCTTTTCAATTTGTTTTTTTTTTTGCGTTTTTTGTCGTATGGCTGTACTCATCCATGCTCATGGATTTTAATTTCAGAAGCGAGTCACTTACAGTTTCCTAAAAGACTACATTTTCCTAAAAGAAGGAAATACACCAATCCGGACATTTTCCAACTCATGACGTGTGTCGGAGGAACCGTTGCGGTAATTAAGAGATATTGAATAATAATGAATTTTTTTTGTTTCAGAAAATAGCAAAAAGAATGCTGACAAGACTGCAAATCCCCTCATAATGAAACGACTGCTGTACAACCAATCAGAAAGCTTCAATCGCATGCTCCGCCCATTGTCACGCCACACTTATCATTGTTAACTTTGAATAAGTGCAGTTTAGTGATTAATTGATTGCGGTATGATCAAAAGAAAATCAAATATACTGTATATGAGTGTCAGAATTTTCGTCTCGCAATCGTCAATATCATTCGATATTGTGTAAAGGACTGTATAGTTCAACCACTATTTTCCCCTGAACTCGACTCGAACACTTTTTTACCTATTCGACCTCTGCCTTTGTTCTTTTCAATTTGTTTTTTTTTTGCGTGTTTTGTCGTATGGCTGTACTCATCCATGCTCATGGATTTTAATTTCAGAAGCGAGTCACTTACAGTTTCCTAAGAAACTACATTTTCCTAAAAGAAGGAAATACACCAATCCGGACATTTTCCAACTCATGACGTGTGTCAGAGGAACCGTTGCGGTAATTAAGAGATATTGAATAATAATGAATTTTTTTTATTTCAGAAAATAGCAAAAAGAATGCTGACAAGACTGCAAATCCCGCTCTAATGGCAAGCCGAGTAGGCCGTATGGCTGCAATATTCGTCTATTCTCTCAGCACACGAGCTGATTTCGAGGAGATGTTTCTAGACGATTTTGTAACAGTTGAAGACTTCGTGGCAGAGTTAAGAAATGAAATGAACGAGGAACAATCGATTATTCAAACTATTTTTACCGCCCAGGGATTCTACCATGTTCTGTCGTTCACGTTTACAATAAAGTTTTTTTTTACATATTTTACAACATATAACTTGAGCATGTCGACAGCTTTTCACCACCCTTATGAACTCTTATTTATCAGGGACTCGCGGACGCATCCCCTAACGCAAAAATTTAGCCGTAGGCGAATCTCCGTAACTAGCCTAGGGTTCGTTCCATCCGGAATGTAGACATGTCTATAAAAGTGTTCTTTAAGGTCTTACAACGGTTTCACCATGTGACATACAACGGTTACACCGTTGGTTACAACGGTCTCGCTTGAGACCATGGTACGCCCTGTAATACTTTAGAAAAACCCCCGGGAGTAGCCTATATAAACCCTCAGCTACTCCACTACTTCGGTTCAGGCTCTAGGTAGGACCTAGGTACGACCTAGGCCTATCGTATTCCTTTATCCCGGATGGTGGACTCTTCCCTGTCCCCGGGTTCACCATTCGTCATCCCTTATATCTAACTTGCCCCATTCTTATCATATTGTTGTAATCACATATAAAGCCTTCTCTATTATTACTCTCTCTCATTATATCTTGCCGATCTATGTCTCAGAAGCTCTCTTGCAAGTTAGACCCTTTCCGTGCGCTCGTTTACCGCTACACGTTCTGCACCTCCAAACCTAGAGAGATATATATGGTATCCATGTATATTCCTAGTCGCGAGCGTTAAGGGTTCCAGCATACCCCAACGGAACGTGGAGGTTCCACCTCGCGCTGCATAAAGCCTTCACAACCCGTTTCTCAGGATTAACTAGGAAAGAAGGGCCAGCACATCAGAGATAAAGGTACAGTACAGTTCCGTTAATTAAGTCTCCTCCAGTAGAAGCCCCCCCATAATTTTTATCGCCAATTGAATTTGGTTAACGAAGTCTGAGGACTAGCACTGTAAGTATCTATTTCAACATAATAGACAACCTTCTAATCTCGCTTTCGGAACTGAGGCCAGTTAGATGTCAGCGGGGGCTGCTCTAGCTTATTTTGTTCCGAGATTAATTTTGAAGAAGCGACGGCCATAAGAACTACCCAACATCAGACTAATTTTTTTTTTTTTGAGGATTGAACATTGATTTTGTCGCATAGGGTATGGTAGTTCGAATTCTTGAGCATTTGACCCAGCTCAAGGTGCTGCTGGTTAACACCTCAATAATTGATACACAAAGAGAATAGGTATATCGCGCTATTCCGGGTGACCTTCTCCGCCTCACAAAGTCCTAAGTTATTCACCTAAACTGAGAAACAAATCCCCTTTTTACGTACCAACTCTAACTTCTGAGATATCTTTTTCATCTAACGGTCCTAATTTGAAAAAAAAAAAAAGAGAAAAGAGAGAAAGATTTATTGAAAACAAAAAGTTTACAAAAATAACATCGAAAAAAAAAATATATCAATCTTCATCTCCCGTGTGGTCCTCCTCCTCCTCCTCCCGCAACTTCTTGGCGCGTTTCTTGTCCAGATGTTCCAACTGCTCCAAACGGCGCTCCCGCAAACTGACGAACGTCAGCCGACAGATCAGATCTCTGTCATGATCGATTTTCTCCTCTCGGAGAACAATCCGGTCCTCCAAACGGTACCAGAGTTTCATCTGCTGTTCCTCTGCGAGGACTCGCAGCTCTTCAACTGCCGTCGGCAGCCCCATTTTCTCCAACTGCTGCTCCATGGGCGTCTCCTCCGCCACCAGCGCGGCCAGAGCGGCCTCCTCTTGCAAATTCTTGAGGAGCCCCAACAGCTCCTCTACGTTGGACTCCAGTCCAGAATAGATCCTTTTCGCCATAGAACGGCTCTGGACGGAGAGTTTTTTCAGTTTCTCCAGGCGCTCCTCTACTTTGAAGAACGATAGCATTTCGGAACTGTAACGGAAAATTCTTCATAAGTATATCACGGAGAAATTGGAACAAGCTTCAAAACGTCATGAAGATAAATACAACAGCACTCATCGGATTCAAGCTAAGGAAATCGAAAAAGGAGATAAAGTACTCGTCGAAGTCAAGAACACCAAGATAGGACAAAAGCTTCGACCAAGCTATTCAGGACCCTTCGGAGTTAAGGACGTAAAAGGATCAATGGTGAAAATTCAAAATAACCATGGAAAAATTCAAGACGTTCATAAGAACAATGTCAAGTCTTTCGTCCAACTACCGACGCGGCCTATCAATATTCGCTCATCCATTCCAGTGGACACAGAAGAAATCGATTCGGACGACGACCCAGTTACGACGCCAGATGTCGCCGACAGATACCACGATGGACTGGACTCCGAAGACGACGAACCATCCATTGGACTGGACCCAAACTATCTTCCCAACGACCAATAGTGATACGATTTACGTATTATTACTGTGTTTTAATAGTTTTGTATTATCATTTTTGTAATGTTATCCCCTAGTAACTTGCTAGCATGTCTACAACTCTAGAAAGCATAGCCAATTTTACGAGGACGTAAAAAGACTCGAAAAGCGGCACGTTCCATCCGGAATGTAGACATGTCTATAAAAGTGTTCTTTAAGGTCTTACAACGGTTTCACCATGTGACATACAACGGTTACACCGTTGGTTACAACGGTCTCGCTTGAGACCATGGTACGCCCTGTAATACTTTAGAAAAACCCCCGGGAGTAGCCTATATAAACCCTCAGCTACTCCACTACTTCGGTTCAGGCTCTAGGTAGGACCTAGGTACGACCTAGGCCTATCGTATTCCTTTATCCCGGATGGTGGACTCTTCCCTGTCCCCGGGTTCACCATTCGTCATCCCTTATATCTAACTTGCCCCATTCTTATCATATTGTTGTAATCACATATAAAGCCTTCTCTATTATTACTCTCTCTCATTATATCTTGCCGATCTATGTCTCAGAAGCTCTCTTGCAAGTTAGACCCTTTCCGTGCGCTCGTTTACCGCTACACGTTCTGCACCTCCAAACCTAGAGAGATATATATGGTATCCATGTATATTCCTAGTCGCGAGCGTTAAGGGTTCCAGCATACCCCAACGGAACGGGTTTTGTTTTTTGGGACCCTATACCATATATGTCGATATATTTCGGAGACACAATCGCAATGTATATCAACTTTGTTAGAATTGCGATACTGAGCAGAATGAACCAAGTTGAAGAATTTTTTTCGAATGCTCTTCTGATACAACCGTTCCATCCGGAATGTAGACATGTCTATAAAAGTGTTCTTTAAGGTCTTACAACGGTTTCACCATGTGACATACAACGGTTACACCGTTGGTTACAACGGTCACGCTTGAGACCATGGTACGCCCTGTAATACTTTAGAAAAACCCCCGGGAGTAGCCTATATAAACCCTCAGCTACTCCACTTCTTCGGTTCAGGCTCTAGGTAGGACCTAGGTACGACCTAGGCCTATCGTATTCCTTTATCCCGGATGGTGGACTCTTCCCTGTCCCCGGGTTCACCATTCGTCATCTCTTATATCTAACTTGCCCCATTCTTCTCATATTGTTGTAATCACATATAAAGCTTTCTCTATTATCATTCTCTCTCATTATATCTTGCCGATCTATGTCTCAGAAGCTCTCTTGCAAGTTAGACCCATTCCGTGCGCTCGTTTACCGCTACACGTTCTGCACCTCCAAACCTAGAGAGATATATATGGTATCCATGTATATTCCTAGTCGCGAGCGTTAAGGGTTTCAGCATACCCCAACGGAACGCAACACAATGACGATCGATTCGTAATCAGTAAAGACATGTTCTAAAAAACGGATCTTCAATACACATCTCTTAAGAATTTTGACGGAGTACAGACCCCTCTTTTTTAAAATTTTTTGAGTTTATCGGGGACGCGCGAACGCATCCCCCCACGCAAAAATTTAGCTGTAGGCGAATCTCAACTCGAGACTGCCTTACAGGTCAGCCCAATCAAGAAGTGCAATGATCAGGCCTCGCCATAGAGGTCCCGCCTTGATGATCGCGGCACACTCCCAGCCAGGTAAGTTTCGGCCTAAACCCCCCATTTTTGTCCAAGATAGATGTTTGCCGTATGTGCTATAGGTGGAAGGGGCGAAATAGATAGAACATGAAACAAACCATATACGCATCAAAATTAGGATTTACCCGAGAGCCTCTTATTGTTACCATATAGAAAGCATCTCATATTGCTTTAATGCGCTATAACTGCAATCATTCAGAATGTATCTCATGATTAATTTCGACTAACTGAATCGAAAAACTATATTTCTAAAAAAAAATATAAGCAATGTGCCCGAAGGGCACATAGCGCCGCAGCCACAGATGCTTAGTGCGCCTGTAAGGCGCACGGATCATCTGGTAAGTTTAATGGTGATTCTCCGTAACGAGCCTAGCGTTTTGTTTCCGCGAGGATTACGGTACTCAGCAACCTGATGATGAACAGTATGAGAGAAAGATTCAGGCTGTTCCGGAATGCCAAGGAGAGAGAAAGTGAGAGAAGATCGAGGTGAGGGAAGATCGAAGCTATCTTGGACGAAGTTTCGAATGAGATTCAGGCTTCTTCTGAATGCTTTTTTAAAGTAAGAGTGGAAGAAGGAGCTGAGATGAAATGGAGGCTACTGATAGCAGTATGAAGCAGTGAGAAGTGTTGTAGAAAATTGCATGCTTGGAGTACCTTCCATTTTCCCTCACCTCGTCCTTCTTTCACTCTTTCATTCACCCTCACCTCGCTCTTCTTCCACTCTCTCCAACCTGGGCATTCAGAAAAAGCCTGGGTTTTCTTTATAACCTCATCCAACGTTTCAATTCAGCACAATACATTCCTACTGCTTTGAGTAGCTTCTATTCTCCCTTCCCTCGTTCTTATCTTATTTTTTCCAATCGAAGCCTTTAGAAGAAGCCTGGATTGTTTCTGAGAACCTAGTTCAATGTTCACATTTTGTACAATACAGTTCTTCTCATAGCTCCATTACTGCTTTTCTATTTTCCGTCAGCTCGATCTTCTCCCACTCTCCCCCACCTCAGCATTCAGGAAAAGCCTGGATCTTTTTTAGAACCTCGTCGTAGGTTGACAGTCTCTTCAGCACTGTCAGTTACTAATGCTTTGAGTAGTTTCTGTTCTCCCTCACCTCGCTCTTATCTTACTTTTTCCAACCTTGGCATTCATGAAAAGCCTGGATCTTTCTCAGAACCTCGCGTTTAGGAGAAGCTTCCAAGAAAGGAACAGTACAGATTCAATTAAAATAAGTCTAGAAGAAAGGTGAAACAAACTGTAATCTTCCAATAACAGATTTACGGGAGATCCTCCTTGGTTGCCATTTTCCAGATACAAAAAGGAAATCCTTGGTATCTCCCAATATAGTAGATTAGAGAGATCATCGCAAATAAAATTGTTTTCATTCCTGTTCAATTCAAACCATGCTTCCGAACTGCTCAGAGTTTTGTGAGCCCTGTCGGATGCCTCTTGTTCTTGTCCAGTTTCAAAGTTGATGCACATGCAAACTAAATACAGAATGAGATCTCTTCGCGATAATATAGCTAAAAATGCGATACTCAACCCTAGGATCTTCGATGTTATACAACTGCTTCTTCATAGCGCAAGATGGAAAACCATCATCTATTTCCACAAGCCAAGTCAACCACTGATGCGATTCAGGGTCAGAGAGAAAAAAGAACAGCTCATCAATAATTTTGCACTGAACCATTCGAGGCAAGTATCGGACTTCATCCTGGAAAACGAGTAGAATAATATGTAACTTACAAAATGAGGAATAGAAGAGCTTGCCGATTCGGCTTGGTTAGCATTAGGTACTTCTGTAGAGCCACCCACAATTGAATCCAATTCCTCAAACTCTTTCACGAAATATCACTACTCCTTCCTTTCTTTCATTCCTAGTCCTAAATTACATTACTATGGCTGTAAAGCGACGTTGCGGTGCTGAACAGCCATTCAACATCGCAGCTAGATGGTGAAGAAACACACCATAGAAATTAGCTTGTAAAGTAGGGAAATCGGCTTTCTTGTTCGACCACCAATGGAAGATGTCAGTGGATTTGTGTGGTCTTGTAGCACCCACGAAAGCTAAATATTTCGTCATTTCCGAGCACTCCTCCTCCCCTCCGAAGTTTCCCAGTGCTTGGGCTTGTTGAACAGTTTGTTTCCTAATCACTTGTGTGAATGCTATCATTTTTTTTTGTCTCTCGGCATTTTTCATGTATGTATGTTGCTATCGAAGGCGAGTCTGGACATGTTGTTTGAAATACTCGGACTGCTCCCTGTGTTTATTAATCAGATGGTAATGCAGGGATGCAGTTTGCGAGCCTGAACTTTTCAAACGGGCTTTGCAGATTCTGCACTCGGCTTCATCGGAAAAATTGATAAATGTTATCCGATTTCCTTGAGAATTGAGAATATAATTTCGTCTTGAGTTAATATACGAATAACAAGTGAACTGAAAATTGAACGTCATTCGAAATTTTTTAAAAGGTGATTGAGAAATCCACCAATAAATTTACATATATATATACTAGGATAAATACGCAACAAAAAAAATGTGTGTATACACTCCGAATTTATTCTTAATCAATTAATTGACTCCGAGTAAAAAAAAACACTTGGCGAGAGTTAGGGCTCTTTTTTTATCGGAAGAAACGATTAAACTGGTCTGTAAATTTTAATCGGATTGAGCCGTTCTCAGTAAAAAGGTGCAAAGTGGTGAAGAGAAGTTTATTGACTTAAAAAACTGTCATCAAGAAAAAAAAGGCGATCTACAACATTACTCTGCGTATCATCATCATCTTCCCTTTGTTTGTTCATTTTGTTGAGCAGGTAGTTCATCTCATCCAATTATCTTCTGATAATCTTCGGTTGTTCTTCGATATCTTTGTTTGTTGTTTTCCTAAAAATTAAAATTATTAGATAGATGTTTTGGAAGACCATACGGTGTGTTCGAGGCAATAAAGAGGAGTTGTGTGGATATAGTGCCGTTCCACATCGCAACTTGAGGGAGTGGCTACAGAAGACTCGAAAACTGGAAATGAGTTCTTGTGTTATTCCCACCAGGAGAATATGTTTGATGATCGGGAGGGCCGGTATGTGTTAACATAGAGAAGTAGTAGTTAACATAAAAAAAAGCGATGGCCATAAGAACTACCCAACACCAGACTAAAAATTTTTTTTTTGAGGATTGAACATTGATTTTGTTGCATAGGGTATGGTAGTTCGAATTCTTCAGCATTTGACACATCTCAAGTCGTGAACGACGGTCCATGGATAAAATACAATACACACACATCACACGAAACTATTACAGCAAGGCAGAACGGAAAAGCGGCAGTCTTGGTTCATGCAGCGGCATGGATAGATGGCTCCTACAACAGCCTCCTGATTCCACCGTCAGCGAGCAGAAACGTTCCCGACTATAAAGACATTTATATTGGTAACGATATTAAGATTGTAAGATTGCTATATTATAATATTGTACGTGCATAATGAACCTTCCACATGGTGCATCGACCGGAAACATGTGGAATCTGGTTGAGGGTAGTTACTCTTTCCCTGAGTCACCGGGGGATTGAGTATCCTCGACCAGACGACAGACAACATAATACATAGGTTGATAAAAGGTTCATTATGCACGTACAATATTATAATATAGCAATCTTACAATCTTAATATCGTTACCAATATAACTGTCTTTATAGTCGGGAACGTTTCTGCTTGCTGACGGTGGAATCAGGAGGCTGTTGTAGGAGCCATCTATTCATGCCGCTGCATAAACCAAGACTGCCGCTTTTCCGTTCTGCCTTGGTGTAATAGTTTTGTGTGATGTGTGTGTATTGTATTTTATTCATGGAGCGTCGTTCACAACACTGTTCATATGCTCAGCAACCGTAGCGATTTCGAAAACATTTTTTTGATGATTTTCTATCCGCAGAAGATTTTGAAACCATTCATATACTCCTATCAGTAATAGAAAAAAATGTTCATCTGATAATGAATGTGATAGCACATGGTGTAAGTTTGGGTTTTTGCATTTTTTCCGTAAATTCATATATACAGATCGAGCTCATAAGCTGTGACTCCGATAAATCTTTGCAGTCTTTCACTCACATGTTCCTTTAGACTTTTATTGTTTAGATCTGTGCTGTTCCTTTGTCGATATATGTACTGTCCCTTTTTTTTTGAAATCCGTGCTGCTTCGTACATTCTTTGTTTATCTCTTCTCTATGTCAATCTCTTCCTCTCTCTGAACTACTTTACAACTTAAGAACCTTCTGAGAGGTAATTCTTGCAAGAAACTGCCAATCAACCGGGGATGCGCTAACGCATCCCCAGCTTAAGCAGATTAGGAACTACGGAACGACAAATCCCAGATAAATGTGAAAGGTTGGAACAACCATGGAACTGCCACACCATTACATTGAGTAGAACGACCGCAAAGACAATCCATGGCGGAGAGAAGTAAAGACAAACTCTGTCTCAACGACTATTTAACCCAAACACATTAAATACCGACACATCCCCTCACGCAAAAATTTAGCTGTGGGCGAATTTCAACTCGAGACTGCCTTACGGGGTGAATGAGGACGTTTTGAAACATACCCAACCATTTTACAGCCTGTGGAATTCTCGGAACACTACGTCCAAGGAGTAAGTGAGCAAATGGTGAGAGGCACATGGCTAAGTTATGTCAGCAGCTATGAAGCAAATATGTTGAGACGTCACAAAAAAGCTTTGATAGGAGTAGGTTGAGATCTGAGAAAGTGAGAATGAGATAAGGTCATGCTGGAAAATTAGTGGAAAACAATAAAAATAAAATGCAAAACATTAATACGAAAAAAATTATTGAATTTTGAACCCGGATACTGATTTCTTCCCGAGATTATGAAACAAATGAATCAAACAACAGAGAGAAAAATTGTAATCTTATCAACGAAATACTCAGAGTCGTAGGAATAAGCTGTTGTGGAAAGGATATGAACCTTGTATGTGCTTTAAAGGGAGATCGAGGCTTCTCCTAAACGCTTAGGTGGGGAAGAGTGAGATAAGAACGAGGTGAAGTGAAATGGAAGGTACTCAAAGCATCAAAGCATCAAAAATTCCCATGCGGGACACCTCACTTGTGTTCCTATAGCCAAAGTGTGCTATGTTGACAATTGCACAGATGTACTTCAATAGTAAGAACACCACAGCTGTTCTTTGAGACTCCTCCTGTTGAACCACAGGGAGAAGGAAGACAGTCTGGTAGAAGGTCTCGTCCTAAGAGGACATCGACCGGACTCATGTAGTTATATAGTTATGCTTATTAGTATTGTATGTATTGCATTGTAATGTCTGTAGAAGCTCTTTTATATATCACCTTTTATACCATGCTTATATCTTATATATTGTTTTCTCTATCTGTAATAATATACCCTTGTCCGCCATTCCAAGGTTATGTTGATCGTACGAATATAGCATCCTTACGCTTGCCCGCTACACCGGTATTCAACCGTTGTCGGAAATACCAACCACAAGCGTACTGGAACGGTGCTGAAAGTCAAAAATGTTACAGTTAGAATAGCGTTTACAATACATGAATTCACAAAGATAGCTGTCGATCATTGGCTCAGCTACACCGCACATCTTTTTAAACTTGAGCTTCGCAACGTTTCACATCGATTCTACGTGATTGGTGCAAGCACCAGACATGGGGCCCACGAAGTTTTTCGAGTGGTTGACGGTCAGGTGCTTGTAATTGGAGCCAATTGATTCGATTCAGCTGTAGACTCTCCAGTAATCAGAAATAATTGTTGATCCTGCTCCGATCGAGGCTTTCCTGCATGATTCGAGCATGCTTTGGGTTCGAACAGGTACAACAAATAAGAAGCAATGATTGTCTTCCCTACAAATGCATCCGAAAATCCATGTTTGCTTCTTGGCGAGGCCTACATTGTACTTTCAGCATGAAGCTAGTGTTTTATCGATTTAGACTGTCATTCCAGGTCCCCCAATGACGTTTGTTTCCTCCATCAGACGCCAAGAACAAACTTCCCAAGGAACGTTGTTGTGGTCGACGACTGTGTGTTCTTCGGTGATGTCCAGTTAAATTTTGCAGAATTCCAATGACGTGATCTCGTTGCTCCACCTGTAGATGGAATAGATTATTGTCTGATAAGAGAGCCGGCATCCTTCGAACCATGTGTCTTTCTTTAGGCTCACTTCTTTCAAGCAGTTCCTAGCCATGCACCGGAACCTCTCTCGCTTCTCAGACAGCATGAGAGTCATCGGTTTCAAGTATGTGCATGTTCGCTCTTTGGGTAGAATATTCTTGTCACTTCAGATGATTTTTTTCCAGTCGTCGACCGTCCAAGCTTTGTGCCTACGGATTGTGCGGGCTGAACAAAGTCCCTGACTATAGTGCAGAAACACGGATTTTCTGACCTCTTCCGATAAAAACTTTCCTCTCATCATTGCCTAAAATTAAAAAAAACCCTGTCAACTTAGAAAAAAGTAATTGAAACCATGCTCCATGAAGAAAGTTATGAATATTCTGATGAAAGCCAAAAATGGTCATCAGAAGAATCTTCATAACTTTCTTCAAAATCAATTTTTGGAGACTGGCGGTAGAGATCTGAAAAGCCTGAGAACTTTATGATCTATTCGTTGGTTTGAAACGTAGTTTCACGAAATTTTTTTTTCTGAAGTTTTTATTCTCTTCAACCATGGGGTAGCCATGAAAATAAAAACCAAAACAAAAGTTGTCTGCGTTCCATCTGGAATGTAGACATGTCTATAAAAGTGTTCTTTAAGGTCTTACAACGGTTTCACCATGTGACATACAACGGTCACGCTTGAGACCATGGTACGCCCTGTAATACTTTAAAAAAACCCCCGGGAGTAGCCTATATAAACCCTCAGCTACTCCAATACTTCGGTTCAGGCTCTAGGTAGGACCTAGGTACGACCTAGGCCTATCGTATTCCTTTATCCCGGATGGTGGACTCTTCCCTGTCCCCGGGTTCACCATTCGTTATCCTTTATATCTAACTTGCCCCATTCTTCTCATATTGTTGTAATCACATATAAAGCCTTCTCTATTATTACTCTCTCTCATTGTATCTTGCTGATCTATGTCTCAGAAGCTCTCTTGCAAGTTAGACCCATTCCGTGCGCTCGTTTACCGCTACACGTTCTGCACCTCCAAACCTAGAGATATATATATGGTATCCATGTATATTCCTAGTCGCGAGCGTTAAGGGTTCCAGCATACCCCAACGGAACGTCTGTGAACGGATAAATTTCAAGAAAGTTATGGAGAATAGAAGACTGAGCATGAACACCGTTCACTTCATTGCGCTAAATGAAAAATGAAATACTGAAATAATAATTCATTTTAAAGAGAAAATCTTATCGGTGCGGTGGTACATTCATTTTGAACTGCTTGACGCGCTTGAGCGGCCGCTCACACGTTTCATTGCTGTGGTAAGTGTGAAAGTGTAGCGGTGGTGCATAGGCATCATGATCATGTGAGGAAAACGTTCTAACTAGGCGCAGAATGAACCACTTTCAAAACTTTTTCTTTGATGGTAAGTTTATTGATAGCTTATTCTATATAATACATTGGTGATTGGAAAACAGAGAGTAACTGCTCTAACAGACGCTTATTCAAATTATCTGAAGAGAAAGAAAGAAGAGGGGCGAAGCAATATAGCCAATCAACATACGCACGGATATGCAAAACCTCGTAGCTACAAATAACATAATCATGCCGACAGAGGTACTGGCACTGATACTCCCAGCCAGTTAAGTCAGCCAGTTTGAAAAGAGAACGAAAAAAGAAAAAGGCAATTATATTTCAGACAACCCCAAGTGATCATCCTTGGTGACATCTTCTGTTACGATATAAGTTTAATGCTCATCCTCCGTAACGAGCCTAGCGTTTTGAGAACCATATACCATATATGTCAGTATAGTTAGGATAGGAGTAACCGGTTCCACACAAACATCTACATGCTCGTAAGCTTCACAATCATCGAAGTTTGAACTGTTCGGGGACGCGCGAAAGCATCCACCTACGCAAAAATCTAGCTGTAGGCGAATCTCAACTCCAGACTGCCTTAGGGGTCAGTCCAATCAAGAAGTGCAATGCTTGGACATGAAAAATTTGAGCAATAAAAACTACAATTAATGAATCGAGTGAAGCGTAATCAACAAAGGCATAGATATGCAAATCATTGAACCAAGAAGAGTAATGCTGGCTGCTTGTTGTTTAGGGTTTCAGTTCCCAAAGTTTAAAAAATAGTAATTTTTTTCATGTGAACTTAAAGGTCTACAATTTTTGGAAGAACATTGTTCTGAATTAGAATATCTCAATTAATGCTCCTCAAAATGTTTGAACATAAAGCTCACCTCGATGGGTCTCGACGCGATCCGCATAAAGCTATTCAAATTTCTATACTACCTGAGCTAACAAAAAATGTCTCTTGACTATCACATTCAGATCAACATTTATGGCCAATCTCTCGTTCGGATTGTGGAAAATGATATATCTTTGGAACATATATTGGTTTGTTGTTTTGAAAATGCGTTCGAAATGGTCTATTTCAGAAAGCTGTTGGAATTCATGAGTTTTTAATAATAGAAGTTCCCCAGCGTACTATCACGTCCGGACACTACTCTCCCTCTTATAACAAACCTCAACTGAATCGGCATGGTCGAAGCGAAAAACCTACTTTCATCAAAAGTTCTCCGGAGCTTGGTCATACCCGATACATGGATGAGCAACCCAGTTGGTTCTGTTCTACGCCATTGAATAGGCCAAGTTCTAATGTTGACCTTCCCATAATTAAGTGTAGGTTTCTTCTTATTCAATCATTATATTTTATCATTTAAATTAGGTCCCTCCACACCTACCAATGAGGATTGTATACCTCAAAATGATGCAAACGAGAAAAGTGCTGTTATAGGAGCCGTTGACGACCTCATAAGCATCGTAGAGAACAGTGATTTGCCCGATCTAGCGCATGATTTGTTTGGCAGCTGCAGTCTTTTCGATGAAAGTGATAAATCTATTATAAGTCGACCATCTAACAGGCAATATGTGCCTGTTCTGAATTGTAACTCCACCGAACAGGTCACTATAGAGTCAACTTTGGGAAGTTCATCTGAACTAAACTCTACTTTACATTACTTCGCTGACTCGGAGAGTGAAAAGCTTTTTTTGAACGTGAAACCTGCGTTAAATTCGGAACGAATCGTCGAGGAAACAATTCAAGAGGATGTTGTATTATCTACTAATTCTTTACAACAATCGATGTGAGTTCGAAATTGAATGCAAATTATATGAGTTTGTTCAAGACCTGGGGGTGTTAATGTACCACCCGACGAGGGCACAATCGCAGTTGGAGCAGATACAGATTTGAACGCTTCGTTTCTATCATGCGTTTCAATAGCAGGTTCCTTAAATTTTGATATCATTTTCAATTATCACATTGCAGCTCCTCTTGAAAAAAATGAAAATGAGAGCTCATTTGGAGAAGCGTTTTCACTAAATGCGAAGAAAGACACTATAACGTGAGTCCCATGATTATGAACTTAGTACACTCTGTGTTTTTAGCATGAACTCACCGAAGAAGTATCTGGTTTTATGTAATTTTCCGGTAATATACAATTTTTTATTTCTCGAAATTCTGCTCTACTAAGGATTGTCGCACTAAGTTGTGGTATGTCTCAAAAAGAGGAACCTACAACTTAGCAGAGCACGTTCGAACACATTGCAGTAAACCAACTCGTATTTGTGCACTATGTGGGGTTAAGAAGAGAACGATATATGCTGTTCGTAATTATTGAGGCTGGATTTGTTCAGTATGAGTTACTTTCAGTTGAAAAATCATCACAACCAACGCCATTCTGATACGAAGTTTGTTCGAGGACAAGAACCGCCAGAGCTTGTACGCGAACTTGTAGAAATAGGAAAAGTTTGTTTCCCAATACGTGGTTTCAAAAAGTTTGCTATTTCAAGTATCTAAATATCATATATGTTTATCTAAGGATGAATTTTGAGTAAATGAGATACGAATCAGTAGCTGCTACTTCAACTACCTACATATCGTGCCTAATCAAGAGTTTATGAATTCAGAATTGGATCAAAAGTGTATCAGGCCATATACGCCTATTATTACCTGTCTTCGCTATCCTCAATCCTCTGTGAGTCTAGTGGAACTGGGTTAATTCCGAACGATTACTGTAAGCCCTTCCCTTTCGTCTTGACCTGTCTTGATTCTTTTGAGTGAGAGGGATTTCGCGGCTCACGCGCTTTCTAACTTTTACTTCAGTTCACAGTTCGGAAACTTAGGAGTTATTTTGAATTCCTTTATTACCCAAACGATGCTAGATGATGCGAGTTTTTGTGATTCTCTCTAATTGTTCATATTACTACTTCTCAAATCCTATTCATCTGTCACCTCTGCTACTCATGCGAGTTTTCTTTTGAGATATCTTCATGTTATTCAATTGTGTGTGTGTGATACATCTTGGAACTATATGCGTTTTTTTTTCAGTGATTTATGAATGTGAACGTTTTCTTACATCTTTTATAACATTTCTACTGTTCAACTGTGCCTTCGATAAACCTTTGGTGGATATTTTTGAACTTGATTTTTCTTTTTGCTTAAGATGAAGTTCCTCATAATGTCTCTTCTACTCGCTTCTTTCCATTCTTCTCTGATGCATGAGATACGTACAGTTCGAAATTCTAGAGGTTTGTTCCTTAATTTCAATTTCCCAATTACTTGGTCAAATGATGACCATTGAAAAATATATTACGTGGATGAAATGTTTCAATATTCTTTCAGATTCTAACAGTCAAAGAAAAAAAACAGGAACTGTTCATGAAAATAATGGTTCTCGATCCTTTTTTTCATGCCTGTTAGAAAGTTGTTGTTTCAGAGTCTATTGAAGAATTTATACACGAGAATCCACTTTTAAGTCAATTACCGATGTTTTCAAAACGTCAACCGGAAGAGTAAGTTCCAAGGTCTAAGGTTCGATATGTCATTGTATGCACTTATAGGGATCGATACTCCAGAAACCTTCCAATAAGAGTACGAACATAAATATTATATAGTAAGATTCTCTTTAGGTTTTTGACAAAGACAGAAAATCACGGGCGGAGTATGCAGAAAACAATTTTAGCAATGAGTATGAGCTCTTGAACAAAACTCTTTTCAGTTCAGCCATCAATAAAAATGTTTCTGAAATAATTCTCATGGTTTGTTTCTGATAAAAATGTTTGATTCATTCATTACTTTCTTCAGCCCGAGATGTTCTCAGATGAAAGTATTTCAAGCGAAGAGGTCGGAACTTGAATAGAGAACGAAAAAAGTAAAAGGCAATTATGTTTCAGACAACCACAAAAGAACCATTTGCTGTCACAGGCAGTTTGATTGATGCTTTGAACTCTATATCCACATCTGAAGGAGTGCTAGCTTCTTCACAAGTTCATAAAAAGACTTCAACTTTCCTCGAAAGTCCTTATTATGGCGTAACAACAACTGAAACATCGATGTGATTGTTCATATAACTATTTGCATGTAATTTTCAATTTCTAGATCTTTACCAGCAGGTAAACTGATGGAAAATTCGCAAACTCGAAAACAATTGAGAATTTCTCAAAAAATGGGGTTCCATAGTTCGAAAAGTTACCAAAACTTATTGAACTTCTTCAGATTAGCAGAATCGCAGTTTTTGGGTCACAACTTCATGCAACTTCATCCTTCAAATATGAACAGGCCAATTCATATATCCGAGAGGGTGGACGAGAACGAAGTCAAACGTTCACAAACAGAAGGTGGGCAATGGGAGTGTTTAATAATTTTGTCAGCATAGGTTACTTGGAAGTATGGGGAACAAAGTACTACGAAGATAACAGAATTGATGGTGACACACACTTACGAAGCGATACTGTGGATGATGTATCTGTAATAAATAGTAGAATTTCATTCATTTCATCGCCTGTCATAATTTCAGAAAAACCCTTTCACAATAGAAACGGAGATGATGCAAGTGAAAAGTGCTCTTGAACATATTAATCCGTCAAACCCGGCAGCTTTTGGTGTGAAGGTTTGACTGACGAGATTTTTAAACACTTGTACCAATATCTGCGTTTCTAATTCATTTTCTTGTTCGGGTTGCGAACAATTGCTATCTAAACCGAATTAAACCATCATTTGGGGTGCGAACTTCAACTACTTTTTCAGACTTTCTCTAATATGAATGTGAACTCTCCTGGCACATCTGTCAAGAAGTATCCTGACAATATGAATGTAAAATCGGAAAGTAAAATACTAGAAAACGATGGGAAACAGGTTGAAGAAAGAGTTTCACAAATAAAGGATCAGAAAGTGATCTCTATGAATAGAATGATCTGTTCTATATTCTTCTTTAGGTAACTGTTACATTATCGAATCCAATCTTGTTTGGACACGATTACCTGATGTATCCAGGTGCCATTATTCAACCTAAAGTTATTGTCTATAAAGATGAAATAAAACAAACAAAGAACAAAGGCAAGCAGAACAAAGGTATGTTTATGATTACAGACTTTTCTCATTTGTTCACTCATAATCAGCTCGCGCTTATGGTTCACTAGTGGCAAACCCCTATGACTTTATTGATAACTCGTGAGTTACAAAAAAAAATATTCACAGCAATAAATTTTCAAGATTTTCGAAGAATAATAATCCACACTCCTTCACCACTGTTTCTAGTATTCCAAATCTTAAAGGTAATCCGGGGATAAATATTCAACGGAAGTTCACCATTCAGGGGTGTGTGGTATTGGAACTGCACCTCTGTTTGTCCGATCATCCCATTTTGAAGAAACTGTAGGCTCCGGAAGGACTGTGGTAATACAATCTAGCGAAGACGACTGTGTTTCAGCATGCCTTACGAACAAGGTACTTATTGGGCTTGTTCCATAGTTAGAATCAAGGAACAGCTTGTATAAAACATTTCACTAGCACTCAGATAAAACTGACCCTGCGAAGATATTGCTTTATTGACTCTTTTATTCGAAGGTGGACGATAATCTTCCCTTTGATTGCGTTTCTGCTAGTTATCGAGCCAATACCCGCGACTGTCAGCTGACATCAGAAACTAGTAGGCATCTGCTGCGTCCTCGTTCAGGATCTATTTATTATGAGAAGACGTGTGTAGACGGTAAGCAGATGTGTCATACATCATAATTTTAAAATTTTTAGCAACAGTAGCGGAAGCTTGCTCTGGTGCAACAGTGATCAGAAAAGAACAAATGGTTCTGGTTGGTTTTGCCCGCGATGTGTTTGCAACAGAATCTATCGAAGAATGCATTTCTCTTTGTATTAGTTCTGAAACATCTCCATCAGCAGGATATCGATGCCTATCTTTTGCATACTATTACGAAGTAAGTTGAATACTGAATGAGATTTTGAAGTTTGAAATTCACAGAAAAATCTCAATTGCATACTGAACGAAGCATCTGAACTGACAGCTCCACGAGAAATGGTCAAGGAGTCAATGACTGAAGTCGACTATTTCGGAGTGGATCACTGTTATGGTATTGCTTACGCAGCCGATGACAAAACTGTAGCTTCAACGGTTAGAAGTTCATTGAATAAACTCAAATCTGTGTTCAGAAAATCCAGAACGCCCATTACGTAGAAGATGATATCCGGGTAGGGGAAATCACAGCTGGGTACTCGATGTAATAAAGTGTAAATTAGGAATTAAATTTCAGTTCAATGGTCCGTCCTTTACGATTGTCCTGAAGTTTGTAACTTCTTCATTGAAATCATCTCAAAAAGACTATCCGGTGCCAGAACTTAATAATTGTAATAAGAATATATATATATTTATGTATTTATTTCTCAACCTAACTATATGAACTATAACAATATATTTTATATATGTAAAACACAAGGCAAAGTTCAGGAGTTTATTTATATAGCGCAAGAGATCGATGGACTTTCAAAATGGTCCGTGTAAGGCAATGCCGATGGTCGCCCATATAAACAAGTGAAGAGAAAGGCATTGGAAGTTTGCTTGTATGAAGCTTGAACATTTGGTTAATAAAACATTTAGAAGGAAACGAAAATTTTGACACAAGAAATTCGTGGTTCCAGGTGAGCAATGCAGATTCTCAAGATAGATAAGGTGTTGTAAAACAAGTATGAAGAAAGTTACAAGAATAACAAATGAGGAAGGAGATACTTCGAATTATTAAAAATATAAAATTTTAGGGGCCGAATACAAAATTCGTTGTAAGCTCATCTGATGACTCTGAAGATAAAGTCCCCTGATAAGGAAGGATCTTAGACCCTCAAAGTTACGAGAAGAACTGTTTGGTCTATATATAACTTCTCACCTAATGACTAGTTTTATCTTAGTTACTTCAATATCACATTGCTTTCTTAATTAAATGAGCAAAAGCTTTTAAAAGCGGGAAAATGTAAAAAGGAAGAAGGCAATGAGCGGATCATCATAGAACCAATAAGGAGCTAAAATAACAAACTATGAAAAGAAGGCAATAGAAGCATACGAATTTACATAGTTATCAACCAAGAGCAATGAACTCGATCTTATCCCACAGTCCGCTGCCGGTTGGATAAAAAATAAATTAAGGAGGCAGAAATGAGAAAGACCGGGAAATTTAAAACAGATTATTGGGTATCATAGAGAGGATCAGTGGTTTACGAGAACATTGAATATATTTTAAACATAATTAGCAGCATAACTGTGACTAGAAACCCTTTTACAGAGAGACAGAGAGAGAGAGAGAGAGAAACAGAGAGAGAGAGAGAGAGAGAGAGAGAGAGAAACAGAAAGAGAGAAAGAGAGAGCGGAGAAGAGAACAGAAAGGAGAAGAGAGCGTTGAAATAGCACCTTTTACAGACATCGAATGATTGAATTTAGAGACAAGAAAAGAATTGAGCAAGCGGACCTGCCGCTGAAAGTAAGATAGACACGCCTTATTGCTTTGGCTAAAAGGTACTGGATTACAGAAGCATATCAGTGTCTTTTACCTGAACATTGTGCTCGACTAGATGTTGGCGTCCAGCAAACTTTTCGTGAAAATTTGCCCCCGTATTATATATGGAACGGTCCATAACGTAGTTAGCTAAATTCTAGCTAGTAGGACACGAATACTGACGTGGATACAAAGAAGAAAGCTAAGACGTACGATCGTAGAAATCATTTTCAGGTGGACTATCTTTCGGCACAACTTCTACTTTCCTACGTCCTTTTCTTTGTTGCTTTGCCTAGAAAGACACAACTTAAAACATAACCATTTGTAACACTTACTTTGCTCTCCGCATCTCTTTTCTTAGCCTCGTCCGCCAGTAAAGATCGTACGAGTTGTCCTATTCGTTCATCAGATCCATCTTCGGAATTAGAAGAGGCACGTCTAATACCATTCTAATGTAACTGCTTAATAAGCTCCTTCGTGCATATTCTAACCTGTTCATGACTATTCCCTGATCTATTTCCTCCATTCTCCTGGGCTCGAGATCTTGCGGGCTGGGCACGATTTTGCTGTTCGTTACCATGGTGTTGAGGATAACCGGGAGGGGCACCAGTCACTAGACTATATATGAGACTGAGCTTTTCAAAATAATCAAACCATTTTGAAATGTATGATCGGGAGCATTCACGGGGGTTCCGCTGACGCGTCTTTTGATTCCATGTGATTGAGAGCCTGGTGGTGCTTGGGAAACTACAGGATTCGGCGAAGGAGGAGGGGGGGCACTATTTCGGGATACCATTTCCACAACAGATGCTATAGACGAATCTGAGAAGCCAAAGTAAAAAACTGAAGAGATAAAGCTGATAAACCTATTCTGTCAGCATTCGGTGTATTAGATTGTTGAGATTTTGAACTTTCATTCGACACACCAGATCTGCCATCAAGGATTTGCGACTCCGATAAAAGACTATTACTCCCACTCAACTCATTCATGGGTTCAATATCATCGAGATCACCTAACACAAATCTATTATAAACTGGTACATAGATAGAAGACTACCTAAATGCTCGTCTTGGGAATGCCACAGCTTGTCTACCGCAGCTTCACCGCCTGGATAGCTGTACATGTTTCCCTCGTTTCTCATATAGCTCCCTGGCTGCAACACATTCAATCTAATAAAAGAAACATGGACTGAACATACATTCATTCCGGGTACTTGTTGAAACTGCTGCGATGGGGAAGTTCCATCTTGAGAAAAGTCACTTGATGTTCTTTGCGAAGCATTAGGGTGGACAGATCCTGGACCTAAAAAAAAGCAAATACTAGAAGAGACTTGGAGAAAATAACCTGTCGGAGGGTATGGAACATGAGGTCTTTGTTGCCATGGCTGATTCACTTGCTGCTGATACATCATACGCTGTTGCATCTAAGATATTTGTGATATGAAGAAGCTTATGAGAAATTATATACGGAATGCTGCCACATTTGCTGTTGGTGTGGGTTCCCAGAATAGTTAGGAGGATATTGTGGATGACCGGAAGGCCCAGGTTGCCCAGGTCCCATAGGATAATTAGGCTGAGGATACCCACCAGGCATCATGGGAGGTCCACCCTGGAAGTTAAAATGTCGAATGGAAAAAAAGAATGGGCATACCGGAGGCATATGCTGAGGGTGCATCATCCTGTCTTGCATGAACTGTGATTGCTGCTGCTGCTGCTGTTGTTGTTGTTGTTGTTGTTGTTGTTGTTGCTGCTGTTGTTGTTGTTGCTGTTGTTGTTGCTGCTGCTGCTGTTGCTGAGCCAACTCAGCTTCTTTCTGTTGTTTCTTGGTTGGCTTCCTCTTCTTTTTAGGAGGTTGCTGTGGTTCCTGGAAAGTTTCAAAAAACTAATGACCGAGAGAAGCATCAAAAACCTCGGGCATAGGGACAAACGGGGGAGGACCAGGTTGTGGCATTGATGGTTGATTAATAGCAGGAGCCTGCTGATTAGGAGGACATCCATACGGTACTTGGCCTGGAGCTCCCTGAGGATAATTGGGAGGAGCTCCTAATCTTTGATGTGGATACATATGCTGTCCGTGAGGAGGAAAATTCTAAAATGAAAGAGCAACTTAATAGAAATGGAAAAAAAGCTACCATCGGCACAGGTCCAGCAGGACCTTGTCTTGGAGCCGCAGCGCTCATATTAGGAGGAGGATTTCCAGCAAAATATTGACTATTTGAAGATGTTGGTTGATTGGGATTTGAGGGATTGGGTGGGGGAGGGGTAGCGTGACTAGATCCTGGAGCTTGGTTTTGAGAGTGGGCTCGCTGAGCTTGCATATGTTCCAACGCTTGTTGTTGTTGCATGATCAACCGTTGACGATCCATCTGCAATGAAAATTATATCTATTACTTATAATATAACTCACATGTTGCTGTTGCTGAATAGCCAATTGTTGCGGATCCATATTAGGGGGCGCACCACTATGATTTGGTGGAAGAGGCTGGTTCGGATGATTAGGATATGGGTAGGGGGAGAATGGTCGCTGTTGCATATTTTGATTATGAGGAGCTTGAGCATTTTGAGGAACAGTAGGATGACCATGGGGAGGAGTAGGGTGCGGTTGAGGCTGCGGACCAACAGGCACAGCTTGAGGGTTCGACACCTGTGCAGTAGACTGAGGTCCTTGTTGACTTGGAGCAGGAACACTCTGGGTAGGAACAGTGGATTGGGCTTGAGAACTCGCAACAGGTTGTTGGAGTTGCTGAGACTGAGGAGGTTGAGCAACTTGGGGTTGGGGAGGTTGAGACACTTGAGATAAAGGCGTTGGTGGTGGAGGTTGTTGTTGCTGTTGTTGTTGCTGTTGATTACTGGAACGCAAATAAGAACCAGAATAACTGTATATATTACCTCAAGAGATTGATTAAAAGAGGACTATTGTTGTTCACAGGCGCTCTCGATTGTTGGGGATGAAGGACTTGAACTGGTTCAGGAGCAACAGCTTGAGTAACAAGTCCAACGTGATGAGGGTGAATAATCCTAGTTTCACTGTAAGTAATGCGATTAGTTTTCTCTTGCATCGAAACTTTACATTTTTTCGATTGGCGTTTCCACTCGTCGTTGAATCTCTTCAACTCTTGGAGGAATTGGATGAACCAATGGTACATCAACAACGGAGATAGGTTCTTCATTGGCAAGTTGAACAGAGGATAAACCTGAAAAAAAAATAACATGGCAACTACAATAACGGCTTATATCCTACCTAGCTTTCGCAAAGTATGAGGAAGATAACAAGCAATCCGTTTCAGGCGAAGAGCCTGTCTAGCGTTAGCTCGAAATGTGAACTTATGCCTTGGAGAAGGCGCCACAGTAGATGATGTCATGTCATCTGTCACGTCTTCTTTCCTCGCGGAGTTTTCAAAGAGTTTCTCACTTTCTCTAGATTGACTTCTCTCCGGCGAAATACTTTTTGTAGGCTCTCCAGTGTGATCTGTAGATGGTTCCGATTGACTGGCAGTGAGAGGCAAACTGGATTCCAAAGAATCTTCTAACTCTTTCTCGGAACTCTGTCTTGGTTTAGAACTACGTTCAGAGGGGGGAGGACTAGAAACCGTTTGGCTATCACTCAATGGAGAATCTTCTCGGGTGGGCGCCTTATCTTCACTAGTTGAAGGTTCGCTCGTGCTGGAAGACGGTTTGGACACAGAATCCAAGGATTCCTCCTTCACTTCACTATCACTCAGTCTTGTTGTCGCCGTTTGAATACAGTTCCGATCTTGAAATATAATTTTAAAAAAATGCTTAAGCCTTAATAGTACTTTCACTGATTTTGGTGGATATCGAGTCAGCAACATTCGATGAGATGGTTTTGATAGAAGATATATTTGCCGAACTTGGAGTTTCCGTTTTAACAGTTACAGAGGGGGGTCTCGCTGAAGTCTGGACCCAAGCTGCTGAGGGGTCTATGGAAGACGTTCCCAGCATCAACGAACATCCAGTGTCCGCTTAGTGCTACCTTAAGCGTAAAGGATCTACAACTAAAAATATTTAAAAGAATAACGGAATAATATATATAATAATGTAAAGGTTCATGGATTTAGAAAAAAAGTGAACGTCAACAAGACAGAAACATTGAACGCAACAAAGATTCACAACATTTAACACTTAAAATAATATAATATATGACGGACTTCTTTTCAAATTCTGAAACTGCTCAGTATTGAGAGTAATCCACCTCCCATATTTTCAAAATAAGACAAAGAGCGCGTCTGGCGTTACTCAATAAAGAACAGTACCAGCATAAATATTCAAGAGCACGATTTCACAATTCGAAGTACTTTTTCTTTTAAATGAGGAAAGGGATGAAGCTATCTGATGGTTAATTAAGCATATGATAATTTTGAAAAAACACCAATTAAAAGAAGCAAAATAAACTCTTCGGAAACCTGGAACCGCCCGCGTCGTCTCACTGCACGCAACGCATTGCTCGCGCGAAGCGGTCGCGATTGATCCCTTGAACTCGTGATACCTACCGTAACAATTAAGTTACCTGGTTTTCGTTCAGCAGAAGCTTCAGTTAAAACTCTAATAGAAACAGTGAAATTTTTTAATTCTGAGTTGGTATCAAATATTTTGCAGAGTTATATGGTTACTAATCCCCAGTCTCTACTCTCAGTTTATTTTTTCTCTCTAAAAATATTGAAACACTGAGTTCAATTAAAAATTCATTCAAAAATAAGTGAGAAATCTCTGTTCTGATTTGAGTAAAGCTTAAAGTTTCTTGTAAAGCATCACCCATTAAAGCAACAATAATTTTCTAAAGGGTCCCATACGGAAACCCCTGTACATCGTTCTGTCAACTGAACAGGTCGTAGTTAGAAATTCGTACTCCTAAAATATTTTCTGTGTAAAGAACATATTTTAACATATTTCTTTTTGAAATTGTAGCTATGTAAGTGTTATTTTGATACAAAATAATCAAATAATATTTGTGTATTTTTTGTTGTTTTTTTCTCCAATTTTCCTTTTTTATTGCATCGGTTTCGGTTCTTGTTGAAAATCAAACGTATTTCTTTTTTGTAGTCATGAAGTACTTGGGAGCTTACTTGTTGGCTAACCTCGGAGGTACTGCCTCTCCATCTGCCCAAGATATCTTGAAAATTCTTGGTATGTTTTCATTCCATACGTGTTTTGTGTTACTTAAATCTGTTCAGGAGCTGGAGGTCTTAACTGCGATATGGATAACGCCAACGCTGTTGTCGGAGCCCTCAACGGCAAGACCGTCTCTGAAGTTATTGCTGAAGGAAAGAAGAAGTTGGCTTCAGTTCCATCTGGTGGAGCTCCAGCTGCTCCAGCCGGAGGTGCTGCCGCTGCCCCAGCTGCCAAGGGTAAACAATTGTTTGAAGTAGATAAGTAATTGAATGAATTATAGCTGCTGAGAAGAAGGAAGAGGTTAAGGAGGAATCCGACGACGACATGGGATTCGGTCTCTTTGACTAAGTTTCGTTATTGTTGTTATTCTTTTATCGAATGCGATAAAGAAATGATGCTACTTACCTGTTTTGCTTTAATTTTCTTTTATTAATCCGTATTACTACACTGCATATTTATTGAAACTTCTTTCTCGAGAAAGATTCTGAATTCTAGAGAATGAAGTATCGGCAGGCCGCCAAGTGGATTTTATCAAACACTTTGGTTTCCAATTGCAGCCTTACCCCATCTATAAAACTCCGACTAATTACTGAGCAAACCCCTCTTTGGATGAGTACTCCTGATTTATGTCCATTACCTGATCCTTATTGGGCATTCTATTGGCCAGGGGGGCAAGGGGTCACTAAGTATATTCTGGAGAATCCATCAAAGTTTAAGGATGAAACAATCTTTGATTTTGGCGCTGGATGTGGTTCCATAAGTATTGCTGGATGTATCGCCGATTGCAAATCGGTCATTGCCAATGATATTGACCCCAGTAGGAAATATTCTTTACTTCGATGTATAGCAATACTCCTCAGATGCTTTGATTGCTACCAAGCTCAACTTCAAACTGAACAAAATTTGTGACGAGAAAGTAGTTTACACCCGCACTGATTTTCTAGACCCTGAGAACCAAGATGAACTTCTGGATATTGTGAAGGTTATTTTTTCAATGGTTAAGTATTAACATGATATGCAGGGAAGATGCTACGTTATCTTAGGCGACATGTTTTATGATTCTGAGTTCACAGCTAAGATTTTCCACTGGCTTCGCAGGTTTTGAACAAACTGTATTTGAATAAATGTTATCTTGACCCCAGATTCAAGGAGAAAAGGGAAGTTTGTATCCTTGTCGGAGATCCAGACAGACATCCGTTAACTGATCCGAAGTACATCCAACGGTTTGTCGATTGCGATGCTAATGTATTTATAAATTTCTCTAGATACCCATCATTCTCAAAAACAATACTAGCACAATATCCTCTTCCAGCCTACGTGATAAAAGAACACTATGGATTCAATATTGCAAGCATTTATGAATTTCGTTTATAAAAGATGTCAGTAATATTTCAACAATATACATTCACAATAAGATTTTGAAAATTTACAAGAAATTTCAACTACCCGATAAAAATGTTTTAGGAATGGTAGTTCGAAAATAATAAAACAAAATATACCGTATACTTTTTAGTATAACCTGTTAGCTAATGAAAGTATTGTTTTACCGGTTCTAAAATGAAAGAAACAGTTGAGTTAGTCCACAATCTAAGAAATTGGCTCGTTCCGACACCGTGGCCTCAGAGGAGCTGATCTATGGCTTAATAACCGGCACTTTTCTCCTTCGACTCGTTTTTTTTGTTGAGCACGCTGTTCTCTAATTTCGACCTAAACCAATATTGAGTTTTTTCAATCAGTTCTGACTTACAAAGGTTTGGTCGCCCGTGATGTCGTGGTAATGGGTTTGTATGTTATGCCATTCTTCTGATCGAATGTCTTCCCTAACAGGCAACGGATCTCCTGCAACTCTACGTTTTTCACAGAAGCGCACACATGGCTCGATCCAGTCGACAACATGTAGCAAAGCCTCATAAGTGAACCCTGAAACTTCGGGTTAAAGAAGGTTGAAATATCTCTGCTTACCTGTTACACTACTAACTAGGTTATGAGGTTCATAACAAGCAAAAAGTACTGCAGCGGCAACTTCTCTGTAGGAGAAAGTATGGATATCAACATCGAGGCTGGCAACATCTAGCACCTGCAAAAAAAAAGAGAATGAAAAGAAATGATGCTATTATCAACCTTTGCCATGTGCATATATTCTTCTCTAAGATACGCGGGAACAGTGAACGGTTTTTCTGATACGTGCTTATCAGTATCTGGCTCAAACTAAGATAGGAGTGAACACAAATAGAAAACCATTCTCACCTGCTTGTTACCCAAAAGTTGCATATATATGTTCAGCCAGTGAATTGAGGTAAGAGGTGATAAGCCCCAATTTAATGTACAGAGCATGAGAATTTCCGCCTGTCGCACTTGCGACTCATCACAAGCTCCAGCAGTATATTCAACAAAATTTTCTAACTTGGGTGGATAAATCTCCTGAAATAGAAAAAAAAACTTAAAATCGAAGAATAAAACTGACTTCATATTTTGATGCTATAAAAATCGCCGTCGTTCCTATGCATTGAAATTCGTTCACACTAAGGTCTGGATGAGCTGCTAAAAACCTATCGAGATAATCCATAGAAAGATGAAATGTTTCTCTATGTTGTTTTTCACTCTCACATAGCTGAAAATTCATTCAATGAAAGCGAAACTAAGTGAATTCCAACTTCCATCATCCAATCTAGTAGTACCGCTCGCATAGATGGAGATATTTGGTTTTTCAACACCAGCTTTTCTGGACGAATAACAACGTCTTTCCTCACTAACAAATTCCACACCTAACATATAAATTTAGGAAACTCCGATGTAACAAAACAAAACCTTTTCGGGGGTACCCATACCTCTGCAAGAAGTTTCAGTTAAGTGAATAGGGGCTGGAGCATTCATTTTTTTTTCATCATTTAATGCTGATTCTATCCTTACGAACTCTGCATTTTCGAGATAACTATTATCTTCCTCTGAAAAAAAAGCGAAATTTTTTTTTCGATTGAATAGTACTAACCGTTTTCATCGGAGAAGTCATCAAAAAAATTTGTGTTAGATTTACAGTACTGAGCCTGAATGATTATAAGAACATGAAATGACACAATAAGTTCTAACCTCGTTGTCATTCTCTTCTTCGATAGAGTCAAATCTGGGATTCATGGTGTTATTATCACTAGTAGGCTGTCGCCTCTTTGCTTCTTGAACTTCAAGCTTGTCAGTAGAATTCTGGATTACGGCAACGTTTTAGAAATACTCGCAGAGCTGCTTACTCAAAGAAACCCCCTAACCTTTGTAAAGACTCCGCCCCTTTTTGCGCGCGCTTAGGAGCAACCTTACGTACACTTAAAGAACGAAAACTAATAGGATTGTACAGTAAGATAAACTGGACCAAAAATATAGCAAGAAAATCATACTAAAAGCCGTACAGTTTTCAGTAAATCTCAAAGATTTGAGTAACCATACTGATGTTAGACAAACAAAGTGTCTACCTGCCGTTGATAGTAATCATTCAATACTTAATGGGAAGGAATTTTAATACAACAGCCTGTCGATCGATCCCCGAACGCTCAAAAGAAGCAATCATTATCATCCCTACTCATTCCCATTTAACTAATTGCTCTTTCACGTACGCCAGTCATGATACACATTCCGATAATCGAAATATTTCACTTGAATGGTGACCCGAAATCGGAATTTCATGTTTGAATACTGAAAGTTGAAGAAATTCGAACGAATAATTTGTACTCTCCTAATGTTTACAAGCCTCTGTGTTACAACCGGCTTGTATTTGAAAGTAACTTGTCTCAGCTTTGTATATCACAACCAAACCGGAGATAGTTCAACGGGAAGAACGGGTGATCGCTTTTGGTTTTTTTTTAGACTGTTGCAATATTTAACTTAAATTGAACATGAACTGTTTTTAAGGCATGAATACCTTTTCGTTTAACTAATATTTCTTTGATATGAGTGGTTCTTTTGCCATTACTTAAATAACAGTTCGGTATGTCTAAAACAATATATATCTCCCAATTTCAAAACGGGTTCGTAATATTGTGAATTCGCAACCACACTTATAGACAGAATGTATAAGAGAGTAGACTAGAAAGGGATGGCGACTTAGAGGATGAACTTCGAGTAAGCAACGTCAAAACCGGATTATAAACTCACAGAACTTATAGTATATCTCCTCTTCCTTTCTGAAGAAGTTGAAACTTCAGAAAAGTTTTCAACGTTCTCTTCAATAGGTTTATTTCCCGTTCTGCTAGCTTTCCCGTTGTCTATTGAGGTGCTCCTCAAACGGTAAGCAGTTGTTATAACCGAGATATCATCGGTATCGTTACTAAAACAAATCAATAAAGCAAACTACACTCAATTTAAGAGGGGAATATTAGTACATACCCCTTATTCGATCTGCTCTGCTGGTCTTCCTTCGACTTTCTAGCCTTACGATTAGTAGATTTTCGTTTTTTCCTACCTGCCATTCATTCAATCTGAAAATGACCTAGTTAATTTCAATTCAGAAGCATGAGAATATGTTAAATTCTGCTGATTTGAAATTATGCTGAAGTAAAGAAATTCAAAATTATCACATAGGACTGAGCACAATTATCAACAAATTCAAAGCAGCAGAAGCATTTATTTAGCGCGCTTTCTGACCGCAAAGAATCCTACCACGAAAAACCAGCCCTTTAGGTATTAGCGTCACGCCATATTTGATTCCTTATTCCATTTTTTTTAATTTTTAAAACTTGATAAGTCAATTTTTTGTTGTTCAACAAATACTCAAAAAAAAAGAAAAACAATGTTCCCTGACATAGTTGGATTCCTTGCAGTAAAATTAGGAAACAATCGTAAAACGTTTGATGCTTAAATTCCTCTAACATCTATTTTCCGATTTTGCCATGTTACTTGATTCGAAAAGTTACAAATTGTTATTTTTGATAACCTGAATCAAAATTTGAATGAAATTATCAATGCTATATGTTAAAATGTTTTAAATAACTCACACTACTTTGTAAACCACACAAAGTGCAAAGCTAGTACTAACAGTAACAGAAAAGTATTCTTCTTTAACTTTCTCAATAATACAAATCTTTCATTGAATTGTTGCTCTATGAGCTTCTTTAAAGCTCTATTCCTCTGAGTTGGTGGTAGTCTGTCGGCTAACTCTTTGGTCAACGTGTTTCTTCCCATACCAAAAAAAATTAACCTTGGCATCAACGTTTTACGATCGAAAATTTTGCAGGCCGCCGGCCTTCCATTTTTGAGTAAAAAGAACTTGGTATGTCGTCTGATTGCGATGACGACAGATTACTGATAGATGACCATAATGATATTTCTGTAAATGAAGGAGAGACAGGGAACAAGACATCGTCAGGTAATATTTTGATACAAAACGTTTGCAAATATCATTCTCCCACTAAAGCTTTTCATGAACTGTTGCCTTAATTGCGTGAACAATTTTTTCTTCTTTAATTGTTGAATAGAAAACAGAGCTTATAGAAAAAGATGGAGCTAACGAAGTTGGTGATGTTTCTCGAGAGGAAGGCGAACTTGTAGACGAAGAAATGGATCAGTCTGAGAGTGACCCAAACTCTGCCAAAACTAAGTATGTCTTACCTAGGCAAAAGTTTTATAATACTGAACATAACTTAAGGTCTGAAAACCCTAAAATTGAGAAACGTCCACCAACTCCTAAACAGGATGGACCAACTCAGAAAAAAATGCGTGTGGTGATCGTTAAAACTTCATCGCCATTTCATTTGAATGTTTAGAAGTCTACCCCTTCCCCTCTACCTCCACCTCCTATACCTCCTATTTTGAAACATGATAAATCCACTTGTGTTCAAACTCGTGCTGTACAAAATGAAGCGGATGACAGTCCATTTGAAATGGAACCCGGATCTTCTTTTACTGTTCAAATGACTGTTGTTTGCCGTCTCGGTAATTCATTTTTTCCCACGAAATATAGTTATTTCGATCTTGTCAGAAAATGCAAATACTTTGTATGTAACAACCAAATGGAAAGACCAGGAACTGTCCGGAGTACTCACTGACGGTGTGCCTCCTGGTTTTCAGAACCTTATGAAAAAAAGGTTTCACTTCTATATAATGACTCTTCTTAATGATCTTTCAGCGTTCTTAGAAATCAGAACGGCACAAATTATTCAAATTCGGGAGAAGGTGACAAGTCTGGTAATCAATCAACCCCTTCTAAAAAACGTGTTGGTCGAAGTTTTCAAAGTGATATTCGTCGAAGGTCTGCCCGTCCTCAAGCAGAAAACAATAGTATGATTTCATGTTGCTGCGTTTGAATAATTCTCCTGTTTTCAGATAGTAATGAGGATGGCGATGAAGATGGTGAGGCGAACAGTGACTCTCGTCCTTCCGCTCCCAATAGTTCTCTGACTATGACTGAAATAGGAGAAAAGTATGGCTCACCAACTGTTTCAACCAATGAACTTTTTTTTTAGTAAGAAGCTTCATGAGTGTCCTTATGATGGTTGTTATTATCGTTTCGAGAGAGGCGTAGAAATGGACTATCATATAAATATCTTCCATAAAGTCAAAGCTGTGAGATTGACTTTCTTTTTCATTCACTTTTTCTCATCTCAGGTCATGCGTGAATCTATTTGTTGTCAAACCGATATTTCTGCTCTAAGAAGACAGGATGTAGCAACGGAAACTGACAATGTTTCCGATGAACTAACAGATTTACAAAAAGATAGTATAAAACAGTTATTTATGGTATGTTCTTCCTGCCAATTCGTTCCAAGTACTCTTACCTGTAGGCCGGTACTTCCAATTCCAAGTCTGAGGTGAAGGAAGAGTCCGGTAAGCGAACTGGATCTCCTTTTTCTGATATATCTGAACCGGATGACTCTTCAGCGAAACCAAACGCCGGAGACACTCGTTCAGAAACAATAAAACCTGGTTTGTTTGTTTTTGAATTAATCATTCCTGAAGATATATATATATTCTAGAAAAGGCCGATGGAGCTCATAGTAATGGAGTTGCAACAGTCACGCCAATGACAGGTTTAATAAGAATACGTTCTGAATCATTATCTTCAATTTTCAGGAAACGCTTTATTAGAAGGACAGGTACATTCCTCTGTGAATTCTTTAATGGGAGGAGGTAACTTTTGTTTCTTAATCAAGTCTGTAACTTGCATTTCCAGTGAATCCACTATCAACTAACGGAATCTTCTCCTCGCCTTTATCATCAACTAATCATTTCCAAAATTCAAGATTACCTCAACAAGAGCACAAGATTCATCAGTTAAAACAAGAAGGTGAGTGTCGGAAAATTTCTTTAAAAACAATTAACTTAAAGATGGAAGCGGCTCAAACACTAACATGGCCCCGAAGCCTTTATCTTCCCCTGCTCAACCTAGATCCCATTTTTCATTACCTATGGCTGGGCCTCATTCTAGTGAGTTATTTTCGGGTATGATATCGATATCTCGATCATTATAGATCATCCATTAATGCAACCTCTTACTCCTCAAGCCGCGATGCAAATGTTTCAGTTATCGATGGCGAGAGGGTATCCCAGTGCAACGGTATCATACAATCCAATCCAATCAATATTTTTTTCTTCAGATGGGCACGGCGTGTACTCCTGACCAATTAGCTCAAATTGCTGCTTTTCAAGGTAGAGTCGCTTGAGCATCTGATAAATATGTTAAGCTTTCAGCGAATCTCCCTGGATCATTCGGAAATATATATCCAAAATGAGGATTACGTGCTGTCTATTCTGCCTTTCCTTACTCTTAATTACGTAGTATAACATAGAACTCTGCCCTCGCATGCTTTCTAATAATAATAACAACGCATTTTTGTGACATGATAACGGAAAAATGCGTTTGTTTTTAGTTTTCTTTATGTCTGATGTTGAAAACATTCTTGGAATCTTTTACCCTTTTCTTCAAATCCAAAACAAATACTTATCTTGCTTTATACTATGAATATATATTTAATATTTTGATGAAGAGGGAAGGTGTGGGCTTCATAGAATATGTGTGAAATTCGAGTAAATTATTAGATGAAAAAACATTACGAAGTAGTTTTGCATGTCCTGAAGATTAAGATGTCGGTGACGGTCCGATATCCTCTCCCTCACCTGAAAAACCAAATGCTAATATATGCTAATGTTGTTGTTTTAACTCAAAATGAGAAATATTCAATAAAAATTCTCCAAGACAATATGAAGTCATTCTTTACCACCACATTACAATTGAGTTCAAGCAATTCACAAAAAGAACAATTTGGTTGGAAACGAACGTTTGAAATCGTTACTGATTCACATGATCATGTGTTCGTTATGAAGTTTCCCATAATGGAATTTTCAAACACTCCAGAATAAGCTTTGGGAGTAATGACGCCCAAACGCTCAATGTCGCCGAAAAGGCTGGCATTAGACAGTGTATCGCAGACATATGTGTGGAAATGGCGGTGCGGTCGGTTTCAAATTTTGGCGGGAACCGTGTTTTACTATTGTAACCCCAGTGGTGGAAGATGATTATATCTGAGTTTTCCATGAGTTTACTTGTTTTTCTTCAATTATTCAAATAAACCTTTGCCTACTTCATAAAAATAATTAAATTAGGAAATGGATACTGAAGTTTTCGATAATGTCTGCGCTCCATCCTTTGCGGAAGGGGGATTGGGAAGCCGACTTGACGATTCGACCGATTTCTTTGGTTAGTTATCTTAAGAATGATTGCGCATATAGTAATTTCAGAAAGAACCAGAGATGATAAACCAAAAATAATTGATGAAGTTGTATGCTTAACACTACCAAACGACGCATTTAATGTGTCCCCAAAGAAGGCGCCTCTTGCTAACATTCCTATTAACTCACCTGTCATTTCTGAGACTTCAAAAAATGAAACTTGTAACACTAAACCAGAATCTACATTCAGCATACCAACCAACATCTCAAATCCTGCCGATGGATCGGAACTTGGTTGTTCGTGTTTTATCTAAAGTTTGTAATTTTTCATATGCAGAAAACTTGGGTAGATTGGCCATGTTCGGTAATCGTCCGCAACAAAAGCGAAGATCGCAGTTACGAAGAGAAGAGCGCTCGAAAGTTGAGTCTGAGAGGAGAGGTATTGAGTTCAGATATTCAAGAGCCATATATGTGAAAGTTATAGTACCAATCCCGAGACCTGAACAATCTGCAGCATCAAAAGTTTGTATACCTGCTCCAGTTCCACGGGATCCTTCGAATGCTCGACAGTCTTACTCACGTTCTCAAACTCAGAACCGAACCATGACATCACGCCTCTCCAGTTCAACTACCCTATCAAGTGCTCGATCATCTAATACCTCTCGGCAGCCGTCTACGATCCGATCCAGAACTCCAAGGTGTTTTTTGACTTGGAGATTTATAATCAGAGGATTTTAGTGTGGAACCGATTCGTTCTCGCAGATCTGCGTCAGTTGAACACAGACATGCACCAAACAGTATCAGTAAAGCAACTCCACCGGTTGTGCCTAGGTTTATTAGTTTCGAAATGGATATTCATCCCTTTTTATAGGCCTGTTATTACTGGGCCAATCACTAGATCAAGAGCTCGATTATCAAGTGAGACTACTGAAACATCTAATAGCACTGCTTCAATGGTGAGCAGTACGGCCCAGATATTGTACAGTTTCATATTCCAGAGTTTGAATAACCGACTTTCTCAACTTCAAATATCAAGCCGTCCTATCGCCCCATTAACTAGTGAGCAAGAATTTAGAAAAGGTATCAGACAGAGAAATGCCATCGCTCCTCGATTGTCGTCGACTCCAGTTGGCAAAGTTACTAGTAAACTTCAAGAAGCAATCACATCCGTAGTAAGTTCTCATATCTCATGACCGAGACGAAACTTTCTTCTAAGAGTAAGAAGCCTCCTTTGCCGTCGATTGTGAGACGTGAAGGAAGTGTAACAAGAGATCGTCAAATGAATGCAGTCAAGCAATCACCAGTTATTGTTGCTCGTTCTCCCTTACGTCGAACACCGGTGGTTACTACAGCTCAGCCAAGAGTAGCATTCGGCTCCGGCGTTAGACCAGTTAATGTTTTACCAGTTCGTTCTTTCATCTGTCTCTTCTAGGCTCGTATAGCACGTCGATCTAACACTTCTTCTCCTGGTTTCCGAAAATATCCTGTTAATGTTATATTTATTTTATTACTCTCGTTGATCATTGTTTTACAGGCGTCTACCAAGCCGTTAATTGTCACAATACCTGATACGCCAACATTCATGAGAAGACTTTCCGCTACCAAGAAAGATCACCCAGCGATTCACGCTCAAACACCTACACATACACAGCCTATGCAACGTCAATCTTCAGTTCGCAGAAGCAGAATTGATGTTGCCCAACTTGTAGATAGATTGAGCAAGCCTAAAGTTTTAGCAAGCCCGAAAAGAATTCCTGCACCCAAGTCAAAGTAGGAAATGTATACTTTCGTTATTATTTTTTTTACTCAGGCTGGTGAATGGATCAACTCATGGATTAACTTCTCAAAGAAAAGTAAGAAGTAGGAGTACTTCTGTTGTCCGTCCAGGTTAATTGCATTATAATCAGTTAGTATCTCTTTTCTATTTACAGGATCTGCAAATAACGCCCCAGAAACTAATCAGTCCGCGAATACGAAAGTTTAATCGTTAAATAAGAATTATTTTAAAAATTAATCATTGTTTATACAGTGAAAGATATGTTTATATATACAAATTTGGATAAATGTATGCTACAAACGTGTTAAACGTTAAAATCGTTGCTTCGATGTGTTTGTAGTTTGCGCCAACACATGTGATTGACGCATTCCCTTTATCTTGACCTTTTCAACTATCTCATGGTGTATCATATGTATGATTCGTTTTTTTTATTTTGTAGATTCTGTAAGTAAATTTTGAATCAATTTTTCTATTCTTACAGGATGTCTGCTAATCAGCTTCTGAGAGAAGTTCGACTGTATGAAAATCACAGTGAACGAGAACAAATGGAAAACATGGGTGAACTATTCGCTGTACTAAATGCTCTTGAATGTTTGGAGAAAATGTTCAGTAGAGATCATGTTGCAGCTGATGAGTACCAGACTGAGTGTTTCAAACTTTTAGATCAGTATAAGGTTAGCAGCAGTGGATCTTAGATTGATTAAAATCAATTTCGTTAAGGTTGCAATGCGATTAGTCAGAGGTACCGACGTAGAAGCATTCGCCACTAAATATTGCTTGCATTGTCCTGCTGCATTAGAAAGAATAAGGGAAGGAAGACCGATCACTGTCCGTGATGACAAAGGAAATCTTCTCAAAAATATCGCTAATATTGTTGAGGTATTTTTCGTAGATTACTAGTTGCTCAACTTTCTTTTATAGGTCTTCATTACATTCTTTGATCAGTTGAAGCTTAATGTACGAGCCGTTGATGAACTATTCCCTAACTTGAATGAATTGTACACGTCTATTAACTCGATGTCGAGACTGCCAGAACATTTTGATGGAAAAATAAAAATTAAAAAATGGCAAGTTCGATCATTTTTATTCATTTTTCATGTGTTTGTTTCCAGGCATGATCATCTCTCTAACATGAATGCCTCCGACGAAATCACAGATGAAGAAGCGCGACAAATGATTTTCGAGTTGGATGGCGCATATTCAGCTTTCATCAAGTTTTTGCATAGCGAACAACACTGATATTCCAATTCATTATGTACAATTACTTGTAAATACATAAACTATTTGACTCCGAACATGAAGTGAATAAATTAAAAAAGCCATCACCATTGCATAAGAGCATATTTGTGTTCACGTTTCACTCTCGATACGACGACTCTTCCATCGTGGGAAAGAGAAGCAAACGTCCAAGCATCTCCATGAGACCAAGTACATGAATATCTTAACGAATGAATTAACTCTGAGGAAGAAGTAAGCTGGCCATACACTGATTCTTCGTGCTCTTCTATAGTTTCTAAGACGCCATCTTCTAAACGTTCTGTTCCTTCCTCCGTAGTTTGTGAGTCTGCTTCACTACTCACAGATTGAACACAGTTCAAAACTACGCAAGCATCACTTCCAGAAGTCAGAAGAATCTGATCGTGAACAGGATGATAACGAACCTATGGTATTGGTGAACTTTCAGAATGAAATCTCGAAATACCTGCCAAATCCAATGAGCATGTGGGCGGAGTACAACAAGAGGTTTCTGTAATTTTCGTGAATCCCAGATTCGCACTGCGGCGTCGTCTCCACAAGTGGCAATGCTGACAATTGACAGGTTACAAGCACTTTTTCGTTAACTTACCCATACTGTAGGTTGGGATTGAAATCTAGATGGAGAACGCGGTGAACATGAGCGTTCTCTATAGTAAAGCTTGGGCTAAAATGGAATTTCAATATGCATCTGAAAGAAAAGTCGTACCGTTCCATGTCTCGGCAATCGTAATAGAGTACATCTGAGTTCATTGCTATGGCGAGATCTCTACCCCCATTGTGCGGACTCCAAGCCTGTGCATTAACTGAATCACTCAACGATTGATTTCTAATAACCTGAGAGACGGACAGTAAATTTATGATTAGTTAAATGAGTACTTTCAAGTCTTGACTCATGTCAAACAGCGTTAAATCCTTGGATGTTAGAGCACTTCCAGTGTTAGTTTGACTCTCCCATTCAAAGCTTGAAAGTTATACGGCTAAGTGAGAAAGTTTCAATTCTGACGATTACCTCTTAGGACAAAACTCCGATGTTACTGTCCCTAAACTGTCTAATTGGTTTCGTTCCCGATTCATTCTATAGATGGAGTGAGCAAACTTAGGAAGAGTTTCTCTATCTATAAACTTGAAAATTAATGCTCGAACATAGAAACTTCAAACAATCTGCTGAACTGCATGCAAAGACATCAGGATCCTCGGAAAAACCTGCTATTGCTCTTATTTCTCCTGCACTGTGAACAAAAGCTTGTGAAGATATTCGGGCGTAATTGTCTTCCACGGTTAACAAACATATCTAAGGCTGAATGAGACCTAGCTGATCATTACGAAGATAACCTGGTTATCAAGTTTAATATTGTTAGTCCCTATCAGAAATTGAACTGTATCTTCATTCAAGACACTGGCTAGACAACGAGACTCCAGGTCTAGTCCATACATTAAACACTCCCCCATTACTCCTGTAATCTTGGTTTTCATACTTTCACTGTTTACGAGAGATAAGATTGAATGGTCGAAACCCCGATAAAAAATTAACAAATATTAATACGAATTATATTCCATACGAACATTCCGATGAATCTACACATCCCTAATATTTATAAAGACTACAAATTTCTAAAAAAAAACTATCAGAAGGCACTACTTTAACATAAAACCGATAGCACCTCAAATGAATATTGAGCAAACTTTTCGTAGATTATTAAGAAGTTCCTTATTTGGCAAAATATGTGTTGTACATAACTCCCAACATGGAAAGAGAGAAGTTAATGAAAGTTGTAATTATTAAAGCATATGTCCAGATCGAGCGGCAGATGAATTGATCAAATATAGATCTTATGGCACCCATAGTGGCTGTTGATGATGTCACATCAACTTCCTGGGGTGAAGCTACCCATGATAGTCCACCTAAAGCATTCTTTCAAAAATTATATGATTTCAACGGTTCTTGCCTGTGGTTTTCAGCAACAGGGCGAAGAAGAACGAGAGAAGAATAGGCGAGAAGTATTGTAGTACCACCGCAGAGAAGTACGAATAATAACGGAAAATCTGAGGAAAGTAGGTTTAGACTTTGACTTTTGCAGAACATACTAATGATTGAAGAGCAGTGTTGCGAACATGTCCTGTTTCCTTCTGAAGTTCCTGTACCTTTTCATGTGGCATGTCCAAATGCGCCTTAATGTTTCATTTGTCGAAGAAACTGAATTTGGTAATAACCTGAAGATGATGTTTCCTAAGACCCATTCGCAAGAGTAATGTGAATATCACAGTATATATACGGAAAATGTCAAGAGACTCTTCGGTGAATCTGTTGAAAGATCTCATAAGTCGCGTTATTCATCGAGTACTTACATCATTCTCTTTCCATGAATCAAATGCTCTTTGACTGGATGGAGATAAAGTGTTAAGGTGAAAAGAGGCATCAAGAAAGAGAGATGAAGAACGATTCTTGAGGGAACATTGGCAACTTCTAATGCTCTAGTATACATGTTCGCAAAACGGAAGTTAGGGAATACTAGCATAGCCGATAGCAAAGAGAACAGTACAGAGAGTGATATGTACCTGGAATGTATCATGAGAAGCTTAAAACCAGTTTAGTACTTACAAAAGCAATGGACTCTTCAATTTTCCATCAGTCTCGGCCACATTTCCGATTTCTTCCATGAACTTATCAATGTTAACCCCAAATTGATCATAAGCTGTAGCGAATAATCAATAATAATATCAGAACAACAACACCTACCCTTCAGCATGTCAACGTCGAAAAACCTATTAGACCACATAGTAAATATACACGAAATCAAAAAGTAAAGAGCTCCAAAGGTGAGTAACAGGCTACGTTCATCTTGATTCACAATTAACCAAGCGGTCAAGCGGGCTAACACCTTACAAAGAGAGTTCAAATTGATCAATCATCTTCCTCTTACCTGCATAACGAAAGCGACTCCTATGAAAAGCCAGATAATAGAGATATTCATATCACCATTAGATGGGAAAAAGTAGAGAAAACCTTCACTAAGGATATATGTCTGAGAAAATAAGTCTGAGATACAGCTTGACATTAGTTTCTTACCACCAAGCACAGAGGAACATAGAGAGAGAGCCAATGAACGGATGTGAAAAGAGGAAAGTTTTGTAGTTCTAGTTCGTTAACAGGAGCTCTATTCAGAGCTAACGGGATATGTTTTGGAACATTGAAACCTGTCATGTCCTCTTCTTCTCTGAATAAGAATTTGGATGATGTTTTCGATCAAATCTCGAACCGTTTGCGTCTTCTTAACCGTGGATTCACTTTTTCTTTAGATGTAGGTAACAAAGACCTGAGTTCATTATTTGTAGGTGCCAAATAACGGTGAAGCCTATAAAGATTGATGAACACTAAGATAATAATAGTTCAAGAAATTTACCCCTTGACTATGTAAAGCTGAATGATAGAAATTCTAGTGCCTAATTTGCTAATAAGTGTGAGAACAATAAGAGAGATTACAATATGAAACCCCAGTACCGCCTGAAATAGAGAAGTTAGCTTCATTCAGTGATGTAAAAAGTACCATCTTACTATAAATGTGCTAGATTAATTCCCCCTGTAAAAATTAAATAAAATATGGAAAAATGAGTGGAAGTATGGAATGGTATTGAAGAACCAATGTTGAGAAGTTAAGAATAAAAAGAAAAAATTTAATAAATATATGCATGCAGAAATTGATAAAAAGACGAACTAGCTGCGAAAAAAGATCACATAATGGGAACTAACAACCATCTTATACCTCTAATAAATATATCACAATTTTGAAGAATTATTAATAAATTAGTAAAGATTCTCGTTCCATGGAAACGTTATTTACACCACAAACAAGCATCACAACACGATATGGCTAAGGTCAACTAGTCAAGTGAATTCGCATAAAACAACTTAATAGATATAAGGGAAGATGATTCGTCTACTGTAAAACGTATTTTCATGAATCTTAATCCACAGAAGGAAACATCTTCTAGTTCTTAGTGATCGTCGCTACTTCTTTCAAAAACCTTTGAAGAACAGATGACAAAAGATTTCTCATGATATGCCCTTCAGCTGTTTCAACTAGCTTACATAGCCGTAGTGGGAACTCTTCTCCGAGCTTCGGCAGCATATCACGAGGCAATTGTAGACATTCTTTCAGAAGTTCACAAATCACAGGTGAATAAGCTACACGCCTAGCTTCAGACCCTGCTTCGCCATATCCGTCTAGAGCAGCAGAGACAACTCTTCAATGATTGAAACAAAATGAGACTACAAAAAATGAATAGTTACCCTAAAACACCTTGAGCTACTTGGTCTTTCACGTCTTCTGAACGGGGATCACGTAGAAGTCTCAGCAAAATAGCTAAATTCGCACGTAGTGCATATGTTTCTTGTCTGAAACATGAAATAAACGACAACTCCGAAGAGTAAAGATACCTAATCAAATTAGGCTTTGATGTTCCTCTGTTACCAGCTTTCCAAAGAACAGTTCGCTGCCCATTGTTATCATTGAATTGTTTTGCTAACTTCTGACTGTCAGCAAGAGCTTCCACAAGACTAAAATGAAATAGCGCTACATAACAAAGTATGGCTGAATACCTCAATAGTAGAATAGGCTTCATCGTGCTAAATAGACCTTCGTCCGCATTTGACTCTACACTGCAGCCACTGTTCATCATTTCATTGTCTGAAATACGTACTTGTAATTTCTACTGTAAGGTAACCAACCATTTGTTGTTTTTCGTCCTAACACTATTGAAGTAACGGCGTCCACCAACTCAGACTGTATAACACAGAACACTATTTGTTCCGTGAAAACAGAATCACCAAAATTAGATCTAAACACTTTTTGAAATATTGAATACGTAACATAAGAGGTGTCACCCCATGGACCGGCTATCGTGCTCATCTTCTCCTATAGAAGCAACCCTACCCGTTGGAGAATGAACTGTGCCATTCTCCGGTTCCCAGGTTAACAGACTAAAGAGAACATAAAAGTAACAAAAAGAGGAGAGGAAAGGTGAAAAAGAAAAAAAACTAACGATTTCGGAAGAGTTGTAGAGAATAACTTTTTGAACAAAGCTATAGTCATCTGCCACATTTCATCAGTGAAACGAGGACCATTAGACAGTATCAAAGTTTCAAGACATTGGACAGTTGATTTAGCAAGCTGTTCATTTTCTGAAAAAAATGATGAGAAAGGGAAGTGAATGGCTGGGCTGCATACGTTGCTGTATACATGTCGTGAACTGGTCGTATATAGAGGGAAGAAGAAGTTCTCCTAAATCTGGGAAATATCTCGTGAAAACATCGACGATAGCGTAAAGGGCATGGTTGCATGTTGTCATCATCCATTCCCTCTTCTGAACAAACTTGTGAAGATGAGACAAGAAAAGAATAACATTACATCACTACGATCGTCTCTTTTAGCTTTGTCAAATATTCGGAATACGATAGAGAAGAGATCTTTCCACCAACTTGGTTTGAACGTTTCACCATGAACTTTCATAATTTCAAACAGAACCGATAAACTTCTAGTTCTTATATCTAACTTAGTTCTATTGATTATTGTACTGAAATGTAGAAATGAATTTCTGATTTAAGAAACGCTACGTACTGTAGCTCGAAGAATATGGGGAACCATCCTCGAAGCCATATCCTCTGATCGCCCGTAACACTCCAGGTTTCTCGCCCAGGCATTTCGTAAGGAGCATTGAGAATTACTTCTTGATTCACAGCGACGTAGCTGAACACAAACTTGATACTCATTGAACGGAGAAGTATATGTATTTGAATGAATTCTGATAAAAGGAACAAACATACTCAGCACACATCCTTATGAGGCGAATAGCTTCCATACTGATGTCCGGTAGTACTTTCATATGCTCATATTCCTCTTCAGAGCGAGATCCTTTCACAGATTTCTGTTCAACATTGCAAGCGAACTCAGCTAAACAACCAATAGCCTCCTGTACAAAATGATTATCTTTTGAATTGAAGAAAAAAACTAGCCTGAAATGAGTCTAGAACGGAAGCAAAGTCTTTAGCAAAATGTTGTGTCACAACTTTGGACGCTGTTTGGAAAGCCGCTTCAACTATTTCTACGTGATGATCAGCTGAATCAAACTATGACAAAAAAAGCTCAACATTAAAACTAACCTGCAACTTTTTTCCAAACAGAAAACAAGTTGACCCATCCTGATTTCAGTCTAGGAGCGTGGGCTTCAACTAGATGACTGCAGCAGGCAACAACTAGTTCTCTCGTATGAACCGACTGATTAGTATTCACGATGACCTATTTTGAATGAAAATCAGATGAAGAATAATAGTACATACTTCAAACGGTTTCAAAAAATCTTTCTGGAACCTGAAATTAGGTAACTCTCCTCGCTCTAAGAACTTTATAGCAAGTTGTCGTAAAGCGTCTACTGAGAAGTAGGCAACTGACTCATTTTTGTTACAACCTGAAGCATTAAAAAACTCCACAAACAAACAACAAATAAATCTCACCGGCCATGTCAAAATGAGCTCCTACAACAGCCCAAATTCGTCTCCATTCTAACCGGATTCTGTTCATATTATAGAAAGCAACCTTAACCGAAATTCAAGTAAAAAAGCATATCATTATGTCACTTGCCTCTACTAGTTTCCCTAATAAGAACATACGCGGCGCACCAGGTTGTGCTAACTCTTCCCTTGAAACTGTGCAGAGTGCAGTGACAAAATAAACAATTCCTTCTCCAGAGAGCCGACTCGATCCATGGAAAATCCTACACCAAACAAGTATTTGCAGGAAAAACCGAAAAATAGTTATACCTGTCTAAGGCAACTACAACAACTTGCGAAGTCGTTTCACCTAAAGTATCTTGAAGAGATGCTAGAGTACGCTCATCTAAAGATCCCGTACTCTTCATAACATCTGAATATAGAGTTGAACTCTTAGAATGTTTTATGAAAACACAAACATTGCTTGCTACTGTCTCGATCCATTTTAGTACCGTTTCCTAACCCCGTTCCGATGAGCTGTGCTAATTCCAATTGACTCATACATTTTATGATGTCCACCCAATTTTCTTCCAAATAATCACCGTTTTCATCACCTGAAGTGGATTTTGAGGAATCAGTCTATAAATGAGCGAACCTATTGCTAGTAATAGTTTGATAGCCTCGATATTTTTTTCTTTCATTTCAGCCATACCATTTTTGGCTGTGAGAAGTGTGAACCTAGCCAGAGCCTCAAAACATGAGATTTCCTGTCATACATGACTTAAAGAAGCTTACTTGAATGAATGCGTTTCTTTCCAGTTTAGCTCTTAACATACAAGCCGCACGGACACCGAGTCGGAAGCCACGAATACATAAAGCCCATTCATCAGGATCATCAGATGTTTGGAGACCCATACTGAAAGCTGCCAAACAAGGAGTCCAACAGATCTTGAAAAAAGGACTCAAGTTATGCATCAAACCACTTGATCACCTTAAACATTGGCTTTACATGGTGCTGATGCTGAGCAGAAGTGAAATTGGAATCAGATGCAGAAACGCTCTCCATGAGTGACCTTGCTGTTTCAGACATCGCTTCTAACTCTAATGTTGCTAATGCTTTCCTCTGCTTATCAGAGCTATTATGCTGTGCATTTGTTGCTAGAAAAAAGGAGTTCGAAATAGCCTTTACATATTGTACTCACATTTCAATAATTTAGTCGCACCCGCCTTCATTTTGATTTCATTACGAGAAATATCTTCATAAATAGCCGTTAATATCTCTCTGGGTATATCACTTCCATTATTAATACCACGATTCATGTTTATATACTGTTCAAGAGTCATTTTATTCTTAACCTGCAAACAAACATCAATACTTACTTCTTCTAAAGCAAACAACATACCTGTGGACTATGTAAATCTGTGGTCAGTAGAATAATCGAATAAGCTAAAACATAAGCGGTGTCGGCAGAAGCGAAGATCCCGAGACTAAAAATATCTTTATAAACGAACTGTTTTAACACCCAACCTAGGATTGCATTCACAATAACGCGATGCAAATTTTTCCATCAAACGATCTATCTTTTGAGCTTCTCCAGGTAAACGAAACCTCTCGACAAAAAGTCGAAGAGCTGTTACAATGTCTCTTGAGGAGAAATCCATATCATCCACGTAGGCGTACATGATTTGCTTGTTGAATCTGAATTACATTTTGAACATATTGATCAGTTCATAAGCTCACTCGTCGGGATCACTTATGAAATCTCCAACCACAGTTTTATCAAGCCTATCTTCTCTCGCAAGAAATTCGGCTATCTCGACTGCTTCTGTTCCAACAAACCCGTGCTGTTGCAAGAATTGAAGCCCTTGTTTAGGTTTTTTACCGAACCTGAAAAATGGAAATGCTTACTACAAAACTGAGGAGTGCTTTACATATAGATGCCTTGCTCCATAAGGTCTTTTTTTTGCTTCAAGTTTTCGAATTTATCAATTGTGGGGGATTGGTTTTCATCAGTTGTGCTTTCCCCATTCTTGGACGAAAGCTTAGCAAGTTCGCATACATCGTACCAGTCCACGAGACATTGTAATAAATCTGTTAAACAACTAAGACCGAGTAATCGCATAGCCCTTTCTCTGAAATTAGTTGTTGTGATGGCAAATCCACATAATTCCTACCTGTCCTTTTGAGGAACAGGAGCAGCTTCATTAACGCTGATACGGCTAGTTTTGGAAACAACATCAACCAGAGAAGAGAAAACATTATAAGAAGTCAAATCACAATCATAGTTTACATAGATGTCTACTACAGATTGTGGATTTGCTAGTATTTTTCCTAAATAACAATTTTATATATCATCCGTAACTCCGAGCAGCATACCGATTGTGTTTAGAACAATCCATTTGTGTTCAAAGGAGCAAGACGTTGATTCTAACATAGATATGATTATTTCTTTGAAGAAGACCTGAATCACCAATTGGAACTAACAAAATGTCAGTGGCTCTTACTTCGATCTGAGGTTTTAAGTGAATCTTGAACTTGTCAAGAAGTTGCACAAAAATAGCGAGAGATTTCTCAAAAACCTGCCAAAAACAATATTATAAAGAGACGAAGTAAGAACTATACTTGGACTATGGGAGAAACAGCGTTCCGAGATAAAGCTACACAGAGAGACTTCTTAATCAAAACAAGGAAAGGTGGAGCATTTTGGAGAACACTTGAAGAGTTTTGAAGAACTAACAAAAGCATTTCTAGAGCCAAAATTTTTGACCGTAAGTGTGTATTTCTGGAACTGTTCACGATCAACTCTATCATACGCATTTAAATACCTTGGATCAGCTATATCTCCTTCATCTTTCTGGGCCAAAACACAAAGTGCTCGGAACACCAGGAATGCATCCTTCTGATAAACATTAGGGAAACTAATTTGATCCTCGGGAGATTCGCTCTCAGTGACTGTTGACATGGCTCCTCGTGATCGTTTCTCTAGCTCTTCCGATGGCTGAGAAATAAAAAATAATTTATAAAAATCAGATAATGCTAACAGGGTCTAATGAAGAAGCTACAGTTGTAATCACGAGATGCTCCACTACTTCTCTTACGACAGTCGTGTCGTCTTTTTCATCACCAAACTTCTCCATATTATCAAAAACCGTGTTTATAATCTAAAAATGTTTAAATATCTAAAGTGAACAAAACATTGGAATACCTGAGTGAGTGAAGCTTTTGAAGTTGCTTGATTCACAGGATCTTTTGATGCTAAGAATATAGTGAAACAAGTACGAACGGCTAAAAGAAGAGATCCTTCGTGAACAGCACATGTTAAACTGAGCACAACAGCAAGAATAGCCTATAACGAGACGTATAATTCAATAATTTCGTGAAAACTACTTTTATGATCTGTAGAATGACTCCTTCGTCGGTACCTTGACCAGAGAAAGCCGAACAAATCGACTCAACTATACGATCAATAAGCTTTCGTTCCGGATTTGAAGAATCTGCTCCTTTACCCGTTAGTTGACCATGTGCGATGAGTTTCTAGAAAGATAAATAACGAACATGTGAAGCATCAATACTTGTAGACAATCCAAGCTGGCCATAACGATTTTGGGACTCTTCGATTTGCATGCCAGTTCGAAGGGTAAAAAGTACCTATCGGCTTCGACAGCAATAGGCATTGAGCCATTTTTCTCTTGTTCGGACTTGAGTTCCTCTGAAAACGAGTGTATTAGGAGTTACTGGGTGATGCCTACCTAGTGCATTTTCACAAGCCTTTTTCAATTGTAAGTTCTCTTTCTTTTTAATATCTCGATCCGCAAGTATTTTTTCTATTGCAGTTTGTAGGAGCATTTTTACAAAAATCCAAGTGAAAAATGTTTCATTAAATTAAATATTTCATTATTAATCACTAAAGAAAACTGAAAAAGAAAAGTAAGATGTTTATGAGGTGTTTCGAAGGTATACGACAGAAATAAAACAAGCTCAATAGTATTATTATTGCATTCACAATTGGTTAGTTGTATATAGTAATTATTCATGCACAATATATTGAAAATAAGCATTGAAGCCGTTTGATAAAAAAGGTCTGTTGTCAGCCCTGCATAAAGTTGACGTGTACTTGAAAATGATATGACGAGGAGAGGTTGTGTTTGGCTAATTCGAGAAGACAGCTTTTCCCTTGTTTAGTTATAATTAGATATATATTCCGGAATTTTTCACGACAAAAGTTGAAAATCCTACTTGAATGGGATTGATTTAATGCGACTTCTTCTATCGCGATGGGTAGTATCTTCGGGAAGCGATCTCGTATGCGTTCATCAGCTTCTATTTGAATAGGCGTCTGTTGGAGGTTTTGTGACTCCAAAGGCTTCTATTAATCAATTTTATGTTTTGAAATCTCCCGCGGTACTCTCAATTTGACAATTTCAATTACTTCTCCTCAATTCTTTCAATTTTGAACTTTGTAGTTTGCTCCTATACCGTATTGTTTTTTTTTTAATTTCAACTTTTTAGGCCATTTTCATGCTGAAAGTCATGACTTCTCGACATACAAAGTACAGATATGGAGTGTGAACAAAGTTCTGACGAATTCATATGGATGAAAGAGATTGAGAAAGAGATAAGGTTAGTATCTATCCAGTTCCATTGTCATTTCCATAATTTCAGTTATGAAGCTGCTCTACAGTATGGTTTAGTGCATAAAGATAGCTTTCCTGTTAGTGAAAAAGTTTTAAAAGTACTGGAAAGCATAGAATCGTTTTCTACTTTCCGATTTTAGATTGTCTGGGAAACCTTTTCTGGCAACTATGTTACGACATACGAGTTTCTAGATGGCTATGAACACTGTTACGCCTACAGGAAACTTTTGGATGTGAGTTTGCCAAATCAAGATATCACATCTAATAATTTACAGAAATCATCAGAGACTCATAAAATGAGAGCGATGAATACAGAGAATGTTTTGAATAATTCTAATATGAGGCATAGTACTTCGGGTTGCCTTTCCCCCTCATACTTGGACAGTGATAAAGATAGCTATGAATTGTAAATAATGATATTAATAAAAAAATTTTAATCCTACTTTCCTTATAAAGTTTGTTCTTTTCTCTGTGTTTTAATATGGAAGAAAAAATTGGCTAGGGTTGAGAATCTCTAGGTCGAATCGACCAATAAGGTGGCACGTTCCAGTGCCTCTATAGCTCAGTGGTAGAGCGTTGGTCTTGTAAACCAAAGGTCGGTGGTTCGATCCCGCCTGGAGGCATCTATTCCCTTTTGCTCTCAGAAAAAATTCTATAAACAAATGAAGCTAGAGAGTGTTGTTTCGAACTTTCAATTAATGCTTTCTTAGATTGGATTTAGCACACAGTGTAGAAAACTGTGGAATTTCTACTTTATGGTAGGTGTGGACTATTCAACTGAAATAATCAAAACAGTAAACCAGTAGTTATTCTGATAATGAGTTGAAACGTGGTTGCTGATAAAGTTGAAGAGCTGACTGATAATGTCAGGAACGTGAGAGTGAAGGTTTAACTGAACTATAAAACGGAGCTCGAAGAAAACTGAAAAAAAAGTTTTGATCGATTTCGGAGACCAGAGGTTCCATCTAACTGTAAGTTACTACTACATGTAATCAATTAATGGACAGGTGATGGAATTGATATTTGTGTAGATAGATGTCGAGAAAGACCGTATGTACACTATGATGTTGAAAGGAAGTTTATACCTAGTTTCAATAGAAAATTGCCTTTCATAGTCATATGGGAACATTCCCTTATCTTTTGATTTGAAGCTGGTCGACATGCACTGAGTACAGTCCGCACAAGATCAAATCAAGTCCATTTCCAAGGTCAAAGTTTACTGCTGCAAGTGAGACACCAGAACATAATACGAAACTGCCATAAATTCCACTGGAACGTTTTGATAAATTGTGAATTATCTAGTTTCAAAAAATTACAGATTATTCAGTTACTTTAATAGTAGACTGAACACTGTTCTCTGCGTTATAGAATTTCGCTTTAACAGCAGTTTTGAGAAAGATATGATTGCCTAAAGGTCACTTAAAAAAGCCGTCGAAAGCAAAGTGTGTACGTGCAAGGCTCGCGGTGCGTTTTCTGTTTAACGACGGATCAAGTAGTCGACTGGTTATAAAAGCATTTGAAAGTTTTCATTTTTAAGAATTGAATAGTAGAGCTGTAATATGTACTGAGTATGAGTGAAGAAAGGTATGATATATTATCAGGTGATTAAGTTAATAGTGCATTTGTCTAAAAATGCTATATAAGGTTTGACAAAGTACATTATATCACTCAGCTAATTTTTTCGGACATAGCATACGAGCAAAACCTTTATTTTCTTCTATTCGTTTTCCTATTCAAGTACTTATATTTCTTTTGCGTTACCGATTAGTCTGTCACCCCATTTCTTATCATTCTTAGATTATGGTCTTCAATATCTTATCAAATTCTCATGTTACACTTATTTCTTGTGAATTTTGACATCGTGGTTGTTGCTTTTCATTTAATTTCTGCTTTTACTCATTCTAATTTCTTATAGGATGTCTTTGGTTCGCAATCTCTTCAGAACCTCTCTTGTGGTTGAAAGAGCCTTCGTTAGTTCGCGATTTATCTCCCAATCGTCAGCTCTGCTTGCTGGTATGGTCACTTTCCAATTTCCATCCTTATGTTTCTCTGCAGAAAGACGATACACTAAAAAACACGAGTGGGTTTCGATTGAAAATGGTGTTGGAACTGTAGGCATAACTGACTTCGCCGCGGTACATCTTTATCGACCTGAAGTAAAATGATATTTCTTTTGAGGAGCTCTTAGGAGATGTAGTTTTCGTTGAACTTCCTGAGCAAGGTAAATTCTTGGAGAAAGGCGATACTACCGGAGCTGTCGAAAGTGTTAAGGTGTTGTTTGCAGATTTTGTATGAATCTTGACTGAAGTATTCCAGGCTGCTTCAGATGTATATGCTCCAGTTTCTGGAACTGTCTTAGAAACTAACTCCATATTAGAAGAGGAAAGTGGAAGAATCAATAAGAGTCCATTCAATGAAGGTAGGTGTTATTGAATTTTTAGTCTTTACCCATATCTTTTATGACATTGCAAAACGTTATCAATCTTCTTGTTTTCGCAAAACACGTTGTAATACAAAAATTGTTCTCATACTGTTTTGGTTTTTTTTCGAATTCATTTTCTTGAGACATTAATTAATCGGAATTTTTCAAGGCTGGATCTACAAGCTGGAACTTAAAGATGCCACCGAACTTGCTGAGCTCATGTCCGAGACTGATTACGAGGAGTTCAAGAAGAACGCCGAAGGACATTGATAGCTCAACTTAGGTGCTCATTCGTTTGTACAAAAATCTTTTACTTTTGTGAAATTTTATTTTGTATTATTAAAGAGAATATTTATATTACAAAACACCCCAGATAATACTTGCTACATGATCCTCCAAAATTTCGCTACGGGTCTGCAGTTTCTACACTATAGATCATCTCAGAAACTTGCGACTTGGAAAGTCAAGTAACCAACTCAGGTTTAAATTGAAAAAATTAAAACTAATTGTTCGGAAGAGTAACTATGTTCCATGTTCACCAAACCATTCTACCAGATCAAGACTATCAGTTCGCATTCGATCTAACGAGGACAGACTATTGTTCACCAGACGTGTCCAGAGTAACTAAATCTAGTTCAGTTGTTTCTTTATCAATTTTCCAATTCGCTTTTAGGGAGGTGATGTGTGAAGTTGTTTTTTCCACATAGATTTTTCAACGTTTTATTGGGTTTTATATAATATGACAAAACCAACATTGTGTTTACGCCGATGTCCAGCAGCAATAGCACAGTAGTCTAAAAAATAATTTCACTGAATATATATTGTACAAAATCTTCCAAAAAAAAACGCGCACTGAGGATTACATGGACTGACTTCTGAAATTATAAGAAAAAAGGGAAGCTTCCACAAGATGTTTGCGTTATCGACAGAAAGTTTATTGCAAAAACAATCTTACGAAAGATGAATCGCATCCGTGATGCGAGCCATGCATATCTTATTAAAATCTATTTTCTCACATAAAAGTTTGACATCCATTGGGGCATCATGGGCGGAGGTGGAACATCTGTGAACAATTATCAATTAAAAAAACACCAATCGAGTAACATACGGTAAGCTTCTGGTCCGTTCTTAGGAGGGGGGAGTGGATAAGGCCATGGTGGAAATGGAAAAGGAGGTGGTGGTCCAGGCCTGAATAAGCTTTTTTTCTCATCGTTCAATTGAAACACTTACATGTACATGAACATATGAGGGTTGGGGAAAGGTGGTGGAATCATCTGAAATTTTGATTTTCTCAGTTATAATAATATAATAAGGTAATTATACTCACAGAACTTCCCATAAAAGGCGATGAAGAAACTCCTGGTAAAGTTGGTGTCACTACCTTTGGAGGCTGCAATTGGAATCATTATGTTTACAGTTTGAATAAATGAAAACAACCTCAGGCTTAGGAGTTGCTAAAGGTCGCTTCAACGCAGCATGCAGAACAGATTCTACATTCGCTTCCGGTACTGATTGTGAACAAACAAGCCGTTTTCCTATTATGTTTGATACATTTTGATCGGATGCTGGAAAGAACAAATCTTATTGCAACATTTGTAAACGGAACCTCTAGATTTCGAGATGCTGGAAGGACATCCGCCTTTCTCTCTCTTCATATTTTGTTCTAGAGGAACTTCAAAAATACGCATGCTTATCTAATAAAACTAACCATTTTCATCCCCGGATAAAGAAGTGATGTTCAAAGTTACCTAGAAGCTTTAATGCTATTCTCGACAAAAATTAAAGTAAATACCTTTGGACTTGAGATCATTTTGTCATAATGAGAAATCTGATAAGTAGAAGTTGGATATATAGCTTCCTCCTTCGTTATATTGGGAGCATTCAGTTGTCTTCGTATGAATTCATCCCGACAACTATTAACATCATTCGGCTAAATTGATAACATTCACTAGTTTCTCAAAAATATAGCTCACTGTTTCGTCTCTGACATCACTTATGATGGCTTCATCTGATGTAGTGTTTTGAGATTCCGAATCAATTTCCATGTCAATAGACCCTGGAAAAATCTCTCTGTCGTAATATCAGAAGGGGTGAACCTACCTCTTTCTGAATCTAACTCAGGTTTCAAGTCTCCCTCACCTAGGTCATCTTCTGGCTCAGCTTTTATATAAAGGTAGCTACAAGGAGCCATATCATTCGAAGTCGAAGAAACCTTTGGGAAATCAGGCGAGTCTGTAGACGTACATTCTCTCGAAGCGACATGGTTTTCAGAAGAGGAGCTGTCATGGGCTCTTTCAGAGACAAGATGAGGAAATAGTGCTTCTGTGGAAAACTTTCGATTGTTTTCAGGTATCGATAATCCCTTTTCTCTCCTGGAGCAGTTAACTAGGTCATCATGCTCATTAGAAAATGACGTTTTCCTTCTCTTCCTTCTATTACAAGCTTGCTCATCGTTCTCCAAATCTTCATTTGAATAGTTAGAGAGTTCATCAACTGTCCTTTGAACAATTCTTGTTTGTAACATCTCATTTGCTTTCTGTGATGATATCTGCAAATCTGTGAGTACTCCGCGGCTAATCTGTGATTGTTCATAAACTCGATCTGGAAGCAATCAAGTTTCGATGAATACTTCATGGTATGAATCTGTCACACCCAGAATAAACCTACCTTTCATTTCTTTGAGTTCTCGAGACTCGGTCATGGGTCCGCTAGCATTTTTGTTCAATGGGTTGGAGCTACCTGAAGTGGGATTGAAAGAAGAACAAATCAGCTATACCATAAATGACACAATTACTAACACTTACTTTCACACAAGCTGGCTCGATTGATTATGAACGAGGAAATATCAGGTAAAGGACTATCGCAATCAGAGCACAGACACGTTTTACGGCATTTCTAAGCAAAGAAAAAGAATTAAAGATTCATTCGTAGTAACAAGAAACTAACCTTTTGGTCTAACTTACAGTTATGATCATCACGGAAAGAACATTGGTTTTTATCAGCAATTAACCGCGAACATGCAAAGTGTTTAACTCCGAAGTTTAAAATTTTCAGAACCTCGAAATTACAACATAGACATCTTAAATCTGATGGATACTAACCAGACGTTGCATCTCAATTATGGAAGTCACAAAGGTGTCTCTTTGTTCCTTATGCGAATCCGCAAAAGAATGACTTGCTTTCATGATTGTTGCCGCAGTCAACCAAGTGGCTTTGTCTGCATCCGATAATTTGTGAGTTTTCTTATCAAATTCCGCTAAAAGCACAATGGAGGAAGGTCAAGCAGGAACTCTTACCCAATTTATTCAACTCTTTATGGACATTTTCTATTTCTGTTAATAATCGACTGTGATCTTCGATGACTTTGCGGGTGTAGCGTTTGCAAGCAATTGCAGACTTTGAGATATCTTTTAAACTTTTCTAAAAACAGAGAATAGAACAAAAGTGTTAGGATGTTTAACTTCTATCATTTCTCTTTGCTGTTCCTGTTCGAACTCTATAATAAGAAAAGAATGGAAAACGGTAATCAAATAGTAAATACCCCAGCTCTTCAGGCGTTGTTCACTTATAATTTTTTGTAAAAACGGATTATTTACATCCAATCTTGGGGAAGCCGCAACCATCCCGTAAATACATAAGATCTTCGAATGTTTGAAAAAGAATAAAGTGAATAACTATTAAATTAAAATTTCATTCGGGTGTCAATAGATTTCGGATAACAATTTAAAAAAACTTTAAAAAACAATCGATAGTGATATTGTTTCAAATGGTTTCGACACGATATTCAGTTCTTCCTGAAGAACTCAATTTTTAACAAATCGATAAACGTAATTTTTTCTGATTAACTGTCAGAATATTACAAATCTAATATTTTATGGCCAGTGAGCTGAGGTAGGCTATGAACATTTTTATTATATCTATACATTTGCACGCATTTTCATTTAACCAATGGCGGATGAGCATTTATGTTTTTTAAACCGTCAAGAAATCCTTTTTTCATATGTGATACGACGTATAAGGATAATGTACGCCAAACCTGAAAGTATTTTGAAATCTATTTGATAAGCTTCCTTCTCTCACTTTTACTGCGTTCTTTTTTGTTTGCTCATCGAAGTCAGGTAACTTGTTCATGTGATCCGATAAGGAATGTTCCATGGCATCCTAAATCAAATCAAGTTCGTACGACTACAACTTTCTTATTTTACCTCGAAAATATCCCAATATTCGTGCTTGAATCCTCTGGAAGCAAATTTACAGTGTCTCTGACCTATCCCATACAAATAAGGCACCAATCTATCCGTGTGATATAAATTTTTTACTACTTGAGATAATGTCTGCAAACAACAGCTTGATCCGGACAGATTGCTCTACCTACTTGTACAAATTTCAGAGCTTGTCCTCTGAACTCTTTGGAGTCTTTCCAGTTATCACCATAATGCTCCAAATAAGGAAATAATTTCTTACAATTGGGATTATGATAAAAGATGTAAGTGTAAATAGCTGATCTGAAAGCGTTCTGCATGTATGTCTGTGCTATATATATATATATCTTACCCAAGATTATAGAGGAAATCGAATTCGTCACTCCATGTTCGTCGGAGAAGTTCTTTTTCCTGAACATTCGGCTCCCAGTTCTCGATGTTCTCCAACTTAATTCTCTGTAGATGAACCTTTGTTAAATTTCGCAGAGTTCTTTTTTGCCCATCAAGTTGTTATTATGTGAACAGTGTCTACATGTGGCTAGGAGAAGTATAAGATCAGTGAAATTAGTTATTTGACTAATCTTATAACTTCTTGCTACGTCTAACATGTTTGATTAGATTTTACGTATTACTTATTGAATTCTTCACTTAACGGCTATAGAGGTAATAGAAGTTTTGACAAATCATCACTCTTTCACATGCATTACTGGATCGAATAGTTTTCAACGAAAATGTCTGGAGATTCATTGAATTGTTTGTGCGGAAAGGCTTCTCCGGCCATTTTTCAGTTGAAGTAACTGTTCAACCCAGCCTAACACCATATTGAGATGTACGATTGTACAACAACTACTATTTCTTACTAACCAAATCCATTGGTGTTGGCGGAATCTAAATGGTTTTCTATTGAAAATTATGATTGCGTATGGAGAAATGCAAATGTGACAGACATGCCACACACTTAATCTTGATATTTCTCCATCAAATAGCGAAATTCTCTGGAGAATCATTAATCTTCCTAGTTTTTTTTGTAATGCCTCGATAACGTGAGTGATTAAGTTTTGTGAAATTTGGATAAAGGGGTGAAGCTGAAGAAGAGTGAAGAAACACATGGGGAATGGAGAAAGTGCGTTTTGTGTCAGACAGAAAACACATACAAGCACGTCAATGTTTCAAACAAATTAGGAAATTCCAGTAAAAGCAAATAATAGAAATTGTGTGAAATCAGATTAAACTCTATTAGTTAGTTGAACTTACCCTTTCACGGTCATTCATTGTGATATCACTACACCGCCTTTCCACTTTTAATTTTCGATCAATCTGCGGTGTTGAAAATTCCTTGATCCCTTTATCAGTATTTCTGAAAGTACTTTGGATTTAAGCGTAAGATACATACTAATGTGTTGGCTGTATTGAACAGAGGAAGGAGTAAAAAGAAAGTAAAATGTTTGGGAAGCTTGGAAGCAAGAAGAAACACAGCAGCATGTGGAACAAAGAAAATCAGATGTGTATCCTCCCGAGACCATTTTTAAAAGTTTGTAGTAATAAGAAAGGAAACAACCAGATATATGGAGGAATGAAAAATGAAAGGAATGCTCGGAGTTAAATTTCCTTAGGCCAGATGGAAAGGTGAATGCAACCGCTCTTTCGAAGAGTTTGATTGGAAATAAACTTTCATTTATTCACACTTGAGATGTACGTGTTTGGCGGCGTATGAATATACGCTAAAAGAGAATCAAAGATTATTTAGTAATTAGAGTCAAAACGTAAGAAAAACATGAAAAAGGAGGTTACTCATCTTGTCGCTACGTGCACACAAATGAATGGATGAAGATGATTGCAAAATGTATTATTATTCCTCATTGTTTTCATTATTATGTGCTTAGTTATAGAGCAGTAGCAGAAGCGTGAAGCTCGCAGCATCTTATTCGTAACAAAATGATCAGATTTCAAGTTGGTTTTTTTTGAGCGAACGAATGCTTGAAGTCAACAAAGAGAAAACAAAATGTTAAATGAGTGAGACCGTAGTGAGAAGTAGACAGAAAAATCAAAAAATTCAGCATGAAAAAAGCATTCTTATTTAAAGTAAATAACGAAAAATGAGATAAATGAACTCTCGCGGCTGCATTTGCAATCTGAGATTTGTCTGAATAACGAAATATTTCAAAAGAGAAAGAGTAAGGAGATTTCGAGATTTCATTTTAAATTTAATTTTGAGCGAAATTATGCTTTTTAAAATGACTCATTTGAAACTTCTTCGTATTTTTACCAAATGCTTGCGGGAGCGTAATCATGACAACAGAAAACAAAACTGCCATGAATAGACATGTGGAGCTCTACGTTTCGTTCTCCCGTCTGGCAAGCAAGTTCTATTTATCCATAAGCTCCACTTTGTGTTCTTTTTTGGCATATTTTCTTTGCTCAACCCCTCTCTCTCTTTCTCTAATTCCATCTCTCTGTTTCTTTGACCTCATCTCTCTTTTGAATTCTTTCTTGTTTTTTCTTTCCATGAGGCCCTTCTCTTCTTCATTCCAAATGCAGTAAGAGAGAGAAAGAGAAGGACGCATGAAGAGAAGAAGAAATCCTTTTCATCAGAAAAATTCTTGAAAGGAAACAAAAAACGATTACATAGATATAATGAGACCTTCTATGAGCATTAGAATATCTCTCTATTCCTTACTTACTATCTCCTTTTCCTGTTCATTTCTCTTCTATTTTAAGCATTTCGCCATAAAATTTGATAAATTGAGACAAACTATTTTGAAACACTCATTTTTGTGATTGAAATCCTTTAATTGTTAACTTTCCAACTTGAATTTTGTCATTCCTTAAACAGGAAAAGAGCACTCGCATCATGAAAATGCATCTTTTCCGGATCTGATAGAATGAAAAGGAAAAGAAATAAAAATTGATTTTTAAGAAAAGAGAGGAAAAGGAAGATATAGAGTTCGATGGAGGGAATTACTTACAGAGAACTCAAGATGGAGCTGACATTTTTCCAAAAAGATTAAATGCAAAAAAAATTTAATAACAATTGCCTTACTTGCTAATTAACATGTGAGTAGGAAACATGTGGAAGCATGTACTTACGGCTTAAATAAATTATTTAGATCAGAGAATCCAAATGCAACCGCTCCCCACTCAAACATATTCAAAAATGAACACATCAAGCCTTACATTACAAGTTTCCCGTCGATATTGCTTCTGCCATATAACAGGAAGAGCGGTTGTTAATGAACTCCCAAGTTATTTTTCTTATTATTAGTTCATAAATGAAGAGAAGGCCAGAATCGAGAGTGAGAGAAAGAGAAGGGGTAGACAGAAATATATATACATATATGTATAGGGAAGGGGGGGGGGGAAGGAAACATTCTTTATTTGGAAAAAAGCAAACTTCAATATTCAGACGTTTAAAAATGCTTTGCTTGTTGGGCTTTTTGGATGACTGACTAATCGAATTTGATAGAAAGTCAAAGAATCGAAATATATTTTGTTTTCTTCGAATGGTTATTTTGTCAGTTTGATGAAAGCTCACACAACTCATTACGACTAATGACTGAATCTCAGATTTTGTAGATTTAATTGTTCAAAGGAAATTCATAGTCAAACGAATGATTGATGTGAATATTGGAATGAACAAACAAAAAAAAAACAAATTTCAAATGAGAGATAATAAATGTTTCATTTCGTTTCACATTCTTCTGACAAAATATTGTTTTCACCCTTAAAGCTCAACCATATACGATTGCCAATGAGTTTTGAAGATCAATTCCAATAGAATATACAGCCAAAAGAAGACTATGAGCACAAGAGGGTTGACCACTGGTCAGAGAAGTAGATGAAGCAGTTTGCAAATATTATCGAATCACATGATTAGTTTTCTCGTTTAACTATGTGATAATATAAAATAATTATTTTGTTGCGAAGAAAGAACATGCTTGTAGTTCAGTTAATACAAAACGGCTAACAAAATAATCAGATGAAGGGAGTTTAGAAACGAATGAAGGAAAGCTTCAACCATTTCAAATCGTTCTGAGCATCTTCATAACTCCAACGATTTCTTTAAAGAACGATGCATGCAAAATGCGCGTCAAAAACTGAAATTCAAAAGAAGAAGAAAGGTCTGTGATTCGGTGCTGAAGAAGGAAAAACTTTAGCTCCAAATTATTCAACAAAAAGACCCAATTTTTAGGTGGAAGCGTTGCATCTTAGAGAAATATTAAACATGAAAAGAAAAACGTGAAAATGTGAATGTGACAACAGCCTGTTAATGACAATTATCAAACTAACCTTGTATGATTATTTGTTGTATGAAATATAGAGAATATGTTCACAACGAAGTTCCTCGCTGAGGACGGAATTTGTTTGAAGGACGTCATGCAGCCCCTTAACACATAATTATAATAAATTAAATACAATTATAACAGATAATATTACTGAAAAGCTGTCTTGTCGGAGAATTATCATGTGGGCGAGGAAAACGACATAAAAACCTTCCTGATAAAAGGTTGAATAGATATACACCAAGGATGCAAGAGAGAGATGAGTGAAATGAATGAGCTAATCCATGTTTTTCCAAATATATTTTTGTTAGAATTGAAAAATCTTCTTTGAAAGGTTATCTTTGTTCAAAGCTCAACCAGTGATCATATCAGTCATTAACAAAATGAAGCCTACATGAAGAGAGTTTTTCGAAATTTTAAATAATTTATGAGACAAGCTGCATTACAGAAACCATAGAAAGCTTAATTTCGATTCTCGTTGATTCATAGATTAGCGAGAAATGTGACCTGTGAATAAGAGCAACCAATCCAGAAATGTGCATGTCCTTAGGGCAAAATAGGTAATATGAGGTTGGTGCTCATAGCAAGTCAAACAGAAGTAAAGTAGTAGCGTGGGATGAAGAAAGTTACTATGGTTAGAAAAGAATAGAAACAGAGACAACCGCTGTGTACGTTTGAAAAGGGCGAATATAATCCGCTTATATCTGGATGTTCACGTGTTTCACGTAAGAGTGCAAATGGGTTTTTTGACGTCGCTCACGCAAGGATCATTCCAGTTTCCTTATGTAGATAGCGATTCATCTGCTCAACTTGTTCTATTATAAATCGAAATAATTAATAAGATATTCAGCGTTGTACACCATTCTGTCACATTCTACTAGTTTCATGGGAATTCGAAGAAAAGCTCTGCGTGCTTCACGTGACACGTTTCTTCCTCCTGAATGATAGTTAACAAAAAAGATAGAGGATGTTTGAACAAATTTGATTATACGGCTACTTTTAAGCCACGTGAATGAAAAGCTTCTCCAGAATTCTTTTATCGAAAAGTGATGCTTGGCTTATATGCAAAAAATGAGAGGATTAAAAAACTTAAAAAAAAAAGTAAAATAATGGTTCTACGATCGGATGAATGGTTATTTTGAGCGGAAAAACACGGAGAACAAATTAAGCCGTGAAGGTGGACAACATCAGTTCACAGAGGGTGGCAGACAAGAGCATAAAACGAAATTTTGAAGCTTCTCTTGGGAATTTCAGAAGGACGACCGGGAATTTTCCATAAGATGAGAATAGGAAAAAGGGTGAGGGAATGAGAGGAACAGGATGAAGCTGAGATGTAAAGAGGAAGGTGCAAAAGAAGAAAAAAAGAAAAGAAAATTAAGATGAGATTGTTAAATAGCCTGGTAAATGCAGAGAGTTTGAGATTAAGAAAATGGAAATGAAACAGAAGCACGAACGACACCAATCTCATACTCTCAATTGCATAATATTCGCGTAATTAACAAGCAAGCCCCATCTTGAACGTAATCATCGTTTTGTATAATGGGAATTCTATGAAAAGCCATTAATATCTACAAATTTTACGAGAGAAAAAGTTTCTCTCGTAAAAGAACGAATAGGTCGAAAAGCCAAAAGATAGAATTGATGAAGGGAGAGGGTGGGACATACAAAATTAAATGTTAAAAGCTTAAAACATTGAAATGTCAGTTAAAGGTTAAGTTTGGTAGTAGTACAGAATTAAAAGGCCACCTTACTCTCTTCATCCTTTATCTTCAACATCCTCATCAATCTGTCTGCTTGATTCAAAAAAAAATTTTAATTCATCTTTTTCTCTCTTCTATTTCTTTCTCAAAGAAAATGCAACTGATGACAAATGTAGAATCAGAATTAATATGACTGGAATCGATACAATTTCAGACAGAATACAAATAATTCGAACTAATTTGCGAACGAAAACAAGAATGACAAAAAAAAACCGACAAATCGCTTTTTGTGCTGTTTTTCCTCTTGGAAACTTCAAAAAGAGAATCTCTTCAAGTTGCAGAGACAGCCAGAAAGAGTGAAAATAGAGAGAAAGACAGAGAGATTGGAGGATGAAATAGAGAGAGAGAGAGAAAATTGCAGGGAAAAGAATAGGCAAAGAAGAGAATCAAAAAGCCAAAATTATTTGAAAAATAAATATTTTTTTATTGAAAAATTGAATAAGATGGAATATTCAGCAAGTTTCAAAGTTCGTGAATGAAATTAAAGTTTATCGTAGAGCAGAAAGTTGTCTCCCAAAATACAGCTCATTCAAACTTTACGAGACATCCGATGATTGCCATAAATGCAACGCAGAATTTTCTCTTGAAAAATCAATCGAAGTTATAAGAATATGGATGTTCGCTTATTACATTTTTACAAACAGATATGAAAGAATGAAAAAAAGTAAAGAAAACGTTTTGTTGAACACTAGAAGACTCAATAACGGTGGAAAAAGAAATCCAAAAACATACTCAAATGGAGAAGATGAAGTAATTCGATGAGAAAAACTCTTTTTTTCTCTTCTAATTTCGAAAAAGAAAGAAGAAAGAAAACGAACGTAGAGAGGAGAGAAGTTGAACGAATACAACCGACTAAGTCTAACGCAGTTTCAAAAATGATTTTGGTCAGCTTCATGCTTCACGTATAATTTCACGCGAACTTTGACTGAACGAAGTTGGAAGTTCGAAAAAGACAAAATGGAAATTCTTGTTGACGCTATATGGAATTTTTGTGGTTCTTAGCGGACATAGGCTGTAAGAATAGGAATTCAGCTAACCGAACAGAATTGGCTTTGAAATAAAGCTGAATTTGATGATAAAAAGCTTTTGGGTGGCTGATTTATATTAAAATTGGTTAATAGCAGACGAAAAAACTGAAACATTTTGAATGGAAAAGTACGAGTAACTGAAAAGTTAGTTTGCCTATATAGAGAGAGGGATGTTGACAGTAGAGATAGAGAGAACAAGTGGGAGGAAGCATGATGAATAGAGAGAAGAAGAAGAAATAGAAAGAGAAAAGATAAATTCGATTCGCTCTGTCTCCCTGAAGACGTCGTCAAAAAGCTAAAAGCGCTGATGATGACGATGTATTGAAAGAAGCCTTGATCATACAAGAAGTAGGCAACGGCGACGATGAACTTGTGGATTGCCGAAGAAATGTCAGTCAGAAATTGGAATCGGATAAAGACATGGACTGAATGAGGAAGAAGGAATAGAAATAGCGTGGTTTCGGAGAGGCAGATGTGAAGTTTCTTTATAATTTGTTTACTAACCATACACATAATTAGTATAAATAATGAAAAATATTGAAATTCGTCTACAATTTGAAGGTTTCTTTTCGAATTGAGCAGAATAAATGAAATAAGCTCTAAGGTGACGTTTCATCTCAACCCACTCACAGAGTTGAAGTTAATTTCAGAAAAGTAAGATCATCCTTGCCAATTCACGTTCTCAATAATCGACGTCAACTGAAGGGTTGCACTCAAAAAACGTTACAATCGTCAGCTTTTGCTCAGTTTGGCTGGTGGTTCTTTCCAAATAAGATTTGGTTGTTGAAGAATTGAAGTGGAATAAGGATGTTTCTCTCCTGGTTCGTTCACAAATCGTTTACTCATTCGGATCCTTTCAACCCTTATCGCTTCCTATCTATCTCTCTATCTTTTTGTTCGAATAGTTCTTCAGAAGGTTATTTATGTAATTCAAACGTCTACACTTTCAAACCACCAGAAATCACCTCAGAAGTCAAACGTTAAACACAAAGCTTTTTACTTCCGAGGACGCAGACAGCTTATGAAAGTTAAGATAGAACGTTTGTGAATAACATGAAATCTGGGAAACTTACATGCAGCAGCCTGATGGACGAACTTCGACATCAGTCGTTTCAATTTTCACCGACATTCTATCTGGAAAAGGAGTGTTTATAATTAAAAATACATAATTAGTGAAATTTACGAAGAAGGAAAAAAAAGCAAATGACGAATGATACTAGTGAGAGTTATGCTAATTGATTATAACTATTCATAATATTAGTAAAAATAACAAAGTTGTATTGATTTTTAAAAGACACGAACGGACAACTGACGATTTGCAGGTGAACTTGAAGCTTATGACAGACAAACTGACAAAAATTGTTGAGGAAAGATTCGTCTATTTCGCGGCAATCAGAGAGAAAACTAAGCCAATAAAGAGGTTCTTCTCAAACTTCCAATGACGGAGGTGGTTGTTGAAGCTCAGCCAATACAGGGAAATGAAATGGAAATTGATTCAAAATTTTTGAACAAAAAAAGAGAAGAAGTAACTCTTCCTCATAATCTTTGAGCTCCTTTTATCATCATCATCAATGGCAGAACAATAGGAAGAGAGTAGTTAGAGAAAAAATAGAAATTTATACTAGTTTTATATTGAAAAATGAAACTAAAAAAAAAAGAAAAGATAATTAGTTAAGTGGCTTTGAGCTTCTCCTTCAAGCTTCACTTTCTTTTCATTCATCCTCCACTTTCTTCCCTCCCCCTCTCTTCTCACATTCCAACTCATCTCTTGAAGGAAAAATGAGACAAAGATGAGAAAAAAAAATTATGTCAGTGATTTGCATACTGCTTCTTAGCCTCCGGCGTGGAAGCTGTACATATCCATATTTTAAAGATCAAATAATGAGAATTATCAGACGGAGTCACGAGTAGTTATAACATACAATAAATTAAATTATATGATATATGGTTAAGGCATACAATTATTAAATTATCGATTTGCATTCATTTAACTTTCATCTGACGTCACGTGTTTTTCACGTACTTCTAGAAGAGCGTTCTAAACATTCATAGGTGCGAAGTCATTCTTGGGATGAGTGGACACACGTCAGAGCGGGTGAGTTTTTCCCAAAAAAACTTAAAGGATAAGAAGATTTTTGAAGACATCAAGTAGTTCCACAGGAAATTCACTTTCATTCTTTTGAATTTTAAAAAGAAACTTCAAAAAATCTTTGTTACGAGAAATGAATTTCGTATGCAGCTCTTTGATAACTTTTGTTAGGACGTCTGATTGAAGAGAGTAAAGACGAATATAGAAGGATGTGCAAAGAGATGAGAGGAAAAAGAAATGAGTTAAGAGAGGTAGATGCGAAGGGTAAGAGAGTCAAAATGAATGACTGATGTGACAAAGAGTGAAGGATCATATAAACTCTATGAAAATATATATCTCGATGAGGAGAAGGCTTTTAAATATTCATGTTTAAAGCTTCATTTCATCCTTTACTTCAAATTGTTTCTGAGTATTCTTTATCAAATATGCTCAAACATATGAAAAGTAAAAGTATATTCTTACTCTCTAGCGATCAAAGAGAGAGAGAGAGTATGACAATTAATAGAAACAGGATGGATTGATTAAAACCATTACCGATTTTTGATAATATTGTTGAAAATACAGAATTTCGTAAAGATTCGCAGCTTCAACATGACCAAGCTAAAATCGAAAAGCCCCGAGGCATAATTAGATTTGAAAAATAGATTTGTCTTTAAGCAATTTGCATGGCTTTGTAATGTTAAAAAACAATAATAAATTACATTTATTGGCATGTTTTGATTGAAAATATTGTTTTATTCTTTGGAGTCACGTGGCTGCTTACCTCATGAATGGTAAGTGAAGAAAGGCAAATTAAATCCGCCAATTGGTCTCGGCGATTATTGGGATTTTCAAAGTACATCCAGCTCTTGCAGCGATTGAAGCTGATGTTATTATTCGAGGAATACTCAGTTTTCTTTAACTTAAAGCACTTTAATTGCTTATGCAAATGCAATCTCCGAAGCTTGACAATCATCAATATGGATTTCGAAGAAGGAAGTAGGGTAGAGAAGATGGGTTTGAGTCCATGCACGGCTACGTTTACACAAGGAAGAAGAAATACGTCTCTGTCAATTTAATTAAGCACCCAATGAAGTTTTAAATTAAATAAAATAAAAAACATTTCAACGACTTTGTTTATTGTGATAAACATCTTCTTTGTTTCATTAACCGTTTCGACCCTTGTTCTGTATATAATTGAGATGAATTAAACTATGAATTGACTACTGAATGTTTGGGAGAGCTTTATTGAAGATGCATGAACAGGCTCAGTTATCAATTCCATCCAAGACTTGCGACAGGTTTCCAATTATGCTTATCATAATTTCATCATTAGCATAAATTCTCGAATTAATAAAGCCTGTCTTTAAGCAATCATATCCCCAACTCTTCACCCAACCTATGTTCATATGTATCTCTCTCGCATATCTATCCTAACGTTCTAAGATTTCATTGATTATCCTGAACAAGCTATTTCTTTATCATAGATTGTTCATTATCCAACTCCTGAAGCCACTCCTTATTCCTTCTTCAGCGAAACCTGTCGATCAGTTGAAGTTCTTTCCCGGGGTCGTCGCCATCGTCATGTTGTCATCTTCGTTCTCCAGAAAATGAACATCCCTTTCCGTATCTTCGTATCCAGTATTGTTTCCGAACAATCAGGCGATATTCGAACATCCTAATTGAGGTCTCGTAATTTCACTTTGACAACCCACCACACATTTTCTTGTCATTTCATTGCAATCAGTCGCCATTTTGCTTTCGTATAGATCAACTATCTGTTTTAAATCATAACTTTTTATTTTTCCAGTTGAACATAACTCAAAAATGCTTTCAATTGTTTGTTTTTTAACAATTTTGGCTCAAATATCGGCATCCGTCGTTTACATGCATCCGGTCAATCCGGGTCTTCACCCACCTGATATGTATCCAATTCAGAGAGAAATCAGGTAAGCCATGAAAGTTTCCTTCACTCTTGGCCTCCAGATGATCGATTCGAACTATAAAGTGTGTTGCAATCAAATTGTTCAGCTTTCCTTCCCTATTTAATAGAAAAAATGAAAGAAATTGTTGTTCCATAATCGACCTGACCCACATTTCACTTTTTCGTTTTATCAATGGAAAGAACAAAAAACTTCGTTAAGGAATGATAAAGTACGCGATTTGCCACAATCAGGAATTGTCTATTTGAAGAAAATCAAACCAATTTCTGATGAATTCTTATTAAGAAGTAAGTGTTTTCTTAGCTTGACGTCACGAAACTCCAATTTATTTCAGAAGCTGCCGCTGCTGCACGTGATGAACAAACCTTCATAAATAAAAAGGAACCAGAACTATTGCGAGAGCTACCAGGAACGTCAACTGAGTTAAAGGTTTCTTTTTCGTCTCCCTATCTCGTGTTTTTTTCACTTTCATTTGGTGATTTTCAACTTGTTTCTTATTCTCTCTTCACTAGGAGCTGCACAACACCTCCATGCTCAAGCAACAATCACAAGAAAATATAGATTATTCCGTTTATGACGAACGAGATGAAGCTGAAGATATCACAAGCACTCTGAGCACAACCACCACAGCCACTACAACTACGGTATATTCTTCGTTGAAATCGTTAACACACAAACAATCATTCTCAACTTTTCCTTTTGCGAGATACATTGTCACTCACCTTCCTATTGCGGCACTCAAAACACGCGCAGTCCTCTGAGAGGAATTTATCTTTCTTCCAAAAAAAAAGAATATTCTCTACCATTCTGAAAAGTGCTCTTCTCTCATCAGAGCTTACTATTCTCTATTTTCTACAAAAACGTACATTCTCGCTTTCGTCTAAAAAAGATATTATTTCTCGCTTCAAAGACAATTCTCTCATTTTCTCTCGGAGGAACGTTTCTATCAATTCCGAAGAGATTTTTCCACCATAATTCTCCTATTTCCCGAAATTTTCGTTCTTTTCAGAAAAAAACAAAGATTGCATCTAATGATGACTTGTCAAAAGAAACACTTCAGCATCTTGACAATCTGTTGGCAGAGTTAACAGCTGAAAGCAACCCGGTAAACCAAATTCCATCTTCTGAACACTTGTATATAAGTACAATTTTTTGCAGAAAACTTCAAAAGCTTTACTAGAAGAAGATCCACAAGACTTAAAAGCCATCGGAGGCTACGAGGTCAGTGCTATTCATCAATTTCCTTTAATCCTTCATATTATCAATTTTTGTTTTTGTTTTCTGTTTCAATTTTTTTTTGTCAGAAGCCATCTCGTGAGGAATATCAACCAAAGCTTATAACATTAGCTGGAAGTGCTCGTGTACACAGTGGTATGAGGATATTTTCTTGAAGTTCAGTCAAAAATTACTTTTAAGGATCATTCAGTCGTTCATTATCGAAGCAGATTCATAGTGGAAGCGCAAAGTTAGTGAAATTACAGAATTCAAACAAAAATACCCATGGTCTCAGGTAATGATACTATAGCGTCAATTACATTCTAACAATACTATGTGTTAAGAGCAATTCCAAGACAAGCTGATAATGCAGATTTTGATCCATGGGAGCGAATGGGACAACGGTTCATTTGAAAAGAAGAAGAAAGAACATGATACTAAAATGTAATTATCTATAATAACATAGTTATATTTATAGAAATAATAAAATATTATTTATTTTTTCTTTTTCTTTCAAAAATGCAACCGCTCATCTCGAGATAGAATCAGAAAAATGAAATGCAACATATGGCATTACGTGAAAGCTCAAAATCAGTCGATAATCATACTTTATACAGACGTGTGTTTAGAGTTGTTCCTTGCCGATGTTACATAGCAATTTTCGGTTATAACCGATTCTCGTCGTAGGAATCTTCCGCAGAAGAGTGTTCTGAAAAGGTAATGATTAAAAGGATTTCATTGTATAGCAAAACTGTGCAAGTAATAAGCTGATAAATGTTTTGAAGAAAAAAAAAGTAAGAAAGAATACCTTTTAAGCAATGCTCGGAATTCCCTCATTCGTAAATAGCATAATGGTTGTAATAAGGAATGTAATGAAATATACAAATAACACACGTATTTCACATAAACTGTGCTATTTTGACGATTTGCAGCAAAATTTCTGGAATTGAATAGTTGTTAGCAGAATAAAAATAAATGTGAGTATTACTGTGTCATGTTAACTAAATGAATGATTTGGATGACTGCGTATGTCATCAGGTAAGCCGAGTAGACGACGATAACACTCCCAATGACTACAACATATTTGTGTCTTCGGATGACATGACGCTCTTTCGTCTCTTCTCCTTAATTATATCCTTTTATATATATTTTTGCTACAAAAACAGTTTAAAGTGGATGAGAGATTAAATGAGATGACGAATAAATTAACTTTTCCGTTTTTCATTTCATACACAAAGTAAAGGAATGTTTCAAAACAATAAATGGAAAGTTGGGCGGCTTTGGATCAAAATAAATTATTTAATTGTTATAATTATTCAAATTTCCTGGGTGCTTGTTGATTGAACTGCCTGATTAGGAATGAATTCGATGCTATTTACCTGTTTTCAAATGTTCGAATTCTGCATTTTGTTTCATATCAGCTTGTACTAAAGAAGATATTACTCTGCAAAGAAGAAGAAAAAGAAGAATTAGAATGTGCAAATGAGATATTACCGTAATAGAATGAAGTAAGAACAAGCTGTTATAGCAAAACAGATAGCACAGAAGACAATTAAGCCGACGTGATAAGCAAAATGTGATGATGTTGATGAGTTTATGTTAATTACACACGATGATGTACTATTGGCTACATAATTAATATAATTAATTAATTATTCATATTATATATGTTTATACCATTAACTGTGCATTCTTGGTCGATCATGATACTCTTGCTCATAGTTCCGGCTACCATATTTGCCAATGTGAATGTTGACGATATAATCCATGTGACAATCACAAATAAAACAACACGACCTCTATAACATTGAAATCTCAATCTCAAGAGACAATCTCCTTCTCACTCTTTTCCTCTCTCTCGCATCATCTTAATACTCTCTCATATTCTCTTTGTACACTTTTGTTTCCACTTTCTGTGAGATTTCTGATTTTGCTCATCACATCCTTCTTTATTTCTTTTATTTTTGTTATTTTCCTGTACACAAGGATTGTTCAGAACATTCTTTTGAGACTTTTATCAACCAATTTCATCTAGAGTTCTGCAGCTTCAAGACTTTCATTCAATCACGCTTAATTTCAAAGAAAAAAATGCAAACCATAAACTTACTTTGTGACTAAACTTGAATATCTTAGAGGGTGGCATATGAAGATGTATTCATTCAGTGTGATCATTAATAAGTTAAGAATAGTTGCCAAGTTAGAGAATCTGAATGACCAAATAAGGAAAAGCAGAAAGGCAAAAACACCAGACCTCAATAATAATCCGCTGTATTGATCAACTCGTATTGTCCATAAAGAATCTGTCGTACCCATATCAGATTTGAGCAATTTTAAAGCAAATAAAATTGAACAAATTCCTTAAATGAAGTTCCTTCAGCGAACTGTTTCAGAATGAGTACCTTTCAAGGTGTCAATTAAAGTAAAATTTAAGATCATTATGTAGAAAGTGTGAGCAAATGTGGTTCGTTTTCTAGCCATTAATGTGTAGAGAAACGTCGAATTCAAAATTATAGCTAAACTTCCAAGTACAATATAGGATATTCCGAATCCCCGTGCAGAACTTTCCCAGTCACCCCATTCATTTTCCAGGGCATCTATAAATAACTTTGAACTCATTAAAACCTTATAAATACCTTGTAAGGAAGTTTCTGATAGCTTGGTGGTTTTATGACTCTTAAACCATCGCAGAATGTCTTCTCGAGTTAAATTTGAATTTTCCATTTAATTTCCTTAAAAAGCAGTGTTTAGAGCTTTATGATGATGAGAGAGAGAGAACGAGTAAGAGAGACTAAGTTGAAAGAGGAAAAAGAAATCTTTTTCTCTTATCGGACAGCCAAGCATAACGAAGAAATAAGAAAGAAAGATTTTTGTTTGTTTTCTTCCCGAAAAAGAGAGCACAACCGTTTATTGGCGTCCGAATAATAAAATGGCTTAAACTCACGTGAAGTTCACGTAAAACCGAAGAATAGGAAAAAACAATAAAATGCAAGAAAATATGAAAAAAAAGAAAGTCTTCATTCATTCAAAAAGCTTTTGCTTCCAGGTAAAACAAAAAGTACACAACAGCGAAGTAATTCGTTTTCTCCAATTCCTCTCAACTAGTCTATGATAGAGTGTGTAGATGTAAGCTCATAGAGAACATGGAATGGTGATCAATTAAGAGATGTTAACACTCAACTTCATTTTATAGAGGAAGAAGCATTATAAGAGGGAAGAATAGAAGTCCTTAGAGAGAAGTTCCAATGGGTTTGCTTCTATAAGAACATGCGATACAGTATGTGAATATGAGAGATATCATGGAAATACAGGATGAGGCATATGTCTCAGTGTATAAGTGAAAAAAAAAGAAAAAGTGAAGGAAATAAAGAGATAAAAGATGTTTAAGGACAATGCTCTCATCTGTTTTGAGTTTTTGATGAGTAGAAGTTTAATCAAAGACTTTCCGCTTCATTGAAATGAATCTTCACGATGACCTTTTGTCTAGAACATTGGTTTTAAATTGAATTCTTCAAGAAATATTTGAAAGATCTTAATGTATAATTCTATAATTGAAATACAATTTAACTTAATTAAAATAATAAAAAAATTGTTTTTTTTCCTTTTCGCTTCTTCATCGTCGTCGGAAGACAAAGAGATGGTCGTTCTGGATGAGAAAAAAATGCGAGAAAAATACAATCTGAATGTCTATTCCTCTCCCTTTTTCGTTTTATCTTTCATTCACTCTCTCTAACATTTTCGTACTCTAGCTTTTCCCAAAAACCTAATTAGGTTCAAAAGAATTCTTCCTTTGCACAAGCAGAAAGTCCAAATTTGGAATTGGTGAGTGTTTCGTTGGACAAGAAAGGAAAAGTTGAAAATGGTGTTGGTGGAAACACATGGATAGCTTGTGTTCGAATAATGGAACGAATGAACTTTATAAGAAGAAGAAAAAATGTCCATTCTAAGCAAAAATTGATGAGCAAATCACATTTTTTTTTCTCTTTGTTGGAAAAAGTGAAGAAACAAGAAACCATGGGGAATTGGGATTTGTAATTTCTGAGAGTATGATATAAAAAAACAAATTCTGTACAGAAATGGGATAAGATGAATCAAAACTGCACTGAAGTGGAGTTGGCTTGTAAATAAGAAGAAAAGGATGACATGCCATGATGATAGAAATGATTTCATGTCATTTTTTGGTAGCTCCTAAGGGATATTTGATCGGAAGAGCTTTCTTTAGAATGTTTCACAACGAGCTCTTCTCCTTCTATCTACTTTTACACCCACTTCATGGTTGCTTTTTCTTTTTTTTTTATTTTCTTCAACTTGATGCGACCAGAAGTTCGCTGTTAAATGGAAATGAGAATGTGATGAGAGGTTTGGGCTGCATCAATAGCGACGACGTTTCGATAATCATTGAGTGACGGTAACAATTATAGCGTTATGCAGTGAAAAAGAAAATTTCTGATAAAAAAAGTATTGTAAATAAGGTTTTTGAGAAGGCAAAGAAACAATGAAATAAAAGGAAATGAGATTGAGAAGGCCTAAAAACAAGACGAAAGATGTGTGAATAAGTAAAAAAAGAATTTTCACCCTCCCTTTTTCACTCCCTCCCTCCATTTCTCTCTCCCTTCTCTCTTCCTGCATGTCTCTTGCTCTCTTCATCTCTCTCTATCTTTCAATCTTTAACTCTCCATTCACATCTCTGTCTCTATTTTATAGAAATTTATACACCTTGCCTATTTCCAATGGTTGAGCATACGGAAAGCCTTTGGTACCTCCCTCGCTTCCTCACAATCTCAAGATATTATTTTGGTAGAACGTTTTTCATTGAGCTTTAACCATCCTCTTCTTCTCTATCATTTCTCTGTCTGGTTTCCTCCTTATCTATCATTACCTGTTAACTCTCTCTCTCTTCCTCTACTTCCTGCTAACGATCTCTCGCTTTCCACTTTCTCTGATTTTCTCTCATAAAATAAGGAATTAACTGTTTTTCGTTACGAAAAATCAGGCCGATCTCTTTCATGTTTTGGGCAATTTGAAACATCTACTTGTTTCCTCGGGTTGATCTAAAAAGTCCCCGAAGGTTGATAAGGAGAGCTTTGATCTTCCAAAGAAGAAATTATTTTTGTATTTTCCAAAATGAACTTTTCATTATAAACATGAACAGAATGGAATACTGATGAGAAATCTTGAAGAAATGACTAACTATACGTACATACAAGTTCTAAATGAGAAAAACAAAAATTCAATTAAGAAATTCAAATATTTTATGTGTCACTTACACATGAAAAACAGATTTTTGTAAATTCTCACACGTTATTAGTGGAAGAAGCATACAACATCTTCCATACAAACTTCAGAGAACCTCAATCAACCACTGAAATTTGGAAAAGTCTAGGTTTCTATAAGAAGAATGAGTGGGAGGAAAAGATAGAATATTAAGAGAGAGAGAGAGAGGAAGATAGTGATAGAGAGACATAGAAAGAGACGCACAACGAGGAGAGAAGCTTATGAGCGATCTGTCCATTTATTGACAAGCAAGCCATCGTTTGTCAAAGGGAATTGATAAAAATGAATTAAAACGTTCAAAACGACAGATCTTCCATTGTACTCACTTCAAACTTTCTTCCCTCCCTCTTTCTCTGGAAGTTTCCACTTTTTTCATTTCACTCTCTATATCTTATTGACTCTCAACCGTTTCTTCTTCTTAACTTTGTAATGAGCACATATGTTTATTAAAGAAGATAAATATAGAAATTGCTCAGTTAAAAATAGAGAAATTTAAATGAAAACTGGTCAACATCTTCATCGACCCATTAAGCAACAAGCTTCTGGCTTCTCTCGCCACCCCTCACCGGCTCTTCCTTTCCTCTTTTCATTTTCAGTTGTGAGAAAGTAGGTTTATGCCCATCTTTCCTTACATTTTTAAGTGAGCGTCTTCCATTCGTACATTCGTCTTCTACAACTCTCAAAGTCCATTTGAGTCTTCAGGGCAGAACTAAGAGAGAGTATGAGAGAGTAGGAAGAGTTAATTGAAATTTTCTTCAAAACCAAAATCATTTAAGGAATTCTCATTAATCTGTCTACTTGAATGCCATTCTCTACCTTCAATTTGAAAAAAATTGTGCCAAAGAAGGAAGAGCAAAAAAAAAATGATGTTATCGTTTGTCAGCTGGTGAAAAGCTTGACGAACAAGCTGAGAATCAAATTACTTAATTCTTTCAAATTTTATTTCCTTCTACTCTCAAACGGGTGGCAGGGATAGGACGTGATGGAATGAAGAAAAAACTAAGAAATCTCCAAAAGTCAAAAGAAGTGTGAGAATAAAAAAATTGGAAGACAGAGCAGAAAGTTTTTCATAAAAGGGTAAAAGCCAAGCTAAGAATGAAAGAAGAAAAGCTCTCGCGAAAGAAGCAGAAAATGTTAAAATTTCATAAGAAAAATACCTGAATAGATGGAAAAGTATCGAAGAGAGAGTGTGAAACTCGGAGGGAATCAATAGAGAAAAAGAAAAAGTTTCTGAAAGGGTACCAAAACCGCGGATAGAGCTTAGGTAGAAGAATGCGAAAATTACAAAGAGGAGAGAGGAAAATGAAACAAAACAACCGTTCAAGAGCTAGAGCTGCAAGTAAAATGATATATCCATGTTTCCACGTGTGAAAGCAGTTAGATACAGCTTTTCATGCTTTGAGACTCATTTAAGCTTCTCTTTGTTAAATTCAAATTTATTGTAAGTTTGACATCCAAACGGCTTTTTGTCCTCTCAATGAGTTGCTACACGAAACGTCCTATTTTGTGGGCGGAAGTAGCACCAACTAAATATGAATTATAACATATATTTAGCGCATTATTTATATTAAATAAGACAAAATCTTCCTACATCTTCATTTGCTCCTATTCCTATTTTTACTCTCTACAATGAGCCGTTACTGAGAGAGTGTAAGAGGAAGAGAGGAGAGTTAAAGAACGTTTTCATCAACTTCCATAAATGGGAGTGAAAGTAGTCAAAAACATATTTTTATGTCAATTTTTAGACCAAGAAGGACAAGCTCAGCGTGATTTGGTCATGGTATTGGAAGAGGAGAATAAACAATCAAGAGGAATCGATATGAATTAGAAATTATAAATAACAGAAGGAAGATGATTAAAGTGTTGTTATGTTAAGGAGAATCTCGTTGTGGTTGTACGAAAATTAATGCTACACCCCTCTAAGACGGTTTTTCTGCTCTCTCGGCATTCCTCATTCACTCTTTGTCTATGATCCACTCTTTCGAACGAACACCTTTTAATCTTCCAAATAACACTAACTCATAACTCCATTCTCCTACATTCTTTCACACAATCATTTCTTGATCTTGTTAATAAGACTCTTTTTTTTTGTTTTGCGTGAAGAAAATTTTAATTTAGGCCTGAGTAAAGTTAAAGCTAAGGGCATCCTGCTCAATCAAAGTATCGGAAGAACATAACGAGACAATAGCGGGTATAAAGACCCAAAACACATACAGAGAAAATAGGTCGAAGAGGAATAGAGGTAAAGAGAAAATCTTCGAGTTAAGAAAGGAAGAAGGAAGAAAAAGAGACAGGTAAAGAATATAGAAGATTTCTCTATATAAATATAAAATGAGAAGAAGAAGATGACGAATCGAATACTTCGCACGTCCACTAGCCCTCAGGCAGTTTCCTTATTTGGATAAACGAATTGGCGATCATGTAACGGCTGGACGAAACCTCGGTGGAAAGTTGTTGAGGAAATGATTTGAAGGACTTTTCAATCAGTTTTTATACAAAATTACATGAAGAGAGAGAGCGAGTTAAAAAGAATGTAAGGGGTTGAAAACGAGTGAGGGAAAGAGAGAGCGAGAGAAGTAGAGAGAGAGAGAAAATTAGAGAGAGAATTAGGTAGAGAGAGAAAGGGAGAGCGAGAAATCGAGATAACGGAAGAGATAGAATGAAAAAGAATGAGAAGGAGGCAGGATAGTGTCGGGATGGAAGTTGAAAAAGTAGGGAAGAGGTTAAGCTCAAATGAGTTTTGAACCTGAAGAGTAGATTTGACATTAAAGACATCAAGTTGATGGACTAGATATAAAGCTCAAGAAGTAACTTGAACATAGATCAAGTTGTAAGCGTTGTTTTATGAACTATGAGGGAAAGTCTTAGATTTTAATTACATGCATATAGTTAAGGAAAACGTTGAAGCTTCGTTTTGATGTTTGGAACTATATAGATTTTTCTATTCGTTGAATAATCTCTAATAACAAGTCTTTTTTTATGTGAAAACTTAGCCTCAAGCAATATAGAGCATTTACATACATTTTAATGAATAAATTGAGAGTTAAATGAGACTTTTTTCTATTATTATAAAACCTTATATGATATAGTTAAGCTATAATGAAAGACCCATAAATTGCATTCCAATAGATCTATTTATGGGCCCCTTGTGTTACTTTAAATTGCTCTTAGAACACTCTGGATGAACCTCTAAATCCCAAAAAAGACTTCGCGTTTTGACAGACTGACGTAAGCTCGAAGAAAAATTAATTAAAACTTTTACATTTTATGTAAAAGACAAGCTTTTTTATATGTTTGTGGCCGCAGATGGTTGATTCTAATGAACTTGAACACTTAAAAAGCTTAAAAGATGCAGCTTCATACATACTTCTCCTTCAGAATCTTTTTCTCTTTTTTTATTTTTCATATTCAAACTAATTGCTTCAACAAAAATATTTTTCAAGTTTCAAGGGATTATCAGAGGAGAGACGAAAGTCTTTATTTTGTGACTTTCTCCCTTCAGCTACTATAATAAGAAAGTAGGAGAGAAAGACTTATAGAGTAACAAGTCCAACAACCACTAGTGCTCAAAACGATAATCACAATCACGAGTATAGACTTTTAATTTACAATATGCATATCTTTTAAAGATCTCAAAAAGCTTGTGTGACGTCATGACGAACATGCAGAAACTTGCCGTCAATTAGGTTTTTCTGCTGGAAGGATGTTCAATCTGCTTCACCACAATTCAGTTTGAATATTTGTCGTTCACGTGTATCACACGTGAGCGACGGAGCTTGTCAAACGAAGTAAAAATGGAGAAAGTCGTGTGTTTAGGATGGCTTTTATGCAAATTTGCAAAAAAGGAAATCGTGAAACGTGTTTCACTTCAAAAATTTGATGTGAAAGAAGTGAAATGATCATAGATATGGTTCAGAACGGTTGTTTTTGGAAATTAATTGCTTCAATTCTTGGCGCAATTTCATTTTTATTTCAAAAGGAATTACGGTTTTTTATATTCTAATTTCACCATTTTTTTTAGAATATTTACATTGTCAAAGAATAGATTTCTATTGAATTTTGAAAGAAAAATAAAAGATTTTTGTCGTTAATGGCAATGCTTGGCACGACGACAACATATATGAACGATAATTCAGTTTGAATGGGAGAAAAAAAAAGAGATTCAAACGTTTGCTCCTTAATATTACAACACTTTCTGAAAGCTACATATACATATATACATATACATTTATATATAAATGTTTTTATTTTATTACAAATAGAGGAGTATGCTAATGACAGGACACACGCGAAACATGTCTGTGTAACAAGCAGAAGAACAACTCAAAGGCTACTTCCCAATTAAAACAAACTTTTTTCCTTCGTTTTCTTATTAACGTCCAACTCATATCATCGCAACTGGAACTGGATAGTTCATTTTCATTTTTCGAGACGGAGTTTTCGTCTTACTTGTGCATAACGGAAGCAGGGAGGAGAAGCTGGATGATTAACGAACACTAAATAAAGACGAATTTGTTTATCATGCCTTCCTTCTTCTAAACAATTCTACTAATTACTTATTCATAATCTTTGACTTCATACCTTTGTTTGTTTTCTTTTTCAATTTGACAAACTCATCTCTTAAATGCATCATCATCTTGTCTCTTGAGAACTTCTTTTCTCCTCATTCTAATTGATACAAGTTCATCTTCAGACAAGCTGCCTATTCTGGAATGCCTGAGGGCCAATTGGCTGAAGAGCCAAATGTGATTTCATTCGTACGGTTTCAACTCAAGTTATTAAGAGTAAGCTGAAAAAAGAAGCTTCCGAAAGACAAATGAATTGATTAGAGCTGAAGGGTAAGTAATTCTTGGAGTACGTAGAAGGTTTTGTTCCAACAACGACTTGCGAGAGTCCATAAATTGTACTTATGGCTTATAAGTTGACAGAAAGTCATTTTCAAGTTATCCTCATGCCCAAATATGTCATTCGAACTCATGAAAATATATTTGTCCTCCTATTTCTCTTTTTTCGCTTCCCCTGTCTCCCCTCCCCCTCTTCCGATGGTTGACTTCTCGAGCTATCCTCTTATCACAGAACATTATCAAAATTATTTTTTTTCTAATTGGAAATCGATAGTTGATAACTGAATTGCAGAAGATACTTTTATATGATTACATGGAAATTCTATTTCATTCAATTTTCCGGATGAGATGCAAAAACATTCACTCATGGCTTTATCTCAAACGCCTACTCACTTCTTACCTCATCTCTTTCTTCAAATATTTCTTACCCTCTTTCTCTTTTTCTCTTTCTCTCATAGATGTACATACACATTCTCTCTATGACTATATGGTTGTAATATAGTTTCTCTCTTCATAATATTGATTGTTTTGTCGTCAATGGTGTCATAAATTCGAAAAATAAAGTTTCAATTTTTTTCACAAATCCCATATGATTCAAAGGAGCAGAAGTCTACTTCATTCAAGTCACTCACTCATTCTTTTATCATTTCATATATGACTTATATTGATTCTCATGCTTATTTACTGAAAAACATGAATAATTCCTTTTTTCCTTCAAAGTTTTCTAAAAAAACGTCAAACAATCAATTGAGAGAGCATGAGAGTGAGAGAAGTATGGAAAGCCGCTCTGATTGCATCATTTAAAACAAAAAAATTATTTCGATTGCTCCTACAATAGATTCGACAGCTATTCAACCATTTCCTTTTGAGCACATAAAATGATCATTCTGGCTGTTCAAATTATTTTACTCAGATATGTTTCTTTCCGAAGAACGACAGGGTTATCGACTGAGAATCTTCGGCGATCTGTGACCATCACTTAGAGGTCAGCTCACTCGTCTGTGACTGATCTGACGACTTTCTTCTTTTTTTCTGCCATATTAAAGTAACGATATTATATAGTTAATTATGGGAGAATATATATCTCTCAGGTTGTCTCCTTTGATTGAGTGGAACGAGAGATCGAAAATGATGGCGAGTTTTTTTGAATAATTTAGTTATCAACCTCCGGAGTGGATAGGAAGGTGTACGATTTGCTGTTCACTACCCTTCTTCTCTCACTTTCTCTCTATAATCTTCCAGTCTCTCTCTTTGTTCTCATTCGTTGTCATTGCTGTCCACTCATCTATTCGATGACCAGCTGGTACAGCAGTCCATTCAATTGATTTGACCAAATTTTCTGTTCATTCAATATTGGCTAAATGAGCTTGTTTTCCGAGTAAAAAGATGAATTCGTTTCGAAATTAGCATATTGATCGAAATTAAAGTGTTTTGTTCCATTATGAAGATTGTATTGAAGAAGAAAGTTCGTTTTGAGTTAATGTTGACACACGAACGGTTGTTTATTCTCCTTTTAATAAATTTCAATGAAAATTTCGCTGTAAGACATTCATCTGTTTTAGTTTTTGTCGAGAATGTTGCCTTGACAACATGCTTTTTTCCTCTCATTTCGTTTTTTTTTGGTTTTATATCTTAGCATTTTACCCGAAAGAGAAGGCAGGGAATTAAGGCGAGCGAGAGAGACAATGGGTGAGAGATTTGACCAGAAAAAGAGCTCAGGAGATGTTCTGACGGAGAAAGCATTGAAGAGGGCCAGCTGCTTGTCCCCATTGACTCAACACCCTCTCTCATCTCTGTTGATGATTTTTTGCTGTTGCCGATGTTCTCTTTTTTCCATTTCTCATCGTAAAAGGAATTCCTAGCTTAACAGTTGTGTTATGTTAAGAACAAGAAGTATAAGAGATAAGAGAATAAGAGTTGCGGAAGGAAATGCAGTTTCGAAAGTTTTCATGTTTCGCAATGTCCTTTCAACCTCACTGTTATTCGAGGCGAATAAAAAGCATTGAACGCATTGAAAAAAAAAGAGAGAGAATACCAGAAATATCTTGTTAGAGATGAAGAGAAAGAAAGTGTTCGAGAACGACGGTGGTAGGTGAAGTAATGGAAAAGAAAAAAAGCATAGACGATATGGTCGAAATTGACGAAAGCCCTTTTTTCTTGCAACAAAAAAAACGAGAATCAGACAGTCAGATATAATGTTTTGAAATGACAGAAACAGAGCAATTTTGACAAAAAAAACATTCTCTCCTTATTTGGTTTTATCCCGAAACCTCTCCACAGCGCTTTTTACTCATCGAGATTGTCATCATTGGCTTAAAACGGTCTTTTTCATCATCCAAATTGTATTAAATGAGTTTCTTTTTCTTTAAACTACCCATGGTTTCTCTCTCTTACTCTCGTTCTCCCTCCATATCTTTATCTCCTTTTAACTTTCGGATTTCTTCTCTTTTTTCTTACTTCATCCTATCCTCTCTTCGTTCACTTACCCTCCTGTCTCCTGAGAAAGAAAGAACTCATTGATTTTATAAGTTATTTTATATTTTCCTTTTATGGTCTTATTCTCACATTTTCTCTTAAATTTATCTCTCACTCAACTGAAAAAAAGTTATAAAATCTCCTCGAACTGACTCTTTTTATCACCCATTTTATTGATTTGAAGAAATGGAGAGAGATAGAGAGAGGGAAAGAGGAGTGGAGCATGTTTTGCACTTGCAGAGCTTCTTCCATCTCACCATCTGGACGAAAATATTCAAGAAACTTGCCATATCTACTTTCGCTTCTGAAATATTCGTTTGATTGACAAAAAAACTTTTTTCTTGTTTATTCTCTTTTTTTCTCTCAGTAACTCTAGACATTTACAACATCAAAAGCTTCCAATATAACAGACGGCAGAAGCTCTTCTCTCTTCATTGAGCTTAACCATTTGACCTCTGGAAAAGCTTTCTGACAGCTGGTCTTCTACCACATTTTTTATGTGTTTCTAATGCTTCTCTCTACTCCGCACACCATATTCGGTCAATGTTGGTCAGGTTTAATCCGTTGATTGTAGGACCGAGGACGGTTGTTTGTCATGTCATTTCTCTTCTCTTTCAGCTCCTCTTAACAAATCTCTCTTTCTGTTTCTCTTTTAAGAGAAACCTGTCCTCCATTACATATCCAAATATGAAAAACATACTCTTCCTCATGTCATTTTTTTCATCAACCGTGTCACTGTTGATAACTTATTGATTTCCATCACTTGTTTGTACTTTGCTCTTCAGATTTGCTCTTATTTTCTTTAACAGTATTGAAACAGTTATATACGCGCGTTCTTTCATTGCTTACGTTCTTTTCTCGAACTGTTTTTATTCGAATAATATGTCACCAATAGAAATGACTGTTGAAACAAAGCCAAATTTGGCAAGTATTCCAGCTGGAGATGAGCCACAAGCTTATGTCTTTGGACCAGGTACGATAGTTACAGAATCCGAATGAAATAACTTGTATTAATTAGATTCCATTCTCTTGGATTATACCGGGACATACGTGCTCATTGATGGCTGTAGTACAGCACGCAGTTTTGTAAAAAACGTTAACAAGGTATTTTGAAATTGTGGAAACGAAATTTTGAATTTCTCGTTTCAGGTAAGTGAAGCCATACTCTCAAATGTCAGTGAAGCGAGTCTCGGATGTGTCTCTGAACAAATTGATGTAACTTTGTTGTTTCATTGTTTTATTATTTACATAACTTTTGAAGAAGGATGTAATCACTTATTCTGCTCTTCCTAACCTCAAAGAAGCAGGCTTGGAGGGAAGTGTACAAAACTTGGCTCACAAAGTTCTAAAAGCTAATGAAAACTCGGAAACTAAACTTCGCTTCAATCCTAAATACGAGCCTGTTCTCATAGATAAGGTAGTGTTAGTTTCTGTTTTCTTTACCATGTCTCCATTTAGAGAGGACATAGCTCAGTTAAAATTCATGTGCTAGATGGAGCACGCAAGGAATCTTTAGATGCCCTTGATAAAGCGCTTACAAATGGATCAGAAGTTGATTTACAAAGAGTATATTTTTCGCTTGTAAACTTTTCGTAATTGTTCACTAATTGAGGTTTCTAATCAACATGGATTAATCTTTGTTCTTGTTTGGTCAAGCAAGTTCAACGAGCCTGTAAAAAGGGTTTTATATAGTGGTATGTTTGCTACTTATTTTCATCGATTCTAACGAATGTATTTATAGGAAATGCTCCATATGATCGTATCATTCAAGCTCTTGAAAAAGCTAGCTCATTGAATGTAATTACACGAGAGGTCGTTACACCGGCTTCCATGATCGAAGCTCCCATTGCTTCGGGTGTTACCAAAGTTAGACCTCTAGGATCAAGTGCAACAACATTCTCCTTGAAAGACAAGGTTGAGGCGCAAAGAAAAGCTAATACTTCTGCTCCCTCACGTGCAACTAGTCGAACCTCAGCAGCTCCTGCTACTAAATCAACTACAGTCTCTGCAAGAGCTCCTGCACCACGTACTTCTACATCATCCTTATCAACAGCCAGGCGTTCTCCTAATTTGTCCGCGGCTACTGCTACATCCCGCCCCACTTCGAAGGTATTTTTTAAATTCTTTCCTGTTTCGTTTCTGACTAACACAAAAAATGTGTCGTAATCGATGTCCACTGTGTTGATTTCCTAAAGCAAAAATTACATTTCTAAAGTTTGATATTCCAGACTTCAACGCCATCAGCTACCAATCCTACATCTCGTGTTCAGAATCGCTCAACTCTTCCTCGTGAGTGAAAATAATGAAAATATATTCAAGTTTTCTCTCTAGCATCTAGACAAAGTGTTACTGCGAAACCTACTCCCGCTGCTGCTAGCTCAACCACTAACCGATCAACAGTTCGAAAACCAGGGTTAGTTACTCATCGTTATCTACGGCTATCTTGTTTTTTAAGGCCAACGAGTACTGTCCCAACTACTACCAGAACCACAAGTGCGCGTGTATCATCAACTACCGCCACTGGAAAATCAACACGAACATCAGCGCCAAAAACCTCCCAACCACCCACCAGGTCTAATGTAGCCACTTCTGCTGCTCCGCGGGCCGGATCTGCACAAGCTAAGGCTGTTGCTCCCGATGTTAAGAAAACTACGGACACTGTAGAAGTGAGTTGAACTTTTAGTAGAATTGTCTCAGTTTGCTTGCACTCGATTGGGAAAAGGGTTGTATCGTTTATCATTAACATATAACACCGGAGTAATCTGAAACTGGGATGCTGAGAACTTGTGTTTTATGCGTGAATTGCTTATTAACAGGATTCAATCGTTATTGTTGGTGAGTATATCACGATCGAGGACAATGAGGATTCTCGAATAGTTTTTGATGAAAAAGATGGGAATAGGATGCAAACTAACATGGTTCGTCAAAAACAATTATTGTTTTTTGATTGGATTTTGTTATGCACAATGTTTTGTCATTAGGAATCGAAGGCCTTCGACACGGGTTCACTCACACCAACTCATATTAACGAAAAAAATGTGTTAACAACTAACTATGCAGTAAGTTATTTATGATGCATGTGAACTAACAATCGGCTACTGAAAGAAATCTAACACGCAACCTTACTGAATCTTTTCTTCATTCTGAAATGTTGTAGATGAACAAGGAAGTTGCGGAGAACCCTTCATTACTCTGTGATGAACAAGCAGCTTCTCAAGTGAATGAAATTGGTCCTCTTGTTGAATCATCGGAAGCTCCCCTTGACTCATCTGAAACTGAGACAAATATTTTAGACAAGACGTCTACAGAACTAGAAACGACTATTATCGATCTTGAAGGCGATGTTTCTCATGTAACCACTGTGTCTTCTGGAACGTTCATTAAAGGAAAAAGTTCATCTCCTGAAGCGTTAGAACAAGAAAGAACAGCTCACGAAATTGGGAATGACTCCTCCATCACACTTTCGGATGTATTAGATGGGACGAAGATTTCAGAAGGTTCTGATGTGAACTCGACAATGTTGAAAGAAAACACTCCTTCATTAGAAGAAAGTGTAGGTGCGAAAGATTTAACTTCTGTTGTTTCTTCGACTGAAGAGTCAAGTGCCATGTTTGATTTCAACAATGCTTCTGCAAATGGGAAAGAGTTCGATTCTATTCGAGATGAAACTGTAGATTCAACAAGTGCTTTGAACGGATATAAGAACCCCATGGATATTTCTGACATCAGAAGTACTTCCTTGTTCAATGACACGTTGGGAATAAACTCTTTTGCTGATCCTCATAACGAGGCTATCGTTGCCGATTCCACAATCAACAACGCTGCGCTGCTGGTTAGTTACTCATCGAAAAACTGTCTAGATTGTTCATCATTATCTGAGGGTTGGTCAGAATACCAAAACAAACATGATCAAAATAACAATATATGTTCCAACTTATTTCAACGTTTCAGGCTCCTCAAGTTCCAGAAGCTGATGGATTGTTAGACCACATCGAAGAACCAGCTGTTCTTCGAAAAATTAGTATGGACACAGATAAAATTGCTGCTCAATTGGATGAAATGAACATTGTCAATCAGACTCCTCAGGTATGTGGTAAGATTAATTGTTCTCTCATAGTAATATTTGAGGTTAACGAAGAGCTCCTCGATGAACTTAGCCGTCAAACGGTCAAGGAAGCTATTGAGAAAGCGCAAGCTTCTCTTATCACTGACTCAGCAATACCTTGTAGTCAAGATGTTTTTGATTCAACTCCTATCAATTTGAATGATTCGAAAAAAGAAGATAGTTCAAATGTGTCGTCTGATTCAAAAGAATTGGACACAAGCGCCATGGCTGTTGATACCCTATCCATTGAAGAACAAACGAGAAAAATAAGTCAACATCTGATTGATTCTGCTCCAACCGAAATCGCGACAGCCTTGGCTCATTCAATGATGGAAGGAATGCAAAACGCTGCTTCCCATTTAGCGAATGAAGAAAGCAGTCAATCGTCTGAGATCGTAAGTTTAGTTATGTAAAGGACTTGTTTCATTGCTTCTATTCATTAGGAAAAGGTCCTTGGCTCTGCTGACGAGGGTAAGAAGGATGCTTCCAATGTAGACAAGGTTTTTTCTTTCCATTCTTTATCATACTCATTTTCTCAGATGTTGCCAATGCAATCAAGATCAAGTGTTGTTGCTGAATCTGACGATCACGAAGTGATTTATGAGAAGGTTGTCCGTTTCATATTATTTTTCTGACTGAAGTTCTGTAGCCTGATCCCGTTATGGGAGATATCCTCGAGACGGTTGCCGCCGACTCTGAGCGAGTTGATAATGATTCTCTTAAATCCTCAGATCCCAATCTCATTAATGTATTCGATGCCACTAACGTCGTTCGTCAATATTGGACCGTCACCAATAAAGGTAATTATATTCTTGAAACTTGATTAAGTTCATTAATTTTGAAGGAAATGGCCCTCATTTGAAAAAAGAACGTTATTTCGAATTAGCGACTGTTCCCCACAATGGATCCAAATGTTCTTTGAAAAATCTTGATGAAGCTTGTAATTATTTCCATTCCGTCAGGTTTTAATTTTCATCGGTTCATGTTTTGATTCTTGTTTTCAAGATCCAAAAATTATATTTTGGCCAGTGAAGAATTGCCTATGTACGTCTTAGAAGGGTGGCTTGAGGCCAAGAAAGGATGGGGTAATCCAGGTAAAGAACATGGTACTTCCAGTGCAAACTGAATCGATTGTTGCAGATATGGCCACATCTTTGATATTAACAGTTTCTGCTAATTGTCTCACTACATTCACTGAAAGTCATGCAGCTGAACTCGCTGCTCAACACATGAGCATCCCAGCTCCAATCACTAATTCTCACATAACTGTACAATACGAGACTGGGCAGGAAAGATTTAACATCATCAGATTAAAGTTGTAAAGTTCTATAAAATAATTTATGCCATAATTCATGGACAGGTATTCTAGAGTTTCGCTATAATATTCTATGTTAATGACAGCATTTCTTAGGTTTTTCGCCCTATTTCTTCATTTCTCAAACTGAAGTTTGCATGCTATTTACCGAACAAGTCGAACATTTGTAGATTTTGTAAATTTTTTTTTCATACTAAACATTATATTAAAATATTTCTTTTTTCAATGAGTTGAGTTTTTACTGGCTGAGCATTGGTCAGATTCCAACAATGATCGAAATGAACAACCGCTTATTACTTTCGTTATTTTCTAAATGAGAAATGCGCTCATTTCATTCTCAATGCTCATCATGAACGTATCGGTGGTGCATAAACTAGCAAGGCCTAGCTAACAACTTCCGAATGAGAACGAAGCAATTGATGGTTTGATCATTGGGTTCTGTGAACCATTGTTGCAACTGTTCGATAAGCATCGTGAAACCATGCAAATCCTGAGATTTTTCTGAATTTTCCTGTTGAACATCTCGTTTAGCCGATTATTGTATTGAATAGGATGGATATCTCAGAACTGCCTCCTTTCCTGCTCAACAAAACTGTTTTTCTATCAAATTTGGGGGCTTATACACTTTCCCCCGTAGGACTTCAGATAAGTAAGTGACGCGCATTGAAAAAAAAAATCGATAAAAATTTTTTTTCTTCAAAAATAAAAAAATTTTTTATAGTTTAATTCAGAATTTTGAGCTGATCAAGAATCTGAAAGAAATTTTCAAAAATATTAATTTTTCGAGAAGTTAGGGGGGAGTGGGGGAAAGTGTATAAGCACCCAAATTTGTTCCAAAACCGAGTTTGCAAACAAAACAAAAAAAAGACAATTGAGTTCAAAAAATCAGAGAGCTTACGTAGGAAACTGTTCAATTTAAGATTATTGAAAAATAAATTCAGAAAAACGCATCTTTCAAAATGCAGAATCCGAGTGTGCTGTGAAGTTGTTCTCTCGGAACAAAATAGAAAGATGTTCTTGGACTCGATCGCTTGAAATAATATTTCAAAATATACCCTGTGTACTAGGCTATTTTTTCAACTGCAGAAACATAAGAGAATATATATATATATATATATAATATATTTATTTAGAAATTTGTACAATATATTGCCTTTTAAATTGCATTCGACCAGATTTCGTGAACGTTGGAATGATTAGGAGATCAACAAATTGAAAACAAGTTAAACTTGAGATGAAACTTGAGATCGGCAAGTTTTGATTGGAAATGGCACATGTTAGAAGCATTAGAATACAATAGACGATTCTCACTGAGAATTTGACAACAATGCTGTATTGCAAAGAATATTAAAAGAAACAACCCCATAAGATCCCAAAGAATAAAGATGACTTTGACTCTCACACTTTTCAGAAAGTTCGAAAAAAATGTGAAATACTTTCAATATCAAAAGTGAAATAAGCCATGAATGTTTTAATTAGAATAAGATTATCCTCTCTTGGTGTCTTCGTTCATTTGGTCACTGATAAGTGATGGAAGCTCTCCAACGTCTTCAATCTGAAGAATGCCTTCGTATAATATATATTCGTTCGTTTAAAACTCACGAAGTAGTCAGAGAACTCCGAGAGAGTTTCACGGTTTCCAACTCCACTCAGCACAGCAATGCTTGCACGTAGACCGGCAAGACGCCCCATTTTCAAGTCAGCAATCGTGTCACCCACAATAATAGCTTCCTATATAATTTAAGTTTAAAAAATGAAAAATTGAATTAACTCTTACATTCAATTGAACTCCGATTCTTTTGCAGATTTGCATTGCACAATGTGGTGATGGCTTGGGAATTATTCCAGCATCGTTTCCACAAACAACATCATCGAGCATTTTTGATATTCCCAAGATTTCCATTTGTTCTTCTGTTGCTCGTCTATAATTTTATTTAATTACTTATTTGTAAACTCAAAAATAGACAAATACCTGCTGTCAGCTGTGCACAGAGCGAGTTTGATGCCCATTTCACGTAGTTCAGTAAACAAACCAACAAGATCGCAGACAGGGGCAGTTAAGCCACTGCTTGCCTCTGGGACTCCATAGACAACAATTTTATCGGCTTCTTCTGCAGGAATGCCGAAAGTCTATAACGAATCTTTGAAGTTTTTTTTTCATTCTCAATCCTCTCACCTGAAGAGTTTTGGATATATCAGCTCGGATTCCAATTAATGTTTTCTCAGCTAAGGCACCCATTGAGACCTGAAAAAATGCTCGAATTATTTCAAAAATACTCTTTTTCTCCTCATTTTTAAGCAATCTATTCCAATGGTTTTTGAGAATTAAATTGCCTTCAAGCTTAAGCCCCTTCTGACGTCAACGACGTATAAAAATCTTGCAATTCAGGTCAAAAAAAAAGCTTCAGATCAAGATTGAACCGGAATTCCAATCAAAAAAGTTGTGTTTTGATGAGAAAAAAAAAGAGACTGAATAAAAAACAAAATTAACCGGGTTGACTGAAGCCTTTCTGAAGTTCATCTTCGATTTTGAACAATAATGCTCCCATTGCTCAATACGGTAAAGCACATTTCATAATCATAAAATGAGCTCATGAATCAAAAAGTTCTAAGCTCATTGACAAGAGATAGGGATAAACCTCAAAAAATGATGATTCGTAAGCTGGAAAAGCTCAGAAGCCCCTCGGGACTTTTTCATCTCGTTTCCATCTTTGAACTTCTAAACTTATCCGAGAAAAAAAAACTTTCAATGAATGATATCATTTTTAGATGCGGAGATAACGATTATAAAGAAAGTTTGTATATCAATTCTCGAAACCATATTTATCGGATTTCAGTCTTTCACATATTCTCACTTCTGCACTTTCATGAAAATCGTCGTTGCCGTCTAATTCTCGAAATTCGTTTTCTTCCTTGGCGCAAAGTGTAAATTACGTTAACTTGGAAATGCTTCTGCTTATTTGAATTTCGAACATAGAATTAAGTGAAGGTGAGGTTGAAGCTTCAGATAGAAAAGCGACATTGGATATTCCATTGCTCTTTTTCAAATACTCAACCAAAGCCTCCAAATGGTTGCTGTGACGCAGAAACGTGGGAACGAACGGATCAGATTCAAGAAAAACGAGACATGCGTTTATCCGATTTTTTGAAACTCCAGCTAGCAACTCATCCTATTTGTTTTTTGAGCTTTCCCATCTTGCTTTTCTCTCAGAATGACCGTTTAAGATGTTTCATGTGGGCGTCATGGAAACATTCGAGCTGATAAGTCAATTTGAAGCTTAATCACATTTCTTTTTCTCTCATCTTCAGGCGTTTGGTGTTTTTCCAAACACAAATGTTTCCTTTTGAAACATTTTTTGCTTACGTCATGACAACGTTTTGCTACAGAAGGTGAAAGGTCGGAAGATCTTCCGTGAAAAAAAGATTTGTCCAAGCTCAAGGATAGGCATGCTATCGTTTCTTCTCATTCTTCCCTTTGGCTTTTTTTTTATTGGAAACACGAAAAAAGTTGTTCGACTCTTTAGCAGTCGATCGTGTGTCGTTTGAACGAAATAAAAAGAAGGAATGCCTGAATTCAGGCTTTAACCAAATTTGGTCGTTGATGGAGGAAAGAAAACGAAAGGAAAACGGACAGCTGATTTCGTGACTGAGTGAAGAAGCTCAGTGAGTTCAGAAGACGGGATTCCTGCTTCTTTCTCTTTTTTGTATCTTATAATAAAAGTATTATGAGAGAAAGAAGTATTTTCATCTCATAAGAGACGAGCATCAAAAAATAAGAATGAATGAAGAAAACGAAGCAAAAGAGAAGATAAATGATGAAAAGCGAGATGTTTTCTTCAAAATAGAAGTTTTTTTTCTTCTAAACATGTTTTCTTTTACAATCTTTTCTTTTTATCCAAAAAAAAACGTTCATTCGAGGATTTCAAATATTTGCATACCTCTCTCCCTCTCTCCCATTATCCACCCACCCTTTCTCTATCTCTCGCTATTCTTGTTGTATCAGTTTGCAAATCACATACCTTTCCTTTGATGGGATCAACCCCCAAAGTTTTATAGACGGCAGACGCCACCGGAAGCTTTGTTGCGTCTTCTAATCTGAAATTTAAAATGAATAAGTAAGAAATGATGTTCGAAAAAACTACAATTTCACTGTTCTGGCAGCCCATGGCAGCCACATGCGGTGGAAGTCAACGAGTGTTCCATCTTTATCGAAGATAATAAGCTTCAATCCATTATTGGAGACTGGAGAAACGGTTCCGGTTGCCATCTGAAATTGAAAATAAAGCTCTGACAATGTCAAACAAGAAAGTTTCAGAAAAACGATGAGAAAATATCTGAAATTATTCTTTTCAATCTGAGAAAAAGAACAACTCAAAAAACAAAAGGAATATCACTTGAGATATGGAGAGAGCTTACAAAAAAGAAAGGAAGAAAGAGAATATCCTAACCAAAGGCTGTTAAGTCAAGCTTCAACTTGACTGTCAATGCCCCAGGGGTGTAGAAAAGGATTGGAGGCGTGCCAACTCCTCCTTCATTCTATTTCCCCGCCTCACTCCTTCCAACATGACGTCATGGAATAGTTAGAGGAAGGACAATCCTTTATCAAGTTTTTAAACCACAAACATTAGATTCGAAGCTAAGTTCAAAAAGTGCCAATTTCACTGATTAAAGATAATTCCTGAATTCTAAGATAATTGTAAAAACAAACGAGTATCTCTTCCGACGTGATAGAAGAAATACTTTCTAGGCTTCGACGGAACTCAGAAATAAATAACCAAGATAAGGAAGTAGCGGGTTATTCATAAATTTCGGAAAACAAAAAAATAGTCAAAGACAAGTGTGTCTCGTTTTTTTTCCTTCCCAAAGCGGAGGTCATCATCAAGACATTGACGGACTCTAACTTGGCGCTCTTCCGAGCTTAAAATAGTAGCTGTTCGAAAAGAGATGCGATTGAATAGAAATGGTCAGAATGTGGTAGTATCCCAGCCCACGTCAAAACTCTATTCTAGAGAAAGTTAACAAAAAAAGAATGGGTGGGTGATGGAGGAAGAAGATATGGCAATAGAAGGAGCTGGGCGAGAAAACGTATTTACGTCATTCTCTTTGCAATGGAGGTCCTTCAAATCATCATGTTAGAGGTAAAAGACTCTTTTTTTCTTCATTTCATTTTTTTCTGAGTCAACTGATGATTTTTGCGTCATAAAGTAGACTGAAAGAACTTTTCTGCAAAAAAGCTTGAAAAGTTTGCAGAAAACGTTTGAACTGTCGAAAGATGGCTTAGGTGATGTTATACAAATAAAAAAAGATTTTTGGATCAAAAATCTGTAATATGAAAGGCAAAACATACTTTGGTTAAGTAGGGAAAGTAGGTCGGTAGACAAAAGGAAAATTTAACTTTCACGTGTTAAGGTTGTCGCTCAAGCTTTCCACGTGGCAAGCTCAAAAATTTGAAAAAAAAAGTTTCACGTGATGGCTGAGAATCGGGGAATTATTACGTGGACACGTAAGTGAAAGAAGAGGGGGAATGAGTAGAAGAAGGAGAGAACGAGGAGAAGAAGAATAAGTTGAAGAAGAAGAAGTAGTAGTAGTACATGAAGAGTTGTAAGCTTTAACGAGTTCAAAAGCTCTGATGGCGCAGAAGTAAAATATGCACGTGTGGTAGACGTTGGTGTGTATGTGGCTGGTAGAAGGACGACTGAGGAGTAAACGAAGACTATGGACTATTTAAGCATTTTCATATAATTATATATTTTACAAAATATATTATTAAGTTTTAAAAATATTCCAAAAATCCGCGTATAAATAGAAGAATTCGTATGAAACAAATTGTTTTCGTGAATAAAAAAACAAATTAAAACATAACCTTTTCACTACAATTTCGAGAATGAAAATATAATTTTGGATAAAGAAAAACAATGAAAATTCCGAAATTATTGCCTCAGGCACTAAAAATCATCGACGAGATTATGAAGATTTCTCAGCCAAAACTGTTTCTGTGAATTTTGTAGTTTTTTCATCAAAGATTACATTTTAATTTTTTTGTTTTCATCCCTTTGATTCTCAAACCAAAGATGAGAAGCGGAAGCACAAAAAGTAATTGTGATTATTACAGAAGATTTCTTTTTCAAACTTTCACACTCCCCTTTCCTCAAAATCGTTCTCATCATTCTACCATTTCGCTCGTCTCATTCGCTCTTTTTTCTTTTATTAGTTTAATTCATGCAAAATACTCTCTTAAAAGAGAAGCTTTACTATATAAAGCTGAAAGATGTATGACTGACTTAGGTTGTAAAAAGCTTCAAGTAGGAAGACTTCTTCGAACAATTCGATTGCTCCCCTCTTCTCTCTCCCACTTTTTCTCTTTCCCTTCCTCTCTTCTCATTACGTTTTCTGCACACTTCTCTCTCTCTTCCCATCTATTTCTCTAGTTCTCCTATTTAAGCTTCACACAAGACCTCGTCATATTTCGTTTTTCCACTCTTTTCCCCTTCATATTTTTCATCTTAACTTTCAAATATTGTAAAATGAAAACTCAGGTTTTAATCAAGAAGCTCTTTTTACTTGTCCGCTTCTTTTCTACTCTGCTACCATATCGATAGAAAAGTTCAAGTAAAGTCGCACGTGAATTTCAGCTGCTAAACCGTCAATTAAACTTTGAAATCGGCAAAAAGAATATGAAGTTTGAAAGAAATTCCCATGGGAACGTATAAGATTCATCTGATCTGACGTGAGCTTCATCCCAAGTAGTCCTAAGTCATGAAGCTTTGGTCTGACACGAAAAACAAAAAAAAAGTCGTTGAAGCATTTTTTAAACTATTCATCCAAATAAGGAAATTGTTTTAAAAGGGAAAATTAGAACTTTTGAAAAGGATGCTGATGTTTCTAAAGGCGACAGAAACAGAGAATTGAGACAACATGTGATGGGAAGATATTCAATGCTATTATGGGAAGTTGGAGGCTTCGAATCATATTTCGAGTAAAGCTAAGAAAAAAATATATTTCTGTCTCTTTTTTAAAAAGAAAAAGTAGAAGAAGAAGAAGAAGACATGAAGAAGCTGAAGAATATTTAAATTACAAGCTTTAACACTTTTTCTAAAAGGATGTTCTGGAGAGGAACATGAATATTTCACACATCCATCTGTGAGTTGGGATTTTGATAGAAAAAATATAAAATATTGATTGAAATAATTATTTTTCAACCATATTTGAGGATAGGATTTAGTGGTGGAGACAAGAAAAAAGTTTTTAATTAAAACGACGCAAGCAATAGCATCAAGACAATGGAATAACAAAGAAGTCAATTAAGATCTTTCCTATTAAAACTTAATAGTTTATTAAGTATTCTCATATAAATATCGTTATTTCATCGTAACTATTCTAATAAGCCGAACGTCTTTTCGAAGCTTCACCCTTGACACGAAAACAAAAACTGCCGTTATGATGTTTACTTTGCTTTGACTGCCTTTCATGCAAAAAGACCTCAGTTGTACATCTGCACATACGTTGCGGAACTGTTGCTCTTTCAGAGTTTCTTCTTCTCTAATTTTTTATTATCATTTTCAATGAAGTAGAAGACGTTTTAAGCTTCTATTCTATTCGGAAAAAAAAAAGACTATAACAAGGAAAAACAAACAAAACACAGAAGAAGACAAAAGAAGCTTTAAGCTGATTGAGGTTCGTCTTCGATTTTCGTGCAGAGAGAAGGAAAGCTCCTTCCAGATAGCTTGTCATCAAGCATGTCGTCATGTAAAAGGCAAGTTTCAACAAAGATAAATTGCTCAGATTCACCCAATAGAATAGCTTTAATTACATTGAAATGCATGGAAAGCCGGCAAAATATTGGTGGAAGGAAAATCCTTTTTTCATCTTTTTTTTTCTCTTTTTGATTATGTTCTTATGCAGGATTTTTGCATTCCTTTCGTGCTATAGTTCTTGCATATCTTGTTTTTTCGTAAATCTTATTATAATTCTATAATTGAACGTTTTATATAAATAGATAGTTAGTTTTATTTATAGTTAGCCTATCTATAGACAGTATGGATGCGAAACAAGCACGACCTGCTTGCCTGTCCAGGACATTTCATCTCAAGTCACAGACAACCGTGATTCGGTCATCATTTCAAGTAATACTTTTTACTGTGATTGATGATAAATTAAGAACTTGACCCTCTCTCTATTCCTTCAGTTTCTGTATCGTTCTCTCCGCTCTCCTCTCTTTCTCTACATCTCTCCTCACATGTTGCGTCTTTTTCTAAATGTGTTGTGATTGAAATTATAGTCCATTCATGGCACTAAAGAATTCGTTTTTTTCAAAGAATTGAGGAGATTAAAATATGATTTTTCTGTTTTCTTCGATAATAACAACTTTTTCTGAAATTGTCCTGGAAATTCAACGAATCTGCTCATTCACAATACAATAAAAGAGACAATTTTCTGTCGCAATTTGGACTTTGTCTTCAACATAAATTATAATTGTAATGAGGAAAAACAATTCTATTTCCATCGATCGTCTTCTTTTTTTTTCCTCCACAGGTTGCTTCTCTATCTTTTCCGTAACGTTTTCCAAGTGCAAAGCCTTCAGAGTGCTCCGGAAAAAAGCGATAGAAAACACTAAAATAGCATTAGAAAATATATTTTCCTACGCAACCGTTCGACGTGCCACGTGAAATGTGAATGACACGTCATGTGGAATACATGAGACCATCGTTAGAGTAATTGGGCTCGACAAAGAAATATGGTAAACGCATTCAACCACCTCCCCCCCACCCCACCTTCCCTCCTGATCTCACACTTTCATCTCTCACTTCTACATTTTCTTCAACATTTGTAAAATATGCTCTGAATTATTTCATTTTTCATAATTACAAAGTTGAATAAAATATTTATATATTTACTAAACATTTTGATTACGAAATCTATTGCAATACGGAAGGGGCAGAGATCGTTTCGTATGCGAGATCAACTGCTGCTTTTCAGCTTCTGGTTCAAACAGCCTGATGTGGAATCAGATGAATGCATAGCTCAGATGATCTCGTCCTATTATTCCATGGCTTTCTTGAATTTTTGCCGGAAACTCAAGAGGAGACTGATTAGCTTCATGCTGCTCCCAACGAAGTCCAGACAACGTCACGACCAAATTCGCATTCTCAGAACAGAGAACGAGTCGCACAAGAAAGTAGAAGGATAATATCATGAGTGAGTGTAAGATTAAGAATATTAATAAAGTTGTTTCGCATGGCTGTAAGTAAAGGATGATTCCAGAAGCAGCCATAAGGGCTATGTAGATGGAATAGACGAAACGGCGAACAACTTTCCCAGAGATACTTTTGGCTGGGGTGATTTCAACGCTATCAGCTGCAGCTGATTTTCCCTTTTGGTAGTGACTTAACACATCAGCTGTTGGAATGGTCATCTGGAAAGAAGAAAAATGTAGTTCACGGAAGATATAACACAGGAGGCATGCGAAACGAATCCGAGAAAGTGTGAAAACATATGTAAAAAGAATTCTTTGAAACATTTCATCAGTTTTTTGGAAAAAAATAAAAATCAGAGAAAACAGCCGATGTTTTGATATGATGGACGGAGCCGCTTATATAGGGCTACCCCGTTCAATGCACAGCAATAGCTTAAGGTGTCTGACAGACAGTATCAGAGTTTGGAAAGGGGAGGAAACAGATGATTATCAGATGATGCATCAGAGAATTAGAGAAATTAAACACTATGACTTGAGAGAGATCATGGCGGAGACTGGTAAGTATTCAGGCAATTTATATTTCTCGTCTCGCAAAATAACATTAACCTGATGGAGAATGGAAAGATCATAAGAGAAACCTGTTGCGAATCATCAGCGTCTGCCCTTGTTGTGTCAGGGAAAAAAGGAACGATTCCAACGACGAGGTAGTCGCGGCCTAAGAAGAACTTCCCCGTTTTCCACGACACTCATTTGACAATGAAACCAACGTGTCGTGGACACATTGAACGAAGTTATAAAAACACAACTATCTAGACAAGTTTCATAATTTAACGAAGGAAGTTCAGAAATAGTCGATTTATGAACTTATGGTTCTTTGCTAAACTTGCGCAGTTTCGAATCTGCAAGATCAAACGAGTCAAGGCATAAAACAATATTTATTATTATTTGGGAACGCATTTCATTCGAAATATTCACCATCCACATTTCCGCTTACAGTGTCTACATCGTTATCCGTCATTACTAATCCATCCATAACATAGCTGACGTTCTGCCGGTCAACCTAAACTGTTGTTCTTTGAAGTTTTCATGCTGTGAACGAACCGATTGCTGACCATCATAGAGACACTCCTGGTAAATGGGATCGATGTCTTTATTATATAAACAACGTTCCTCATGGTATCTTTGGTTACGAGCTGAAGCAAAGAACCTTCCACAACCTTTTATGCAAACGTATTTCCGTCGTTTCAGATGTTTTTTCTCCATATGTAGGTTCAACAAAGCACCAGAAACAAACTCTTCCGCACATCCTTCGAATGAACAAACATATCTATAGGATTAGAGCGTGATCAGTAAAACCCCAAAGCAATCTTACGGTTTCTGGTTCAAATGCCTTCGAATATGAAGCCGCAACGGAGTTCTTTGAGCAAAAGCCATCCCGCATATATCACAAGTATAAGGTTTTTCTCCCGTATGAGTCCGCTGATGAGCCTGCAGATATGGTAAGATTGTATGAATCAACTGTTCAAAGCTCACCAAAATTTTACTGGGGTACTTATCAGTTTTACCACAATACAAACACACGTGTACTTTGGGCTTTCTTCTGTTATGAGGAGAAGCGAGATCAACATCATGTCCCTTAAGACGCCAAATATAGAATAAGTTACACTGTCTCAGTTGTAAACCTTGGCAACGGCATCAATGATCCAATCTAGATTTCTTGCCGGTTTTTTGGCTCGGGAAGGTCTGCTTGCATATGTTGGATATCGTTTTGGAGCCACCATTTCTAATACTCTGGCATCAACAACAACTTCTTCCATAGTCTACCAAATGAAGAAGTTCAAATAGAATATTTCAACAATAGACACACCGGAATTTCGCTTGGAGCCACTGGATTTTGCCTTCCTTTCCTTGGAGGATGAGGATCAATCCAAACACGAACTCTTTCTTCTCCATCGAACATTATTTCCTCATCTCTGTCAGAGCCAGGCAAAATTGCGCATTCTTCATAAGTGGAAGGTCTGAAAAAAACAATTTAAATGAAAAGCAAAATATCAAACAAACCCTTCAATAGAATACTCAACCGAATCAACAACTGAAGACTCGTCTGGAGCTTCCTGCTTCAACAAGCTCGAAGTCGTTTCTATCTACAAGCAAAAATAATGAAACATAACTCGCGGAAAGCATCAGACTTCAACTTCTTCAGTAGGTGGAGGCACTGCTTCCTGACAGAAGAACGAATTATCATAGACAGCATTAGCTTCTGCAGACTGTTCTGTTATAGGTTTCATGTCATAATCAAAATAATGATATTCATCGTCTTGGATTAAATCTTGTTGTTGTTCACAATCATACTCAGTCTCGATGTATTCGTCTGTCCAATCATTGTCTCCGCAATGAACTATATTAATATGCTCTTCAACCTGTAAAATTGTAATGAGAAGTTAGCCAAACTCTTCACTACTGACCACTTGTCCAATACTATTTTGAAAGCCACAATTTTCTACTGGACACAAGAAAACTTGGTTTATTACACTACCTTCAGAAGGGCTTTGCGCTGAGCTCACTTCCACATTAGGACGCCGGAAATGGCTCTATAAAGCTTATTCATTTTTTCGATCTAAATGTTTTCTTACACTACCTTTTCATGTAAGTTTTTATGTCCTATCGAAACAAAACATCTATCACAAAATGAACATTTATAGGGTTTTTCCCCTTGGTGTGACCTTAAGTGGTCCTGAAAAAAATGATTGTTAATTATAATCTTTGTTCCTGCTACCTTGAGCACATGAGCTTGAGAAAATCGAGCACTACAAATATGACATGCATATGGTTTCTCTCCCGTATGCTTTCGCATGTGTTCTCGTATTTTTGATGGATATCTCAGATGTTTGTTACATATTGTACAATAATATGTTGCTGCTTGTGGTCTTGATCGCATCCTATATTTCCTTTTCTGTACAGTATTTATAAAAACGGGTTCGCTCTCCTGAACAATATCTCAAACTTGATTGACAATCTTGTCATACCTTCATATCAACGAAGTTATACCCATCTGAACTTCCAATAACTTCCTCGACATTATCTACATCCACTAGAGTTTCTTCTACAACCTGAAGGAAACAACGACTATCTGATGAGAGAATTAAAGAAAACCTCTAAGTTATCTGAATTCACAACATGCTCATACTGTAAAAATCCTATATCTTGCTCTTCTTCTTCTGTTTTGAACATCTCAACCATCAAACGATCAGAGAGTAAAAACATGATGAACAGGTAGGAAAAGATGGTTGATTAACCATGTTGTGCAAATTCAAAAAACGATTCCCCTCATTTATCATTTCTACCCGTAAGTAATAACCAGAGAATTAATTCAGTACATATGAGAGGGGAAATTAAATATTTGAACAAATCAAAAAATAAATTATTATTATTAAAGATTATTCTTCAATCCATGAAATGCCAAAAAGGTATTTAACATGGACGAGCTTTGTGGCACTTGAGACACGTTGCCGTTATCTTGCTTCCTTAAAAACAAACATAAATCTCAGAAAGGCTTTCTCTTGATCTTACGTTTTCCTAGATTTTGTGAAGAACACATTTCCGTCTACTGACAAAAGCGACCAAAACAGTTTCGTGAGACTATCCCTGTTATTGAATCTTGAAAGATACGCCGTGAAATCAAGTAGCTCTTTGTAACAAACTTAATGATAGATTCTTGAACTATTTCTGTCATCGGGCATCTATACGGAGTGTTAAGAAGGGTCGTTATCAAAAACTGGCATTGTTGTATGTATGATGGAAGAGCTGCATCTCCATGGGAAGATCTGAACATTGCCTAGATAGTTTGAGACATTCATATGGCTTTTTCTTGTTTTATTCTTATAGTAGAACACTTTCTCACGTTGCTAACATGATTCGAGAGAGACGGAAGAAACTTCAAAGAAACATACTGGAATTGTGGACTGTTGATAACAGATGAAGTTATTGTTCGACATCTGTGTATCAAATCTGAGTAATAGGATTGACTCTCGTCGAGAACTATGTAAGATCCATCTATCATTTTCTCAGACAGAAATTCGTTGAGTTGAGCATAAGATCGTGGATCTCCGTGTATTACCTGGTAATATTTTCAAATACTGTACTAACGTTAAGTGTACATACTCTAGCTGCAGCTCTACCATTGAATTTTCGTTCTGCCATCACAATAATATGCTCATCATTAGATGGTTGGGGAGCAGGGAAAGAGAGAAAATCGACTAGCATCCCCATGTCGCCAATGCGTTCTTCTCTGTTATCAAGACTGAAATAGGGGGTCAGAAGTACGGAGTATGGAAGTGATTTACTCGAGGAATTTAATCCAAATATCGGAGAACTGCTTCACGAGAGGACTACTTGAAAAACTAACTACAGTTCCATCCAAAGTAATGAAATTATCTATAGGAAGATAGAATAGCGAAGAAGTCACTAATAATTGCAATACCCTTTAGTTGGAATAAAGTTTCAACTTGAGTCTGCAAACTACTGTTCGAGGAAGCAAAGAATGAACCATTCCGACAAGATTGCGTAGAGCAATCTCTTTTCTTTCCATTGTTATTGTTTCTGCATCTCCACTGCAGTTAAAATCATTTGAAAACTTTAAAGTGAAGCTTGGAAACCTCAACAGTTGGATTGTTCTTCACGTATGATCCCAACCTTGATCTTAGCTTCATAGGATTCCCACATTTGTTGCAAGATCTTTTAGATACTAGTAATTCCGACCTATTATGATTTGACGATGAAGGTAAAGATAGGGGTTTGGCGAACCTCACTAGCATGGCTATTATGCTATCATCGCTTTTTTCGTTCAAATAAGATTTGAGTTGATCATATGTCGTGAAATCCCAAACCTTATGCCCTTCCATCAACAAATCATGGAACCTTCGAATCTTCTTTGGTACTAAAATCGAATTGTTCTCTTCGTGAACATGCATGTTACTTGCCTTCAGGTAGACCGGACGGTCCTGCTTCCGTGAAACTCTGAAGGGTTCTAACTAAAGCTGAAGGATTTGTAGAAGGCCCTGCTACAGGAACATCCACTTTCCTTTTTTTGTTCATTAGCGTCTAAGAGCAACGGATGTAAAAAAGTGTTTAAGCGGAAGGACCCACTTTTTCTGATGAATCATTAGAAGATGAAGGAATATTAACACTTGTATTCGTTGGCAGCATACGTAAAGCTATTTTTCCGCAATGATTACATTTAGAACTGAGTCGATACATGATTCAGGTTATAATATTAAGAAACTCACGCTCCATGCTTGATATGAAGATGTTCCCAAAAGTTTGAAGGATTGTTAAAAAATGAAGAACACCTATCTATACAGCAAAAGTTATTCGCTTCATCAACTAGAGTTGAGACATCTCTCGTATAGCACCTAAAAGGGCATAAATTGCAGGCCAACGACATAATCTTAAAACAGAAATGTGTTTAAAAGCATAAAGACATGATGGTAAGCGATACTGCGGGGTTAAAATACCCAAGCAACTAAATTGAGCCATATAAATCAAACTGTATAAAATTTTGTAACATGTAAAAACTTCTTAACAACGTATTTTCAAAAAATAACACAGATAACTATTCCTCTGTCTTTATATTAAGTACTTCCGGTTTCTTCTTAGAGCTTCTTTTTAAAATCCGAACTGATATAACCCGCCCTTCGTCGTCCTTTCCTGGCACCAGCACATGCTGCAATTCGATGTTATATGAAGACTTCGTACGAATCATACCTTCACCGTCTCCTCTAAATGCTTCGTTGAACTAGCTACTTTCATATCAGAATCATCGGTAGTCAACATATCCGTATTATCGAGATCTACAGGTGTTTTGAGAGAGTCGTTATCTACTTTTTCAAATAATTCATTCTCTTCCTGTAATTTTTCGTCTGACTTGAAACAAATTTTTCACATACATGATGAACTTGATCTTCTACTACTACATAATCAGAACCATTGGAAGAATCTTGAGTAACAAGTAATAAACCATCTCCATTCATGTCTACCATATCCTGCTCGAAATGATCCTCCTTTAAATACCCTCTTTGTCATTAAAGATTAATTCGAATGAACCTCTGCATATTCGGTGATATAATCTCCATTATCTCCATGAATCATTGTTGAAGCATTTTGATCTTCTACTTCTGCTCGAATAATTTCCTGGAACTTCAAGATGAGGATGAATTTTTTGAATTTTACGCACATTGGGATCAAAGACAGGTGCATACATATGATGATCTTTCATTCGATGGAGCATCAAATATTGTCGTCTTGTGAACATTTTACGGCAACCTTAATCATTGTTATTATGAACAAAGTTTTTTCGATTTTACCTGGAGCTGTACATTCATATCGTTTAATACCAGCGTGAACTATTCGCTCATGTTCATTTCTGGCTCCTATACTCACAAACATTCTTCCACACTCCCAAGAACACGGAATTTTTCGCTCTTCTGAAGTATCAATCATGTCAGGAAGAAACAGCCATAATTAAAACCTAGATGCTTTCTTTTCATATGCATTTTTAATGGAGAAGCTGTAGCAAAACGAGCTCCACATTCTTTACATTCAAAAGGCTTTTCGCCTGTATGAGTTCTCATATGTGCCTAAAACAAAAAATCTCAAATAAAAAAATATCAACAACTCTCACCTGAATCTTACTGGGATATTTAACCATCAAACCGCAAATATGACATTGAGCAATAACAGAAGCTCTTGTGTTAGCTTGTTTCTGAGTTGGAATAGAAACTCCGGAAGCGACTGCTTCGATTACTTCGTCGAGCCTATGATAGCGATAAAACTTGAAACATTCAAAATCAAACCTTTTACTTGAAGCTGCTGACATAGGTTGCTCTAACTGACCAAAAGGAGGATACCAATCAATCATAGAGCATCGCTCCTCTTGCGCTCTTTCGTATCTATTTGTTTCGATCTTGGCAGTATTACTAACTTCTGTGCCTATTTTTCGCCGAGGCGGCTTGAGATAAGGCCTTGGTGGACCTTGTCTTTTCTGTTTAAATCATTACTATTAAGAGAAACAACCGTAAATTTTTTTTACCATTCCTTGATGCCTTAATTCATGAGCATTTTTACGAGCATTGTTAACGAAACGTTTACCACAGCCAAACCCGCATACATAAGGCATGTCTCCTACATGCTTTCTGTAAACAACAAAATAAAATAAGATCAATGTGATTACACTTTACCTGTAATGATTTACCATTGGAGTTTTTTGAGTGAATCGCATACCACAGATATCGCATTGAAAAGGTTTCTCCCCTGTGTGAGTTCGCATATGTGCCTAAAACTACTCGTAGTATAATCTTCTAAACATCTCTCCTAACTTGAATTTTCGAAGGATGTTTTATTATTGAACCGCATATTTCACACTGTACAATGGTCAATTTTCTGTAAAATGTGGTTTTATACTCAAAATTTTCAAGCAGTTGTTACTTAGAACTAGAAGCTGTTGAGTCGTGAAATTCTATATAGGGATCGTTATAGCTTGGAGCTTCCTCAAATTGACTAGCAAATGTTTCATCGACATCAATCTCTTCCTCGAACCTGGAACAAGTTGTAAGTTTGTATCGTATTTGGAAGAAAAACTACATTTCCTCATACTCTTGTTCAAAATATTGTGTGTCATCTTCGACATATCCGGGAATTATCTCCTGTTTCATATTTATGTCATCTTTTAGGTCTTGACTAGACCATTCCTCATAATGAACAGCTTCGCCTGTTTCATCCACAGTCTCAACATACTGGAATTGTGCAGTGAAAGTTTGTTTGAGGAAAAAGTGAAACTCACTTCTACTATTTCTTCAACGTCGTCATGTTGTAAAAAATGCTGTGGAAGATCAGCAGCTTGCATTTCCTGGAGAGCATTTTTAACATGAAAAACATCACAAAGAGATTTAGAGATAAGAAAATCGACAAGAACGAATAGAGCAGAAACAAAAACTAAAAAAAATAAATTTTTAATATAAATATGACACCCCCGTATAATTTATCACAATATTATGACCCTTCTCACTTAATTCGGAATGTCTTTCCCAGAGCCAACACCCTCGATCATTTGATCCAGCTCTGAAAGCAAATCAAAGTAGACATTAACCTGTATGAGTTTATCACCTTCGAGCATTACATGGAAACCGAAGTGTAAATAGAAAATGAGAATGAAGTGTAAGAAACAGGCTACTGCGCCCAAGATTATACGATATTGCGGTACTCGAACTTGCATACAGACAATCAGCCCCTTAATTTTCAGTTTCAATTATATTCTTTGACTGGAAGGCACATACCATTCTAACAGCACTGGGAGCACAAAGCAAAAGAACTAGCAGGAAAAAATATAAATGATCATGACTTGGATGAAAAACAGAGCTGAGGAAGAGAACTACGCAATGTGATGTTAACGAGTACCCCTTCAACTTTTAAATTAGAAATATAATTGGAAAGTTAACTCACGAAGACGGAGATGAGTTTGAGCATTGTCATTTCTGTATTTAGAAGAAAACCTATGAAATAAATTATTCCTGAAATACCCAGCCAGGAACCGAAACAAACGAAAAGAGATGTTCCCATAAGTGTTCCGTTTGGAACGACATACCTTCAAGAAGAATTATTTCAATGTTAATTGTCGTTTGTACCTACCCGCTAGTTTTCATATTAAATAATAGCAAAGCTGCCATTGTTAAAACAATCATAGAAGGGCCGTACAAGTCAGGAACTGATGCCATTTGGGAGGGTTTCCTTGGTATGAACGACCTGATTAATCGAGACCGAACCTAATGACCATATAAAACTAAAGAATTATAAATATCACGATTACTTCAGCTGGTTCCACATCAAAATATGGGCGAAATAAGTCAATACGGCCATAAGATTTGAAAGTATCTTGGACTTGCTTTGATCCAGCTTCCCACACCTCAAAATATGGCTCAGTTTTAAGAGGAACTTTTTATTTATATACCATTTTTCCTAATTGAGATTGCATGTCTCCAAAAGGCATGTTTGGCTCATTGCTATCCGTTTTCACGTTTGGGTTAGTAGAGGACCTTTGTCTAGCTGATTCGTTGGTTTCATAAAACTGTGTAGGGGGATCCATTTTTAGAATCTGTAAACGAATGAGAAATATACTTCATTTCTGAGAAAGAAGATGAGTTAGACGACCTATTTCACGAATCAAGAAATGGGAAATTTAATTTCTGGTTCTGAATTTGGAGAGATGTTTGTTACAAGCTCGTGTAAATCTGAGCGTTCGGCTCATAATGATTGTATATATATAAGAAAATTTGCTAATAGCCCATTCTCTCAAAACACTATTTCATAATGGATTGTTATGTGAAACAATTATCATATAGGTCATTCGGATTGCTCTCTTTTGAGCATTGTAAATTCTTATGCAAAGCAGGCATCAATACAGACCTTTAACAAGATGTATTCGAAAACTCAGTAAACGATTGAATAAGCCTAATCATAACAATTGATAAACAATTAAAAGTATACTCCATTGAATATACCATGAATATAAGTGTTTAAATAAACTGGCTTTATGCAGCTTTTACATTTATTTATATTTTACGTACAAAGTTTTGAGACTAACGGTTGCGTCAGTGACGTTGGCATGAAAATAATTCAGATGATACATTGGAATACATCAAGTTGGCAAGTTCAACTTAGTGTTGATCTCAGTGAGAGCCTACGATTACGACTCGTTGATCTATATTCTGTTATAGATATTAGATCGTATCATAGTTAGTTCTGATAAATATAGCCTTGGTCAACCAGTATTAATATTTCTTACTTTGGCTTAGAAAAGGGTTTTCGTCTGCTGCTCTTCTCTAAGCCTAATATCTTCGAATACGCCATATATTTTAAATTAATGCTTATTGTAGAGTCTTCTAAATTCTTTCTTTTGCTATCACATTCAATTCGCTCTGGTTTTGTAGATAGATATTTCACCCGTGTTCTAACGTGGTGAGAAAAACATGCTTCTTTCTCTCAGGGGTTCAGGAACATGAGAGCGGAGAAGTTAGCTGATAAATATAACGAACGGGAAAAAAACTATTAATATTTATTATTATTAAACTTTAATTGCACATTATATTGAAATAAAGATCTCAACTATGTACACGACAAATCACAGAATGACCACAGCCGGTCTTGTAAAAGAGAACCCATAAGAAATGAAAAGTAAGCCTACTACATGATTTTCCGACACTTGACACAGAAGGATATGATAACACTTTTACGATATCTATTTTGAACTATTAAGTGCTGGCTCACATGAGCTGCTTATCAAAAGTAAAGAAGTATACAAATGAAGTTAATCGTACATACGAACTCTTTTCTTCCACCGAGTACGAGTTTGTCCGTGTACGAGTAGAAATATCGAAAACAACGTACATAGAGTACACTAGGGTGTTAAAGCTCGTCCCTGAAGTATGGTACCATATCTTTCCTAAATTCATGTATTTCTCGGATACTGGATGAATATCGTCCAAAACTCTGGAATAAGGCAACCACCTCATTCCTGAAAAACAATGTAGTTCGAGAATTCTGAAACCTGGATACCTGGTGAGTTGGAAAGGAGGAGCAGATTTTGCTTCAGACCCTTCACTGACATGATACAATGAGTGAGGCAGGTCAGAAAATAATATTTTTAAGGCAGTTCCCATTCCATGAGTTTGCACCTATTGTTCAAAACATTCATTTATGAACATGAAAAGAAAAGGATCTTACTTTTCCCCATAACCTGCATTTGTCACATTCAACACAATCCATAATACGTGATATGTTATGAAAATGAGAGCGGAACTCCTCTCTCAACTCTCTCGCTTGAGCTTCAACACCCTAATTAGGAAACAGAAATAGCACAAGCGTATCTAATAACAAAACATACAGTGAACATTTCGTGCTCATCAAATGGATCTGGCATTTTCCGAAGAACTTCCAACAATTGCTCAACAGCAACCCTTGTTTCCGAGTCTTCCTAAATGAATAGCAGAAAAATGAATATTTCGAAAAAAAACCGGATACCTTTTCGTTTCCAGTGTAGAACAGCTCTTTTTTAAGGTACGGCGCTGCTTTAATCAATGCTCTTAACTCCATCAAATAAGCGAAATAAATGTTTCGCAATCTAGAAACAAGACTGTAATTAAAATCTTAAAGAAGACAGACCTCTGAGGGCCTTCCCAACTCCATTTCGTGCCAAAACGACCAGCAAACATTTCAGTATTACGGAACCAAGTTCCAGGTCCGAATCCACCAGGAGCTAAACAATAACGTAACCCAAAGAAAAAAATTAAAGAAAACCTTCTCTGAAATTGTGTGCGGCAATGGAAATTGTGATAGCAGAGTGTAATCCAGAAATGAGTCTGTAGAAAACTCTTTTTTCCAAGCAGAGTCCTAAGAATGAAGAACATTTAGAGTTTTATTACAAAGCTTAGAGAGAAACTGAGCGATTGGGTGGGCTAAAGAAACGAGAGATAATGACGAGTCACCAAATGAAACCGAAAGTTACCTACACCAAAAGCTCCAAAATAATATGCAACATACCTTCTAAAATTGGATTATGATGTTAGTTCGGATAGTGCAACTTATTAAACAAAAAATAGGATGTTAAATTATGTGAGTGTAACTAAGAACAACGTACCGAAGTTATTAGGATTTGTTAAGAAGTTCTTATCAAATTTCATATCCGGTCTTAATAGATAGTGTTCAAAAACACGAGCGCATCTTTGAGACTCACTTGAAACAGTTTTCCTGATATATGCTCTGCCATACTCTCAAAGCAGAGTTTCCTTTATAGCCAGTGTACCTTTCAGGATTTTTGGATAAATCAACATAATGAACATCTGTGGAGTCCTCGTCTATAAGTAAATAAAACTAAAAATATCCATAATAGATAGAAGCATGACATAGGCTTCAACAACAACAGCTGCTCAAACACAGATTGTTGAAATCACGGAATTTATATTTTGTACAATGGTCGAAACTGTTTAGATAAATACAGAATTTTGTTTCAATCGTAAAGTGAAGAGTAACAGAAACCGTACCGTCGATTTCACAGAATTTATCGCTAAGATCGTCATAAGTATCCATTTCTTTCAGTTGTTTCTTTTCGCTTTCTTCCAAAGTTCGGTCCATTGGATCGAAAGAGTTACTCTGCTCTTCCTTAGCAATGCAACCCTCCTGAACTACAGAAGTCTCCACTGTGATTGCGGACTCATTATGATGAGCGGCCACGGTAACCCTAGGCAGACGCACCGTCGTCACTGTTGCGGGACGTCGGAGACCGAGAGGAACTTCGTCATCACAAAAGGCAATACCGCACTGCTGAGTTCCACATTGACGTTCGTCTGGCCAAAATGGACATGTCTTATCCATATTTACCTGGAAACAAATGATAACATAGTTTCATGTTACAAAGAAATCGATTACCTTATAAAACCTAAAGAAATCTCTCTTGAGTAGTGCTTGTAGATGCTCATAGACGAGATTATTATTGATTTTGTCTATGCTAGTTGGGGCACAAGTACATGGCTCAACAACTTCACCATTTTTGCAGAAACACGGTCTTGAATCATCGAACTGCCCTAACACTAGACTAACTAATGTTAAAAATAAAAAATACTGTTTCATGAAGACTTCAATTGTCTGAAAATAAAATGTATCCGAAACTAATTAAGAATATGATAACTGTACAAAAAGAGGTGACAAAGTGAAATGAAAAAAAACGTCATAGCGCAGGGAATGTACACGTTGTATTCATGAACTACTCGTTTTAATAGGGAAAAAAAGAGGAAGCATATAATACGATGAAAGTGAAGCACGAAAAAGAGAAGAGATAAGAGGGAATGTACAAATATAAAATTGGTTCTTGTTTCCAATGTCTCAATAGATCCGCCCATAAAAATGTGAGTGCGTTGCGAACCTGATAAATGAGTGAAAGAACTCCATTCTAGTAAGCTAATATGGTTGTCTTAATTATGTTTCAATCATGTAATTCACCATCAATTACATTAAGGTGAAATTCAATGTGATGAATCACAGAAAAAGTCTAATTTAATTCTCCTAACGTTCATATTACTTTTGATTTATTGTACTCACTCGAAAGGTTCTTTATCAAAAAGTAGATGGAAATAGTGTTATGTTTTTCAAAGTATATTTTCCTATTTTATATTCTGTTCAAACTTCTCAGTTTTGAAAGTATGCTTAATTCGTATCCAAAACAGACTGTACGATAAAGAAGTTCCCGTTCTACATGTTAAGTAAAACTATTGGGACAAATGGTTTCGACCCTAGATTGCCTGCAGTAATTTTTCGGAAGGTCTTTCACCGAGTCGGATAGAAATTTTCTCTTTCAAAGAGCCTAGAGTTTAAAGTTTCTTGAGTTAATCAGGGAACTTCACATTAAAACTTCTTCACGTTCTATGCAACATCGTTGCGCTTATGAGTGGTTCTGATCTCACATCCGTGATGAACAAATTTTTTGAATGAATGAATATCAACGCGCAAATTTGAATTCTGAACAATAAAATAGTGAAAAACACCACAATGTTCTCAATTTGAAGCAAATGCTGAAAACTGAAAGTTATTGAAAACCGAGGCAATAAAATTCAATCAATACGGTATCAAGTGAAAATATGAAATAACGTGGATAAAAAATTTAGAGTAAAATGATATTTAAAATGATTGAAAACATGAAGAAACACGACAAGGAGAGCTGTTGAATCGATGGAGAATGGAAGAAATCGGGCCGTAACGAAAGCGTTCCTTGCCCTAGAATTCATATGATGACTGCGCATAGCCCATGCAGCAGCACACCTAGGACTCTCCGCCCCATCGCCGACACAATAAACACTCGAACAAGCTTCGAATATTCGCTGACCGGTCCCTATATTCAGAGCACTGATTGGGAGATCTAAATGTGGGAGAAAGAAAGAGCACCAAGTGAAGAAACGGGAATACAAAGAAGAGGGATCACAAAAGCGACTTTCGGGAAAGGCTTTCTACTTCATGAGAATATCAACTTCATTGCGAAATTCAACCTTCATGAACTTTAATGCTACGTGCGAGCATTCACTGATGAGAATAAGCCACGAGCTAGCAGATTGCGAAAAAAAAACAATCAATATTTCTTCATCGATGTTCTTTGTGTAGAGCGAATGTATCAAAACATAATTGATTTCTTGGAAAATACAAAAAAATTCATGAAAATATAGAATTCAACATATTGATATGGCAAGTGAGGCAGCTGCAAGAGGCACATGTTATACACGAAAAAGACGCCATCGAGATGAATTCCTTGAAAAGCCTTTAAAATACATTAATTATTATTAGAATCAGTTTATTTTCAGAGAAGTGTAATCGAATAAACATTTATATATACGATAACTAGTTTTATACAAATGAAACCTTTGATGAGCAGGTTCTCTCTGAGGGGGTGTGGGGCATCAGGGCAGGCTTCCTGGTTGGCCTTCTTTTATCGAACACATATGAGCTGAACCAAAAGAGTCGTTTCCATCTCACACCAATACAGCTTTTGCTTTGATCCGCAGAATATTCACAAAGTTATAGTTCAAAACTTTCTACAAATTGATCTGTGGTTTACAAAAGGATCGATGCTATGAAAACAACCTTAGCATCGCTCATGTCGACAGCCACGAGGCTGTGGCAGTACAAATGTTTGCGGAATTGTGCTACTTCAAGAAACTTTTCTCGAATTTTCATAAAAGTAAACTCAATCAATTCAGGTTCTGACCAAAGATTTAATCGGAGAACAAAGAGGAGGCTAGACCTACGTTCAAAGTTGACAATCGTCGTATTAATAAAATCTTGGAACATGTCGAATTTGTTTAGTAAGAGAAGAAAGGTCGAATTAGAGAGCAAGCTGTTCCTAACGATATCCTCAAACTGGCTCACTGTCAGCTTCATATCGATTATCTAATGCGATCAGAGAACATGTTTCAGAGAAGAGTGATATTAAGAACATACATCGGAAGTACTTGTATAGTTTCCTATACATTTCAGCAAGTCTACTACATATATGATAACGGAAGCATCATCAAAGACATGAAGCCATTTCCTCCTTAAAGATTGCTGATTTCCCACATCAATAACTCTATTCAAAATATTAGATGAAGTTCGCATTGAATTTGAGCTCAACCTAAACTTGATCCTTTCGAAAGGGTAAACTTCTGTTCTAACGTGATTAACAATTTCTCGGATTCGCAATATATCTTCCCATATGGGCTCATAGCCAGGTTTACCTATCCTTTCCATGTTTTCCATGAAGCTTTAAAACAACTCAGTTCGTAAATAGGAACACTTTCACAAACTATTTGGTGGAGTCTGGCAGATTCAACTTGAATCTGTGTTGATACGTTGACTGTATAATTGTAGATTTCCAAAACTGTTGTAACATTGAGCTTAACATTGGAATGCTTGTCCCGTAATTAGTGCTATTTAAAAACGTTCCGTCTATATCTTTCATGGTGGCCTGAAAAAAAGCATTATGCCTTGACCATCTCGACTCACATCAAGACTCTCTAACGAGAAGTTCAAGTCAGAAGCAGCAGTACATAACTTTTTATAAATTATGAAAATGTTCTCATATACTTTCTCTCTAAAACTATCAGAGTGATCTGGGCGAATGAACGAGTCACGATATAATAAACTGAAAATAGTTGATCTCTTCAAGGCTGTCATAAGGATGTTATATACTCTATCTGTTTGAAGACTGTACTTTTACCACTATTGGAGCCTCCTAAGAAATAAAGATTCAATCAAGCTATACATACAGCTATATAAGTTATAAGATACCTAATAAAACTATTTTCAAAACTACTTTCCCTGAGCGACTAAACGACAGCAAGTATTCGTCCAGTTCTCTACTGCGCTCTCTAAAACATTAATCATCAATAAAAAAAATGAATAAGTGAGGAACTTAGCCAAGATTGTGAGTCGCTTATTAAGTTCTTCATGAGGAATATGCGATTGGGAAGGTGCATCGTCTCTCCATCGACGGTCTTGACTAAAAAAAATGAAAGAAAGGGAATAGCTGTAAGCGAGAAGGTATGCTAATTACCAGATGAAACATCTATGAAATATTTGGAAAGCTTTCGAAACATTAGCCATTGTGCACAAATTAAGAAGTTAGTTTTGGTAATATTTTTATAAAGTGTTTGTTGGAAGTAGCATTTGCTGAATGTTGGAAATAGTAATTATACATTTTAGGCGTCACCAGCTTTAGTTCAAAATTTCAAACTTTTCGAAAAATCAGCTGTCTTCTGATCTTGACAATATAATTCATGAAAGAAAAGGCTTGCGTGCTGATCAGATTAAAATTTCATGTTCATACACTAAAAATTAATCTTAGAAACTAACCTCGCCACTTATTAAAGTTTCAAAAAAATGCGCGGAAAATTAGCATACGCAGAAGAAGACTGGGGGGTCTTTCGCAAGAATCACGACCTGTGTTATCTACTTTGTTATGATAAGTAAACACATCTGGTGGGTTCGGATCGCACTTCTAACTATTGATCGGTTCATTTATTCTAATTTTTAATATTTTCTGCTAACTCAATAGTTTAAATTCCCGCGCATAGTCTCCTGTCTAGAATTTATTACAGTTTTTTTCTTTACCAATAGAGTAAGCTATAACCACAGGCCTAAGTTAATTATAAGAATTAGGTTTTGAAACTTCAGAGCTAATTCTCTCACTTAAAGAAAAAGTGAGGTTGTCAGTTTTTTTTTAGTATTGACTGTTTACAGCACACGTTTTAGAGCAAGATGTCCTCGTCTTCTCCTGATCAAACGCTGAACTTAACAGCTAAAAAAAAAATTGTTAGAGATTTGGAAAGCCGGCTGAAGAGCCTTAACGTAGGATCAAAGTGGAACGTATTTTCATATTTAAATTCTCTGCAGATCGAAAAAACTGATCCTATTTGTGCCAGAACCGTCGATCCTGGCAGTATTGGAGTACCCTTGCGTGTTCAAACAAATATTTTCGGATTAGCCGTGACGGATGAACCTGTTCACATCTATCAATACCATGTATTTATAAGAGCGGATCTCAACCCCAAGAAAACAGTAGAATTTACCAAGAGAGGCAAAGACGAGTAATGTTGCTGCAAACTTTTTTTTTGTATCAATCCTTGTAGTTATATTGTTTCCGACCGACGTGGCAAATGCGTAGCAATTATGAAAACTGCTTTCCAGCAGTTTAAAGATATCTTCGGTGGAAACTACTACGAGTTCTGGTATGACGGTCAATCGATTCTTTACTCAAAGAGAAATCTAACTGGAGAAAAAGTGAGTTATACCTTTAACATTTGAATGGTATTGTTTTGTAGAAAAAGGTTGACTTGGAAATACCCGGAGATGACACTCGTTGTGAAGGATTGGAAGGCTTGAACTGTATTTTGACCATTTCAAGAACTGAGAATGGGGTGGTTACATTACCAACGGAACGTTTGTTATGACTTGTTTCCAGTTTGCATTCAGTTCCAGCAATCTAGTTGAAAATCATCAACAGAAAGATTTGAGCAAAGTGAAGAAAGAATATGCTCACTTCATGGAACTGGTTTTGAACCAGTACGCTATTATGAATCCGTAAGTTCACCAATATGACAAACATCTATGAACACATTTGAGTGAAGTTCATATGGTTTTCGAGAACGGAAAGACCTTCATGAAAAAGCCTTGGGATTTTAACTTCAATGAGCATGATTGTCCAGATGTCGGAGATGGTAAACGGCTCATGGTAGGAAGCCAGAAATCCACAAGACAGATTGAGGGACCTGATGGTCGAAACTATAGTAATCCTTGCTTGGTTGTAGACGGTTTGTTTTATCGTCTTTAATTTATGTAATCATTATTTTAAGCTAAAAAAGCTGCTTTTCATAATGAGGAGCCTCTTCTGGAGAAAGTTGAAAAAATTATTGGCGATGAAAGCTTCAACGATCGCACCATCGAATGTCTCAATCAAGTGCTCAGAGGTGCATAACAAGAAAACATGAAAAATTACATATTTTCAGGACTTTTCGTTTCACTAAAACACTCGCAACGTAAGCGAAGAGTTCAGATTACTGCTGTAGCGAAGATATCGGCCGAAACCGCCCAGTATGTTTCAAGTGAATCGCATGTTACACCATTTTATATATTTCTAGTATTTCTGTGAAAGAGGAAACTATAACTGTTCAAGAATACTTCAAGAGAACATATAATATAGATTTGCGGTAGCTCCTGATCAAGTTCGATTAATAATGAAGTTCCAGATACCCGAAGTTCCCCTTAGTCAGCACAAAAGAAAGGAATAACGTGAACTATTATCCAATGGAGCTGTGCAACGTAATTGGAGGTCAAAGGGTAACTGTTCCTCAGCAAACACCTAAGGAGAGTCAAAAAACAACAAAAGTATGCTTTACTTTGTTTTCGATTGAGTTGCATTCTTCAGAGTTGTGCAATCCCACCTTCAAATCGTCAGTCAAATATTATGGTTAGTAGTAAATCTTTAAAAATTCTACCGGGTAGGGATGGAAGAGCAGGCAACGAATATATAGAGAACTCTGGAATAATGGTATACCCTGGAGCTCTGATGGTTAGCGTATTTTAAAAAAAAATTAATTTTTTTACTCTGAAAATGTAGGTGAAAGCTAGGACCTTACCTGGACCTACCATATCTTTTAAAGGAAGTAATTGCCATTATGAATATGGAGCTTGGCGACCAGATAAAAATGCCAAATATTTTGTCCCTGGATTCTGTAAAGTTTGGGCTTGTTATGGTATCAATGCTGAAGGAAGTCGTTTCTCGATGAGAAGAGAAGATATAAAGTCAGCGATTTATTATATCAAATGAAAAAATTAAATCTCAGAGAGTTCGCCATGCGATTCCATAAAGCCTTGACTGCTGGTGGAGTTGCTCTGGGTGGTCCTGCGGAAATAAAGGTCTTTTCATTATTAAGCGTTCACTGAATGAAGTATTCAGATGCTACACGATAACGAGATCAAAGGTGTTATGAAGAATGCTCGTGAAGGCAACTGTCAGTTCATTCTATTCATAACAGCTGATTCTTTGACCCATCTCCATAGTTAGAAATTCTGTCAATACCACTTGGATGAATTAATTTGCAGAAAATATCAAACTATGGGAACGGGATTATGAAATCATCACACAAGATGTAAAAATGTCAAATGCCTTCAAAGTCATTAAAGAAAATAAGTTCCAAACCTTGCAAAATATTGTTCAAAAAACAAATGTTAAACTTGGAGGAATCAATTATAACATTACTTTGACAAATATGGGCAGTAAATCACAGTAGTTTCTTCTTGTTATATCAGTTGTAATGCTTGTTTTTTTCAGCGATTGGCTTTCAAGTAAAAGATTGATTGTGGGAATTGCTATAAGTCATGCTCCTCGATCCTTCGATAACAAAGGAAAAGTTCCTTCTGTGGTTGGGGTTAGTTTCTTATAATTCATTTTGACGGTAATCATATTTTAACAGTTCTGTGGTAATTTCAAGCAGAGCCCTATTGATTTTCTAGGAGATTACGTCTATCAAGAAAGCAATCGGGAAGAGGTAGAAGCAAATGTTTGTTTCATTCACAGGTCATCTTCTTTCAGACATCATTGTCAATTTCTTTAATAGTTGAGAGTTGTATGGAACGATACAAGCATAATCACGATGGTGTTGCTCCTGAAGAATTCATCATTTATAGAAATGGTGTAGGCGAAGGTTCTTTCACTGATGTATTATGGTGTAATCTGCCCGAGTTTTGCTAATCCTGTTTTAGATACTTCGTTACGAAGTGCCACTGTTACGTAAGACTGTGGATAAATTAGCTAGCGAGAGCTGTAAAATTGTTCTCATCGTCGTTTTGAAAGATCATAACGTACGCCTAATGCTGGACAAAGTGAGCTGGAATCCACTTCAGGGTATTATATAAAGGTTTCCAGATTAATCCGAAGGAAAAGCCGATTCAGCAAAACATCAGAAGTGGTGTTGTCATAGATTCCGAAATTACGTATCCACATTATAAGGAATTCTTCATGAACTCTCATAATACTTTGCAGGTTACCTGAAAAAAATTTACTGTCAATACCAGTTTTATAGGGTACTGCGAGAACACCAAGGTATACTGTGTTGTATGATGAGCTCGACATGTCGATGAACGAGTTAGAAGGAATGACATTTGCGCTTGCACATGGTCATCAAATCATCAACAGTGTTGTCAGCTTGCCAGCACCTTTATACATTGCTAATCGTTATGCCGAACGTGGACGCGATATTTTGTCTGCTTATCTGTAAGTTATTCGTTCTAGCGATAATTTTGAACTAATTGTTTAGTATGAACAATGTTGAGGAAGGTTCAAGCGATTCTTCATCGTCTCAAGATTACCATCGCTATTGCGATATTCTTGGTTTGAGAAACTCCCGTCTCGCTTCTTTCAGAGTTAATGCTTAGTGTAACTATTTTTTTTTGTTTGTAACCAACTTGTAATGGTTCGGGATTTTTTCTGTGAGAAGTATTTTGATTTATTTTTTTTCGACAACTTTGTGAAGGTTGTAAAATTCATGTTAGTTTTTTTAGAATCGTGTTTGCTGTTTTTCTGCTTGGTAGGTTTTGTTAGTTCTATGAGTATTATGAAATATTATAATCATCTGATCTTTCTTTCATGAGGAATTGTTCTAAATATATCTTTCTTTTTGAACAAAATGTATCATTTATTCGTTCTTACAGGAGAAAATCTATCACGACTCGTTTCCAAATAGAAATATATATTTTCATAGCGATTGAGCTTTGTCTTCGGGAGAAGCAGTGGGAACAGGAACAAAACCGTTTTTGTTGCCTATTCTCGAAACTAGTGAGTTCCACATCTGTAACAAAAAGTTCCTATGTGTTAATGAGAATTCTAAGTACTTGACGTACGCTAGAATGAGTGGTTATTGTTGGAGCACCACTGTGACTTTCACTAGATTGAGGGCAGCATGATGCAAAGGTGAGAAGGAATTCTCTGAAGAAGAATAAGAATGAGTAAAACTATCGATATCATACCTTCGGAAGACATGTGACATTAGCGCACACAGAACAAAATTGACTGCACTGTTTATGAGTGACAACAAATCGAAGAAGTTGTTTAAGTGATATGTTAAAACAATAAGACGCGGGTTAACTCCTGAAATAAACAACATAATGAGAGAATAGAAAGGGTATCTAACCAGCTGCAAAACCAATAATCCCTTGTGGTAACTCAGTTATTAAGAAAACTGCAACTATTATAGTTAACATTGCTGTTGTTCGCTCAGCCTGGAATTCATTTTTCAAGAGAAAATCTTAACAGCTCAAACCTGAGAGTTACCAGTGGACATGCCTCCACACAGCCGTGATCTTCTCTCACGCGCCTCTATCAGCATCCTTACAAGTAACGTCATGAACACAGTGAGTAAAATACACGGTATTAATTTTAAGACCCATGCTAAAAACAAAGGCTCATTATTTATTCGAGGATAGAAAATTGAACCTGCCATCCAGAAATTGAACCTCTCCCATCTACAGCCATACCAATCAGGCTTGTCTAAGCCATATTCATAAATCTCATCAGTAGCTTTCCAATCATGAGCATAGGGGCCAATCAGACAATCTGATGGAAGTTTTCTTTTGTCTTTCATAGTTATCTGGAATTGGCAATATAGGAATGAACTATTCCGAATAGTTTTCATTTAAAAAGCTAGCCCAAATATTATCGAAGAACGGAAAACTGAATTAAACTAATAAAAATGTGGCAAGAAGATCACTGAGAAGCTCTCTGGGACAATTGGATTAGGCTATCCTTTTGCACTTTTGTGTGCAGAGCTTTCAGCAAGTGAGAAAATTTGTTCAAAACGTTCTTTCTACTATCTAATGAGAGAACAACTAGAAATACCTCATAACGGAGCATATTTGGGAAGCTACCGACGAAAGCTATAATGGTTGCAATAACGATAGCTACAATAGCAGCTGGGAATCCATTACATGGTGGTAACCGGGAGGATGATCGACTTCCACGATAAAGAACAAGATATCTGAATATAAAATAAGTTTAAATATATAAACGTATTCGACTAAGCACCTTAGAATGGCCATATTAACAGTTAACCATAGGCTTGTACTATGTACAAACACAGATAAACCGGCATAGAATTTCGTATAAACAATGAAAGTATGAGTAAAAAACAACGGATGACAGAACTCTATCTGAAATAATCATTTGAACTATTTTTTCAATATAAAAAAAAATATTTTACATGTTTGTATATGAGATAAGTTGCCATCAAGGTCGCATCACAAACAGCAATCATTATCAGAAATAGATTAAACGGGCTTTTTCTGTAGCAAGTATTCTTTTAAGATACCATAAAAGCAAATTGAAACTGACCTCATAGCTGGACGCAGCAGTACAACAACAATAGAGATGTTAGCGAAAACACCCAATATACAAAGAGTTATATAAGCATAGCCGTGAACTACATTGAAAACTTGTGTGAAGGGTAACAAAACCTGTAATATTTAATGATTATATTTTGAAATTTAATATATTTTCACACATTATCTTGATGAGAAAAGCCTTTGGAATGGATATGGTGTGCTATCGTTTAACTTGATTAATTTTTTTTAGTTATTAATGTATTCATTTACTTCTATCTCGTTCCAAAAGTTTATGCAGCAACAGCATTGCAGCATTGATGGAATGCAAAAACGAAATTATAAGCCTTCCGTATGTAAACTATAATTGATTTCACGTGAATTTTCCAAACTCTCACGTGAGTTTGTATTCTGGTAATGTGCAGAGCAGAACATTCATACTTAGCAGACATTAGTGACCGGTTGTATTTCTCGTTTCGTTTGCTGCAGTCTTATTGCCTGCCCCCCGTTCTGGTCGTGTATAGGTTGTCATTACCAGAGGGAATATTATGAAAAAAGCTGTTTTTACTATAAAAAGCTCTTCAATAGCATTTTTGCTTCGAAAATTGAGATCCCAAAGGATATGTTTTTGGTCATTTTCAACTATTGGAATATTTGAAATAACATAAGTTTTTCTATTTATGAGTTGTGGTGTAAAAGCAAAGAATTCATTGGAACGTAGCAGTTTCAGTCTTAATTAGTTCAAACGTACAGACTTGCCAGCTCATGATCCTTTTGAGCAAAGAATGAAGCTGATTTTCTTATCATTTTCTTTTATAAGATTGTGTTGCACGATGAAATGTGAGATGCAGTAGAAATATCTGTTTACAATATAACTATATGATATAATTATATCTCAATCTCAATTACTAACACATATATTATTCCTTAATCTTATTTTGTATTTATCTTGCTCCTTGTTTGTTGATTTTGCATTTTTCATCTACCGTTTTTAAATCTTATTGTTTTTTTATTTAAATCTTTTCACAATATTCCAGATGTTAATTCTTGCTTTCGACAAATTCACACAGAACTATAAAACTTTGGAACAATTGCTTTGGTCAGTGGGTTAAAGTATTTTGTCGCATGAATACTTCCCATGATGGGTGTGGGTGGATATAGCGAATTCGACAATGTGACTTTTTTCCTTGATCACTATCCGGCTACGAAGTTGAAATTGTGGAAGAAAGATTAGAAATAGGGAGGTACAAAAAAGTAAGGTAGGATACAATTAGATGAAAAGACGTAAATATTTCACACATTATGTGCTCAATGCACACATTTCGGCAGAGGGCAGCTAACCTGATTGTCGAAAATGCAAGTAGAGGAACTTGTGTCCTTGAGAAAGAGAAGTCGAAAAGGAAGGTTTGGGTAAAAATAAGATAAACCCTAATTATAGCTGAATAGAAACAAGAAATTTCGAGTAAAAGAAACGGAAAAGGTGAAAATCAAATAAGCTCTTGAAGAGAAAATGTATGAAGAATGGAGCAAGTTAGTGTTGTTGAAAATATCAATTTCAGATGAAAAAATGGGATTGTTGAAAGAACGAGAACATAGACTTTCCTTTGTTTAGCCAATCATGGAGGGGATATGACAGAAATGAGTGTTCACCTCTCTTATATTGTCATCCTCATTTTATGCTCGTAAATTTTCGTTCTTATTATGCATACATCTCGGAACCTAGTTACTCCATTTTGTTTGACAATGTTCACTGAGCTTTCAGCAGATAATCTGATGAGCACTGTTCGAATCATCTATGTGACCTTTCGGCTTATTCTTCGGCGCTTCAAAAAGATATGAAGAAAGTTCGGGCAAAATAAAGAATTGATAGTTTGTGAACGACCAAAATTGGAGAGTTCCTAGGAATGTCCGGAGTTAGCAAAGAAAGATAAAATGTAGAAATAAAAATAAAGTATAAAATTAATAATAACATGTAAGGAGCTTCCCTTTAAGTCCTTTCAAGACCGGATTAACTACATGTGAAATTTCCTTTGGATCAGAAAGTTTTTTTTAATGTTTCGAAATATATTTGATTATGAGTATACATTTTAGATGACCAAAAATGGTGATACTGGGAGTGGAAAACTTTTTCTGAAAATAAATACGCAGCACTTATGAGGAGTTCTCTGGATTCAATGGTCATCAAGTAGTTCATACCCTAAGGGCAGACTGCTCATGTGAGTTGGGAGCACATGATTTGAATATTTATAAAATATATAATAAATTACCTGTCTATAATAATCTCGAGCGTCATTTGTCTGATTACGATCCAAGCCCAAACAAGTAGCGGACATATCCTATTCAGACTAAATTATCTCGTTGAAACGGAAAAAGTTGAAAGAAGTAGATGAGAAGATGAATTCAACAATCTCGAGTTTGTAGTTGGTGAGTCTGCTTCAATTCTTCTGAAATGAGATTACATAAGCAGATCTTATGGTTGATGTGATTAATGACGTTGACAAAAAAATTTAAGAAATTGGAAGAAAACCCAGTTGATTATACATTTACAATTCTCTGAGCACTTTTTCAGGCATCCACGCTTCGAGTGAAGGGTAGAACGAGAGGGAAAAGCAACTTCGCACAAAAAAAGGTTTGTTAATTAGCCGATGAATGGGTGAAGTTGGGGATGAGATGAGTTGTCCAGCCTTCATACTGTCATCAAATGGCTCAAGGTATAATTAAAGATGAAGAAATGAGATTCAGAGCAATTCATCAAGAAATTGCTCCCAAATGAAATCGAAAGAGGTAAAATGAGAGAAGAAAAAGAACGAATACAGAAGAAGAATTCATATTAGGAGGAGAGGAGAGTTAGAAAGAGAGGGGGAGAGAGAAACAGAGAAAAAGATAGGGTAAAGAACAAAAAGAAGGGTGGAGCCAAGAATAGGCTTTAAGCTCTAGCCCCAATATCTAAGTTCCTGATGCTCCGCCCACATTGAGAATTTGTGCATCTGAATAAGAAGTTTCAGGCAAATCAGCTTATCTTCTTTTAAGATTCAAAAATAAGAGGAAGTTGTGATTTTTGAAAGGAAAATAATGAAAAAATAAGAAAAAATCGAGAAGGACATGTCTGTAAATGTGAAGCGTGAACTTGTCTAGACCAGGATATAACGAAGAGTTAGGGCAACGAAAAAATTTGAGAATTGATCTCTTTCTATTTCTGGTGAAAACATGATAAAAGGTGCCTCCAAGATTCTTATTCAAATCATCAGTATGGAAGCGATTGGATTGCAATAGAATGATTCAGGCTACATCAAGTTATTCCATCTTTGTAACGCCTACGGCCATAACTCGTGCTACAAATGGAGAGATAGAGTGAGAGAAAATCATAAGAATGCTCAATGGTCAGATCTGATCTTCATATGAACAGAACAAAAATTCAAAAAATAGATTTCGGAAATTGCAACGGCATATCCAGAGAGCTACGGCGGATAACAGGAAGAACCGATGAGCACAATTGACAACGCGAAAATGATGGCGACGGCAAAAGGAATTCAAAATTGGAAATTTAAACAAATTTTGATTGGGGGCAGGAAGAATAGTAATGAAATAATTTGCTTTGTATACATCAGAAGGTAGATTTGACGAAGGTAATTCTAAATTCATATAGATCGCTCGTTGTCAGGCTAGAACCTTATTGACTGAGTCTTCGTATGTGCATGTATGCAATCACCGACAAATGTTTTTTAACAGAACACATCGTTTTATGTAAAATTAGCTCACTTCGCGTGATTCTCACGCGAAAGTTTGTATTATTCACATTTTCATTTTCATAAAAGCAGCTGCATGGATCGGTTGAACTTTCATCTTCTGCTCTCATTTATCCTAATTAATACTGAATAATGAATGTTTTTTTTTATGAAATCTAGAAAACCCAGTTTTTTATACTTCGAGTAGTAACTCTAGTCTGACAAAAAATGACGTCGAATTCTTCAGCTCTTTAATGTGCCTACGGCAATATTTAGCGGTCAGTAATTTAAAGCTGGATTTGATGATGACGAACTCGCAAACTTGCAAAAGTTATGTGAGAAAAACCAACAGATGAACAAAAACGGATATTTCTATGAAAAAATCTGCGGAATCGGGGCATACGAAAGTTGGTAAGTTAAAGCTTCATATAGATTGAAAAGACGGACGAAGTTCTGTTAAACGTTTTGAGCTATGAGAGCTTGGATCTGTGTGTGTGCACAAAATTTTCTTTTTGAGATGAATTCAATTGAGAAAGAAGAAAAATTTATGGAAAGGATGAGAAGAAAGTATTCGAGTAGACACAGGATATTCTGAATTATCGTCGCTTAAGCTCATTGCATCGTTCGCATGACTTTGAATCTTTTTTCTTATATTGTTGCATCGTTAGAAAAGTCTGAGTCATCTTATCACTAACTTGTTTTTACGATACAATCTTTCATTACATTCGTGAATAAAAAAACAAATTATAAAATAATTTCTATTTGGCACTCAGCACAAGATTCGAGAAAGCAGAAGAAAATTTCCGTAGTCATCGTCTATCTTTTTCTCCAATTTTTTCTTGGTCACAAAAAATTCTAACTAAGCCTTTCCAAGTTGAGCTCGAAGACATATTAGCCAAATTTGAGAACGAGAAGTCATTTGTTAGGATGAGAATGACTAAGAAGGGAATGAATCTCTGCGGAATGAGACTGAGGCATAGATGAAAATCAAAAAGAATTCACTCAAGTTTTTTTTGAAAATTTTGGGAACAAAAGCTGACGAGCAGGCACAAAGGACACCTTTGTCAATCCTCTCTTTCTAGCCCTATCCTTTTCGTTTTTCCTTTCTTTCTCCTTTCTAATGTAACGCTCTCCATCAAGTTCCATCTTCTTTTCACCCTCTTTATACACTTTATATGTTACCTTGTATAGGAAAAACGATGTTTCTGTCAGGAAAAAACAAAGAATCCGTGAACTGAAGCTAAAGGACAAAATAAGTTAAACCATTTTCCAGTAGAGAGCTTAAAAGCCATAAATTTGCAACTGTCGTCTGACTTTTTAGAGGCTCTCTTCTCTTTTCTTTCTGGGCGAGTGGTGAGAGTAAATGATGAATAATTGTAGTATTGACATGTATCAAAATGTTACATAAAACTGATTTTCTAGACAAGAACCAACTTGAAAAAAGAGACGAGGGGGTGGCGGAAGGGGCAAGTAGCAGCTAGGGCGAGAGAAGAAGAGACAGGCATGGGCTCTCCTCCCCCATCCAACTGAACAGTCATGCATAGAAACAAATATTTCCCGGAACAGAACATGCTTCCAGATAATCTGGGAAAGGGGAAGACTGGGATTCTGGTTGAGATGGCCTGCTCAGCGACACATTTTCCGATCCAGAGCATGAAGACAATTGTAGCTCTCAGGGGTATTTGAGTCAAGAATAATATTAAGAAGACGAAAAAATAGCGCTAGAAATGTAGTAGGTGCTGTAAAAAAGCCATATTTCTGTTTTTTTTCTCTCTCATGTGGATCATGATAAGATGATATGTTTCTGGAGCGAACGAGCAAATAAAATTTTCTCATACCATGTTCCGAAAAAAATGCTTAGCAGTTAGGAAGATGAAGCGAAGAAAGCTGCGAGGATAAAAAGAAAATACTCGTCATTAAATGACAGAAATGTTTTTATTTGATTGAGCGAAATGTTCAGGTCGCTTGTTCAATGAAATCTAAAAGACAGCTGGGAGACTCGAAAATCAGAAAGAAAGATGATGATATCCGTATTGAAGAGATTGTGCGAGAATGTGATAATGAAAGCAAAACAACTAGAAAGAATCTTTTGATGAAAAAGCAGTTGAATGGAAAATACATTTGATTTACAGAAATTTCAATTAAGAGTTTCAGCCCAATTTTATGTTTTAATAAATGGTGGAAGAGTGCCGAGAGGAGGCATGAAGAGGGATTGAATTGGTGGAGAAAGGAAGGAAGAGATGGAGATTGAGAGAGGAAGTGAGAACCAACCGTTCATTTGTGAACATAAAATAAAAATGAACGCATTCAACCATGCGATGTGAGATTCCACGTGAAGTACACGCGAAGTTCCTTGTAAACACGAGAAGAACGAAAGAAGATTTGAAAAATAATCTTTTTTTTTTCGTTGAAATGTATACCAAATGAACGAGTTACAGATGAATTCTTAATTTTTCAATTAAAGTTGTAGGAAAGAAAAATCTGTTTTATATGAATAATACTTTTATTTAGAAGAAATGCTAATTTATAATTTCGTTTTGCTTTGTTATCTTTGGTCTTATGGTCTGTGACGATGACGATAAGCTCAAGTTGCAAACTTCCAGAATCATGCTTATGAGTTCAAACGAGGCCTGTGAGAGTGAGTGAAGACAGATACTTCCTGTGGCATGGATTTCGTGCTCCCATATGATCAGAATTAGAGAAAACTTCCAAAAAGGAGTGTAGGACAGAGCAGTGACATACTTAGTAGAAGGAAGAAGTATGTAGCATCTTGAATATCCTGATATTGATACATCCGTGTACGTAAGTGAGCCAGTGAGAAAAAACGAGGACCACAAAATATGATCTACATTCGGATAGCAATATACAAACAAAATGCCCTCCAGCTTTAACGCGAAAAAGTCAGACGAATGAGTAAGATGCAAAGAAAAAAACATTGAAAAAAAGTCTGGTGAAGAGTAAAGGAGAGAACTGGAAAATAAGAGAACATAAGCTCAAGTTACTGAGGTGAAAGAAAAGTGTTTTGCATCCTTTGTAGAAGAATGAACAAGGTGTGAGTATACTTTAATAGAATGTAAGCTTTTGGGCTGATTTTCGGAGCTCTAACCATCTGCTCATAAGAACAAAAGTGTGAAGAAACAAAGAAAGAGTGAGGCAAAATTGGAGAGATTGTGGTGAAGGGTAGAGAAGAAGAGAAAAGACGATCCTTTCAAATTACGTAAATGGCGTGCTTCAACAAGTTCTCTCTTGAAAATCTGTTACGAGTTTAGTAAACAGATAGATGACAAAGCTGTGGATTGGCAATGATGAAGAGCTTCAGTTGACATACTACGCTCGGCATACCCCTGAGGGGATGTGCAATTGAAAAAAAGTGCGCGAAAAGGCAGTTGCAGCTTAGACAAGAGATAAGTTTGTTAGAACAGCAATAGAGCAGAAACTCATAAAGAAGCCTAGCGGCACAATTTGGAACATAATCAAAGCCTAGTGGGAGCTTGGATATCTCTAATGACATTCAGATAATGCTGGTACTAGTTAATGAAAGTTCATCTTGTTTAAACTCACATTTGAACTTTCATAGAAAACAAGATTATCGTCTATTATCTCGGAGAACCATATGAGAAAGCAAACTGCTTCGAACAACAGGATGTCCGTTGATGTTTTATCAATATGCCCTTTGTGACATATGGCTCATCATCTCCAATTTCTTTCAAACAAAGATTATGCTGAAAGATGTTGGAGGAGGAACAGAAAATGTTTAAAAATTAACAATTCTTCTTCTTTCAGCTTAAGAATTAGCTATGAAGATGGTGTTAAAAAGGCTTTTAGGAGCTAAAATTTTATGAAATAAAAAAGAGAAAGAAGAAGAAAATTCGTCGTCCACTTTCAAACAAAGCCGACGAAAGCTTGATGATGGTGAAGTAAAGGGCTCGTTGCATATTCAGATGAACTTCTCGGACCATTGGCTTCAAGTTAAAACTCTCGCGCTCAAACATCAGGCGTATGAATGGATTTCAGATTACCTATTTTAGGCATGTCACTTCTTATAACATCATCATCATTGAGTCTTTCGATGATATAAATATTTAATTACATAATTGCTCAATGCTCAATGGTCTATTAAAGCTTTTACTTTATTTCTTATTAAAAACAACGGCTTGGCTCCGAACACAAACAAGATATATGTATATATCTGATGGGATTCCAAACATCTTCAACTTCTAGTTGAGCATCAAAGTTGAACCGAACTCAAAAAAAGTAAAACCACTTTGTAATAACATTTGTGTTATTGAAAATCAGTTCGAAGTGATGGAATTCAGAATAAATCACGACAATTTTGTATGCAAAATGAAAATTGGAAATGAGCGAACTCGGAATGGGATTGAAGAAGTCATTTCAAGAAAACTCTTGAACCTTCCTCTTTGTCAGTCTTTTGGGATCAAATAGTCGTCGTCAATGAATTGTTTCGCCGCGATAAAAATGTGGAAAATATGACGATAAGCTGAAAGAAGCAAAGAGAAGAAGCTAGCAGAAGGAAAACAGAAAAAGGACAACGTCAACGATATCACAAGTATGTTTGAAAGAAACTATTTCGAAGTAGTCAAAACAAATAGCTCCCTCAGTACTCATCCATTATATTTTCTTTTCAAAAGTTTCTTCAACAGAATGAGATCCGCCATCATTTTGATAGGCTTACTATATTATTCTCTAAGCTGGCCCACATAAAATGAATTGCAATGACCTTTTATGAGCTGAAAACATATAATGAACTAACTATACTAACTACGCTTATGGATGAAGAGGAGCTTTCTGAATTCTGCCACATATTTTTTTCTTTTCTAAATAATTTTTCTTTGAATTGCAAAAACAACAAAGTCAAGTGTGAAGAGCTGTCTCTATTTGTATTGAAGTAAATATTAACTTCTCTATCCTAACTATAATACGAAAATGTTTCAATTAGATTCTTGATATGATTAGAAACAATTGAAATTCATTGAGATGACGTGAGAGTACTGGATTGTGGTCCTCAATTCACTCCTCGAACTCAAATTAAAGTATTGGCAAACAACAGATAGATTAGAACGTATAAGTCTTAAATCGCATAAGGTAAGGAGAGGGTAAACTTTGCAGAGAATAAAGGAATAGAAAGATAAAAAGCATCACTCAAGTCTTCCATCTTCAGAGATCAAACAGTTGTAGAAAATAACAAAAAATACACAAACACTAAAAAAAATAAGCTTAATCGCTGAACTTTCTCATTTATTTTTTTCTAAAATATAAATATTTTTTCCACGAGTACTCTAATTCTCAGGAACAGCACGCAGTTTAAAACAGAAGCTCTATTTAGCTCTCTTTGTTGTGTTTATTCTTCACTTCCAAACTTTTTTAAACAAAACTTTAAAAATATTTAAGAGAATAGAAGCTGGAGAGACAAGAGTTTTATTTTGATTCCATGGAACAAAAAACGTTTCTTATCCAGCTACTCCATTTCGATGCCCGCCCGCTGTCTCCATCCCTCGTTGCTTACTCCCCGTTTAGCTTGAAACATTCATAACATAATGAAGTTTGACTCTAACAGTAGAAAACAGGCAAAAAAAAAACTATTTTGGTCAACTATACAATATAATTAATCTTCGACTGGTAACATACAACACAAGATACTTCGATTACAACAAATCAAAACGTTTTTCGAGTATGTGAAAACGTATTCATGAATAAGAAGATGTTTAGTTGTCTTCCTGTCTGACCAACTACTACTCTACACATATGTGCTGTGGTGTGGAGCAACAAGAATTAAATTGGCCAAAACATTTTCATTTGGAGAAATTTTGATTTTTTCCAACAAAAAAAACTTTTTTATTCGACTATAATTCTTCCAATTTTCCTTAGCCAATTCGGGTTGGATGTACAGAAAGGAAGAGAGGGAAAACGGGAGTGGAATGTAAATGAGAGTAGGAAATCTACGAAGGATAACGCATTTGTTTGGTTGAAGTAGTTTTTTTTGGAAAGGACATTCAAAAATATCTATTTCTTTTATTTTTGTGTTTATTTGTTTCTTCCTCTTCAATTTCAACAACACATTTCGGCTTTCAAACTGAAATTTTGGAGATGAAACGAGTTCTTTTTGGATGCTTTTCTGATGTGGCATTGTCTAAAGCAGAGTTGATACACTTCTCAATTTCTTCAAAAAACATAACTCAACCTCTCGACTAGTAGTTCGCAATTTTAATCAAATTGATACTTCTTCTATGTACAAGGAGAATAATATGTAGATCGCATTAGTATAAAAACAGATCGTACGGAGAACACTTCTTCATTATTAACTTGTGCGATCTCATTTTTCTAAACGAAGCGAAGATGCTTCTTCCTTGTATATCTCCAAGGAGTGCAAGAGCTATGAAATTGACAAGTCGCAAACTATATGTAGACGAAGAGGGAGAAGCTTAACATTGCAACTAATAAAAAACAATCTGGGTGGCAGATTGTGTTCAATCTACGAGGCTCTATCATACAGAAATGACGTTGGTTACTAGAAACTTGTTTCAAACTTATTTTGCTTAAAAGGTTGTTAGTAAAGCAGACCGAATGAGTGGGAGGCAGTGAGAAAGAGAACGAAAGAAAACAGTAAAAACTTGCAAAAAGACAAAATGACATTTAAACGAAAGGAAAATCAACAAGAGATGTCCTCAGAAAAAAATTATTGCTTGTTCAAAATTGAATGTTTTCGTCATTGAATAGATAGGTTTTCAACAATCAAAATGAGCGTGAAAAAAAAATGTGAGAAAACAAAAAAAGGCGGAAAGTACAGATATCAAAGGCTATTCAGGAAGCTAATCAACTCAAGGAACACATCGCAACTTTTCATAACATCTCTTTGAAAGCATCTATTTCAAGATCATACAAAAAGAAACTAGAACATATCTAGAGTTGAGTCTCAAGAATTTTAGTTAAAGAGTGATTAATAAAACAAGACGATGTTTCTGCTCAGGAAGGTTCCGATGACTCTCAGTCGAATTAGCCTTTATCATATATGAGCAACTGTTCTATGGAATGTTCTTGAAATTGGTGGAAAATTAGCAGAAATTGACTGAAACGAATGATTTGTGAACTGAAAAGGAGACATTCGGAACAATTATTCGTCACACTTGGTCATTAAAAGCTTGAATAGATAGATCGTCTGAGCTTCAAGCCGATGAAATCGGAATATCTCGGTCTTCGAATCAATGAGCATATCCACGATTCTATTGCCTTACCCCTCTTTCTTTCTCTACTCCTCTCTTCTCTACCTTTTCTCTCTCGGAAAGAGTTGAAATTGAAGAAAAAAGGGAAATGAGAGTCAATCTTTGATTTTAATAATTGGTTCAATTTCAGAATGATTCTTTAACGATAGTATCCATGATGTAATTGAATAATTTTGAAACATTCCATCGTGAAGACAACGATGCAGGATAGCATAATTCTGATTAGTTCCAAACGCACATTTTGGGGGCGTAACTTGATCACAAAACACTTTTTTTGTAAGAAAAAAAAACAATTTTTAACGATCTGACTTACGACAACAAACCCCTTCTTCATGAAGATCAAAAGGAAGAAAACGGAAACTCTATTCGGAGGTCAAATTGTCAGAAATGGAAAGTTGGAATGTAATTTAAATATTAACTGAATGAAATGGATAATTGAGGAAGAAGTCTGAGAGGTTAAGTGAGATGAGACAAAGACATTTTCTTGTTAATCTCCAGTTTCAACAAGATGTGAAGAGGAATTCCCAGTTCAAATGAGTATCTTTCTCACAAACAAGGAAAACAAATAATTTCAGATCTTTTACAACATTGGTTTTCATAGATTACTTTGATGTTCCGGTAGAATCGTCTCACCTTTATCTTTAGGTTGGAAGAGGTTTTCGATATCTTAGAAGTTTCAGAAGATGAATAGAAACTACGTAAAGCAGATTAGAAGGATGAGAGAGAGAGAATGAATGATTTCTAATAAAAGTTTTTCCGACATCTTACATAAACACGCGTACAGGTGGTTTTCATTACAACAATAAAGAGGAAGATTAATGTTTCCCTCGTCATCGATTCAGTATTCTATCTCATACCTTAAGAGAACAAAAAAACGAGGAATAGCCAAGCAGGAGAGAGAATGAACATGTTTGAAAAGAAAACACAACAACTACTTAGTGAGGTTTTACTCTCTTAAATGATCTTATCAATGGAACTTTCTGGAATTGAGTAAGAGGAAGTCGTCTCTGGCAATAGGATTAGCAGCTGTGTTTTCTCGGCAGAATTTTGAAAAAAATAAAAGTTAATTGCTGAAAATGAAATGAAGAGAAAATGGATTGTAACGAATTCAGAAGATTCGATAGTTGAAAGAGAAATTGATTACACGTATCCTTATTCACATCTGATGACAGAAAAGAGAACGACAAGGAAGTACTGCTGAGATGAGGATGAAAACTCGAACTCATACTGTTGAAAATTGCTCATCATTTATCAAAAGACAAACGGCTGCATGAAGCAATTGTGAGTGGAAGAAACGTAGTTCAGTCAAGTGCTTCATGAAAAGAAATAATTTTAAAAATCGTCGAATGTGCTTTCCAAATCTCTTTGTTCTCTTGCAGCTTCTTGTGCACAAAAAAAAAGATGCAGCGAGTAGGAGATGTTTAAGGAAAGACGAAGTAGGATTGAAAACTTGCTTACATCCATGTTTTCCACTAATTTAACCTTCGTCTCCAGCAGAGCTTACAACATCGCTACAATTGTTCTGTTGCTTTCTCGATGTCGGCTTTTTCTGGTTTGATGAGCTTTCCGCAAATGTATCCATTTCTGAGAGTCCGGAAGATGTTTTCACTTCACTCGACACAAGAAAATACTCAACCGATGAATGTTATATCGACTCAAGTCTTCTTAGAGCGATTTGAAGCTTTTATAAGTATATCTATCAAGAGTTCAGGGAAACGAGATCACATATGGAACTAAAGACAAAGAAGACAGGTGAACGTTGAGAACTGAAGCGGAATGATCACACGAATCAAAGAGAAAGAGATTACAAGATAGTGAGAAAACAAAAACATAAATGAGATAGTTATGCATATTACATTATCTAAATGAGATTCAATGAGTTAGGCCCAGTTTGTAAGCATCCGAGAAATGGCTTCAATAAGACTCATTCTCATTAGATGACAAGGCAAACTTTTCCATTTCTTCTAGTATGTCGAAACGCATCCCACCACAGTATAGATGCTATGAATCCGTTAACGTGAAACTTGTTGGAGCGACAGAAGCAGCTTGGATTGATACTCCGTTACGAGTGAGTTGTGTGGGGTTACTCACATGGACCATTTTGAGTTCAGTGATTGTCTTTGAGTCTGATAACTTCAGATTCTGTAAGAAGTCGTTATGACAGTTTTTATTATGAAGTGTACCTCAGACAAAACAACGGATGGATTCTTAATCTCTACAATATCCCCAATAATAAAACCGAATGAAGATCTCGCATTGTAGATCATGACCGCAAACGAACATCCTGTGATATCAATAACGACCATTGTGCTGAACAAAAATCGTCCCTAATCCACTTAAGGGAGTTTACTTACACAGGAATTTGTTCTTCATGCGATAAAGTAGCAACAACAGACACAACCAGAGTTTTTTGACTGTTCTCTCCAACTTTCAAGTCAGAAAAAGAAGATAAAACTCTACTGTCGCCGAACTAAATACGGCAATCTTTGCTCAATATAAATCAGGAACTTACATGTTTTTTTGCAGACAATTTAGTTTCCCAGCTTTTCAATGATTCTAGCGTCTCCTGATACTTCCTGGGTTTTATTTTGCCTTTAAAATAATAATTATGGAGGAAGATGTTGTTAGGCATGCCTTTTTTTTCGATTGCGGAGTGTATATTGTTCAGAAATGCAACAAGGTTCTCATATTTTTCTTTGGGAGTAGCTGAAGGATCAAATCTCTTGGCTAATCGCAAATGATCTAAAGCTCCAGCATAGTCTTGTTTGTATCTAAAGAGGTTGCGAAGAAACAATGCTAATTACTTCCCAATTACTTCAAAACTTCAGAATAATTCAAATGTAGATCTGGATTTCTGAACTCAGATTCACACTTCAGAGCTCGACGATAGCATTCAGCGGCGTTTTCCTGAATTAAGATAGATAACGATTTGTTATGATACATCCTACCAGAACTTGAAAGCTGCTATTCGATCTAACAAAATGAACAAAGTAACTATTCCCCAGGTAAACATGAGCTTTGCCACAATTTGGATCAATCGCCACAGCTTCTACTCCACAAGCCATCGATTTCCGGCTGCAATCGAATAAGCTTACTATTGTGTTATGGGCTTACTACCCTACAAAAGTTCATTTTTTTCATTATTGCTAATGTTCGATTGTTGTGTAGCTTTCATTCGTAACAGATAAGACAACATGAACAATGCTTTGCATGTTCGTTGATGTTCTAATGATTTCTGAAGATCAGTTTATGAAAAACAATGAGTAACGACACTAGAAGCACTAGAATTGTTTTCAACTTAATTTACCTCGCAACAATATATGGCGAAATCTGGATCTTTCTTCTTTGACATCAGAACAGCAAGTTCGAGCCACGCTAACACCAAGTTCATATCTTAAAAGAGCCTGAACTATACTGTGGAAGACAGAAAAACCTAATTTAACCGCTTTGCTCAAATGATACTCAGCACGAGCATCATATTTTGGCGAAGCATTGTATATTTGGCCTACAATCAAATTGAATACTTTAGGGTCATTAGCTATTTCTCTTCTCTCGATTTCCTAGAACATAGATTGAGAAGAACAATAACGGATAAGCTCACCTCCATCAACACTGAGAAACGTTTTTCTAAAGCTAACAGAAGATCTTCTTCTTTTGAGCCAGGGTTTTTATCGAAAAATTCATCCACAAAATTCTTCAGATCCGTTAATTCTTCCTCCATCAGTTTCTCTGAATTAAAAGAAATGTTTGCTGTCACAGAATATCTTGAAGCCAATAACATAAGACTCAGCATTGGAGACGACGCTTCACGTACGTCCAAGAAACCAATTCATACTTCACGTCGTTGGCATCGAGGAAGTGAACTATTCAAATACATGAACCGAGAATATAAATAGAGGATGGAACCGTTTCTAAGAAGAAGAAGAGAAAAAGTGAGATTGTGAGTAGTATGCATTTAAGAATAGTTCAATGGTCGTATCGATTTTGTGAACATAGTAGTCTAAGCATAAATATTTATTATTCTATTATTAATTATTCGTTAGAAATTTAAAAAGTGAGTATTTTGATTAATCACAGACCGGTAATATAACACAGGCAACATGAAAATTTTCGCGGAAAGTCAAGAAGATCTAACATGAGCAATTCGTAAAGCATAAAATACAGAATTTAATATTCATCTATGTACAAAAATCTATTCTTTAACATAGTTTGCGGGGAACAGCCCAACCTTTCCTCTCAGTTTACCTTGCCACCAACCTGATTCATCTTAATGGAATACGATTAGATTAACTTCAATTTATTACATCTTACGTTTTTGTGTTAGCTCGATTTCATCACCCACATTGAAAGATAGTTCATCTGTATCTTGAGCATCATAAGCATATAAGGCTTTTACGACAGGATATAGTTTAGGTTTCACAGGAGGTTTCGGTTTTGGAATAGGACGTGCAGGTCCATTCTTAACACAAGTATAAAGAGGAAAATGTTCTATTCAACTTACAGCATTGATACTCATTCCCGCGAAAGCAGTTGGTACTCCGCCTACCAGAGCTGGATTAACTTTAAATGAACAATAGCTTTGAGATGCCAAATCGAGTCAAGACACTACCTGCTGCTTTAGAAGTTGGCTGCTCTGCTGCTTGCTGCTGATACTGCTTATGTGGTGGCGGTTGATGAGCTGGCGGTTGATGGACGGGAGGTTGATATGACGAAGGAGATCTGTTCACTATGGAAGTAGGAATCTGCAAAAAAAAGCAAAACTGAGAAGTGTAAATTGCATCAAACCTGGTTAACGACACCATGAGCGTCAGAAGATGAAACATCCTGCTTTACAACATTAGCAGGATTATACGCTGCGTTCATATTCGGATTTTTAGCCTTACGTCCCGAAACACGTAGTTGATCCTTCCTACGCTGGTAACCAGCAGCAGGTCTCTGTGTTGATGGTCCTAAAATGTGAGTTGGCAACCTGTATTTTGAGATAACAAACTTGTTGTGTTAGCTAACCCTTGCCCAATTGAAACGTTTAAAGTGTTTCCTTTGGGAGTCAACACTGCTTGAGCACTTCCTGTAGGTTCAACAATAAACTGAACAGTTCTTGTTCCTCCTCCAAAGCGACTTTTCTTCAGTGTAACAGAATGATTTTGTTTGAACTCCAGTACAAGGTTTACTCCATTCGTTCGTTCCTTATATCGCTTGCTGTAGACAAACTGTTTTCGACATTCACTAATTTCAATGAATCACCTTAGAATAGTTAAAAATTCCGTTTTGAACGGTGTTTCTAACAAAGATGAGTAATCATCTTTAACATGAATCACCAAAAAGTCATCTTGATAGGGACTCACACCGATGCTGGCAATCTTAGGTAAATCGATTTGCCTGAAAAAACAATGTTTAACCATTCCATTGGCTTGTTAGAAAAACCTTTTGATACATTCTACAAGCCGGCCCTTTTCTGGACCTTTCTTGATTTTTTCTCGCCCTATCATAGTCAGATGCTTAGAAGTTAGCAAAACATCTAGCTTCGTAACCTAAACGCGAGATTTTCAGAGAAAAACCTCAAGAAACTTACTTTAAATCGACGATCATACTTATTCATACTGTGCGCAAACTCAACACGTTCTCTCTTGCCGACAAGAGACTGAAAATTGAAGCTCTTTGCTTTTCGAATTAAGAAGAGACCTGTAATGCCGGATGATGTTCCAATCCAATGTAATCGCCGACAAAGTTTCTATTGAGTGAGAACCTTCTTCTCTCTTTTTTGCCAAAGAATAGGTCAGCAGCTTGTTCCTGTGAGTATAACTATGATTATCATATTATTTAGAAAATAGTCACCTTCTCTTTCATATGACGTTCACGAGCATGATGTTTCTTCCAAGCTTTTTGTATAACTCGGGCAAACCCGTCATACTTTCTTTCTCTTCTCTCCTCCAACAGAAACAGCTTCAAAAATCGAATATGAACAGAAAACAACAAAAGATTAACCGATTCTGGATTTTTGATGAAAACTTTGGTTCGCCCCATTTGGTACTGATCTCTTTCTAATCCTACACGTCCCAGAATGATCTGCAGATATTCATCATCATATCCTTTGCTTCTTCTGATAAGGAGGAACTCACTTCACATCCTTGCTTAGGTTCACCTCTCCATGAAGGCCATGTTTCATCCGTCAAAATAGCATACCTCCACAGGAACTTTTCAAATGGTCTTCGATAAGCGTAGCCAGCTCGACGAACGCGTATATTCTCTTTCAATCCAAGGTACTCTACTTGATGACGAACTCTTCAATGCGTCAAATACATATTTGGAATGAAAAACGCAAAAACCTTTGTTCATCCCAATCTCCTGCTCGTTTTGTTTCATTTGGTTTGATACAACGTACGTAATGAGGAGTGCATTTCATTAAAGATTCCACGAGTGCGTTTGCTTGATTCTGAAAGGAACTGTTGTAAACCACTTCTTTATACTAATAGGCTACGCGAATTTTAGTAGAGAATGTGGTAGGTCGCTTGCCTCCTGAAGTATTCACTGAATCCGGGAAGAATTGCTTAGCGAATGAACTATCAAATAAGTTCATAATGAAGAAAAGGAAATGAAAAAATACTTGGTTGATTGTTGCATTAATAAGATCAAGTCAGGATAAAGGACATCTCTGTTTCGATCACAGAAGCCTTCCACATTGTACACAACCTCAAAAAACAATAAAAATAGAGAAGAAAAGTCTAGCATTCGTTACATCTCCTGCATAATGCTTGATCATAAAGCATCCGCTACCAGTTTGATAATGAGGATGGGATGAAACAGCCTTCAATTCATAATAATTCAGGAACATTCAAATAAACAAAAACCTTATTGAGCGTAGATAGTAGCTGGTTATCAACGCCTTCCGACTGTCCGTGATTCTGGGCACAAGTGTCATCCAGCAAAGACATAATTCCTAAACTTTCACAATGATTGAACATCTCACATACACTTGCCTGGAGGTCTTTTTTCTTCAATTAAATCACACACAATTTTGTTATTGAAATAGTCGATTTCGGTCCATTGGATCCCTTCTTTAACGTACTCTTCTTGCTCAGCTTTTAGCGTTAACTGAATGAAAATCTGTTGTAGTTTTTCATTGACGAAGTTGATGCTAGAACAATATGCGTCTTCCATATGATCAAGAAACACTAGACTAACCAAAATTGTTCAAAACCGTTATGATCGAAAATTTCGAAGCCATATATATCCAGAATACCAATAGTTAGACTATCATGCGAAGAAGATACGTTGATCGCCTGGTTGACAGAATTCACTATGAATTTAAAACAGATAAGCGGCCCTGAGTTTGGATGAACGAACCCAAATAATCGAACAGTCTTGAATATATGGCTTTAACCCAAGCGTCTCGGGTATAGTTGGCTTGTTCCACATTCAACGTCATATCAATTTGTTCCGTTTTGTTTCCCCATCTATAATAAGATTCAGTGGAAATTTAAGACTGAATAGTCCTACTTGCTCTCCATTCTCCGGCTTACGAGTTTTTCTTTTATGGAATCAGTAGTCAAGCCGAGCAAATAAGCGGGAAATTCCAGAACTAAAACAGAAGTAGAAAGCATTGTTGAGCTGGAACTCACAGTCAGGACTTTGAACAGCAGCATAGTTGTTTTGCTCAATAAAAGTGATATTACCAATATGTAAAACAGCAGAAACAAGTCTCAAAATTTCCAATTGCGATTCTTCATTAATCCCGACCACTTTCATAGCATGCTAATCTGATTTTTGGAAAAATGGCGTGATGCTAACTAACCAATGTATGTTGAAACTCCTTGCTATCATCGGTGTTTTCTGCTCTAGTGACTCCACTGTGGTTCAAGTAGTTATAATATTCCAACTCCCCCACACCCAGATTTTCTAGGAAGTTCATCATTCGTTGGTTCAGATGAGAGAAAACAACTTCTCAAACTATCATCAGCACCGGCTAAAAGTTGATAGAAGATATGGAAGTTTCTGTCACCATTATTTTGACGAACAACACGCGATTTTTCCAGGAGGAAATTGGATAACTAAAAAAAACATAGCGATAGGAAAACCTCTTAACCTACTTTTCCTCCTATTGGTTCTCCTCCTTTGCTAAATAGTATCTCCGCATATTTACCAAATCTTGAAGAATTCCAATTTCGCACAGTAGCTGCATTACCAAAAGCTTCCAAAAGAGGGTTCGACTGTAGGATTACATCTTTGACATGCTTAAAAACTCTTTGTTGAAAAAGTTGGTGGAATCATCACAGAACTTGAACACGTTTCCCACCGCCCGATATTTGGGAGATATAATTCATGATGTATTTGGCTGCCACAGTTTTACCAGCTCCACTCTCGCCGGAGATGATGACACATTGAGATTCGTTATCAATCATCATATTCCTAAGAGAAAAACGTATTTTTTGAATTTACACAAATGATTTTTAGTTTGGAGCCTAATTCACTGAACAAATAAAAGAAGCAACATATGAAATTCTTCAAACCTGTACATATCATCGGAGAGAGCATAAATGTGTGGAGGATTTTCATACTGAGCAGCACCTTGATACTGTTCTAACTCTTTGTCAGTGAAATATGGCATTTGCTTGAAAGGATTAACGGATATCAATACAGGACCTATGTATGTCTGAAACACAACAGAACAGTAGCCACTATTATTGAAGAAAAAACTAACAAATATGCTATTTGCTTGTAACCGTTTTCGTAAATTATCTACAATAGCTTGCTCAGAAAGTTTTGAGAGCAAAACCATATCATCAACACCTACATGTTGAACGTTTACGTTTGACTGCCAATGGAAAGCCTGAAGTGTATCATAAGCAACTATACTTTGAGTACTACCTACCATAATAACGGAATATTACATGAAAGAGGATTGGATTCTCTGAAAAAATGATAAAATTGTTATAACATTCAACGTTGCAAAGAAAAAGAAAACAAAAATAGTATTTTACGCATCAATATGATTCTTGAGGCTGGTGTACAGAGCCTGAGAAACCAGAAAGAAATGTTAAAAGCGACTGCGTAAAAAGCAAATAAAGCAAGAAATTGATCGAAAAGGTTCTTTCCTAGCAAAAATTCAGAATATGCTGAAAATTGTATGAGAAATATAGATGATCTCATCTTACATAGAAAGTAGAATCAATATGTACAGATAAGAGTAATTTGCTGATAAAATGGAAATCTGTGAGGAGTAAATCATGACCAATTCACAAAGAATCGTGTCGAATAATTTAAAAACGCTGGTATTCTTGCATGGAAATTGATAAGTTCACTGATTATCTTTATTATGCTAAGCTAAGACCTAAAGTGATCAAGTTAGCTAGCTATCCTGTACCTCGAGACTTTGCTTATTCATCCTTCTCTTCTCTTGCTTTTCTGTTGATCTCTATTTACACGTGTGTCATAGAACGAAACAAGATAACTCTCAACAGTGATTTGGATGTATGTCCTATTCGCATACAAAATAAACATTTCCATAAACAGCATTTTTATTTATGAATTAAGCATGCATAAACGATTATGATCATTAGAAAAAGAAATCGTCATAGCTAAAACGGATTTGTAATAAAATCGTTCAGGAGACTTCTCGAAAGTTGAGTGGAATATCTAGGCTAAGATGCAGATGACTCATAGGGAGGAATTCGAATGAAAGAGTTATACGATTGTCGACAATGCAGACGATGAAGAGAGTGTATAAGAGAGACCATACACGCATACATGTACATGCATACAGACAGAGAGAGCATGATCAATCATAAAATGACGCTAAATACTTATCAACATTTAGAAATCTTTCAGAGTATGGTTTTGAAGAGTAACTTCAAAATGAGAAAGCTTGGAGAGCATAGCTTGAACGTGAGATAACAAAAATGAAATCTAAAATGAGGTGCACGACTGAGACATCTGAACGAAGGTTCTTTTCAAATTTCTACCTTTCATAAACGTGGGATTTGGACAAAAGTAGGAAAAAAGCTCATAATTGCGTATTTGAAGAATAAAAATACAATAAACAATAGAAACGTCTTATGATCAAACGATATTCCATTGACTTCAACACATCACTCGTTGAACTGTTATACTTTCATAAGAGAAAAAAAAGAATATGTAAATTGCCGGGAAATTACTTGTTTATAGACATGGCCCTTTCCCCTATATACAAGTTGAACCTGAATCAGGAACAATCTCTCAAGGTCTCTCTTTTCTCTCCGAAAGTCCTATTCAATGCTAAGAGTCTTTGCAGCGGCAGAAACACGTCGCTTTTAAATTTCAAGGTAGTGAGGCCTACTGGCAACTGACTGTTTCTCTTATGTGAAAAATGACTCATTTATGCAATCAATATTTTATCGCCAGCCAAAGGATAATTCGTTGCAACAATCAAACGATTTGCAACTAATTATTTGTACACCATTTTTTGTTGTTTTCGTATTGTTGTTGTACAAAACGAAAATGAAGAAGGGAGATAGCTTCACATTTAAGTTTAATCTTCTCACACACTGTGAGTTCGCTCATTACGACATAATGATGACAAAGGTGAGAGATATCAAATAATGATGATAGAACGATGTGTGGCGGGAAATCAAGATAGCAGCATGAGAAACAAAAAAATTTGAAGGAATGATACAACTTTTTAGTTGACCATTGTATAATTTTAAACACAATGTTAACTTTATTTATTGACATCCATCTCAGAAAAACTCACCAATGAGTTCAACAAGTTTTCAGTTCAGCGACGAGCTTTGATAATCAATTACACAATTCAAACCACCATCTCCCACATAATAATTTGAGTATTCATGCTTGACCATCAAATAACAGATTGTATTAGATCATAGAAACTAATTGAAAATCGAAAGATTAGTTGCAAAAAATTCGAATATTTCAAAAATGTGCCTCATGCTGGAATCGAACCAGCGACCTTCTGTTTACTAGACAGACGCTCTGCCCCTGAGCCAATGAGGCGATGAGTTTATAATTGAACGGCTGCAACATATAGAGAATTCGGTTGAAGAACACAGAACAACATTTGGCAAGCATACAGAACCTTCACAGCCAATCTCAGATGGGATATATCAACTCGATGTCAATAGAACAACGCCACACCTAGTAAAAGGTGTCTGAACCATCAAAAGAAATGCCTCATGCTGGAATCGAACCAGCGACCTTCTGTTTACTAGACAGACGCTCTGCCCCTGAGCCAATGAGGCGATGAGTTTATAATTGAACGGCTGCAACATATAGAGAATTCCGTTGAAGAACACAGAACAACATTTGGCAAGCATACAGAACCTTCACAGCCAATCTCAGATGGGATATATCAACTCGATATCAATAGAACAACGCCACACCTAGTAAAAGGTGTCTGAACCATCAAAAACATGCCTCATGCTGGAATCAAACCAGCGACCTTCTGTTTACTAGACAGACGCTCTGCCCCTGAGCCAATGAGGCGATGAGTTTATAATTGAACGGCTGCAACATATAGAGAATTCCGTTGAAGAACACAGAACAACATTTGGCAAGCATACAGAACCTTCACAGCCAATCTCAGATGGGATATATCAACTCGATATCAATAGAACAACGCCACACCTAGTAAAAGGTGTCTGAACCATCAAAAGAAATGCCTCATGCTGGAATCGAACCAGCGACCTTCTGTTTACTAGACAGACGCTCTGCCCCTGAGCCAATGAGGCGATGAGTTTATAATTGAACGGCTGCAACATATAGAGAATTCCGTTGAAGAACACAGAACAACATTTGGCAAGCATACAGAACCTTCACAGCCAATCTCAGATGGGATATATCAACTCGATATCAATAGAACAACGCCACACCTAGTAAAAGGTGTCTGAACCATCAAAAGAAATGCCTCATGCTGGAATCGAACCAGCGACCTTCTGTTTACTAGACAGACGCTCTGCCCCTGAGCCAATGAGGCGATGAGTTTATAATTGAACGGCTGCAACATATAGAGAATTCCGTTGAAGAACACAGAACAACATTTGGCAAGCATACAGAACCTTCACAGCCAATCTCAGATGGGATATATCAACTCGATATCAATAGAACAACGCCACAGCGACTAAAAGTTGTCTGAACCATCAAAAAAAATGCCTCATGCTGGAATCGAACCAGCGACCTTCTGTTTACTAGACAGACGCTCTGCCCCTGAGCCAATGACGCGATGAGTCTTTACTTGATCGGCTGGAACCAAAAACATGCCTCATTCTGGAATCGAACCAGCGACCTCCTGTTTACGAGACAGACGCTCTGCCCCTGAGCCAATGAGGCGATGAGTATTTACTTGATCGGCTGGAACGAATATATGAAGTTCTCACAAAGAACACAGTTCAAGACTTTCCGAGAACACAGAGATGTTCACAGCCAATCTCAGATGGGATATATCAACTCGATATCAATAGAACAACGCCACACCTAGTAAAAGGTGTCTGAACCATCAAAAGAAATGCCTCATGCTGGAATCGAACCAGCGACCTTCTGTTTACTAGACAGACGCTCTGCCCCTGAGCCAATGAGGCGATGAGTTTATAATTGAACGGCTGCAACATATAGAGAATTCCGTTGAAGAACACAGAACAACATTTGGCAAGCATACAGAACCTTCACAGCCAATCTCAGATGTGATATACCATCTCAATATCAATAGGCTAACGCCACACCTAGTAAAAGGTGTCTGAACCATCAAAAACATGCCTCATGCTGGAATCGAACCAGCGACCTTCTGTTTACTAGACAGACGCTCTGCCCCTGAGCCAATGAGGCGATGAGTTTATAATTGAACGGCTGCAACATATAGAGAATTCCGTTGAAGAACACAGAACAACATTTGGCAAGCATACAGAACCTTCACAGCCAATCTCAGATGGGATATATCAACTCGATATCAATAGAACAACGCCACACCTAGTAAAAGGTGTCTGAACCATCAAAAGAAATGCCTCATGCTGGAATCGAACCAGCGACCTTCTGTTTACTAGACAGACGCTCTGCCCCTGAGCCAATGAGGCGATGAGTTTATAATTGAACGGCTGCAACATATAGAGAATTCCGTTGAAGAACACAGAACAACATTTGGCAAGCATACAGAACCTTCACAGCCAATCTCAGATGGGATATATCAACTCGATATCAATAGGCTAACGCCACACCTAGTAAAAGGTGTCTGAACCATCAAAAGAAATGCCTCATGCTGGAATCGAACCAGCGACCTTCTGTTTACTAGACAGACGCTCTGCCCCTGAGCCAATGAGGCGATGATTTTATAATTGAACGGCTGCAACATATAGAGAATTCCGTTGAAGAACACAGAACAACATTTGGCAAGCATACAGAACCTTCACAGCCAATCTCAGATGGGATATATCAACTCGATATCAATAGAACAACGCCACACCTAGTAAAAGGTGTCTGAACCATCAAAAGAAATGCCTCATGCTGGAATCGAACCAGCGACCTTCTGTTTACTAGACAGACGCTCTGCCCCTGAGCCAATGAGGCGATGATTTTATAATTGAACGGCTGCAACATATAGAGAATTCCGTTGAAGAACACAGAACAACATTTGGCAAGCATACAGAACCTTCACAGCCAATCTCAGATGGGATATATCAACTCGATATCAATAGAACAACGCCACAGCGACTAAAAGTTGTCTGAATTATCAAAAAAAATGCCTCATGCTGGAATCGAACCAGCGACCTTCTGTTTACTAGACAGACGCTCTGCCCCTGAGCCAATGAGGCGATGAGATTACAGTGGAACGGCTGCAACACATAGGAAATTCCGACGAAGAACAAAGTATAACATTTTCCAAGCATACGGAACTTTGACAGCCAATCTCAGATGGGATATATCAACTCGATATCAATAGAATAACGCCACAGCGACTAAAAGTTGTCTAAACCATCAAAAAAGATGCCTCATGCTGGAATCGAACCAGCGACCTTCTGTTTACGAGACAGACGCTCTGCCCCTGAGCCAATGAGGCGATGAGTCTTTACTTGATCGGCTGGAACGAATATATGAAGTTCTCACAAAGAACACAGTTTAAGACTTTCCGAGAATACAGAACCTTCACAGCCAATCTCAGATGGGATATATCAACTCGATATCAATAGAATAACGCCACAACGACTAAAAGTTGTCTGAACCATCAAAAAAGATGCCTCATGCTGGAATCGAACCAGCGACCTTCTGTTTACGAGACAGACGCTCTGCCCCTGAGCCAATGAGGCGATAAGACTTTACTTGATCGGCTGGAACGAATATATGAAGTTCTCACAAAGAACACAGTTTAAGACTTTCCGAGAATACAGAACCTTCACAGCCAATCTCAGATGTGATATATCAACTCGATATCAATAGGCTAACGCCACACCTAGTAAAAGGTGTCTGAACCATGAAAAACATGCCTCATGCTGGAATCGAACCAGCGACCTTCTGTTTACTAGACAGACGCTCTGCCCCTGAGCCAATGAGGCGATGAGTTTATAATTGAACGGCTGCAACATATAGAGAATTCCGTTGAAGAACACAGAACAACATTTGGCAAGCATACAGAACCTTCACAGCCAATCTCAGATGGGATATATCAACTCGATATCAATAGAACAACGCCACACCTAGTAAAAGGTGTCTGAACCATCAAAAACATGCCTCATGCTGGAATCAAACCAGCGACCTTCTGTTTACTAGACAGACGCTCTGCCCCTGAGCCAATGAGGCGATGAGTTTATAATTGAACGGCTGCAACATATAGAGAATTCCGTTGAAGAACACAGAACAACATTTGGCAAGCATACAGAACCTTCACAGCCAATCTCAGATGGGATATATCAACTCGATATCAATAGAACAACGCCACACCTAGTAAAAGGTGTCTGAACCATCAAAAGAAATGCCTCATGCTGGAATCGAACCAGCGACCTTCTGTTTACTAGACAGACGCTCTGCCCCTGAGCCAATGAGGCGATGAGTTTATAATTGAACGGCTGCAACATATAGAGAATTCCGTTGAAGAACACAGAACAACATTTGGCAAGCATACAGAACCTTCACAGCCAATCTCAGATGGGATATATCAACTCGATATCAATAGAACAACGCCACACCTAGTAAAAGGTGTCTGAACCATCAAAAGAAATGCCTCATGCTGGAATCGAACCAGCGACCTTCTGTTTACTAGACAGACGCTCTGCCCCTGAGCCAATGAGGCGATGAGTTTATAATTGAACGGCTGCAACATATAGAGAATTCCGTTGAAGAACACAGAACAACATTTGGCAAGCATACAGAACCTTCACAGCCAATCTCAGATGGGATATATCAACTCGATATCAATAGAACAACGCCACAGCGACTAAAAGTTGTCTGAACCATCAAAAAAAATGCCTCATGCTGGAATCGAACCAGCGACCTTCTGTTTACTAGACAGACGCTCTGCCCCTGAGCCAATGACGCGATGAGTCTTTACTTGATCGGCTGGAACCAAAAACATGCCTCATTCTGGAATCGAACCAGCGACCTCCTGTTTACGAGACAGACGCTCTGCCCCTGAGCCAATGAGGCGATGAGTATTTACTTGATCGGCTGGAACGAATATATGAAGTTCTCACAAAGAACACAGTTCAAGACTTTCCGAGAACACAGAGATGTTCACAGCCAATCTCAGATGGGATATATCAACTCGATATCAATAGAACAACGCCACACCTAGTAAAAGGTGTCTGAACCATCAAAAGAAATGCCTCATGCTGGAATCGAACCAGCGACCTTCTGTTTACTAGACAGACGCTCTGCCCCTGAGCCAATGAGGCGATGAGTTCATAATTGAACGGCTGCAACATATAGATAATTCCGTTGAAGAACACAGAACAACATTTGGCAAGCATACAGAACCTTCACAGCCAATCTCAGATGGGATATATCAACTCGATATCAATAGGCTAACGCCACACCTAGTAAAAGGTGTCTGAACCATCAAAAACATGCCTCATGCTGGAATCAAACCAGCGACCTTCTGTTTACTAGACAGACGCTCTGCCCCTGAGCCAATGAGGCGATGAGTTTATAATTGAACGGCTGCAACATATAGAGAATTCCGTTGAAGAACACAGAACAACATTTGGCAAGCATACAGAACCTTCACAGCCAATCTCAGATGTGATATACCATCTCAATATCAATAGGCTAACGCCACACCTAGTAAAAGGTGTCTGAACCATCAAAAACATGCCTCATGCTGGAATCGAACCAGCGACCTTCTGTTTACTAGACAGACGCTCTGCCCCTGAGCCAATGAGGCGATGAGTTTATAATTGAACGGCTGCAACATATAGAGAATTCCGTTGAAGAACACAGAACAACATTTGGCAAGCATACAGAACCTTCACAGCCAATCTCAGATGGGATATATCAACTCGATATCAATAGAACAACGCCACACCTAGTAAAAGGTGTCTGAACCATCAAAAGAAATGCCTCATGCTGGAATCGAACCAGCGACCTTCTGTTTACTAGACAGACGCTCTGCCCCTGAGCCAATGAGGCGATGAGTTTATAATTGAACGGCTGCAACATATAGAGAATTCCGTTGAAGAACACAGAACAACATTTGGCAAGCATACAGAACCTTCACAGCCAATCTCAGATGGGATATATCAACTCGATATCAATAGGCTAACGCCACACCTAGTAAAAGGTGTCTGAACCATCAAAAGAAATGCCTCATGCTGGAATCGAACCAGCGACCTTCTGTTTACTAGACAGACGCTCTGCCCCTGAGCCAATGAGGCGATGATTTTATAATTGAACGGCTGCAACATATAGAGAATTCCGTTGAAGAACACAGAACAACATTTGGCAAGCATACAGAACCTTCACAGCCAATCTCAGATGGGATATATCAACTCGATATCAATAGAACAACGCCACACCTAGTAAAAGGTGTCTGAACCATCAAAAGAAATGCCTCATGCTGGAATCGAACCAGCGACCTTCTGTTTACTAGACAGACGCTCTGCCCCTGAGCCAATGAGGCGATGATTTTGTAATTGAACGGCTGCAACATATAGAGAATTCCGTTGAAGAACACAGAACAACATTTGGCAAGCATACAGAACCTTCACAGCCAATCTCAGATGGGATATATCAACTCGATATCAATAGAACAACGCCACAGCGACTAAAAGTTGTCTGAATTATCAAAAAAAATGCCTCATGCTGGAATCGAACCAGCGACCTTCTGTTTACTAGACAGACGCTCTGCCCCTGAGCCAATGAGGCGATGAGATTACAGTGGAACGGCTGCAACACATAGGAAATTCCGACGAAGAACAAAGTATAACATTTTCCAAGCATACGGAACTTTGACAGCCAATCTCAGATGGGATATATCAACTCGATATCAATAGAATAACGCCACAGCGACTAAAAGTTGTCTGAACCATCAAAAAAGATGCCTCATGCTGGAATCGAACCAGCGACCTTCTGTTTACGAGACAGACGCTCTGCCCCTGAGCCAATGAGGCGATGAGTCTTTACTTGATCGGCTGGAACGAATATATGAAGTTCTCACAAAGAACACAGTTTAAGACTTTCCGAGAATACAGAACCTTCACAGCCAATCTCAGATGGGATATATCAACTCGATATCAATAGAATAACGCCACAACGACTAAAAGTTGTCTGAACCATCAAAAAAGATGCCTCATGCTGGAATCGAACCAGCGACCTTCTGTTTACGAGACAGACGCTCTGCCCCTGAGCCAATGAGGCGATAAGACTTTACTTGATCGGCTGGAACGAATATATGAAGTTCTCACAAAGAACACAGTTTAAGACTTTCCGAGAATACAGAACCTTCACAGCCAATCTCAGATGTGATATATCAACTCGATATCAATAGGCTAACGCCACACCTAGTAAAAGGTGTCTGAACCATGAAAAACATGCCTCATGCTGGAATCGAACCAGCGACCTTCTGTTTACTAGACAGACGCTCTGCCCCTGAGCCAATGAGGCGATGAGTTTATAATTGAACGGCTGCAACATATAGAGAATTCCGTTGAAGAACACAGAACAACATGTGGCAAGCATACAGAACCTTCACAGCCAATCTCAGATGTGATATACCATCTCAATATCAATAGGCTAACGCCACACCTAGTAAAAGGTGTCTGAACCATCAAAAACATGCCTCATGCTGGAATCGAACCAGCGACCTTCTGTTTACTAGACAGACGCTCTGCCCCTGAGCCAATGAGGCGATGAGTTTATAATTGAACGGCTGCAACATATAGAGAATTCCGTTGAAGAACACAGAACAACATTTGGCAAGCATACAGAACCTTCACAGCCAATCTCAGATGTGATATACCATCTCAATATCAATAGGCTAACGCCACACCTAGTAAAAGGTGTCTGAACCATCAAAAACATGCCTCATGCTGGAATCGAACCAGCGACCTTCTGTTTACTAGACAGACGCTCTGCCCCTGAGCCAATGAGGCGATGAGTTTATAATTGAACGGCTGCAACATATAGAGAATTCCGTTGAAGAACACAGAACAACATTTGGCAAGCATACAGAACCTTCACAGCCAATCTCAGATGTGATATACCATCTCAATATCAATAGGCTAACGCCACACCTAGTAAAAGGTGTCTGAACCATCAAAAACATGCCTCATGCTGGAATCGAACCAGCGACCTTCTGTTTACTTTTTAGGTTTAGGCTGGCGCCTAAGCCTAAAAAGGTTAAAAAATGACAAAGCCTAAGCCTCAGGTAGGACTTCAGATAAGTAAGTGACGCGCATTGAAAAAAAAAATCGATAAAAATTTTTTTTCTTTAAAAATAAAAAAAAATTTTATAGTTTAATTCAGAATTTTGAGCTGATCAAGAATCTGAAAGAAATTTTCAAAAATATTAATTTTTCGAGAAGTTAGGGGGGGGGGGTGGGGGAAAGTGTATAAGCACCACATAAACGTTATATCATTGAAGATAATCATAATAATATGGCTTTCGTTCCGTGATATGACAACGGTCATGATCCTCGTCGAAGTTGCCTAACGACGAGGACAATGTGTAGCGGACATGATCGCACGGATATAGTCAATAAAGAGATGAAGCTAAGAAAGGTTTATTGTAAGAAGTCTATTTATTTATTTATTTATTCACTACTTCTCAACATCAGAAAACAGGAACTTTACAAGGAGGGCGATAAGTATTGTTGTAATAGTGTTTCTTAGTGTGGAGAAGGGTATCAAATGTGAAAAGAGAAAATAATGATAGGATCGTTCTCAGTGTGGTTTTCGCTGTTTAGTTAATCTCAGCCTCTCACTACGACGCTGATGCATGAAAGATTCAGAGAGGTACTGACCAACGCGTAGTGTGAAAAATTGGCAAACAGGTGACAGTCTATATCTATGTCTTATACAAGAAAGAATTGAAGTTAAAGATAATGCTAAGCTTAAGATAAAGAGTATATTTAAGATGGTTATAAAGGAAAGGATTTGGAGTGTTATAGGATAGTCTAAGAAGCGGGGGATGAGTCTAGGCAGAGCAGAGCCATCGACCGCTCGGGGTCTTGTCTCAAACTCAGACTGATTAGATGAGGGAGCTGTGGCAGATGGGCGAGTGTTAAGACACGTAGTTTAAGTGCAACTGTGCTCTCTGACTCATGGTCATAGCTCAGTTGTTCTTTAACCATGTGTAATAATGATGAGTGGGTCTCGAACGGAACGGTGACGTATACATGAGATTAGTTATTGCTTTTCCTGCGGCATATAGATGCTACAATTCAGGCTTACCGACTGTCTCAGATCTTCGAGAATATAGAGAAGAAGTTCGTAACATGTTGCAAGGAGAAAATCATGCTATAGAAAGAGAGCTAGGGTAAAATGTGGTCGTAAGATATTTTCTCAGCTTGCTCATGTTGTTCTGAGCATTATTTCAAATGTTCCAATGCGAACTGAGGTTTTCCAGTGATAGGAGCGAACGTGCAGATTGATACTTCCTTCAGCTTATCAAGTGCTGAATACGTGACCTAGTAGGCGTATCTGACGTGTCACCCCGCTACACAGCTCCTCGTCGACGGATGACCATCGACGCAGGAGCGTGATCGTCGATTGTCTGCCCAACGGCACAATCGGAAATCGGAACGCACGATATAGAGAAAACGTTCGAAGTTTATGATCAAGTATTCACCTTGATATGTACGATAAACTAATACTTCTTTATAGATATTCCCTGATGCTATCAACTCACGCTGTGACGTGCACCGGCTCGATAATCTAAAGAACTCGGTGAGTCCAGTTGATGCTACATACATTCAGCAAAAGTTGTATGGAGTTAAATGAACAGTTCGTTTCAGACAAACTCGTTCTTTAAACCGATTTTTCACAGATCGAATCTTCAAGTTACTTAGTATCTGGAATACTAAATAAATTAAATTTTGAACGATACAGAGAGAAGCTGCATGAGTTAGCTTAAGAAAGCCCTCAAAGCTTAAAAGATTCGTTTGATTTTTTAATATGTCTTCGATTTCCTTAATTGTTCTGGTTGATCAAAAACGGAGCAAGTCTCTTTAACCATAATGGTTTTTTGAGCAAAATCCTAGCAGGTTCACTGGTTCAATTTGCTGCCACTAACATCATGGAAGGAAAAAAAAGTTTCCATCAAGCAGCTGATTACAAGAAAAAGTTCCTGGAGAGAAGTTAATGCACTACGTTCTACATTTCGATAGAGGTGAGCATAAGAAGTGATTTGAACAGTTTTGTCATTTCAGAAGAGATAAATGAAAGAATTATCAGTGTTCCTGACCAGTTCAGTAAATTCTCCGCCTTGAACACCAAAACACCACTTTCAGGTATTATCGCTAGCTGATCAGAAGTTGTGCTTAGCTTCATATGGACTATCTGATGTCAGTTTGGGAACCATCTTACATACATACCCTAGCTGGGCGATATATTAGTGGTACATCGTATGACTTTTGGTTTTTTTCTGACTCCATCAAGATGTTTAGATCCGGAAGCTTCTCGAGAAAGCCTGACACACAGATCGAACTATAGGGAATGCCATGAGACTGTTGATGGATATGTTTTTTTTCATTACAGAAAAAAATTGTAATGAGTTGGTGGCACGATTGGTGATGATATGTGATAAATCATCATGATATCAATGGGCTAACGACACATGAAGCTATAAGACTATACTTGAACGATTGGAACACATATGAAACTCTGACAAAAAACACAGTTTAAGACATTCCGAGAATACAGAAATGTTCACAGCTAATCTCAGATGTGATATACCATCTCGATATCAATAGGCTAACGCCACAACCACTAAAAGGAGTCTGAACCATAAAAAACATGCCTCATGCTGGAATCGAACCAGCGACCTTCTGTTTACGAGACAGACGCTCTGCCCCTGAGCCAATGAGGCGATGAGACTTTACTCGATCGGCTGCAACACATAGGAAATTCCGACGAAGAACAAAGTAAAACACTTTCCAAGCACACGGGACTTCGACAGCCAATCTCAGATGTGATATACCATCTCGATATCAATAGGCTAACGCCACATCCACAAAAAGGTCTCTGAACTATCAAAAACATGCCTCATCCTGGAATCGAACCAGCGACTTTCTGTTTACGAGACAGACGCTCTGCCCCTGAGCCAATGAGGCGATGAGACTTTACTCGATCGGCTAGAACGAATATATAAAACTTTGAACAAGAACACAGTGAAACACTCTCCGAGAATACAGAAATGTTCACAGCTAATCTCAGATGTGATATACCATCTCGATATCAATAGGCTAACGCCACACTCACAAAAACGTCTCTGAACCATAAAAAAAATGCCTCATACTGGAATCGAACCAGCGACCTTCTGTTTACGAGACAGACGCTCTGCCCCTGAGCCAATGAGGCGATGAGTATTTACTTGATGGGCTGGAACGAATATTTAAAATTTTGACAAAGAACACAGTTTAAGACTTTCCGAGAACACAGAGATGTTCACAGCTAATCTCAGATGTGATATACCATCACGATATCAATAGCCTAACGCCACACTCACAAAAACGTCTCTGAACCATAAAAAAGATGCCTCATGCTGGAATCGAACCAGCGACCTTCTGTTTACGAGACAGACGCTCTGCCCCTGTGCCAATGAGGCGATGAGTATTTACTTGATGGGCTGGAACGAATATTTAAAATTTTGACAAAGAACACAGTTTAAGACTTTCCGAGAATACAGAGATGTTCACAGCTAATCTCAGATGTGATATACCATCTCGATATCAATAGGCTAACGCCACATCCACTAAAAGGAGTCTGAACCATAAAAAACATGCCTCATGCTGGAATCGAACCAGCGACCTTCTGTTTACGAGACAGACGCTCTGCCCCTGAGCCAATGAGGCGATGAGACTTTACTCGATCGGCTAGAACGAATATATAAAACTTTGAACAAGAACACAGTGAAACACTTTCCGAGAATACAGAAATGTTCACAGCCAATCTCAGATGTGATATACCATCTCGATATCAATAGGCTAACGCCACACTCATAAAAAGGTGTCTGAACTATCAAAAACATTCCTCACAGTGAAATCGAACCAGCGACCTTCTGTTTACGAGACAGACGCTCTGCCCCTGTGCCAATGAGGCGATGAGTATTTACTTGATGGGCTGGAACAAATATTTAAAATTTTGACAAAGAACACAGTTTAAGACTTTCCGAGAATACAGAGATGTTCACAGCCAATCTCAGATGTGATATACCATCTCGATATCAATAGGCTAACGCCACACTCATAAAAAGGTGTCTGAACTATCAAAAACATGCCTCACAGTGAAATCGAACCAGCGACCTTCTGTTTACGAGACAGACGCTCTGCCCCTGTGCCAATGAGGCGATGAGTATTTACTTGATGGGCTGGAACGAATATTTAAAATTTTGACAAAGAACACAGTTTAAGACTTTCCGAGAATACAGAGATGTTCACAGCCAATCTCAGATGTGATATACCATCTCGATATCAATAGGCTAACGCCACACTCATAAAAAGGTGTCTGAACTATCAAAAACATGCCTCATGCTGGAATCGAACCAGCGACCTTCTGTTTACGAGACAGACGCTCTGCCCCTGAGCCAATGAGGCGATGACTATTTACTTGATCGGCTGGAACGAATGAATGAAGTTCTCACAAAAAACACAGTTCAAGACATTCCGAGAATACAGAAATGTTCACAGCTAATCTCAGATGTGATATACCATCACGATATCAATAGCCTAACGCCACACTCACAAAAACGTCTCTGAACCATAAAAAAGATGCCTCATGCTGGAATCGAACCAGCGACCTTCTGTTTACGAGACAGACGCTCTGCCCCTGAGCCAATGAGGCGATGAGACTTTACTCGATCGGCTAGAACGAATGAATGAAGTTCTCACAAACAACACAGTTCAAGACATTCCGAGAATACAGAAATGTTCACAGCCAATCTCAGATGTGATATACCATCTCGATATCAATAGGCTAACGCCACACTCATAAAAAGGTGTCTGAACTATCAAAAACATGCCTCATGCTGGAATCGAACCAGCGACCTTCTGTTTACGAGACAGACGCTCTGCCCCTGAGCCAATGAGGCGATGACTATTTACTTGATCGGCTGGAACGAATGAATGAAGTTCTCACAAACAACACAGTTCAAGACATTCCGAGAATACAGAAATGTTCACAGCCAATCTCAGATGTGATATACCATCTCGATATCAATAGGCTAACGCCACACTCATAAAAAGGTGTCTGAACCATCAAAAACATTCCTCACACTGAAATCGAACCAGCGACCTTCTGTTTACGAGACAGACGCTCTGCCCCTGAGCCAATGAGGCGATGACTATTTACTTGATCGGCTGGAACGAATGAATGAAGTTCTCACAAACAACACAGTTCAAGACATTCCCAGAATACAGAAATGTTCACAGCCAATCTCAGATGTGATATACCATCTCGATATCAATAGGCTAACGCCACACTCATAAAAAGGTGTCTGAACTATCAAAAACATGCCTCATGCTGGAATCGAACCAGCGACCTTCTGTTTACGAGACAGACGCTCTGCCCCTGAGCCAATGAGGCGATGACTATTTACTTGATCGGCTGGAACGAATGAATGAAGTTCTGACAGAGAACACAGTTTAAGCGTCTGTTTAGTGCTTTTGATGATTCAGACAACTTTTAGTCGTTGTGGCGTTAGCCTCCTGATATCGAGATGATATATTAAATCTGAGATTGGCTGTCAGAGTTCAGTATGCTTGGAAAGTGTTATACTTTGTTTTTCGTCGGAATTTCCTATGTGTTGCAGCCGTTCCATTACATTCTCATCGCCTCATTGGCTCAGGGGCAGAGCGTCTGTCTAGTAAACAGAAGGTCGCTGGTTCGATTCCAGCATGAGGCATGCTTTTGATGATTCAGACAACTTTTAGTCGTTGTGGCGTTAGCCTCCTGATATCGAGATGATATATTAAATCTGAGATTGGCTGTCAGAGTTCCGTATGCTTGGAAAGTGTTATACTTTGTTCTTCGTCGGAATTTCCTATGTGTTGCAGCCGTTCGATCACATTGTCATCGCCTCATTGGCTCAGAGGCAGAGCGTCTGTCTTGTAAACAGAAGGTCGCTGGTTTGATTCCAGCATGAGGCATGCTTTTGATGATTCAGACAACTTTTAGTCGTTGTGGCGTTAGCCTGCTGATATCGAGATGATATATCACTTCTGAGATTGGCTGTCAAAGCTCCGTATGCTTGGAAAGTGTTATACTTTGTTCTTCGTCGGAATTTCCTATGTGTTGCAGCCGTTCCATCACATTCTCATCGCCTCATTGGCTCAGGGGCAGAGCGTCTGTCTAGTAAACAGAAGGTCGCTGGTTTGATTCCAGCATGAGGCATGCTGTTGATGATTCAGACAACTTTTAGTCGTTGTGGCGTTAGCCTCCTGATATCGAGATGATATATCACTTCTGAGATTGGCTGTCAAAGCTCCGTATGCTTGGAAAGTGTTATACTTTGTTCTTCGTCGGAATTTCCTATATGTTGCAGCCGTTCCATCACATTCTCATCGCCTCATTGGCTCAGGGGCAGAGCGTCTGTCTAGTAAACAGAAGGTCGCTGGTTTGATTCCAGCATGAGGCATGCTGTTGATGATTCAGACAACTTTTAGTCGTTGTGGCGTTAGCCTCCTGATATCGAGATGATATATCACTTCTGAGATTGGCTGTCAAAGCTCCGTATGCTTGGAAAGTGTTATACTTTGTTCTTCGTCGGAATTTCCTATGTGTTGCAGCCGTTCCATCACATTCTCATCGCCTCATTGGCTCAGGGGCAGAGCGTCTGTCTAGTAAACAGAAGGTCGCTGGTTTGATTCCAGCATGAGGCATGCTGTTGATGATTCAGACAACTTTTAGTCGTTGTGGCGTTAGCCTCCTGATATCGAGATGATATATCACTTCTGAGATTGGCTGTCAAAGCTCCGTATGCTTGGAAAGTGTTATACTTTGTTCTTCGTCGGAATTTCCTATATGTTGCAGCCGTACCATTACATTCTCATTGCCTCATTGGCTCAGGGGCAGAGCGTCTGTCTAGTAAACAGAAGGTCGCTGGTTTGATTCCAGCATGAGGCATGCTGTTGATGATTCAGACAACTTTTAGTCGTTGTGGCGTTAGCCTCCTGATATCGAGATGATATATCACTTCTGAGATTGGCTGTTAAAGCTCCGTATGCTTGGAAAGTGTTATACTTTGTTCTTCGTCGGAATTTCCTATGTGTTGCAGCCGTACCATTACATTCTCATTGCCTCATTGGCTCAGGGGCAGAGCGTCTGTCTAGTAAACAGAAGGTCGCTGGTTCGATTCCAGCATGAGGCATCCTTTTGATGGTTCAGACAATTTTTAGTCGTAATGGCGTTAGCCTCTTGATATCGAGATGATATATCACTTCTGAGATTGGCTGTGAAAGTTCCGTATGTTTGGAAAAGTGTTATACTTTGTTCCATTCGGGATTTCCTATGTGTTGCAGCGGTTCCATTACATTCTCAGCCTCCATTGGCTCAGGGGCAGAGCGTCTGTCTAGTAAACAGAAGGTCGCTGGTTCGATTCCAGCATGAGGCATGCTTTTGATGATTCAGACAACTTTTAGTCCTTGTGGCGTTAGCCTCTTAATATCGAGATGATATATCACATCTGAGATTGGCTGTCAAAGTTCAGTATGCTTGGAAAGTGTTATACTTTGTTCTTCGTCGGAATTTCCTATGTGTTGCAGCCGTTCCATCACATTCTCATCGCCTCATTGGCTCAGGGGCAGAGCGTCTGTCTAGTAAACAGAAGGTCGCTGGTTCGATTCCAGCATGAGGCATCCTTTTGATAGTTTAGACAATTTTTAGTCGCTGTGGCGTTAGCCTCTTGATATCGAGATGATATATCACATTTGAGATTGGCTGTCAAAGTTCCGTATGTTTGGAAAAGTGTTATACTTTGTTCCATTCGGGATTTCCTATGTGTTGCAGCGGTTCCATCACATTCTCATCGCCTCATTGGCTCAGGGGCAGAGCGTCTGTCTAGTAAACAGAATGTCGCTGGTTCGATTCCAGCATGAGGCATCTTTTTGATGGTTTAGACAATTTTTAGTCGCTGTGGCGTTAGCCTCTTGATATCGAGATGATATATCACATCTGAGATTGGCTGTCAAAGTTCCGTATGCTTGGAAAGTGTTATACTTTGTTCTATTCGGGATTTCCTATGTGTTGCAGCTGTTCCATTACATTCTCATCGCCTCATTGGCTCAGGGGCAGAGCGTCTGTCTAGTAAACAGAAGGTCGCTGGTTCGATTCCAGCATGAGGCATCTTTTTGATGGTTTAGACAATTTTTAGTCGCTGTGGCGTTAGCCTCTTGATATCGAGATGATATATCACATCTGAGATTGGCTGTCAAAGTTCCGTATGCTTGGAAAGTGTTATACTTTGTTCTATTCGGGATTTCCTATGTGTTGCAGCTGTTCCATTACATTCTCATCGCCTCATTGGCTCAGGGGCAGAGCGTCTGTCTAGTAAACAGAAGGTCGCTGGTTCGATTCCAGCATGAGGCATCCTTTTGATGGTTCAGACAATTTTTAGTCGCTGTGGCGTTAGCCTCTTGATAGCGAGATGATATATCACATCTGAGATTGGCTGTCAAAGTTCAGTATGCTTGGAAAGTGTTATACTTTGTTCTTCGTCGGAATTTCCTATGTGTTGCAGCCGTTCCATCACATTCTCATCGCCTCATTGGCTCAGGGGCAGAGCGTCTGTCTAGTAAACAGAAGGTCGCTGGTTCGATTCCAGCATGAGGCATCCTTTTGATAGTTTAGACAATTTTTAGTCGCTGTGGCGTTACCCTCTTGATATCGAGATGATATATCACATTTGAGATTGGCTGTCAAAGTTCCGCATGTTTGGAAAAGTGTTATACTTTGTTCCATTCGGGATTTCCTATGTGTTGCAGCGGTTCCATCACATTCTCATCGCCTCATTGGCTCAGGGGCAGAGCGTCTGTCTAGTAAACAGAATGTCGCTGGTTCGATTCCAGCATGAGGCATCTTTTTGATGGTTTAGACAATTTTTAGTCGCTGTGGCGTTAGCCTCTTGATATCGAGATGATATATCACATCTGAGATTGGCTGTCAAAGTTCCGTATGCTTGGAAAGTGTTATACTTTGTTCTATTCGGGATTTCCTATGTGTTGCAGCTGTTCCATTACATTCTCATCGCCTCATTGGCTCAGGGGCAGAGCGTCTGTCTAGTAAACAGAAGGTCGCTGGTTCGATTCCAGCATGAGGCATCCTTTTGATAGTTTAGTCAATTTTTAGTCGCTGTGGCGTTACCCTCTTGATATCGAGATGATATATCACATTTGAGATTGGCTGTCAAAGTTCCGTATGCTTGGAAAGTGTTTTACTTTGTTCTTCGTCGGAATTTCCTATGTGTTGCAGCCGTTCCATCACATTCTCATCGCCTCATTGGCTCAGGGGCAGAGCGTCTGTCTAGTAAACAGAAGGTCGCTGGTTCGATTCCAGCATGAGGCATCTTTTTGATGGTTTAGACAATTTTTAGTCGCTGTGGCGTTAGCCTCTTGATATCGAGATGATATATCACATCTGAGATTGGCTGTCAAAGTTCCGTATGCTTGGAAAGTGTTATACTTTGTTCTATTCGGGATTTCCTATGTGTTGCAGCTGTTCCATTACATTCTCATCGCCTCATTGGCTCAGGGGCAGAGCGTCTGTCTAGTAAACAGAAGGTCGCTGGTTCGATTCCAGCATGAGGCATCCTTTTGATAGTTTAGACAATTTTTAGTCGCTGTGGCGTTAGCCTCTTGATATCGAGATGATATATCACATTTGAGATTGGCTGTCAAAGTTCCGTATGCTTGGAAAGTGTTTTACTTTGTTCTTCGTCGGAATTTCCTATGTGTTGCAGCCGTTCCATCACATTCTCATCGCCTCATTGGCTCAGGGGCAGAGCGTCTGTCTAGTAAACAGAAGGTCGCTGGTTCGATTCCAGCATGAGGCATCCTTTTGATGGTTCAGACAATTTTTAGTCGCTGTGGCGTTAGCCTCTTGATAGCGAGATGATATATCACATCTGAGATTGGCTGTCAAAGTTCAGTATGCTTGGAAAGTGTTATACTTTGTTCTTCGTCGGAATTTCCTATGTGTTGCAGCCGTTCCATCACATTCTCATCGCCTCATTGGCTCAGGGGCAGAGCGTCTGTCTAGTAAACAGAAGGTCGCTGGTTCGATTCCAGCATGAGGCATCCTTTTGATAGTTTAGACAATTTTTAGTCGCTGTGGCGTTAGCCTCTTGATATCGAGATGATATATCACATTTGAGATTGGCTGTCAAAGTTCCGTATGTTTGGAAAAGTGTTATACTTTGTTCCATTCGGGATTTCCTATGTGTTGCAGCGGTTCCATCACATTCTCAGCGCCTCATTGGCTCAGGGGCAGAGCGTCTGTCTAGTAAACAGAAGGTCGCTGGTTCGATTCCAGCATGAGGCATCCTTTTGATGGTTCAGACAATTTTTAGTCGCTGTGGCGTTAGCCTCTTGATAGCGAGATGATATATCACATCTGAGATTGGCTGTCAAAGTTCAGTATGCTTGGAAAGTGTTATACTTTGTTCTTCGTCGGAATTTCCTATGTGTTGCAGCCGTTCCATCACATTCTCATCGCCTTATTGGCTCAGGGGCAGAGCGTCTGTCTAGTAAACAGAATGTCGCTGGTTCGATTCCAGCATGAGGCATCCTTTTGATAGTTTAGACAATTTTTAGTCGCTGTGGCGTTAGCCTCTTGATATCGAGATGATATATCACATCTGAGATTGGCTGTCAAAGTTCAGTATGCTTGGAAAGTGTTATACTTTGTTCTTCGTCGGAATTTCCTATGTGTTGCAGCCGTTCCATCACATTCTCATCGCCTTATTGGCTCAGGGGCAGAGCGTCTGTCTAGTAAACAGAATGTCGCTGGTTCGATTCCAGCATGAGGCATCCTTTTGATAGTTTAGACAATTTTTAGTCGCTGTGGCGTTAGCCTCTTGATATCGAGATGATATATCACTTCTGAGATTGGCTGTCAAAGTTCCGTATGTTTTGAGAAGTGTTATACTTTGTTCCATTCGGGATTTCCTATGTGTTGCAGCCGTTCCATTACATTCTCATCGCCTCATTGGCTCAGGGGTAGAGCGTCTGTCTAGTAAACAGAAGGTCGCTGGTTGGATTCCAGCATGAGGCATGCTTTTGATGGTTCAGACAATTTTTAGTTGCTGTGGCGTTAGCCTCTTGATATCGAGATGATATATCACAACTGAGATTGGCTGAGAAAGTTCCGTAGGCATGGAAAGTGTTATACTTTGTTCCATTCGGGATTTCCTATGTGTTGCAGCGGTTCCATTACATTCTCAGCGCCTCATTGGCTCAGGGGCAGAGCGTCTGTCTAGTAAACAGAAGGTCGCTGGTTCGATTCCAGCATGAGGCATCCTTTTGATGGTTCAGACAATTTTTAGTCGCTGTGGCGTTAGCCTCTTGATATCGATATGATATATCACATCTGAGATTGGCTATGAAAGTTCCGTAGGCATGGAAAGTGTTATACTTTGTTCTTCGTCGGAATTTCCTATGTGTTGCAGCCGTTCCATTACATTCTCATCGCCTCATTGGCTCAGGGGCAGAGCGTCTGTCTCGTAAACAGAAGGTCGCTGGTTCGATTCCAGCATGAGGCATCCTTTTGATGGTTCAGACAATTTTTAGTTGCTGTGGCGTTAGCCTCTTGATATCGAGATGATATATCACAACTGAGATTGGCTATGAAAGTTCCGTAGGCATGGAAAGTGTTATACTTTGTTCTTCGTCGGAATTTCCTATGTGTTGCAGCCGTTCCATTACATTCTCGTCGCCTCATTGGCTCAGGGGCAGAGCGTCTGTCTCGTAAACAGAAAGTCGCTGGTTCGATTCCAGCATGAGGCATCCTTTTGATGGTTCAGACAATCCTTAGTCGCTGTGGCGTTAGCCTCTTGATATCGAGATGATATATCACATCTGAGATTGGCTGTCAAAGTTCCGTATACTTGGAAAGTGTTATACTTTGTTCTTCGTCGGAATTTCCTATGTGTTGCAGCTGTTCCATTACATTCTCATCGCCTCATTGGCTCAGGGGCAGAGCGTCTGTCTAGTAAACAGAAGGTCGCTGGTTCGATTCCAGCATGAGGCATCCTTTTGATGGTTCAGACAATTTTTAGTCGCTGTGGCGTTAGCCTCTTGATATCGAGATGATATATCACATCTGAGATTGGCTGTCAAAGTTCCGTATGTTTGGAAAAGTGTTATACTTTGTTCTTCGTCGGAATTTCCTATGTGTTGCAGACGTTCCATTCAATTCTCATCGCCTCATTGGCTCAGGGGCAGAGCGTCTGTCTCGTAAACAGAAGGTCGCTGGTTCGATTCCAGCATGAGGCATGTTCTTGATGGTTTAGACAATTCTTAGTCGCTGTGGCGTTAGCCTCTTGATATCGAGATGATATATCACATCTGAG